>CP098275.1:0-1200000 GCA_023658475.1 Epichloe elymi
TAACCCTAACCCTAACCCTAACCCTAACCCTAACCCTAACCCTAACCCTAACCCTAACCCTAACCCTAACCCTAACCCTAACCCTAACCCTAACCCTAACCCTAACCCTAACCCTAACCCTAAGATATTAATAGATTACTAATTAATAGTTCTAAGATATATAATAAGGATTAAATATACGCGGTGGATATAATACTCAAGGCTAATATAGGGGATACTAACCCTATAATAGCATAGCTAGGCCATGGATTAGGGGTTATTAAAATAACTTCTAGAATAGTAATATAAATAACTATTAGGGTATTTAACTATACTATAACCCTACTTAATAATAGTAATATAGGTAATAGAGGCCCTACTATAATAATTAAGAATAATAGTTTAGTAATTAGCTATTTTATAATAACTAACAGAGGCTATATAGGAATCCTAATCCCTAGTATAATAGACTAGTCACGGATAGAGCCACCCTATTTAGCAATGCTATAAAACTACTAAATAAACTAGTAATATTACTATAATGTCTATAGGCAGTATATTAGGTAGATAAATTAGATTAGATAGGTAGTAAAGAACAGAGTAGCCTATAGTAGGAGAAATAAGCTAATAACGCGGAGTAAGAGAATAATTATTAATAACTTAATTAGGAGGATCTAGATATATATATGCTATACCTAAATATAGAGTAGTAGGAACTATATCCTTAAGATAACTAGGAAGGAGTCCTATAGACTAATAACTAGATAGAATAGGTTTAGTTTATAGGAATTAATAATATAGTTTATATCTATTAAATATGCTTTACTTAGTTTGCGTCTAATAACACGCTTTTTAGCTATTTAAGTGTTATATATAGTTTGCTATATAATAGCATAATTAGAGGTAAGGTAGCTTATAATAAAATTTTAGACTCTTAGCCTTTATCCTATGCACTTAGTAATTATGATTATTTAAATATTATAATAGATAAGATATAAATATAAATAGAATTAGTAGCAGAGGAACTATAACTAGTAGACCTAATAAAGCTTAAGATAAAGATAGGTAACTAAATATTAATCTTCTAATTAATGGTTAGTATATAACGTAATGTAGGCATGGGCTATGCATTTTAGTTATAGATATATCTATAATTCTGGATTTGCCTGGATTTAGATAATCTAGATAGCTAGGTAGATATCTATTATAATACTAGATGCTTAATTATATTAGTAGATGCTATATAGGTAGCTAAATAGTATCCGGATATTAAAATATAAACTAGAGTAGCGCCTATTAAGGTAAAGGGAATTAGCATAGATGCTTATTCTACTAATAAATACATGCTACTACTAATAAACTTTCTAGGTAGCGCACTAGATAGATAGCTAGTGATTACCTTATTTATTAGAGAGATATTAATTATTAAAATATTAAGAGTAAATATACTCTTAGGTATAGACTATATTATACCCTAGTAAATTAATATTATAGTAAGCAAAAGGAAAGTAATTATTAGTATATATAGGAATATTACTATTCTAATAGTAGTGTAGTATAATTAACCGAAAATTAATATACTAGTTAAGGTAGCCTATATAGTGGTTATTTAACTAGGAACTATAACGTTAGTTCTAGTAGATTATTAGCTTAGTAAGGATAATAGGGCGTTATTTAAACTAAGGTAACTATAGAAACTAGGAGTATATATAGTAATTATAGATAGCTCTATAAGATATATTATAGTGTGTAATATAAGTAATAGACTAGTAATAATTAGTAGAAAATAAGAGCTAGGAAGATTTAAGTCTATTAACCTAGTAGCTAGAGCATATATAGTTAACCCTAAGGAATAGACCTTAGTAGCAGACCTTATAATAGTAATAGAGGCGTACACTAAGAAGCGCTTATTAATAATAGAATAGATTATAATAGAATCGCGTACTATAATCTATATAACTATATAGGTAAACTATTTTAACCCCTAGGATAAAGGTAAATAATAGTAGATATAGAAGCTCCTAGAAGATTATATAGAGTTATTCTATAATAAGGGATTTACCTTAGTTCCCTAGCGGGAATAGATATAATTATAAATAAAACCAGGGTAGTAGAATTTAGTGCTAAAGAAGTGTAGAATCTATCTAGTAGGCCCTAATAATTAAATAATTATAGAGAAGACTATAAGGGAATTATTAGTAGTAGGGAAAGTTATCTATATAATATTATAGGTGCTATTCGCGTTTCTAGTCTTTATAGTGTAGGTAGGAATAGAAGATAATTAAAAAGGATATATAGTGGTTAACATATAAGGATTAAATATAATAATAATATTAGACGTATATCTAATAAGACAGCAGGAAGAGGTTATTATAGGAATTGCGAATATAATATATATTATAGTTATTAATACTATATTATTTTATTACTAATAGATAGTTTACCTAGACTCGCAATAGGCACTATTAGTTATTATATATAATAGACAATTTATATTTAATGTCCTGATTATAGGATATAAGGGATTAAACGCCTATATTCAGAGGCGTATAGATAATATATTATAAGATATAGGAGCGATGGTGTACTGCGATAACATAGTTATTACGTTAATTAGCTTTAAATAGCATATTATAGACCTTTAATAGACTTTTTAGTGTCTAGTGGATAATAATATTTTAATTAGTCTAAAGAAAATATTTATAGTATACCTAATAGCTAAGGTATTAGGAAAGCTAGTTAATTCCTTAGGAATAGTAATACTAGCTAAAAAATTAGCGGTAATAAGGTATCTTAAATTTCTAAAAACGTTAAGAGCATTAGAACACTTATTAGGGTTTATAGGAGCGTTAAGATAGTATATCCTAGGATATGCTTTAATTATTAAACTATTATAGGATTACAAAATAAACTTACTATATTATTTATTTATTTATTTATATACGCTAGCCAGCCTGATTTAGCTATCTCTAGTACTCCAGCGGTTTAGTTAAAGGGGAAAACCTTCTAGAGGATAAAAAACCCCCTTATAACTCTATATAGTCCGGCGCCAGCTCTGCGGCAGGCTAGCGCCGCTATTATAGTTACCTATTGTAGTTATTTATTACTAGCTTACGCTAGACTTATCCCTATTAGCAGAGTTACCTCTACCTTATATCTTAAGCCTAGCTCTAGGCTCTTCTCTAGCTCTACTCTAATCTATTTCTAACTACCTCCTACTAGGTAAAATCTAATACTATATAGTAATCTACTCTTAACTTACTTTTTTTACGCTTTATTATTAATATATCTAATACCCTACTTTTTAGTTTATTCTACCTCTTCTCTAGTCTAGTCTAGTTATAAAGTTAGAGTACCTGGTTTTTTAAAACTCTAGGGGGGGGGAGGGTAAAGCTAGCTTAGTTCCGCTATAATCCCGCTGCTCTCTTATGTTAGGCTTTTCTATCTATCTATAGTATCTATATATTATCTTTAAATCTAGGTAATGCTTTAAGGACCCCCCCCCCCTCTAGAGATTATAAAAGAAATCCCTTCTACCTCTAGATCTAGGCCTCTTTCTTTCTTCCTTTATTATACTTCCTATAGGTTCTCTTCCCCTTTCCTTTTTTTCCCCTTCTCTTTCCCTTTATTTTCTTATATACTCTTAGGCCCTAACCCTAGCTAGGTCTGGTTTAGTTACTAATATTAGTATAGTTATAGCTTATTATTATATCTTCTTAGTATTCCGCGTTACCTATAAGTCTAACCCTACTACCCTATAACTTTAGTGCTAATCCACATAGGAACCTTCTCTTTACTACCTAAGGAAGTAGCTTATATTAAAGTAGCTTTAGAGAGCACTTAATTATAAACTATAGGTAGGACTCCCCTACCCTAGCGCTAGGCCTATTTTACTACTAATTTAGTCTAGCTAGGTAAGCCGCGAATGTTCTAGTGTATCTCTTATTACACGTAATTATTAAAAAACCTAGGGCACCAGTGTTATAATATAGTTAGTATATTTTTCTCCCCTATACCACGGTAGTAGTAGGGCTAATCTATCTTTCTAGAAGCTATAACTAATATATATTTTAATTACTAGGTTTAAAATAATAGGTATAAAAAGGTAATATATGTTTTATCTATTTTTTCTATTTTTAGGGGCGGCGCCACTACTAACCTAGCTCTAGGTTAAAATCGCTGGGCGCTAAGCAGAGCACTAGTGGTTAACTAAGGTGTCTACTAAAATCACTAAAGGTGTAGATATAAGTGTTCTTCTAGTTAGTCTAGTCTAGCCCTACACCGGTGCTAATCTATCTCTTCCCTAGGTCCCGGATGACTTCAGTGCTCGTGTTAAGAAGCTGTGTGCGGAGAATCGAAGTAAGCGAAAATAAACTTACTATAAGTATATTAAGTAGTTAAGATAGATAAGAATAATAAGACTTTAAAGAAGAAGATATCTAAACTAGTAAGATATAATTAGGTAAAGAGTGTTAATATACTATTACTATCTAGGTAGGAAATTAAGGTATTTAATATATTAAAGGCGGTATTAATAAAATATACTACTCTAATACTATTCTCCCTAAACTAGTAGTTATTTATAGATTTTAATATATCTAGAGTGGGCATTAGGGTTATAATATATTATATAAAGGATAAAGTAATCCTAAAACTAAAGATAAAGAGAATAATTATAAAATACCCTCTATAGATAGTAATTTAGCTAATTATATTTCTTTTAAGGACTCTTTTAGATATAGAGAAGAGGTACTGGTTAATAGAGCTTAAGGTCTGTGGTTATATATAGATACTTTATAAGTTAAGGTAGTAGATTAAGGTAACTTAATTACCACTAGTAATATATTTTATAGATTACCACTTAATTATTAATATAGGTTAGTAATTAGATATTATAAATATAATAAGTAGATATACGGTGAATAAGAAGTTAATATAAGCTATAGAATATATTAGCTAATTTGATGTTAAGGTAATTTATAAGCTAGGAAAGGACCACTTAGTACTAGATGCCTTAAGTAGGTTAAAAATAACTAAGAAGATGTATAATAATAATGCTCCTGGATAATTAGATAATATACTAGATAATAGACTAGAGCATTAGAAGTCACTTCATGATTTACGCGTAGTATAGCACGTGGAATATAATCTAGTTATAGTACTAATACTATAATTCACTATGCCTAAAGCAGAGAGGCTAATAGCGTTATTAGTTAGAATATTGCCTGATTTTAAGAAATTAATATAATTAGAATATGATTAGGACCTGATATAGTAATATATTAAGATAGTCTTAGATAGCAATACCTAATTACCTATAGAGAACTAGGTAAAGCTACTATTTAGCTAGGAGGACGGATTATTATGGAAGATAACCCTAGGATTCTAGCTATAGCTATGCATACTAAAGTCCGCGGTAAAGGAATTATATAACGCTGTATATAATAGTAATTATATAGGATATCTAAAATTAAGTAAGATAGTCTAATAATTCTATATACCTTATAGGCTATATAGACTACAAAATTACCTAAAAACATATCTATTATATTAGATTTATTAACTAAGAAGATACCTATAGTATAGGAATTTATAACTATTATTAGCACCACTAGCACTATATTATATAATCTTAATTGATTTTCTACTATCTCTTCCTATATTAATAGAGGGTAATAACTTAATACTAGTGATTATTAATAAGTTTAGCAAATAGACTATATTAGAACCTTATTAAAATAATATTATAGTAGTAATATATATAAGGAAATTATATAATTACTTACTAATATTTAATTAGGGAATACCTAAAGTAATTATAAGTAATTATAATTAAAGATTTCTAGTAGTATTATAGAAGATATTCTAGGAGTTAATTAGAATAAAACTATTATACTTAATAGCGTATTATCTATAGATAGATAGGTAGATAGAACAAACTATTTAAATAATTAAGTTAGTAATCTAAATATATTTTATATAACTTAATAATAATTATTTATAGTAATAAATATTACTATAATTATAATTTAAATTTAATAATATAGTAATTAAGGCAATAGGATAATCTCTAAATTAGATTATTATAGGGTTCTCCCCTAATAATATGGTTTTATTACTATACCTAATAGAGCTAGAAATACTAGATAAGCTATTAGAATAACTATAAGTATATAATATAATTACCTTAGTAGTAATCTAGACTAAGGTATATTATAATTAGAAATATATAAGTAAGTTTTTTAAGCGTAGAGACTAAGTGTTAATTAGATTAGATAATTAGGTATATATAATCCTAAGATAAATAAGTCTAAAGTATAGACTAAAGTTTACTAGACTATTTTAAGTTTTATAGTGTGTTAGGAGGTTAGCTTATAAGCTAGATATACTAGATAATTAGCGAATTTACCTAGTTATCTTAGTGGACTATCTAGAATAATTCTATAAGGATATATTTAATAGGTAATTTAGAGTAATAGCGCTAATCTACCTAGTAGATTATAAAGTTAAGGTAATTCTTACTTAGAATAAGGAGTAGGGAGTTATTAAATATTTAGTTAAATTTAAGAATCTAATAGTAGTATATAACTAATAGTTACTACTAATAGTAGTTACTAAATTAATAAATAGGTTATAGGTAGTTAAAAGCTAGACTATACTAGCTATTATAGATAGCTAGATAGGGAATTACTTATATCTCCTAGATTTTAGTAAAGAAGTTACTCTTTTATACTCTACATACTATATACTGAATTTTAATATTAATTTTGCTCTTTTACACTTAATATGCTCTTAACGTTATTATAGTATATATTTAAGCTAGGTATAATTGCCTAAGTACTAAGATAAAGGCATATAACTATTTAAGATATAATTATTATAGATATAATAGCAAATAGAGAGGCTATAGACTAGATATATAAGGTATAAGGTATATTTACTAACACTAATATACATTTAGTAGTATATAACTTTAGTAGTAAATACTAGACTTTTATAACACTAAAAGTAAAGGTATAATTATAGGATAATACCTTCCTTAATGAATTTTTAGGATTTATAAAATTAATATTATAACTATTAAACTATAGATTAATAAAGAAGTTAGGTAATACTTATATAGTGTAGGGTAGAGCACTTACTATAATAGCCCTAGCTAGATTAATCTAGGGAAAAGCGGCCTATAGGGGTAATTAAGTATATATAGTTAACTCCGCTAAGTATACTAAGATATTAAATTAACTACCTATAGAGGTATATATAGGGATATAGTAGGAGGAAATATAAAAGTAAGTAATTGTTGGAATCACCAGGTGTGATAATAGCCAGTTATCAATTAGGCGCGCTTATGATAGTATTAATTGAATAATCTATCATAAGCTGTGTGTATTCTATTCAAAAGGAAGCTAGGAAAGAGAGGGCTCTTTTAAGAGGGAAAAAGCATCTGCAGCTTGTGTGGGTCACGTGATGTGGGTGGGTCACGTGACCCGGGCCCTGCCCTATTACAGTCCTGCTTGTAGGTAGGAAGGGAGGTACGCGCACGCGCACGCATATATACGCGGTGGCTAACCTTCTTCCGGTTAGGCTAACCTTTAGCTAAAGGGAATTACAGCTACTAAGCGTAATTAATATCATACTTATTCTAACACTAGGAACTCTCTTTTTAATATAATTATTAACATATAATATTAATTACTAATAAAGTAATAGATAATAATAGGAGGGGTTATAATCCCCTAATAAAGGGGACTAATAAAGGAAAGGAAGGGGAAGCGGTGTATACCTATAGTAGGTAATAATAAAGGAAAGCAATAACCTATCTTTAACCTCCTACTAAAAGGATAAGCAGGCCCTTTTCTAAATCCCTTTTCCTCCCTAATATTATTAATAATATCTATATAGTAACTCCTATATCTACCCTTCTATCCCTACTAAAGCAAAGCATAGGTATCTTATAAATCTAAAGGAGGACCTCCCTTATAGCTCTATACTCTATATAGATTATATAGAGTTATAGAACTACTAGAGGCCCTCCCTAGAGGTTAGAGAAGGAGCTATATAGCTTCTCTTCCCCCTCCTTCTCCTACTCCCCCTAGAGTATTACTCCTTCTCTAATTTCCTTTACTATCCCTAAGAGGGTAGGATCTATATCCTCCTATAGTATAGGGGTTAATAATCCCCTAATACTAGGGAGGATTATATCTCCCTATAGTATAGGGGTTAATAATCCCTTAATACTACTACCCGCAGGGGCTATTCTCCTTATAGGTTACCCTCCCGCTACTATTTATAGGGGCTATCCTCTATATAGGTTACCTACCCTTCTATTTAGATTATTATCTAGTTACTAGAGATAAACCGCTCTAGGGCCTTGTTTAGTGATGCCTTTATAAAGGTATTAGCTAGATTATCTACTCTATTAATCTAATAGATCTTATAGAGCTTACGGTATTTATATAACTATTATAGGGCTATAATATTAATTATTAGGCGCTTCTCCTTTATTATACTAAGCTTAATAAGGCACTTATAGAGGGAGTATAAATCTATATACACTATAACTAGTGTAGTAGGGAGATTTAATTAGTCTATAAGTACGCGGAGGGTAGTAGCTATTATATATACTATATTAACACTAGTGACTATACTATAGACCTTAGAGGTAAGCACACTTTATATAACTCTCTTACTCTTTATTAAGCTAAAGTATATAATATTGCCTTTAATTATAAACTTACTATCCTTATAGTCTTTATTAGTAAGGATTAGTATATAACTAAGCTACAAGGTAAGGTCCTAGTTATTCGCAAATAACCTATCTATAAACGCATATAGCTTTGCTTTAGTAAGGTTAATTAGAATAAATATTAGGCCTTAATTAGGGTAATCTATCTACTATTAGATCTAGTGATTAAGGGCTTTAACATTCTTAATTATTAGTTCTTAGTGTTAAGCGGCAATAGATAGATTATAGTAGGCTTCTAGTTAGTAGATTAAGGTAATATAGGCGCCTTAAGCCCTTTATTTAATATACTTCTACTTTAAATATATAAGCAGGATTAAATTAAGCTTACTACTTTAGCCTTTTTATTAAAGCAAAATAGCTATACTAGCCGCTAATTTAATAATTCCCCTATTAAAGGTTAGGGAATTATTCTTAAGGAGGAATTACTTTAGCTTTACTATAAAAGCTACTATAGTTAATTCTCTCTCTTCCTTCTTAGAGAACTCCTTATCTAATAGCCTAAGAGTATTATTAGTCTACATACCTATATATATAAATTCTAGGCTATCTTCTATAGTTACTAATAGGCATAGATTATATATAGAAGTCTCTATCTAGAGCTTCTCTCTATAGTGCCTATAGTACATAACCTACTAGTGTGTTCTAGCCTCTATAATGCTATAGAGTAGTTTAATTACCCTTATAATTATTCCTTTAGGGTATTAGTTATAAATTTAGGTTAGGAGCTATGTAAGGATTACCCTATTTAATCGCGTGGTTAATTAGATATATACCTAGGTAATATTATAAATCTATAGAATAAAGCCTTTTATTAAGAGGGAGGGTGCTATTATAAGAATAAGGCGTTAACTAGCTTGTTAGATTATTAGAGCCTGTGTTAAGATCGCTTGCTTTACCTTATCTCTAAAGCCTTAGACTATAAGCCTTAATTTCTTATATAGCTAGCCTACTTTGCCTTTTACTTTATTAATAATTCGCGAATTAAAGATTCACACACTACTATACTCTCTCTTATTATAGGTAATAAATTTAAACACGCCCTAATTAATTAGTATATTAATCTTAGTCTTTATAGAGAGCTTAAATAGTGTATTAGGGGTTGTGATAACGCCTTCCTTATGCAATCGAATTATAAGGTTAAGGTTAGCTTCCTCCTTAGCTAAGATAAACATATTAGTCTTATTAATAATTACTAGAGGGTTCTTTTAGGGTCTGCCTAGGTATCTCTTTAGTAGGATCTCTAGGGTCTTGCTAGGTAGCCTAGCTTAGGCCTCTCCCTCTTCTCCGCTCTCCTAAGGTAGGAGGGCTTCTATATTAGGGTCCTTATAATAAGGCCTAATAGAAGTTAAGTAAAAGGCCTTTAGGCCTTACAGGAGGTTAAGGGTATAGGTCTCTCTATTAATAGAGAGGAGGTTATATAGGCCTTACTAACCTTTACCTTTACGCTAGACTTAGACTAGCGATCTAAGTGGGAGGTTAAGGGTCTTGCTTATATCTAGACTATTCCTTACTATAAGGGCTTTGCTAACTTTCTAGATTATATAGAGGCGCTTAACTTCCTTTATTACCTTTTATATAGTAATAATATATTATAAGATTTCTAGCGATAGAGGAGAGTTACTTAATATATAGGGGTAGGCGCTAAAGATAAGAAGGGTTAGAATAAGGCTATTTAGACCTATAGTATTATTAAGGGCTTTTATAGCTATCTATAGGGCAATAGGTTCTAGGGTTATTAGACACTCTCTTTAGATAATATTATAGGCTCTTTAGAGCGGCCTATAATATCTCTTAACTTTTCTAATACTATAATATACCTTAATTAGGACCTCTTTAATAGAGATTAATATTAATACTGCAAATTAGCGAAATTCTTCGCCGCAAAAGTTTATGCTAGTATTAGTAATAATCTAATTAGGAGGTCCTTAGTACACATTAATCTAGTATATTCTAAGGGCTTCCTAAGTTATTTTAGCTAAGATATTAGGAAGGAATCTTGCTACATAGAATGCTATAGCTATATCTACTATGTGGAGCGTTAGGCGGTTACTATTAAGGTATATAATATTAACTATTACTTTAAAGTTAAAGGTATACTTATCCTTAAGGGTAAATTTAAAGTAATAGGGGCTATTAGTATTTATCTAGCACTAGTGGTATACCTTTAATATTACCTTAATAGCTTTAAAGGTAATCTTATGCCCTATGTTACTTAGGAGATTATAGAGTTAGTATACTAAAGGATAACTAAAGTAGTAATATAAATACTATAATTTAATCTTAGTTAAGTAATTCCACACTACTACCTTTTTATCTTATATTAATAGCATCTATATATAGCCCTATTTATATACTAGGGGTACCTTAATATTCCCTTACTAGAGGATATTCTTAGTGGTAATAAAGTTAATCCTTAATTAGCCTATATTATTAAGGTAAAGTAGGAAGGGAGTATTTATTAGTATTATATAAAACGTGATATTACTAAAGGGTATATTTATTATTTATTTATATACACTAGCCAGCCTGATTTGGCTGTCTCTAGTACTCCAGCGGTTTAGTCAAAGGGGAAAACCTTCTAGAGGATAAAAAACCCCCTTATAACTCTATATAGTCCGGCGCCGGCTCTGCGGCAGGCTGGCGCCGCTATTGTAGTTGCCTGTTGTAGTTATTTATTGCTAGCTTACGCTAGACTTATCCCTGTTAGTAGAGTTGCCTCTGCCTTATATCTTAAGCCTGGCTCTAGGCTCTTCTCTGGCTCTGCTCCGATCTATTTCTAACTGCCTCCTACTAGGTGAAATCCAACGCTATGTGGTGATCCACTCTTGACTCACTTTTTTTATGCTTTATTATTAACATATCTAATGCCCCACTTTTTGGTTTGTTCCGCCTCTCCTCTAGTCTAGTCTGGTTATAAAGTTAGAGCACCTGGTTTTTTAAAACTCTAGGGGGGGGGAGGGCGAAGCTAGCTTAGTTCCGCTGCGATCCCGCTGCTCTCTTATGTTAGGCTTTTCTGTCTATCTACGGCATCTATGTATTATCTTTAAATCCAGGCAATGCTTTAAGGACCCCCCCCCCCCTCTAGAGATTATAAAAGAAATCCCTTCTGCCTCCGGATCTAGGCCTCTTTCCTTCTTCCTTTATTACACTTCCTATAGGTTCTCTTCCCCTTTCCTTTTTTTTTTCTCCCTTCTCTTTCCCTTTATTTTCTTGCGTGCTCTTAGGCCCTAACCCTAGCTAGGTCTAGTTCGGTCGCTAACGTTAGTGTAGTTATAGCCTATTATTATGTCCTCTTAACATTCCGCGTCGCCTATAAGTCTATCCCTACTTCCCTGTAACTTTAGTGCTAATCTACATAGGAACCTTCTCTTTACTACCTAAGGAAGTAGCTTATATTAAAGTAGCTTTAGAGAGCACTTAATTATAAACTATAGGTAGGACTCCCCCTGCCCTGGCGCCAGGCCTGTTTCGCTACTAATTCGGTCTAGCTAGGTAAGCCGCGAACATTCTAGTATGTCTCTTATTACGCGCAATCGTTGAAAAACCTGGGGCACCAGTGTTATAATATAGTTAGTATGTTTTTCCCTCTATGCCACAGCGGTAGCTGGGCTAATCTATCTTTCCAGGAGCTATAACCAATGTGTGTTTTAATTACTAGGTTTAAAATAATAGGTGTAAAAAGGTAATATATATTTTATCTATTTTTTTCTGTTTTTAAGGGCGGCGCCGCTACTAACCTAGCTCTAGGTTAAAATCGCTAGGCGCTAAGCAGAGCACTAGTGGTTAACCAAGGTGTCTGCTAAAATTACTAAGGGTGTAGATATAAGTGTTCTTCTAATTAGTCTAGTCTAGCCCTACAATAGTGCTAATCTATCTCTTCCCTAGGTCCTAGATAACTTTAGTGCTTATGTTAAGAAGCTATGTACGGAGAATTAAAGTAAGCGAAAACAGAGTGCGTTAGCGGCGGGTCTAGTCTAGGGGGAGGGCGGGTCTGCGAGAGACTAGCATAAGGAGATGATCTTCTGGCTGCGTAGACTAGACGCTCGGATAGCGGAGTCAATCCGGCTCTAGGTCGCTGCCCTGCCGGCTAAGAGCCGGGCCAGGGCCCTGGAGGACGCGATCCCCGTTCCAGTACTAAAGGGTATAGGTATATTAATTATTCTAAGTAACGCAATTAGCTAGCCTCTACTAAATATAATAACTACTTTACCTACCCTTATAGTATTAAGATAAATCTTTAGTATTATCTTCTATAGTACTATAACTTAAGATTAGCCTACTATTAAGAACTATACTACTCTAGTATCTAGCATAATACCTTAGAAGGCCTTAGATAAGTAATAGTCTTTAAGTAGAAATAGGTAAGGAGGCCTAGCAGTATTCCTATTATTAAATAGATTCTTCTTGCTTAGTCTATATATTATAGCTTAATTTGTAAGGACTTTAACTATTTTCTAACTATTAAGGGTTATACTATAGGTAAAGAAGCTTATAGGTACCCTTTTTTCTTCCTCTCCCTCTAGCTTAGTGTTAAATCTAAGGCTTATTATATACTAGGTAACCTTATTAACTTTAGAGGGATAAGGAGTAGGATCTTCTATTAGGGTACCTTTATACTAGGTAAGAAAGGTATTATATAAAGCTAGTAAGGATAATAAGGTATCTACTAGGTAATAGTTCTTATATTACTAGTATGCCTTCTTATACTCTTCCTTAGGATACTTTATTAACTAGTATTCTTCCTTATTATATATATAATATTTCTTTATATAGGGAGGGCCTCTTCTACCTTTCTACCTTTATAGAGGGTATTATAACTCTTTGCCTTTACTATTATACCTTCTATTAGTCTAAAAGGCATTAGGAGTCTAGGTATTAGTAGGGAATTAATATTAACCGCTAGATTCCTCTATAATAAGCTAGATTATTATATATATATACTTATAGAATTATTAGAGGCTATCTAGAGGGTTAGTAAGGTACCCTCTACACTTAGGAATCCTATTATAAGCGGTTATAATCTAGTTCCTAAGGGCTCTTTCTAATTAACCTACATTAGGAATAGCTTACTATAAGGTTAATAGCCTCTTAATAAGCTTATTAAAGTATTCTATCTTTAATTTATCTAGGTTATTATTAATAGCCTTCTAGAGCAAAGTATTATACTATTTAAGAAGATACTTCTACCTTATATCTTTAGTCTTAAACCTCTCCTTTATTCTCCTTATAAGGATAGTAAGGTCCTAAGGGTTACTAGGTTTAGAGAGGTAGTCTAAGTAGTACTAATAAGCTTTTCCTTTTAGTATTACTTTAAATATATATCTAGCTTATTTTAGTTTAATATCTAGAAGCTTATACTTTTACCTAAAGATTTAGAGCTTTAGTTTAAGTATATTATAGTTATTAGCGCTGTATTACTACTAAGATATGTATATCTTAATAAGGTCTAAGATCTGCTTTGCTATTAGTTATAGAGGCTAAAATAGAGGATTATTAGTAGGTTTATGTATTATTCTTTAGTAAATAGGAATAGCTTATTATTAGGGAGTAGGGGTTTTTTACTAGGTAAATATAGATTCTTAGGGATAATAAGGAAGGGCTTATAGGGCTTAAGGTATTTAAGGAAGGGGCTAAGGGTTCTATTCTTAGGGGAAGGTTACTAATATTGCTCTTTATAGAGGTTATAAAGGTTAGTAGGAGGAATAAGTAGTTCTTATACTCTATTAGTCCTAGATATTATTATTATTATAGAGGTTATTAAGGAAGTTACTATTCTTAATTATATTCTTTTAGAAGTTATTATACTTCTTCTAGGTATCCTTTACTTCTTCTTATAACTAAAAGTAGAATTCCTATTAGTTAAGGACTTCTTAGAGGTTTATTACTAAATTTATATTCTAGTTAATTATTATATAGATTCTAGAGTTAATAAGGTAGTCCTATAAGTGCCTTAGGACTATAACTAGGGTCTTAAGAAAGTTACTATAGGTTTATAGGTTAAAATCTTAAGTAAATTCTATAAAGAGTAATCTTTTATATACCTTTTATATTATATAGTCCTTAACCTAAGAGAGGATATAGGTTACTTATATCTTAGGTATATTATTATTCTTAATATTAAATTTATCTACCCTAGTAAGTATTTCTTCTATAATATATTAGTATAGTTACTATAGGATATAGAGGAAGGGGATAGTAAATTCTAGGGCTTCTAAGGGATCCGCTTAAGAGCTATTATAACTTATTAGGTTTTATAGTTATTCCTTCTTATTAACTATTATAACTTATAGTATTAGAGGAGATAGAATAAGGAAAGTAATAATAAAGGGATTAGGGGAAAGAGATATAAAGGATTATAAGCTCTAGTAATTAGCTTTATATATAATAGAATACACTAAGTTAAAGAATAATAGGATAGCTTAGCTACTAGAGTTAAACTCTTTTTCTTAGTTTAGGCTTTAGCTTCTTCTAGCTACTCTTATTACCTTAGTAGGCTAGCTAGAGTTAGCTTCTTCCTTAGTATAATTAGGGATCTTAAATAATAAAGCTACTCTTATTACCTTAATAGGCTAGCTAAATCACGCTACTTCTATAAAGGTCTCTTCTAGATAGAACCTAGCTAATCTATAGTGTCTTTAAAAGATAGTAGGTATTTATAAATAAAAGTAGTTATAAAGTTAACTACTAATTAGTGTTAGAATCACTAGGTGTGATAATAGCTAGTTATTAATTAGGCGCGCTTGTGATAGTATTAATTAAATAATCTATTATAAGCTATATGTGTTCTATTTAAAAGGAAGCTAGGAAAGAGAGGGCTCTTATAAGAGGGAAAAAGCATCTATAGCTTGTGTAGGTCACGTGATATAGGTAGGTCACGTGACCCGGGCCCTGCCCTATTGCAGTCCTGCTTGTGGGCAGGAAGGGAGGCACGCGCACGCGCACGCACACGCGCGCGGCGGCCGACCTTCTTCCGGTCAGGCCGACCTTCAGCCGAAGGGAATTGCGGCTGCCAAGCGCGATTAATATCATGCTTGTTCCAACAGTAATACTAATAAAGAATAGAAAGAGAAAGAAAATAGAAATATACTAACTAGTCCCCACTTTATTAGTATAAGTAATAGTAGTAGATATAAATATAGTGGTATTTATACTAATAAATAAACTATTAGGATTAAGCTAATTACTAAATAAACCGCTAGAACTAAGTTAATTACTAGTTAGTAATAAGCCACTATCCCTAAGTTAACCGCTAACTCTAAATAATAAACTACTAGAACTAAGTTAATTACTAGTTAAGTAGTAATAAGAGATATTTATTATAGTAGATAAGAGCCCTAAACTATAGGTAAAGAGGCTATAATTAAGCGTAGATATAACTAGATAGGTTAGGGATACTAAATAAATAGTTAATATAGTAGGATAAAGTAGAATAGTATTTAAGAAGTTAGTAGAGGTAATTAAGAATAATATAGTAATAGTAGTATAACTATAGTATAGTATAATTATATATAGGAATAGAAATATACTTAATATATAAATAAGATATCTTATATTCTAATTATAGAGGTTAGAGATAATTAATAGAAATCTAGTATTACTAATATAGTATATAATAGGGATAGGCTACCTAGCTATAGACTTATAGGAGGTATTAGAGATTAAGAGGGGTATATAATAGGAAGAGTATTTTAAGATAGAATAAGAAGAATAGCTTAAAATATTTACTTAATATAATTACTTAAGGAGGAAAAATAATACTAATTACTAGATAAAGAAGCATAATAAGGGCATTGTTAATATATTGACGGCACCTGTCACATCACGTGACCCAGTAGATAGCTATATTAGCACGCCACAGGCGCACTACAGATGAATTGATCAACCTTACCTACAATCACCCCACACCTCGCCTCATGGTCTGATCCATTACATCAAGGTTAGCTGGACTAGAGCCATTCGAACATGCCCTTCAATTACTAAATTGTTGCAGCGAGTATCGCCTACAAAAGCGACCCCGATTCACGCTCGCAACGGAATGACGTTTTCCGAATCCAAGATAGATGTGCCAGATCACATACGGCACAATGAGACAGTCGGCGCTGGCCTTTCGTCTTGGGTTCATCGGCTCAACGCTGTAGCTAAATGTTACAGTTCTACTGAGAAGACCGCGAGAGCCAGGGAAATTGCTGTTTACGAACGTCTCGGGTCTGCCGCCCGTTGGCATGAAGGAATAATGCGCTTTTACGGCATCTTAGACGACCAATGCGTGGTCCTCCAATTTGCGCATAATGGCTCTATCAGACAATACTTAAGCCAACCCTCGAGATTCCAGCGTGTTTCTCTTTTGAAGAAGCTTCTCTGGGCAGAGCAGGCCACGAGCGCAATTGCTTTTCTCCACTCAAAGAACGTGTTTCATTGCGACATTTCTTGCAATAACATCTTTCTTGACGAAAATTTCAACGCTAAAGTTGGCGACTTTGCTGGATCATCTATTGATGGAGCTGAGTGTCTAAGCTGGTACGAAACAAGCCATTCTCACCCTGACATGATGGATCCATCGCCAAAGACCGAAGTATTTGCTCTTGGTTCTACTTTCTATGAGATGCTTGTAGGAAAACCGCCTTTCCAAGGTTTAAGTGAACTAGCGATTCAGGAGTCTTTTAAGGATGGGCGTTACCCAAGCCTAGAATCACTTCCTACACTTCAGAGTATTATCGCCAATTGCTGGGGTCAACAATACGAAACTGTTGATCAACTATCTCAGGACTTGAGGGAAACCGGTAATTTGTCCCACTGTCTACTTTCTCTACCGAACTAATGCTAGCTAGTGCGATTTGTGGGCACGTTCCCTTCAAAGAGGGACAAACTGGCCCTTCCCATCACTCTTTTGACGCTCATAACCGTTATGCCTGTGATGTGGTGGCTTAGGCCTGCTAATTTATTAAAACGACGTTGACATGCGTTCTGATACAAGAGGCCTGAACATAATACCTGTGGAAGAGGGGGTGGGCACATCGGACAACACCTGGGCGCCTCGTGGATCCCAGTCGGATGGGGTTCCCAGTTCCATCTGTCTCCGGCATCGCATTTGGACAAAAGTGCCCATGTTTCTTTGCTTTGTCGCATTCCTTCCAATTGCGATGTGTATACATATGTTGTCCGGGTTTTTTGCATTTCATATGATAGTATTTTTGATCGAGATATTTGCACATCATGCAGTTTCGGTTGAGGCATGGGAAAGCGCAATGAACATGGAGCTCCAAGGCTTGAAGATAACGGAGTGGCCTTGCACTCTGCCCTATTTATAGAAGGAAGGTTACTAGAATCATTTACCTGTATGTAGATGATCAGCCTGCAGTTGCTACCCTGACACGTCGAGCTTGCGAATGCAGGACCAAGCACGATCATCCCTTTGAGTGCGCTATGATTCGCGAGCAGTACTGCACGCGTACCCAACCAGATTGCTGGGATTTCTATAGTGGCCTAGTAGCATAATGTACCCTTGATCATCCACCCGTCTTCATTAGCTAGCGACCCTGTCCGTAACCTGCTTGCTCTCTCACCACACTCGGAGAGACGGCTGTTGATCGAGTCTTCGCAACCCTCGGAGAAGAGACGCCCAAAGGTGGTGGGGCCCACCATATGTGTGGGCGGCCGGGGATAGTCTAGGTCTGTGCGTAGGCAATATTCTGGTAAACGACGGAATTGCAGCATAACTACCCGGAATGTCCATAAGTCCCTCAGGGAACTTCAGTAACATTGTGGCGAGAGCTCACAGATCAATGCTGTCAGGAATTGGATAGTGCGATTGATCCCTCTGGGATCCTCCGGGGTACGGTATCAGGGCAACCAATACTTCTTTTATTAGACAGACTTCGCAGTGTGATCAATATGCCCTGCCACCTGCACTAGCAAACCGTGATCCCGCCTATTTTCCTTTACGTAGTTCTTCGTGTGTACCGCCTGCATGAGCCCTGCAATCCAAACAACTGTGCATATGCATGTGCTAGAGAAAGTTGCCTCAAAAATTTTACCCCGCTTGCAAAAAATCACGCATTCCCTTGGAAGTAAACAAGACATACAACACGGATCAGCGAACGATTCACGATTCTACTGGAATCTTCCAGAAGTACCTCACATTGGAGTGGCAACGGCATAATACTCCCAAGGGGTTCCTAGAAGCCTGGGCAATCGCCCGTTCCGCGCCGGTGAATGACACCCCAAGAATCTTTCTTGACTCGGGGTTCCAAGCATGGATATACGGAACGGACTGCCGGAATGAGCATTGATATTCGCCGCTATACACCTAAAGCTGTATCCACACGCACCCACACTAGTTAGTTATACCTTGGGTAATTCTCGCGCTGCCCTCCGACTATAGAAGCCCGTTCTCAGCCGGATTAGGCCAGAAAAAGAGAACTTTTACTTCATGTCCTAAATTTTAAGCAACAGAAAATCCGTCCACCCTGACAAACACGCCAAAATGGTAAATTGTGGCAAATGCGGTTACAACAACATGTCTGGTCGCACCACTTGTCAAAGCTGTGGCCAGAAACTACCCGTTGTAGTGAAGAATACCTGCTCTAATCGTGGAGGGGCGGTTCAAGGTATGCATCCAGAGGAGCACGAGTGATCAATGAATATGGTGATAACAATTAGACCTCAAGACAATCAACTTCTTGACGCATGCTTTGGGAAACGGGGTGGCGGGGCACTATACTCGGACTTGCTTTGATGGATTGTATCCACCTGCCGATTAGGCAAGCTTTTGTTGCCCGGGGTAGCGTGCTGTCTCATACTAGTGCGCGTAGGAATATAGAGAGAAGTGATCTACATCACGTAGGTTAGAGCACTATAATAGGTAGTCTAGAGATCCCCCCTATAAAAGGGACGCTTTTTTATATAATAGGAATAGTTAATTTAATCTTTTTTATAAATTATCTCTTAGGGGGTCCTCTTATATTAATCCAGTAAGAGTCCTATTTATTACATTATATAATTATGTAATAGTTATAAGCCTAGGAGGTATTATTACCTATAACTTCTATAGCTCCCCCTAAGCATAAGAAGTATATATATATAGTGCCTATCTATCTAACTAAGCATTGAATAGAGACCTTAACCTCTCTTATCTATAATCTTAAGATAAATATTAAATTAGTATTATTAGAGAAATAGGAAGAATAGTTTAAAGTATTAAAGTAAGTAGTATAAAGTTAGGAGATCTAGGAATAAGTTAATCTAGATCTCCTAGAGCTTCCCTTTAACTATCTTATTAAGCCTTTTATAGTCTAACTAATTAATTACTTAGAACTTATTTAAAGATAAGTAGAGGCTTTACCTAATAGAAAGTAACTCTTATTCTTAGAAGCCCTAGTATTCCTCTCTTATAGTTATAATATAAAGTATTAAACCTTTAAATTACTTAGGTTATAAGAAAGGACTATTAGTACTTAGATTACTAATACTATTTGTTAAAATTATGCTATTTATAGCACTATTTTATAGGCCCACTAGTTGCCTAGTTGCGTTGTTGCAACGTTGGTTGCGAGGCGTTGCCTGCAGCGTTGTTGGCCGTGGCCAGCAGCTTTGGCTGTGACCTGCGTTCCTGCACACAACCAACCCACAGGCTTGTATGACTAAGCCGACTAGGCTACCCTATAGGGAAGCTAAAATTAACTGTAACTAGGGAACTAGTAGTCGTATAAAAGGCTGACTTATACTGTTCGAATCCTTGATTTTTTCTGGATTTAATGATGTATTTTATTTATAGGGTTGCTTATTAGATTGCTTAGTTAGTGCACGTGGGTGGCTAGATTATATGGTCGTGAGTCGATTTTTTACTTTTCACATATAAATAAATTTTACGGAAAATAAAAAATAGCTCCTAAGGCCTGGCTAGCGACCCCCTTCCGTTAATATAGTCGGTAGGTCTACGAGGGGAACTTAGAAAATCCTCTTATTGCTCGTTAGATCGTTTGTCTAGCTAAAATCTACTATATTTAACTATCAAAGCTCTATATCTTGAAGAATCGTCGTATTATAGTGAATCTAGAAGCCGCCGCGTTAGAATCTACTAGGGAGGTCTTCCTATCCCTCTAGCTAGATTCCCCTTCCATTTTCAATACTATTAATCTAAATACCTATATAATAACTATTAATAAGATTATAGAAGAGAAGAAGGGTAAGAATCTAATACTTTAATAAATTCTTATTAGTCTTAAAAAGAAGTTCTTACTAGGTCTAGTTATTATATAAGCTAAAGTATTAGTAAAGTATATAGCCTATCTTTAGGATACTAAGCGTGTAAATATATAATTTAAGTATTAGATTAAGCAGTGGGATAAGCTATATTAGAAAGCTATATTATATAAGATTAATAAGGTTAAAGGACCTAATATAATCCGTAACTTTATTTAAGTAATTAGAGTATAATTTAATCCTTAATAGATAAAGATAAAGATTATATAGCTTATTTAGGTTACTAATAATCTTCTAGCTAATATAACTCTATAAGGACTTACTTCTAAGTATATAAGGTACCGTAGGGCAATATAAGTTATAGACGCGGGTTCTAGAAAAAGGAGCTATATAATAACTCTTAGGGGGCGCTCTAATAATAGTTAGAAAGCTAGTAAGGAAATAAAGAAGTGCCCCTACTAGGTAGGAAAGATTAGCTATTATAGCTAGAATCCCTATAACTACTAAACCTTATATTACACTATAACTAGTTAAGTACCTAATAGTTATAAGGTATTAAAGAAGTAAGACTATAAGAAGATTAAGAGGTACTATAATAGTAGTAAATAAAAGGATCTTTATACTAAGATTATAAAAAATAGTTAGGAAGTAAAGGGAAAGAATAATTAGGATAATAAATATCCTAGAGTAATCACTATAGTAATTATTAATCTAATAACTATTAAAGAAAAGGCACTAGCAAAGAGAAGCTACACTACACTAGGGAATATAAAACATATGCTCTCTAAGAGCACTCTCTTTAATAACTATAGCGCTCTATATATTATTAATAATATATCCTACTTTAAGCTAGGTATATTTAAATAAGTATATAATAACTATCTTAAGGTAGGTATAACCTCTTTCTAAATTACTAGAAGAGGTATATATATAATTAAGGATATCTTAAATAGGCCTTAGGGACCTTAGACTAAGGACCTAATATTATAAAATATAGCGCTTATTAAAGGCTTTTATATTAATATTATATTAGAGAGTTTTCTTATAAAGAAGGGTGTGCGGTATTATAGAGCTAATAGCTCCCTGTGTATTAGACCTATAGGAGATAGCTTACTACTAGTAAAACTTATTAGGAAGTATAATATTATCTTTCTTTAATATAAGCCCTTATCTAATTATTTAATAGTTCCCTAAAAAATAGATATAGTAATATTTACTTTAATACTAGTGATTTTCTCTATAATTAGATTATATAACGCACATATATAACGCTTATAGTGTAGGTAACTATCTAAGGAATAGCGCTTACTACGAATAGATTTAGAGGAACTATAGCACCTATAATCTAGGCACCTTAGGAAAGACGCGCTTAGCAAGATTATAACCTATATAAGGGGAGTGTGTTTATAAGGGATAGAGTGTAAGAACTATATAACCTGCTTGCTAATAAACGCCTATAAAGTTATATCTAGGTAACCACTAGAATATAAGTTACTAAGGCCTTATTAGAGAATCTATTAGGACCTTTAGGACTATAAGCCTAGCTATAATAGAATAAATTAGTTACTAGTTATTAAGGATAAGTATTTAGGGATGCTTTAAGTACACGCTATTCCTAATAAGTTATATTAATTAGTGTTTAATATATTAATTTATTTTAAATAATAGGTTGTAAGATAATTCGGGCTATTAATCGCAAAAATCAGGCAAGATAATAAAGGTGTAGTAATTAGTTAATCTAAGGATATAATCTTTTAATAATAGGCACAGGCTTAAGGCATTAAGCTAGAGCTTTTGCCTCCCTATACATATAAGCCGAATAGGTACGTTAAAAGAGTAAATCAGATAATGTAAGGATAAAGGTAGCTAGGCAAAAGGATATAGGGTGCACTCGTATATTAACTAAAGCTTGCTAGGTCTAAGTGTAATATATGTGCGAGTCGTTGGTTTATAGCTAGCGGCTTGCTAATATTACGTGGACCTAGCCCTTCCTTCTAGTGTTAGGCGCCGCGGTGCTCTGGCGCTGCGGTGCACGCATGCGCGTGGGTCATGTTGTGAGGGGCCTCACAGATAATCACAATAAAGTTAAATATAATGCTTATAGGCATAGGGCTTTCTATAAACCTGTGGTCGGAGAGCACGCATACCGCAGCATACCTTTATAATATTAGCCCTATTTAATAATTAGATTAGAAGACGCCTATTAAGACCTTAGAAAGCTGGTTCCGTGATAATACTTACCTACTAATAAGGGAGCCTTCTGTGGACCTTAGGCCTAATTAGGGCGGTTTATACGTATATAGTTGCTATATGTATCTAATAGAAAGAGATTGTAAAGCAGGATAATATAGGCGCTATTATAAGACAAATCCTAGGGGATATATTAGATATCTTATTAGTTACTATACCTCTAATATTTATTATATTTAGATCCTATAACTAGGAAGGGTAATAATAATAAGGAATATTACCTTTAATAAGATAATCTTCTATAATGCTACTAAGGAAAGCGCGGTAGAGTAGTTAATTAGCGAGCTAGAAGTGTAGTTTTGCTAATTAGAGATTAATATAGAACTAGATAAAGAAATAAATCTATTTCTCTTACTAGGTAAGACTGTTAAATTAGCGGATCTAGATAAGGGTTTAAACTTAGGGGTAGATATACCTATAAGCACTAAAGTTATTTAAGTAAAAGATATAGTAACTAAGTAAATAGGACTTTAAACTCCTTAGTAGACACTAGATCTAATAATAGGAGAGCTTATGCCCTCTAATATAGGAGCTCTATAGAGTATAGAGTATAATACTTTATAAATAGATCTAAACTTATAACCTTAAATTCTAGATAAGGCTACGCTAGGTAATAATATAGAGATTACTTAGATAATTATAGGGCCTTCTAAAGACTATAATAGCCTAGCTACCTATAGGGAATCTTTAGAAGTATATAAAGGGTTAGAATACCTATAAGAGAGCCTTAGTATAGAGATATTATAAGAAGGCATATAAACTAGTTCTAGATTATAAAAGAAATAAAAGTAGGGCCTTATTCTAGACTATAGCCTACTAGGTAGAAGGAGAAGGAGGCCTAATAATATTCTTACTAGTAGCCTTTAGAATCTAAAGAAGCTCTATAAAGAGCTTAGACTACTCCTTAAAGTAGATAATAATTCTAAAGGGTGCTCTAATACTAAGAGTATTAGAATAATATATTTAGTGCTTAATACTTATTATAATAAAGAAAATAGATTACTTCTTAAATAGAAAATAAACACTAGTATACTATATTAGTCTAATCTAGTAAGTCCTCCTAAGGATTAGAAGGAAGCTAATAATTATATATTTAGAAAGAAGTGGAAGAAGGTAATAGACACTAAGATTAATAAATTAAAGGAATAGGGAATATAGAAGTAGATTAAACGCTTTATAGCATGTTCTTAGCTATTACCACTAAAATAGGTTTATTTATATAAGTTTAATAAAGAAGGTATTATATAGTGTTTTAAAGCATATATCTACATACGCAGAGACCTATAGGAAAGCTTTATAATTAAATAAACCTATATAGTAACGCTCGCTGCCCATGTGTTTTGTGTATTTATAGCTCTAGTAGCACGGTTTAATCTAGAGACTAGATAATATAATATAAAGAACGCATTTCCCTATATAAAGCGTAGATTAGATTTAATTCCTATTACCTATAAGCTTCCTAAAGGTTATAAGGTTATTAGAGAATATATAGAACTACTTAAAGCTCTTTATAGACTTAGGGACTCCTTATTACTTTAGTTTAAAGAATTAAGTAGGTAACTTAGGGAACTTAGGCTTAAATTAAGTAATAAGAAGCCCTATATCTTCTATACTAAAGCTTAGGACTTATACCTTATATTCTTTATAGATAATATTCTTATAGCTTTCTATAAGGAAGACACTAAGACTATAGACTATATCTCTAAAGAACTTAAGGAAGTATATAATATAGATAAAAAGGGAGAAGTATACTACTTCCTAGGAATTTAGATTATTAGGGACTAAAAGTAATAAATTATATACCTTAGTTATAAGGTATATATTAATAAAATTAGTAAAAAGTTTAAGTAGATAAGAAATAGCACTTTCCCTACTATCCTAATCCTAGTAATAGAGTATTATAAGTTTATAGGAGAAGCTAAGAAATAGGTAATAAAGGTATACTAAGAGAAGGTTAGATTAGTACTATATACTATAATTATAGTTAGGCTAGATATAGCCTTTATAGTAGTAAAGTTATTATAGTTTCTAATAAACCTAGGACTAGAGTATATAAGAGTAGTAGACTAAGCTATCTACTATTTAGTTATTATAAGTAAGCTTACTATATGCTTTAGAGGTACTATAGAACTTTAGGCTCTTTAGATTATAAGTAATGCATTATTTATAGATAACCTTAAGATATATAGATTATTATAGGGTTACCTAATTACTCTCTTTAGAGGACTAATTATCTAGAAAGCTACACACTAATTAACTATAACTATATCTATAATAGAGGCTAAATTACTTACTCTTTAATAGATAGTAAAGGAGACTATAAGTCTATAGCGCTTATTTAAAGATATTAAATTTAACACCTATAAAGACTAGGTTATTAACTATAATAATTAATAGATAATTTAACTTATGCTTAATAAGAGCAAGCGATTAAATACTTATCTATGTTATATTAATATATATAATATATAGTTAAAGTAGGAATTTAAGAGAGGAAGCTTTAAAGTTATATATTTGCTAATAGTAGATATGCCTATAGATAGATTCACTAAGGCATTAGATTATTAGAGCTTTAAACGCTTTAGATCTATACTTAGTTTAGTTAATCTACACACTTAGGATATTATAGAAAGCGTATATTATATAGAAGGGCATGTTAATAAGGGGGCATAAAATTAATTACCCTAGAAATACATAAAGACCCCCTCCCTAATAAGCAAAGCGCTATTAAGGTAAACAGGATTTTAGGAATATAAACGCTAAACACTATTATATAAAAATATATATATAAACGCTATTCTAAAAAGATAAGAATAAGAACTTATATAAGAAGGCGAATAACCTCCTTAAGATAGGCTATTACTATAGTTACCTTCTCTTTACCTACTGCTAATAAGCCCCTAATAGTAGCATTAGCCCTAACACTAGTACTAACCTTATTATATATAGAATCTAGCTCTATAATAAGTTCTAATTAGAGTTATAGAGCCTTATAGTACTAATTTACTATCTATATAGTTAGTAGAGCATAGGAAAGAGTAATAAACACGCCTTACCTTAGCGTTATTATCTAGTGCTAATAATATCCGCTTAGTAAGGGGAATATAAGTATTATATAGAGGCTAATAATAGTGATTACTAACCTTATATAAGTAATATCTCTAAGATTATCTAGACCTAACCTTATAGTAATAACCTAGGTTACCCTTACCTATAATACCTACTCTTATATACCCTTTATAGGGAATATCTTATAAAGCACTATAAGAAGTAGGATTACTAGGCTAAGAAAGGTTAATATAATTAGGAATATAGAATATAATACTTAGTATAAACTATTAGCTACTATATAGATCTTTAAGGATTATACCTTACTTACCTACCTCTTACCTATGCCTAATTAGGGCGTAATAATTATAATAATATATATATAAAGCGCTCTTTACTCTCTTCTCTCTCTAATATAGGAGATAATAACTTACTAGTAGGCTACTTAGAGCTAGCTAGGGGTTTAGAAAGATCTTTATAGGCTTTACTAAGGCCTAGAAGGGAATTTAGTATAAGAGTACTAATAATATAAAGTTTACGCTTAGAAGTTATTAAGCTCTCCTAAGAGCTTGCCTCCTCCTTAGCTTAAGCCTATATATATAAGGATATATTAATTAAAACATAGAGATAGTTAATAAAAGTATATTATAAGGGAATAAAAAGGAAGCTTATAATTAAAAGATTATAAGAGCTTTTACCTATAGGGAATGCTTACTTTTACCTTACTATAATCTTATAGTATATAATACTATAAAAACATTAATAGAGCGGATTAATTAAAGTTATAATAACCTTAACTTTAATTAGGGGGTGTGTTACCTAGGGTAGCGTGCTATATTATAAGTTATAATATCTTATACTAGTGCGCGTAGGAATATAAAGAGAAGTGATCTATGTTACGTAGGTTAGAGCACTATAATAGGTAGTCTAGAGATCCCCCCTATAAAAGGGATGCTTTTATTCTCTCTTTTATATAATAGGAATAGTTAATTTAATCTTCTTTATAAATTATCTCTTAGGGGGTCCTCTTATATTAATCCAGTGAGAGTCCTATTTGTTGCGTCACGTGATCGTGCGACAGCTTTTGACGAGGACAAGTTAGGTTCTCAGGGTTGCAAGGTCACGTGTCATGTAGACAAGGGGTAGATTCACTTCGCAATAAATTTTCCTGTGCCTCCTTGCAAGTGCATCCCCGAGGCTTAGCATTGCATAGCACAATTGCTTCTTTCACCCCAAAAAACCATGAACAAGTTTCTGGATACTCCAATACCAGACGACCTCGTCTTTGCCAACGCACCTAATTGCCGCACACGACGGGACGCATCCACACGCTACGTGCAGTCGTCAAATGTCAGTGAAAGACAACCACACAGCACGAATGAGGAAGAGATAATCCACACAATATTTGACCCCTTTTCCATGGGAATGATCGTCGACCGACAAATTATAGTTCAAAGGGACGGGTTGATTCGGAAATCTGTGAGGAAAGGCGTATCTGACTTGGAAGGGGAGAAGCGCCGCCTAGAGCTCATTAGAGGTACAACAACCATCCCTGTGCCTCGGGTCATGGAATATTATTCATCACAGGACTTCGACCATTTAGTCATGGAAAAATTACCGGGCGGAACATTGGAGAGTGTCTGGTGCCATCTATCGGTCGAGGAAAAAGAGTCCATCGCCGATCAAATAGTATACTTCACTGACCAACTTCGCCGCTTAAGAAATGATAATATCGATGCCCCTCTTTTCCTACGACAGAAAATCCCGCCAGGATTGAGTAATTTCACAGATCTCAGCATGGAGAGGATAAAAATGTATTCCGAAATCGAGCCCATGACAGATTTCGTACGCGAGAGAAGCCAGAGGTTTGACCACGAGAAAAACGTTTTTACCCATGGAGATCTAGACTGGAGCAACATATTACTTACCGACAATAAAGTTTCCGGTATTGTCGACTTGGAGTGTGGCGGGTTTTTACCACCATTCTGCGAATGGATAGCCGTCAAAAGGCTATCAGACAGCCATCCATGGTTCGAGCTCTTGGAGCCACGACTCAATGTTCCTGAATGGAACTCAATCTGGGAGGTTGAGCAGCTCATTTTGGCCCTCTCCAAGCACTCGGAATGGGCTTTGACACCACAAGATCGAGCTGCTAATGTATCGGAAGGGTGGACTCAAGCTTCCGCGATACTCGGGGCTTGTATTCGAGACGCCCCTCTGATTACGTACGCAATTCGATCCGAGCATCCCTGGTGGCTAGAGCACAAGCCGAGTAAAGACGAATTGTCAGGGTGAGGGCTCTGACATCGCTGGAACGTCTTAGCATGACTGCATTGACCGCATTAACGAAGGTCAGACCCTCCTTAAGACATCGATAGAGACGATGTATTAGATGTACCGGATTTAGCTAGATAATACTGTAGCGCACTATGTACCTCTTAGGTATATAAGTCAGGGGCTGTCTACACCTCTAATTAATTAAATTAAACATTGTTATATACATTATTTAACCCCTGCCTTTCTAATAGTTATAAGCCTAGGAGGATTCTACTACCTTTATTATCTAAGATCCTATACTCTATTTATTTATTTAATTACACTAGCCAGCCTGATTTGGCTGTCTCTAGTATTCCCACGGGTTCGTCAAAGGGGAAAACCTTCTAAAGGATAAAAAACCCCCTTATAACTCTGTGTAGTCCAGCGCCAGCCCTGCGATAGGCTGGCGCCGCTACTATTGTTACCTATTGTGGTTATATATTACTAGCTTACGCTAGACTTATCCCTATTAATAGAATTACCTCTATCTTATGCCTTTAGCCTAGTTCTAGGCTCTTCTCTAGCTCTATTCTAATATAACTCTATCCGCCTCCTACTAGGTAAAATTAGATATAGCGTGGTAATTCACTCTTTTCTTACTTTTTCTTACTTTATTATTAACACCCCTAATGCCCCACTTTTCGGTTTATTCTGCCTCTCTTCTAGTCTGATCTGGTTATGAAATCGGAGCACCTGGTTTTATCAAAACTCTGGAAGGGGAGGGCGGGGCCGGTCATAGCCCCCCCCCCCTAGGGATTATAAAAGGAATCCCTCCCTATACTCTATTTAACTATATTAATTATTTACTTAATATAATTAATACTTACTTTTATCTTTAGATAAACCTATTACTTTTTAATATACTATTTAATTACTAGTACTTATTCCCCTTTATAATATCTAAAGAAACTGTTGGAACAAGCATGATATCAATCGCGCTTGGCAGCCGCAATTCCCTTCGGTAGAAGGTCGGCCTGACCGGAAGAAGGTCGGCCGGCGCGCGTGCGCGTGCGCGTGCGCGTGCCTCCCTTCATGCCCACGGGCAGGCCTGCTATAGGGCAGGGCCCGAATCACGTGACCCACCTACACCACGTGACCCACATAGCTATAGCTGCCTTTTCCCTCTCACAAGGATCCTCTTTTCTAGCTTCCTTTCCTTCTTTCTACACACAGCTTACGATAGATAATTCAATTGATACTATCACGAGCGCGCCTAATTGATAACTGGCCATTATCACACCTGGTGATACCAACAGTTTCTTACTATACTATTAATAGGTAGTTATTATAGATATAGGGTATTAATAGAGTTACTATTACTCTTATACTACTTATTAATTATAAACCTAATATACTATAGTTATACTAGACTAGTAGTGATACTACACTTATTATAGTGTCCCTATAGCCTAATAGTAATAAACTTAGTAAGGAAGGTTAGTAACTAAGATATAAATATCTTAGCTTTCCTTTCCTTACTAATATAGTCTAACCTCTATAATAGAGTATTAGTAGGATTTAGCTTACCTACCTAGTGTTTAATAATAAAGTTAAATAGGTATAGCTTATCTAATATAGTAACCTACTAGCTTATTAGCTTTAGCTTTATTATAAGGTATTTATATGTGAGGCCCCTCACAAAATGACCCACGCGCATGCGTGCACCGCAGCGCCAGAGCACCGCGGCGCCCGACACTAGAAGGAAGGGCTAGGTCCACGTAATATTAGCAAGCCGCTAGCTATAAACCAGCGACTTACATATATATTACACTTAGACCTAGCAAGCTTTAGTTAATATATGAGTGCACCCTATATCCTTTTGCCTAGCTACTGTTATCCTTACATTATAGTTTAAGTAATCTATTATTACTTTAACTAGGTAGGCTAGGTAGGCTAGGTAATGCCTCTAAGTCTAAAAAGCCTCTTAGATTATAAGTAACTCTGCGTCTAGTATTATATAGCGTAACTTAGCGTCCTTTAACTTCCTTAATATAAACACTATAGGGTGCTAGTAACCTAGTATTAATATTATAAGGATAGCTCTAATTATATATCTAGAGGTATTAGTCTTAACTTATAATAGTAGTATTAGGTTAAAGTAGACTAAAATTAGTGCCTCCTAGAATCGCTTCTATAGGTCCCTAAATACTACTAGCTTATAGGGCTCTAGCTTAAACCTTACTAGTTACTTTTCTTATAGGTAATTAGTTAATAGGATAATAATTTTACTATAGCTCTTAATAAAGTGTCTATAGAAACCAGTAAATCTAAGAAAAGACTAGATATTAAACACGCTATTAGGTACTAGCTATATTACTATTGCTTTAACTCTACTAGAGTCTATAGAGATTCCCTCTTCTAAGATTATATAGCTAAGGAATTTAACCTTCTTAATAGAGAATTAGCACTTATCTAGGTTAATTAAAAGATTAGTGCTTTAAAGCCTCTTAAGAACTTACTTAATATAATTCTGTGAGGCCCCTCACAACATGACCCACGCGCATGCGTGCACCGCAGCGCCAGAGCACCGCGGCGCCTAACACTAGAAGGAAGGGCTAGGTCTATGTAATATTAGCGAGCCACTAGCTATAAACTAGTGACTTATATATATATTACACTTAGACCTAGTAAGCTTTAGTTAATATATAAGTATACCCTATATCCTTTTACCTAGCTATTATTATCCTTATAATTCTAAAGCTTTAGCTACTAGCTACCTAAGAGTAATATAGGGCTAAGAACTACCTAATTAACCTAAGTAATATTAGATAATAACTAGAGTTAATTAAATAAGAATAGTATTATTGAAAATGGAAGGGAATCTGTACTAGAGGGATAGGAAGACCTCCCTAGTAGATTCAACGCGGCGGCTTCTAGATTCACTATAATACGACGATTCTTTAAGATATAGAGCGTTAATAGTTGAATATAGTAGATTTCTAGCTAGACAAACAATCTGACAAGCAATGAGAGGATTTTCTGAGTCCCCTTGTAGACCTACTAACCATATTAACAGAAGGGGGTCGCTAGCTAGGCCTTAGGAGCTACTTTTTATTTTCCGCAAAATTTATTTATATATAAAAAGTAAAAAATCAACTCACAACTATATAATCTAGCCACCTACGTGCACTAACTAAGCAATCTAATAAGTAACCCTATAAATAAAATACATTATTAAATCCAGAAAAAATCAAGGATTCGAATAGTATAAGTTAGCCTTTTATATAACTACTAGTTCCCTAGTTACAGTCGATTTTAGCTTCCCTATAGGGTAGCCTAGTTGGCTTAGTTATACAAGCCTGTGGGTTGGTTATGAACGCAGGTCATAGCCAAAGCTGGCCGCAGCTAATAACGCTGCAGGCAACGCCTTGTAACCAACGTTGCAACAACGCAACTAGGCAACTAGTGGGCCTATAAAATAGTGCTATAAATAGCATAATTTTAACACTCCCTCTAGAAAAGTATAAGGTAACTAATTTAATACCTAAACTTAGCTCTTTAATAGATATCTAAGTTAACCATAAATTCAATAATAAATCCAATAACTTTTCAACTAAAATTAATAACTTTTTAACGGAATTCTAGTGTTTTTGTTGAATTATTAAACAGGCAGCCCACCTAACTAAACCTCTTTCCCCCTCCGATCACAAGCTATATCAGAGTATTATAGGGACTATTATATATTTAATGCTCCTTATAAGGCCTAATATTGCTTTTCCGGTTCAGTGGCTTTTAATAGCGTTAGCTAAGCCTTATATAGAGCACTTAAATACTGCTAAATATCTGCTTAGATACCTTCTAGGCTCTATAAGTTATTCTATAACTTCTAGAAGGTCTAAAAACGCTATTAAGGCTTCTACAACCCTTATTAGCTTCTATAATAGCGACTTCGCGGGAGATAAGTCCTCTAAATCAACCTATGCTTATCTCTATAAGCTAGCTAAAGGACCTATTAGCTAGAAATTAAAGAAAGTAACTACAATAGCTTTATTAACATTAGAGGCCGAATCAGATGCTCTATATAAAGCTATAAGGGAGCTAGAGTGGCTTTATAGCCTTTTTAAGGAAATTAAGCTACCTATAGCACCTCTAGTCCTGATTTTTAGTAATAACCAAGGCGCTATTACGACCGCTAATAATCCTGCTCTTTATAGCAGAATAAAGCATACCCTACTAAAATTTAACTATACTAGAGAAAAGGTATAGAAGGGTATAGCTAAGGTTATCTATATTAATACTAAAGAGATGCCTATAGATGGCTTAACTAAGCCCCTGTAAGGGCTTGGGCTTTGCCTAAGCATTCTTTAGAATACACATGTGTCGCGTACGTGTAGGGATAGATAGTCCTAAGCATCTGCTAAAGTGCACACGTGTTATATATATATAGGGGCAAATCCTAAGGTCCCTAAGTCTAGAGTATATATATACTATATATATAAAGGTATAGGGAAGAGAATAAGTATAAGGTAGTTAGGGGGTTATAAGAGCCCTAGTAAGAATAGGTTTCCTACCTTTCTCTTCTCTTTCCCTAAGTTTCTTAATACTATATTAATACCCTATTATAGTTACCTAGGGGCTAGTTTATAATAATTAAGAAACTTCCTTTAGTTTTATAATAGCTACTAAAAGATAATAAAATAGATTTTAATATACTAATAGACACACTAATAGGTATATAAAACACACTTTAACCTTAGGATTATCCTAACTAGGGGACTATTACCCTAGAATCTAATGCTATAGTGCCCCTAGTAGCTTAGTAAGTATAATTTAAAATGCTTTACTATATACTAAATAAGCAGATAGTAGAAATAGTATAACTCTAGGAGTAAGTTAATATAAATTATATAGAACCCTTAGTAGATTATATAGGACCCTTAGCCTAACTAACTTAACTAAACCCTAGGGTCTAGTGCTAAGCTCTAACCCTTACTATATTTACTACCCTATAGGTAGCTATAGTAGCTAAATTAAAGTAAAAACTAATCCCTATAGGTAACCTATATAATAGTAATAAGGCTATATTTACTATATAGAGGCTCCTAATAGAGTATAAGCTACTAGTAGATAAGGACTTTATTAGTACTAATAAGAATAGGTAGATATTTATTTACTAGAACCTCTCCTCTAAGGTATAGTCCTAGGTAGCTAACTTCTTTAAGTTAGGTAAAAATATTAACTTTAATCCCTTTAAGTTCCTAGAGTATCTTAAGACTATATTTACTAACCTATATAGATAGGAGATAGCCCTTATAAAGCTTAACTAAATAGAATAAGGACCTAGGGAGGTGTTCTCTATATTCTTTATTTACTTTATAGATAAGCTCTTATTAACTAGGGGGGATCTTTAGGTAGATAATATAAAGCTAGTAAAGCTTTAATACACGCTTAATAAGTAACTTTAAGAGATTAGCATAGGGTAGGGCATAAGCTATTATAATTAGTATATAGTGGTTATATAGTATTATAAGATAGTGGTTAATATTAAGGCCCTTACCTTAGAAGATAAGTATTAGACCTAATATAAGGTCCTATACCCTAAACCCTTAAACCTAACTAACTATAATAGTAACACTCTAATAATAGGGGTTTATATAGTAAAGACCTAGCTAGGGAAATAGGCTAAGAAGAAGGGTAAGGAAGTAAAGGCTACCCTAAATATAAAATAGGTAAAATAGGTATTAGAGATAGTACTAGCTAGATATTACTAAGAAAGATACTACCTCTAATATAGGTCTAAGGACTACTTTATTTAAGAATACACCCTTCTCCTACCTTAGCGCTAGTAGGTTAGTATTAATATATCTAGGGTAGATAAGGAAAGCGTAGATAAGAAGGTAAATATCCCTCCTATAGAAAATAAGTAGCCCCTAAGTAGAGTCTTATATAGGGGCTAATAGGCTAGTTAACTTCTATATTATAGGATAATTTTAACTACTATATAGAAATAGAATAGGATATAGTAAAATATATAAACTAACTACTATTTCTTATTTCTATACTTTTTAATATATATTATTTTATTAATATCTAAATTAATTATAGTTATAATTACTATAGTGCTATAAGCAAATTAGCGGTAAGATAGCTTAGCCTAGAGCTTATATAGTTACTAAAATAGAGGCGTGTTTATACTATAGTGGAAATAGAATAGAAAGAAAAGTAGGTTAAGGAAGATACCTTTTCTATAACCTATATAGTGCGCACTAGAATTAATATAGATAGCTAGGAGTTATTTATGTACCTATATATTATCCCTAGCCTAACCTAGGATATAATATTTAGAATACCTTAGTTAGAGTAGCGTAGAGTGGTGATTTATATAGCATAATAATAACTAGTTATTAGAGCTATAGAGGGCCTTTATATTTCTAAGTCCTTTACTTAGGTAATAGAGGTCCTAATATAGGGAATTATTAGATCCCTATATACCGCTAAGGCTTATAGGGCACACTAGAATAAGGACATTACTATAAGGTTTATTACTATAAGCTTAAAGGAGATAATAATAGTACTATAGATCACAGTGCCTAAGATAAAGCTAGCTACTCCTAATATATTAGCGCTGCCTAAGGAGTTAGCGGACTTTATAGACCTCTTTAATAAGTCTAAGGCTAATAGCTTGCCCCCTTATAGAGGGTCTCTTAACCACTATATATATATATATAAGAACCTAGATAGGTCTAAACTAGCACTACTATAGGGACCCTTATATAATATGCTATAGGATTAGCTTTTAGAGGTTTAGTGCTAGATTATAGATCTAATAGATAAGGGATAGATCTATACTAGCTCCTTAGTAGCTATAGCCCCTATCCTTCTTATTAAAAAGGTAAATAGTAGTTAGCGTTTCTATATAGACTACTACGCTCTTAATAAGATAATAGTATAAGACTATTACCCTCTCCTACTAATTAAAGAGATACTATATTCCCTATCCTAAGTATATTAGTTTATAAAGGTAGATATCTATATAGTGTTTTATAAACTATAGATAGCTAAGGGCTAAGAGCACCTTATAGCGTTCTATATAAGGTTTAGTTTATTTAAATAGCTAGTCTGCCCCTTTAGCTTAGCTAGTATACCTATAACCTTCTAGTATTATATTAATAAATCCTTAGGGGATATACTAGGAGACTTTATTATAGCCTACCTTAATAATATCCTAGTTTATTTAGGGGGGTTAAGGAAGGATTATATAAAAAAGGTCTAGTTAGTCCTTAGTTACTTAAGAGCCGCGGGTTTATACCTTAACCTTAATAAGTCTATGTTTACTATAAAAGAGGTTTAGTACCTAGGATATATTATTATAGTAGGCTACTTAATCTATCTAGATCCTATAAAGGTTATAGCTATAAGGGAATAGGTAGTACCTATAAAACTACATAGGGTTTATAGCTTCCTAGGATTTGCGAATTTTTACTGCGATTTTATTAGTAACTTCTTAGAGATAGTGGCTTTAATAATATAACTTACTAAGAGGAATATCCCTTTTTAATAGGGACCTAAGGAAGAGAAGGCTTTTAAGAGGTTAAAAGATGCCTTTATTATATATCTAGTACTAGTATAATAGGACCTAGACTAGCTAATAGTAGTAGAAGCTAATTATTTAGGTAAAGCTATTAGTAGGTACCTCTTATAGTAAGGTCCTAATAGTATTCTATACCTAGTTACTTACTTTTCTACTAGCCTTATATCCTTATAGAAGAATTATATAATTTATAATAAGGAGTTACTTACTATTATCTCTTACCTTAAGGTATAGTTAGTAAAACTTTAAGGTATACCTTATTTATTTACTATCTATATAGATTATAAGAACCTAGAGTACTTTACTACTCCTTAGTTAATATTAGAGAGATAGGCTTAGTAGGTAAATATACTTATACTATTTAACTTCTACCTATAATATAGACCTAGTATATAAGCCTAATACCTAGATACCCTTTTCTAGAGAGAGTAGGACTAGACTAGATTACCTTTATAAATAGGGTATATTCTATAGCCTATTATAATTATATAACTCTTACTATTACCTAAGGAGTAAAGAGATAATACTAACCTAGCGCTACACTATATATAAGTATTACTACTACTAGTAGGGGAGGTCCTTTTTACTACTAAGTACCTTTAGTCCTTATAGGATTAGGCTATTATATTAGATCTAATATATAGTATCTAATTAAGGACTATCTAGGAAGGGGGTTAAAGGTTTTCCCTAGAGGCACTAATAAGGGAATAGGTTATAGATTATTCTATAAGTATATATAGAGCGCTTTAGTTTAGGGGCTATATATAGATTCTAGCTTAGGAGCCACTTATAATAACCCTTATATAATAATACTATAATTCGCTAGTGGCAGGGTACCTAGGTTATAACACTATATTTTAATTATTATAATAATAATTCTATTAGGATAGGATATTATAGGATATTACTTAGTTTATTTATAACTATTATTACTTTAGTAGTTATAAGAGTTAATAATAATACTAGGGTTTACTAAAGCCTTTGCCTATCCCTAATTAGTTCTAGTCTTAGATCTTTATTAACTTTATAATAAACTTACTAGTAGTGTCCCTAGAGAGGCTATAGTACCTTATAGTTATTATAGATAGACTCTTAAAGTTTATATAGTTAGAAGCTATAATCTCTATTAAGGCTAAGGAGTGTGTAAAGTAGTTTAAAATAGTCTAGTAGAGGTTTTAGGGTTTTCCCTAGTTTATTATTATAGATTAAGGGTTAGACTAGTTAGGAAAATTTTAGATAATATTATACTCCCTTATAGAGATAGACTAGTTACTCTCTATATCTTACTACCTATAGACTAATAGTAGTATAGAGTAGGTAAACTAAGAAGTTTAGGTAATATTATATATTATAGTTTCCTTTTTATAGTTTAATTAGCTAGAGCACTTAGCTACTTATTAGCTTATAATTAATAATAAGCCCTCTTCTATAATAGGAGTTAGTCTAAATAAGTTACTTTATAGCTATAATTTAGAACCTATTTAGATATAACTAGACTAGTTAGTATCTATAATAATACCTAAGGGATAAGCTATATAGTTCCTTAAGTACCTATAAGAGGGTACTTAACTAGTATAGGCTATAATAGCCTACACTTAATAAAGATAATAGGATACTATATTAGCTTCCTAATAGCTAGTAGAATAGTTCTAGGTAGGGGATAAAGTATAGCTTTTACTAAAAAATATTAAGATAAACCGCCCTTTATAGAAACTTAATTAGGTTATAGTAAAATATATAGTCTTAGAAGTGCTAATATTACTAATAGTATAGTTAGATATCCCTAGGGGTATCTATCTAGTCTTCTATATAGACCTTATTAAATAAGCTATAGAGGACCCTCTTCCTAGCTAGAGGCTTTAGGACTCTTACCTAGGGCTAGAATAGGTTCTAATAGAGGATAATAATAAACTTATTAAAGAATACTAGGTAGAATAGATTCTAGTAGTATAGAATACCCTAGGTTAGGGGAGGAGATATAATATACTAGTAAAATAGGTAGGTTATATTTAGCTAATATAGGAGCTATTAGAAAGTATAGTATAGATATAAGCCCTTAATAAGTTTAAGGTAAGGTAAGGAGATATATAATATAATAATAGACTAAATTAATTATAAACTACTTATACTTCTATAGAGACTTCTAATAATATATAAGGTATACCTAGTCTATATCCTATTAACTTATAATAACTACTAGAATAAACTTAGTACTCTCTACCTATTATAATAGATATATTACTTAAGCCCCTAACTAAATTATTATTATAGTTAAGGAGGATAGTAGCTAGTGTTACTATAGGTATAATAGGGGTATAAGTAGTGTTATAATAGGGGGGATAGATACTTCTATAGTTCTAGATAATATAGGTAGAATAATAATTAGTAAGTGTAAAGGTTAGCCTATCTCTAGGTTAGCCTCTAGTAGGGGATAAGTAAGGAATAAGGTTTAGCACTAGGGGGCGCCTACTAGTTAGGGTATATTAGATATAATAGTTAATAAGCCCTAGGTTAGGGCTAAGTTAGGAGTATTTATAGTAATAATAAGAAGGTAAGTTATCTTTATACTTAATATATTATTAACTACTATAGTAATAGGGTAAGAGAGCTTTAAGGAGGAGAGTAGATTAATTATAGTATTCCTAATATATAGTATTTAGACTACCTATAATCTACTAGTTCTACTAGAGTAGAACGCCTATAACTTACTATATAGACCCTACTATACTATAGCTACTTATAGGGCTACTATAGCTAAAAGGAATAATCTTAAGTTTATTTAGGGCTATAATAGGGAAGATAAAAGTAGGGGGTGCCCTAAGGGTAGAATAAATAGGAGCTAGGTTAAACTAGGCCTAGTCTAGAAGGGCTTTCTATTAACTTATAAGGGCGTGGAAAGCCTAGGATAGCACTAGTATCTATCTTTTAGTTTCTACTATCTTTAGGATACTAGGCTAGATAATATAGTTACCTACCTTAATTATAGCCTTAAGATCCTTTAAGTAATATTAAAGTTAAGGGTCTATAGATAAATACCTTATTATCTAAATATAGGTTATATAGTTTTGCTAATATAAGAGATAAGAGGTATTACTAGGGGGAGGACTATAGTTTAGGATACCTATAGTAAGGGATTTCTTAATATATAGCCTATAGGGCTACTATACTACTTATAGAGTAATATACTCCTTATTATCTAAGTTTCCTTCTATAAGGAACTTACTAATAGACTAATTTATAGGTATAGAGAGAATAGCTAGGATATAAGGAGGATAGTAACTAGAGTCGCTATAATAGTTACTACTATAATTAGCTATGTTTAAGAGGGTGTAATAGGTGAATAATAGGTAAATAAAGTGTTATTTAGAGGGGTATAATAGGAAGGTATAATAGGGTTATAATATCTTAGAAAAAATTTTCTATATAGGGGGAAAGTAAAGGTTATAATAAAATAAATAGTAGATAGAAGGTAAGGGCGGGGCTAGGGTTAATATAATAATAATACGGGGCTTAATAACCACGTTATATGCCTGGCCTATGCCTAGGACTAAAATAAAATAATAGGATAGAAGGTTTAAGATAGGGCTAGGGTTAATATAATAATAACACAGGGCTTAATAACCGCGTTACGCGCCTAGTCTAGTCCTAGGATTAAAATAATAGGCTTATATAACGCGTTAAAGAGGAGGAGTAAGGGTATATATAAGGGCTTAGGCTTTACCTAAGTATTCTTTAGAATACATATGTGTTATATATATGTAGGGATAGATAGTCCTAAGCATCTGCTAAAGTGTATATATGTTATATATATATAGGGGTAAATCCTAAGGGCCCTAAGTCTAGAGTGCACATATGCTACACATATAAAGGCATAGGGAAGAGGATAAGTGTAAGGTAGCTAGGGGGTTATAAGAGCCCTAGTGAGGATAGGTTTCCTACCTTTCTCTTCTCTTTCCCTAAGTTTCTTAATACTATATTAACGCCCTATCGCAGTCACCTAGGGGCCAGTCTATAACAGCCCCTGCCTAACGAAAAATTTTAATAATTTATTTAACTATTAGGCCTTACAAATACAAAGGCCTAGCTTTAAAAACCAACTAAAAAGTCAAAAAACTCAAAATCAACAAAAACACTAGAATTCCGCTGAAAAGTTATTGGTATTAATTTCGTTAAAAAGTTATTAATTTTAGTTAAAAAGTTGTTTATGGTTAACTTAGATATCTATTCAAGAGCTAAGTTTAGGTATCGAATTAGTTACCTTATACTTTTCTAGAGGGAGTGTTAAAATTAACTATAACTAGGGAACTAGTAGTTGTATAAAAGGCTGACTTATACTGTTCGAATCCTTGATTTTTTTTGGATTTAATAATGTATTTTATTTATAGGGTTGCTTATTAGATTGCTTAGTTAGTGCACGTGGGTAGCTAGATTATATAGTCGTAAGTCGATTTTTTACTTTTTATATATAAATAAAGTTTATGGAAAATAAAAAGTAGCTCCTAAGGCCTAGCTAGCGACCCCCTTCTGTTAATACGGTCGGTAGGTCTATAAGGGGACTTAGAAAATCCTCTTATTGCTCGTTAGATCGTTCGTCTAGCTAGAAATCTACTATATTCAACTATCAACGCTCTATATCTTGAAGAATCGTCTGTCAAGGCTTCTGGCTTGTCAAGGCTTCTGGGCCGAATATGATGAACAGGGTGATGGTATGATCAAGGTAGTAGCTATAGAGCTAGAAGGTAGGTGTATATACTTAAAGGTTTTAATCTCTAGCCTCCTATATTCTATATATGCGACCTTCGCCTAAATACCCCCTCTGCGTGCACGTAACTAGCTTATAGCGACCTTATAGCTAGGGCGCTGTAAGCTATAACTAGGCCCTACTATATATAATGCTATTGCCTTTATAGCCTCTATTACTCTATTGCCTCTATAACCCTAATATAGTTCCCCCTCTTCTTTATAATTACCCTTAATTATAACTAGCTACCTAGTTAGTGTAAACTTACTATCTTAATTTTCTATATAAATCTAAATAACTTTTTATATTATAATATAATATATAGGGAGATATAATAGCCCTATTAATATAGGTTATAGATTATTCCCTACCTTACTTATAAGCTCTTAATTACTATATAATTATAACTATAGAGTTACTTTATAAATACTTATATTATCTTTATTATAGTTTTTATAGAAGTAGATACCCTATATTAAATTTTCTAATTAAGCTAAATAGATAGGGTATTAGACACTATATATCTAAGTAAGTTTAACTATAAGTTCTAGTAAAGTTACTATAAACTTACTAGGTATACGTAACTAGCTATAATTTTTACTATTAGTAGCTATAATACTAACTCTTTAACCTATAGCTTACTTTCGCTACCTATATAGATTACTTAAGGGGCTATAGTTAATATAAAAGAGCCTAGATTTCCCCCCTTTTATCTCTTCTTTTCTTCCTTATTCTTCTTAATTAATCTATATAAATTATAAGTTAGCCCTACTAGCCTTATAGTAGCGCTCCTATTACTATTACTTAGTAGTTACTAACCTTACCTAGGATTATATTATTCCTAGCTCTTACTTCTAAGCTTCTTTATTATTAGTCTCTTACTACCCTACTTCCTTAGTTACTTATTACTAACTTATAGCTAGTTTACTATATCTACTATCTACCTAGTAACTCCTAGTTCTTTAGCTCCTACCCTAGAAAAATCTCCTTATAAATAGGTATCCTAAGCTTCTAAGACTACTATATAAGTTTTACCTCTTACTTATAGTATTATAGTAGCTAACTTACTAAATAGTAGTATTAAGATCCTATATCTACGCTATAGTTAGTAAGCTATTATCTAGTAGATTATACCTAAAGATAATAGTAGTAAGCTATAATATATTATTAATAGGAAACCTATTCCTAATAAGTACTATTATTCTCCTAGTATAACTAAGTTACTTACTTACTACTTTCTTATTACTAACTCTAGCTAGGAAATTCCTTTAAGTGCGCTTATTATATAAAAAATAATAAATTATATATTAATATAAGTACCTTTCTACTAGAAACTATTTCTAGATAGCTAATATACTACTAGTGTCCTACCTAAATTATAAAATTATATTATAAGTTATTTAAGATAATAAGAAATATCCTAGAAGGTATTTAATATTATAAGTATTTAGTAAGAATATTAACTCTAATAACTTAGTTATAGCTAAATTATTACTAGGGTCTTATATAGGCTAAATATAAGTTATATAACGCCCTCCTAGCTATAAAAAATGCTAATTAACGTAGATATGTTCGCTAGGCTTAATTAACCACTAAGGCTACATATAAGGCTAATGCTAATAAGTGCGCTATAATATTATAGCTATTTAACGCTATAAACCTTAAGGTATAGATTAATATTATAAATAGCCTATGCTTTATTACCTAGTATACTCTAATAGTAATATCTTATTATTTTAGATATACCTTTTAATTTACTAACTTACTACTAGTTTATTAAGTTTACTTCTAATATCCCTACCTATATTAGCCTCTCTAAGCTCCCTAAAGAGCTCTATATATTTATTTATAGGGATAAGGAGGAGTCTTCTAATAACTAGGCTTCTATAGCTACTATAGATAAAAATATAGCTACTAATATAATAATAGAATAGTAGATACTAGATAGCTATAAGGTAGTTTTTTACTTTAAGAAAAATATAACTTATATTATAGGATATTTATATGCTAAATTACTAAAGTAATTATATCTCTATAAACTAGCTACTTAATTACTACTTATAATTATTTATAATATCTTTTATAATAAAATCCCTTTTTAATACCTATAAATTTTCTAAACTATTATAGCCTTTCTACTTTACTAGGTATTTATATTATTTTCTATTATAGTAATATAAAATAATTCTCTTAACTTTAAACTCCTCTTTATTATCTTTAATATTATCTTATAGTAAGGATATATCTATATAGCTAGTAAGGTCCCCTTTAAAGGGTTTAAGGCTTATAATATTAAATATATTATAAAGTCTTAAGCTAGCTAGTAATTATAATTAATAAGCTAAGCTATAATTACTAACTACCTTTTTAATCTTATAGGGCCCTAGGTACTTTATAGTAAGCTTTTAGCTTAGGTATCTTAGGTTAATATTTTTTATTAATAGTAATATATAATCTCTAACCTTAAACTCTATTAGTATTCTCTTATAATTATAATACTTCTTTTACTATACTTATATATTACTTAGTAGCTACTTAATCTCTAAGTGTCTCTATTTTAGTTCTAAGACTTTATTTTCTACCTAGTTATTTACTAAATTAGGTATTAGGATAGCCTAGTGTGGTCCCCTTAGGTTATACCTATATAGCGCCTCCACTAGTATTAGGCTATAACTACTATACTTGCTTATATTATAGGCAAACTATACTATTAGTAGATATTCTACCTAGTTATCCTATTTAGTATATATATAGGCTCTTAGATAGTGCTTAAGAACCTAGTTTAATTACTCTATTTATCTATCTATTTAGGGGTAGAATATAGTGCTTAGTTACTGCTTTATTATAATTAGGTAGTAGAATATCCTCTAGAATCCGCTAGTAAATATTAACCCTTAGTCTATAATAATACCTTCTAGGGCACTATAGTCCTTAAAAATATTTTCTAGGAACACTATAGCTAGCCTATTACTAGATAGGCATATAGACACTAGTATATAAATACTATACTTTAAAAATTAGTCTATAATAACTAGTATTATATTATATATCTAATGCTTCTAATCCTTTACTAGTAGTAAACCTATAATAAAGTCTATTAATAATTCTTAGAAAGGGTAATTAGGCACTAGTAGCGTAGCTAACTCGCTATAAGGTTTATATAACCTTAGCTTTAAAACTTAATAATTAACATAAGTCTATATATATAACTTAACGTCCTTCTTTATTAATAGCTAGTAATATTAGCCTATAATTTAATAGAGGGTTCTACTAACCCCCTAATAACCTACTATAGGATTATTATAGGTTAATAGTAAGACTTCTTTTTATATACCTTATAGAATAAAAACTTAATTATTATATATTAGTAACTTAGAGGGTATCCTAGTCTATATCTATAACCCTTTAGCCTCTAGCTTAGAGGGACTAATTAACTATAGTCCTAATACACTAGAGTCACTACTTATTAGTAATAACTTCTACTACGCTATAAAGGTATCCCCTTATTACACTTCTAATAATAAGACTAGAATTAGGGCTTCTAATTCCTATACCTCACTCCTAATAGTAGAGTTTAATATTATAGAGGTTCTCTAAACCACTAAGATTCTTACTATAATACTACTATAAGCCTATAGCTCTTTAGTAGTGCCTATAAACTATCTAATTAGCCTAGTAAAGATTAACTTTATAGAGGTTCTCCTACCTACTATTAGACTTCTTACTATACTATTAATAGGTAGTAATCTTAGATATAGGGTATTAATAGAGTTACTACTACTCTTATACTACTTATTAATTATAAACCTAATATACTATAGCTTTACTAGACTAGTAGTAGTACTATACTTATTATAGTGCCCCTATAGCCTAATAGTAGTAAACTTAGTAAGGAAGGTTAGTAACTAAGATATAAATACCTTAGCTTTCCTTTCCTTACTAATATAATCTAATCTCTATAATAGAGTATTAGTAGGATTTAGCTTACCTACCTAGTGTTTAATAATAAAGTTAAATAGGCATAGCTTATCTAATATAGTAACCTACTAGCTTATTAGCTTAGGCTTTAAAATAAGGTATTTATAGTTTAAGTAATCTATTATTACTTTTACTAGGTAAGCTAAGTAAGTAAGGTAATACCTCTAAGTTTAAAAGGCCTCCTAAATCACTAGTAACTCTATGTCTAGCGTTATATAGTGTAATTTAGTGTCCTTTAACTTCCTTAATATAAACGCTATAGGGTACTAGTAACCTAGCACTAACATCGTAAGGATAGCTCTAATTATATATCTAGAGGCATTAGTCTTAACTTATAATAGTAGCGCTAGATTAAAATGCACTAAAATTAGTGCCTCCTGGAATCGCTTTTATAGTTCTCTAAACGCTACTAGCTTATAGGGCTCTAGCTTAAACTTTACTAGTTATTTTCCTTATAGATAGTTAGTTAATAGGATAATAATTTTACTATAATTCTTAGTAAAGCGCCTATAGAAACTAGTAAATCCTAGGAAAGATTAGATATTAAATATATAGATAGGTATTAGCTATGTTATAATTGCTTTAACTCTACTAGGGTCTATTAAGATTCCTTCTAGGGAGATTATATAACTAAGGAATTTAACTTCCTTAATAGAGAATTAGTACTTATCTAGGTTAACGAAAAGATTAGCGTTTTAAAGCCTCTTAAGAACCTACTTAACGTAATTCTTATACTCTAAGACGTTACTACTATATATTAGGATATTATTAAGGTAGATAATATAGATAATATCTATAAGACCTTCTAAAGCTATATTAATATATTCTTAGAAGGTAGTAGGCGTATTAATAAGCCTAAATAGTATCACAAGATACTTAAAGTAACTATATCTACACTAAAAGGCTATCTTCTACTTATCTCCCTTACGAATATATAGCTAATAGTATATATCTTTAAGGTCTAACTTTATAAAGATCTTTATATCTCTTAGCTAATCTAAGATTTCTAGAATTAGGGGCAAAGGGGCCTTATCCTTAACTATAATCTTATTTAGGCCCCTATAATCCATATATAGTTATAATTTTCCCCCTTTCTTTAGCATAAATAGGATTAGGGCACCTACTAGACTAATAGATCTTTAGATCTAACCTTATTCCTACGCACTTACTAGGTACTCGCGGAGTACCTATAGCTCTTTCTTAGCTAGGTTATATATAGGTCCCTAGGGTAGTGTTTTTCCTTCTTTTAATTTAATTATATATATCTGCCTACCTAATCTAGGGAGGGTACTAGCCTTATAGCTTAAGAATATATCCTTAAACTCTATATAGACTTCTAGGAGGGCTACCCTATAAATAGTATTAGATAGATCTATTATTATATAGACACTGCTTAGTTTTTACTCTTTTAGTGTATTCCTAATAAAGGCTACACGCTTAATTAGACCTATTAACCAGGGGGGAAGCATTACTATAACTAATAAGCATTTCTCCACACGCTATTTATCCCATAACCCTATTACTAATAAGATATATTCCTTTATTATAGGGTATCTCTAAAGTCTTTTCCCCTATAATATTATAATAGGTTTATATTATCTTACCTAGTTAATACCTAGCACTAGCTTTTCGCCACTATTAGTAATATAGTAGCTAACTTAGCATATCTTTATATATCCTATACTATCCCTTACTAATATTACCTTTTTTAAAATTCCTTAATATAGTATAATATTACTAGATACACTCTTAAGTATACTATTACTTAGTTATATATTTACCTAGTCTAGGTCTATTAATATATCTAGATAAATTAAAGAATATATAGCGCTAGGGTTAAATAGTATTAGTACTACTACCTAGTAGTAATCTCACTATAACTTAACTTCTATATAAATTTATAGGTCTAATTACCTATTCTTATTAAGTTATATTATATTAAGAGTGTTTTCCTAGGGTTACACTAAGCTAATTAGGGCCTTATTTAGGTTTAACTAGCTCTTAGCTTAGTTATCGCTACCTTAGTGCTAGTTAGTAGTATAGCTACCTCTATAGTAGATACTATAGTCTAGCTTAGGGCACTTAGTTAAGAGATAGCCTAGTTTTTTATACTTAAAATAGGTAATAGGTAAGCCCCCTATTTCTATATAGTATCCTTCCTATAATCTACCTTCTAGTAAAGCTAAGTAATTTCTCCTCTTCTATTAGTTACCTCCTTAGTTACCTTTATAGTAAGGCCCTTTTTCCTTTTTTATTACTACTTCTACCTTCTTTCCTTAGCCTATAAGATAGTTCTAACTTATAGGGTATTCTTAGCTAAATACCTACTTCTTTATAATACTATTTAGGTACTATATAAACTAGGTAATTCTTATAGGCTTAGGTATAAGCTTAGGTAATTCTACTTCTACCTTACCCTAAACCTTAATAAATACTTAGAATAACTAGTCCTTACCTTACTAGAGGGTTAGTAGTATTCCTATAGCTTCTAGGTAGTAACTATCTTTATTTATTTCTTTAGTTTTTAACTATTAAATAAACTCTATCTAAGTATAGCTTTAGTAATCTATATAACTATCTATAGTAGTAAAACATATCTACTATTACTTTACCTTATCTACTAGGTAGCTACTAGTATATATAACCTTTATTATGTTATTTATAAATATATTCTAATTTATAGTAAAAACTATATTTAAATCTACTAGGAATATCTATAGATTCTTATAGGTATCCCCCTTATATATAGGAGTCTTAAGCTATATCTTTACTATACTATATCTATATAGTCCTAGTGTAGTTAGTGCTAACTAGGAAATAGGAATAGGGGCTTAAATAAGAGGGGTTTATAAGGTAGAAGTAGAGCCTTAGTTAGTATTATCTAATTAGAGAGAGGTATTTACTTCCTATAAATTTTTCTATAGCTACTTAAGTTTATATCTTTTTTAGGTAATTTATAGCTATACCTCTACTTATATAAGGCTATAGTTTAATATAGCTTCTTTATTATTAATAGCTAGCTCTAATATATAGGAATTCTCTAGGGTAGTTAAATAAGAAGACTTATACTCTAGGAGCGGGTATTAATCTATAAATATATCTTTATATAGTGTATTTACTCTAGAGTTATTAGTACCTATTAAATAGGTATTTATTCTATATAGTGCTAATATCCTTAACTTACTAATAGCCTATTACCCTAATAGGAAAGAGAGATTAACTTATTAAGGCTTCTAGGCTAAATATAATAAATAGGGTAATAGTATAATTAAGGTAGTAGCTATAGAGCTAGAAGGTAGGTATATATACTTAAAGGTTTTAATCTCTAGCCTCCTATATTCTATATATATAACCTTTACCTAAATACCCCCTCTACGTGCACATAACTAGCTCGCAGCGACCTTACAGCTAGGGCGCTGTGAGCTACGACTAGGCCCTACTATATATAATGCTATTGCCTTTATAGCCTCTGTCGCTCTATTGCCTCTATAACCCTGACATCGTCGTATTATAGTGAATCTAGAAGCCGCCGCGTTGAATCTACTAGGGAGGTCTTCCTATCCCTCTAGTACAGATTCCCTTCCATTTTCAATAACTATATTAGATAAGCTATGCCTATTTAACTTTATTATTAAACACTAAGTAGGCAAGCTAAATCCTGCTAATGCTCTATTATAGAGATTAGATTATATTAGTAAGGAAAGGAAAGCTAAGGCATTCATATCCTAGTTACTAACCTTCCTTACTAAGTTCGCTACTATTAGGCCATAGGGGCGCTATAATAAGTATAGTACCACCACTAGTCTAGTAAAGCTATAGTATATTAGGTTTATAATTAATAAGTAGCGTAAGAGTAGTAGTAACTCTATTAGTACCCTATATCTATAATTACTACCTATTAATAGTATAGTAAGAAGTCTAATAGTAGGTAGGAGAACCTCTATAAAGTTAATCTCTACTAGGCTAATTAGATAGTTTATAGGCACTACTAAAGAGCTATAGGCTTATAGTAGTGTTATAGTAAGAATCTTAGTAGTTTAGAGAACCTCTATAATATTAAACTCCGCTATTAGGAGCAAGGCATAGGAATTAGAAGCCCTAATTCTAGTTTTATTATTAGAAGTATAATAAGGGGATGCCTTTATAGCGTAGTGGAAGTTATTACTAATAAGTAGTAACTCTAGTGCGTTAGGACTATAGTTAATTAGTCCCTCTAAGCTAGAGGCTAAAGGGTTATAGATATAGACTAGGGTGCCCTCTAAGTTACTAATATATAATAATTAAGTTTTTATTCTATAAGGTATATAGAAAGAAGTCTTACTATTAACCTATAATAATCCTATAGTAGGTTATTAGAGGGTTAGCAGAACCCTCTATTAAATTATAGGCTAATATTACTAGCTATTAATAAAGAAGGATATTAAGTTACATATATAGACTTACGTTAATTATTAAGTTTTAAAGCTAAGGTTATATAAACCTTATAGTAAGTTAGCTACGCTACTAGTGCCTAATTACCCTTTCTAAGAATTATTAATAGACTTTATTATAGGTTTACCACTAGTAAAGGATTAGAAGGATTAAATATATAATATAATACTAGTTATTATAGACTAATTTTTAAAGTATAGTATTTATATACTAGTGTCCACACACCTAACTAGTAATAGGCTAGCTATAGTATTCCTAGAAAACGTTTTTAAGGACTACAGTGCCCTAGAAGGTATTATTATAGACTAAGGGTTAATATTTACTAGTAGATTCTAGAGGTTATTCTACTACCTAATTATAATAAAGTAGCGACTAAGCACTATGTTCTACCCCTAAATAGATAGATAAATAGAGTAATTAAACTAGGTTCTTAAGCACTATCTAAGAGCCTATTGTTGGAACAAGCATGATATCAATCGCGCTTGGCAGCCGCAATTCCCTTCGGCTGAAGGTCGGCCCGACCGGAAGAAGGTCGGCTGCTGCGCGTGTGTGCGTGCGCGTGCGCGTGCCTCCCTTCCTGCCCACGGGCAGGCCTGCGATAGGGCAGGGCCCGGGTCACGTGACCTACCTATACCACGTGACCTATATAGCCGCAGCTGCTTTTTCCCTCTTATAAGAGCCCTCTCTTTTCCTAGCTTCCTTTCCTTTAGAACACATAGCTTATGATAGATTATTTAATTAATACTATTACGAGCGCGCCTAATAGATAATTAGCCATTATCACACCTGGTGATACTAACACTGATTAGTGGTTAACTTTATAATTACTTTTTTTTTACAAATACCTGCTATCTTTTAAGACACCGCAGATTAGCTAGGTTCTATCTAGAAGAGACCTTTACGGAAGTAGCGTGATTTAGCTAGCCTATTAAGGCAATAAGAGCAGCTTTATTATTTAAGATCCCTAATTATGCTAAGGAAGAAGCTAACTCTAGCTAGCCTATTAAGGTAATAAGAGTAGCTAGAAGAAGCTAACGCCTAAACTAAGAAGAAGAGTTTAACTCTAGTAGCTAAGCTATCCTATTATTCTTTAACTTAGTGTGTTCTATCACGCGCAAAGCCGATTACCAGAGCTTGTAATCCTTTATATCTCTTTTCCCTAATCCCTTTATTATTACTTTCCTTATTCTATCTCCTCTAACGCTATAAGTTATAATAGTTAATAAGAAGGAATAACTATAAAACCTAATAAGTTATAATAGCTCTTAAGCGGATCCCTTAGAAGCCCTAGAATTTACTATCCCCTTTCTTTATATCCTAAAGTAACTACACTAGTATATTATAGAAGAAACACTTACTAGGGTGGATAAATTTAATATTAAGGATAATAATACACCTAAGATATAAGTAACCTATATTCTCTCTTAGGTTAAGGACTATATAATATAAAAGGTATATAGAAGATTACTCTTTATAGAATTTACTTAAGATTTTAACCTATAGACCTATAGTAACTTTCTTAAGACCCTAGTTATAGTCCTAAGGTACTTATAGGACTACCTTATTAACTCTGGAATCTATATAATAATTAACTAGAACATAAATATAGTAATAAACCTCTAAGAAGTCCTTAACTAATAGGAATTCTACTTTTAGTTATAAGAAGAAGTAAAGAATACCTAGAAGAAGCATAATAACTTCTAAAAGAATATAATTAAGAATAGTAACTTCCTTAATAACCTCTATAATAATAATAACCTCTAGGACTAATAGAGTATAAGGACTGCTTATTCCTCCTACTAACCTTTATAATCTCTATAAAGAGTAATATTAGTAGCCTTCCCCTAAGAACAAAACCCTTAGCCCCTTCCTTAAATACCTTAAGCCTTATAAGCCCTTCTTTATTACCCCTAAGAACCTATATTTACCTAGTAAAGAACCCCTACTCCCTAATAATAAGCTATTCCTATTTACTAAAGAATAATATATAAACCTACTAATAATCCTCCCTTTAAGCCTCTATAACTAATAGTAAAGCAGATCTTAGACCTTATTAAGATATATATATCTAAGTAGTAATATAGTGCTAATAACTATAATATACTTAAACTAAAGCTTTAAATCTTTAGGTAAAAGTATAAGCTTCTAGATATTAAACTAGAATAAGCTAGGTATATATTTAAGGTAATACTAAAAGAAAAAGCTTATTAGTACTACTTAGACTACCTCTCTAAACCTAGTAAACCTTAAGACCTTACTACCCTTATAAGGAGAATAAAAAAGAGGTTTAAGACTAAAGATATAAGGTAGAAGTACCTCCTTAAATAGTATAATACTTTACTCTAGAAGACTATTAATAAAAACCCTAATAAATTAAAGATAGAATGCTTTAATAAACTTATTAAGAGGCTATTAACCTTATAATAAGCTATTCTAATGTAGGTTAATTAGAAAGAGCCCTTAGGAACTAGATTATAACCGCTTATAATAGGATTCCTAAGTGTAGAGGGTGCCTTACTAACCCTCCGGATAGCCTCTAATAATTCTATAAGTATATATATATAATAATCTAGCTTATTATAGAGGAATCTGGCGGTTAATATTAATTCCTTGCTAATACCTAGACTCCTAATGCCTTCTAGACTAATAAAAGGTATAATAGTAAGGGTAAAGAGTTATAATACCCTCCGTAAAGGTAGAAAGGTAGAAGAGGCCCTCCCTATATAAAGAAATATTATATATATAGTAAAGAGGGATACTAGTTAATAAAGCATCCTAAGGAAGAGCATAAGAAGGCATACTAGCGATATAAAAGCTATTACCTAGTAGATACCTTATTATTCTTACTAGCTTTATATAATACCTTTCTTACCTAATATAAAGGTACCCTAATAGAAGATCCCACTCCTTATCCCTCTAAAATTAATAAGGTTACCTAGTATATAATAAGCCTTAGGTTTAATACTAAGCTAGAGGGAGAGAAAGAAGAAATAGTACCTATAAGCTTCTTTACCTATAGTGTAACCCTTAATAGTTAGAAAATAGTTAAAGTCCTTATAAATTAAGCTATAATACATAGACTAAGTAAGAAGAATCTGTTTAATAATAGGAATACCGCTAGGCCTCCTTACCTATTCCTACTTAAAGACTATTACTTATCTAAGGCCTTCTAAGGTATTATACTAGATACTAGAGCAGTATAGTTCTTAATAGTAGGCTAATCTTAAGTTATAGCACTATAGAAGATAATACTAAAGATTTATTTTAATACTATAAGGGTAGGTAAAGTAGTTATTATATTTAGTAGAGGCTAGCTAATTATATCACTTAGAATAATTAATATGCCTATACCCTTTAGTAATATTACTTTTTATATAATACTAATAAATACTCCCTTCCTAATTTACCTTAATAATATAGGCTAATTAAGAATTAACTTTATTACTACTAAGAATATCCTCTAGTAAGGGAATATTAAGGTGCCCCTAGTATACAAATAGGGCTATATATAGATACTATTAATATAAGATAAGAAGGTAGTAGTGTAGAATTACTTAACTAAGATTAAATTATAGTGTTTATATTACTACTTTAGTTATCCTTTAGTATACTAACTCTATAATCTCCTAAGTAATATAGGGTATAAGATTACCTTTAAAGCTATTAAGGCAATATTAAAGGTATGCTACTAATACTAGATAAATACTAATAGCCCCTATTACTTTAAATTTACCCTTAAGGATAAGTATACCTTTAACTTTAAAGTAATAGTTAATATTATATATCTTAATAGCAACTACCTAATGCTCTATATAGTAGATATAGCTATAGCATTCTACGTAGCGAGATTCCTTCCTAATATCTTAGCTAAAATAACTTAGGAAGCCCTTATAATATACTAGATTAATATATACTAAGGACCCCCTAATTAGATTATTACTAATGCTAGCACAAACTTTCGCGGCAAAGAATTTCGCTAATTCGCGGTATTAATATTAATCTCTATTAAAGAGGTCCTAATTAAGGCATATTATAGCATTGGAAAAGTTAAGAGATATTATAAGCCGCTCTAAAGAGCCTATAATATTATCTAAAGAGAGTGTCTAATAACCCTAGAACCTATTGCCCTATAGATAGCTATAAAAGCCCTTAATAATACTATAGGTCTAAATAGCCTTATTCTAACCCTCCTTATCTTTAGTACCTACCCCTATATATTAAGTAACTCTCCTCTATTACTAGAGATCTTATAATATATTATTACTATATAAAAGGCAATAAAGGAAGTTAAGCGCCTCTATATAATCTAGAAAGTTAGTAAAGCCCTTATAGTAAGGAATAGTCTAGATATAAGTAAGACCCTTAACCTCCTACTTAGATTACTAGTCTAAGTTTAGCGCAAAGGTAAAGGTTAGTAAGGCCTATATAACCTTCTCTTTATTAATAAAGAGACCTACACCCTTAACCTCCTATAAGGCCTAAAGGCCTTCTACTTAACTTCTATTAGGCCTTATTATAAGGACCCTAACGTAGAAGCCCTCCTACCTTAGGAGGGTAAAGAAGAGGGAGAGGCCTAAACTAGGCTACCTAGTAGGACCCTAGAGATCCTACTAAAGAGATACCTAGGTAGACCCTAAAAGAACCCTCTAGTAATTATTAATAAGACTAATATGTTTATCTTAGCTAAGGAGGAAGCTAACCTTAACCTTATAATTTAATTACGTAAGGAAGGCATTATTATAACCCCTAGTATACTATTTAAGCTCTCTATAAAGACTAAGATTAATATACTAATTAATTAGGGTGTGTTTAAATTTATTACCTATAATAAGAGAGAGTATAGTGGCGTGTAAATCTTTAATTTGCGAATTATTAATAAGGTAAAAGGCAAGATAGGCTAGCTATATAAGAAATTAAGGCTTATAGTCTAAGGCTTTAGAGATAAGGTAAAGCAAGCAATCTTAACATAGGCTCTAATAATCTAATAAGCTAGTTAACGCCTTATTCTTATAATAGCACCTTCTCTCTTAATAAAGGGCTTTGTCCTATGGATTCACGATATTACCTAGGCCTATATCTAATTAACTATGCGATTAAATAGGGTAATCCTTATGCGGCTTCTAACCTAAATCTATAACTAATACCCTAAAGGAATAATTATAAGGGTAATTAAACCACTCTATAGCATTATAGAGGCTAGAACACACTAGTAGGTTATATACTATAGGCACTATAGAGAGAAGCTCTAGATAGAGACTTCTATATATAATCTATGCCTATTAGTGACTATAGAAGATAGCCTAGAATTTATATATATAGGTATATAGACTAATAATACTCTTAGGCTATTAGATAAGGAGTTCTCTAAGAAGGAAGAGAGAGAATTAACTATAGTGGCTTTTATAGTAAAGCTAAAGTAATTCCTCCTTAAGAATAATTCTCTAACCTTTAATAGGGGAATTATTAAATTAGTGGCTAGTGTGGCTAATTTACTTTAATAAAAAGGCTAAAGTAGTAAGCTTAATTTAATCCCGCTTATAGATTTAAAGCAGAAGTATATTAAATAAAGGGCTTAAGGCGCCTATATTACCTTAATCTGCTAACTAGAAGCCTACTATAATCTATCTATTACTGCTTAATACTAAGAACTAATAATTAAGAATATTAAAGCCCTTAATCGCTAGATCTAATAGTAGATAGATTACCCTAATTAAGGCCTGATATTTATTCTAATTAATCTTACTAAAGTAAAGCTATATATATTTGTAGATAGGTCATTTATAAATAATTAGGACCTTACCTTATAGCTTAGTTACATGCTAATCCTTGCTAATAAAGACTATAAGTGTTATGGACTGGCCCCTAGGCGACTGCGATAGGGCGTTGGTATAGTATTAAGAAACTTAGGGAAAGAGAAGAGGAAGGTAGGAAACCTATCCTCACTAGGGCTCTTATAACCCCCTAACTACCTTACACTTATCCTCTTCCCTATACCTTTATATATATAGTATATATGTATTCTAGACTTAGGGCCCTTAGGATTTACCCCTGTATATATATGACACGTATACACTTTAGTAGATACTTAGGACTATCTATCCCTACGTATACATAATATATATGCACTCTAGAGAATGCTTAGGCAAAGCCTAAGCCCTTATATATGCCCTTACTCCTCCTCTTTAATGCGTTATATAAGCCTGTTATTTTAATCCTAGGACTAGACTAGGCGTGTAATATAGTTACTAAGCCCTGTGTTATTATTATATTAACCCTAGCCCTATCTTAAACCTTCTATCCTATTATTTTATTTTAGTCCTAGGCGTAGGCTAGGCGCGTGATGTGGTTATTAAGCCCTATATTATTGTTATATTAACCCTAGCCTTACCCCTACTTTCTATCTACTATTTATTTTATTATAACTTTTACTTTCCCCTATATAGAAAATTCTCTAAGATATTATAAACCCTATTATACCTTCCTATTATACCCCTCTAAATAACACTTTATTTACCTATTATCCCTATATTATACCCTTATTAAATATAGCTAACTATAGTAGTAACTATTATAGTGACTCTAGTTACTATCCTCCTTATATCCTAGCTATTCCCTCTATACCTATAAATTAGTCTATTAGTAAGTTCCTTATAGAAGGAAACTTAGATAATAAGGAGTATACTACTCTATAAGTAGTGTAGTAGCCTTATAGGCTATATATTAAGAAATTCCTTACTATAGGTATCCTAAACTATAGTCCTCCCCCTAGTAGCACCTCCTATCTCCTATATTAGCAAAACTATATAACCTATGTTTAGATAATAAGGTATTTATCTATAGACCCTTAACTTTAATATTACTTAAAGGATCTTAAGGCTATAATTAAGGTAGGTAACTATATTATCTAGCTTAGTATCCTAAAGATAGTAGAAACTAAGAGATAGATACTAGTGCTATCCTAGGGCTTCTATGCCCTTATAAGTTAATAGAAAGCCCTTCTAGACTAGGCCTAGTTTAACCTAGCTCCTATTTATTCTACCCTTAGGGCACCCCCTTCTTCTACCTCCCCTACTATAGCCCTAAATAAACTTAAGATTATTCCTTTTAGCTATAGTATAGCAGGGTCTATGTAGTAAGTTATAGGCATTTTACTCTAGTAGAACTAGTAAATTATAGGTAGTCTAAATACTATATATTAGGAATACTATAATTAATCCGCTCTCCTCCTTAAAGCTCTTTCTCCCTATTACTATAGTGGTTAATAATATATTAAGTATAAAGATAACTTACCTTCTTATTATTACTATAAACGCTCCTAACTTAGCCCTAACCTAGGGCCTATTAACTATTATATCTAACACACCCTAACTAGTGGGCGCCCCCTAGCGCTAGACCCTATTCTTTACTTATCCCCTACTAGAGGCTAACCTAGAGATAGGTTAACCTTTATACTTACTAATTATTATTCTACCTATACTATCTAGAACTATAGAAATATCTATCCCCCCTATTATAATACTACCTATACCCCTATTATACCTATAGTAACACTAGCTACTATCCCTCTTAACTATAATAATAATTTAGTTAGGGGCTTAAGTAATATATCTATTATAATAGGTAGAGAGTACTAAGTTTACTCTAGTAATTATTATAAGTTAATAGGATATAGACTAGGTATGCTTATATATTATTAGAAGTCTCTATAGAAGTATAAGTAGTTTATAATTAATTTAGTCTATGATTATATTATATATCTCCCTACCTTACCTTAAACTTATTAAGGGCTTATATCTATACTTGTTAAAATTATGCTATTTATAGCACTATTTTATAGGCCCACTAGTTGCCTAGTTGCGTTGTTGCAACGTTGGTTACAAGGCGTTGCCTGCAGCGTTGTTGGCCGTGGCCAGCAGCTTTGGCTGTGACCTGCACACAACCAACCCACAGGCTTGTATGACTAAGCCGACTAGGCTACCCTATAGGGAAGCTAAAATCGACTATAACTAGGGAACTAGTAGTCGTATAAAAGGCTGACTTATACTGTTCGAATCCTTGATTTTTTCTGGATTTAATGATGTATTTTATTTATAGGGTTGCTTATTAGATTGCTTAGTTAGTGCACGTGGGTGGCTAGATTGTATGGCCGTGAGTCGATTTTTTACTTTTCCTATACAAATGAATTTTATGGAAAATAAAAAATAGCTCCTAAGACCCGGCTAGCGACCCCCTTCCGTCGATACGGTCGGTAGGTCTATGAGGGGACTCAGAAAATCCTCTCATTGCTCGTCAGATCGTTCATCTAGCTAAAATCAACTATATTCAACTATCAAAGCTCTATATCTTGAAGAATCGTCGTATTATAGTGAATCTAGAAGCCGCCGCGTTGGAATCTACTAGGGAGGTCTTCCTATCCCTCTAGTACAGATTCCCTTCCATTTTCAATAATACTATACTTTCTAATAGCTCCTATATTAGCTAAATATATCCTACCTATTTTACTAGTATATTATATCTCCTCCCCTAACCTAGGGTATTCTATACTACTAGAATCTATTCTACCTAGTACTCCTTAATAAGTTTATTATTATCCTTTATTAGGACCTATTCTAGCCCTAGGTAAGAGTCCTAAAGCCTCTAGCTAGGAAGAGGGTCCTCTATAGCTTATTTAATAAGGTCTATATAGAAGACTAGATAGATACCCCTAGGGATATCTAACTATACTATTAGTAGCGTTAGCACTTCTAAGACTATATATTTTACTATAACCTAATTAAGTTACTATAAGGGGCGGTTTATCTTAATATTCTTTAGTAAAAGCTATACTTTATCCCCTACCTAGAACTATTCTACTAGCTATTAGGAAGCTAATATAGCGTCCTACTATCTTTATTAAGTATAGGCTATTATAGCCTATACTAGTTAAGTACCCTCTTATAGGTACTTAAGGAACTATATAGCTTATCCCTTAGGTATTATTATAGATACTAACTAGTCTAGTTATATCTAAATAGGTTCTAAATTATAGCTATAAAGTAACTTATTTAGACTAACTCCTATTATAGAAGAGGGCTTATTATTAATTATAAGCTAATAAGTAGCTAAGTGCTCTAGCTAATTAAACTATAAAAAGGAAACTATAATATATAATATTACCTAAACTTCTTAGTTTACCTGCTCTATACTACTATTAGTCTATAGGTAGTAAGATATAGAGAGTAACTAGTCTATCTCTATAAGGAAGCATAATATTATCTAAAATTTTCCTAACTAGTTTAACCCTTAATCTATAATAATAAACTAGGGAAAACCCTAAAACCTCTACTAGACTATTTTAAACCGCTCTATACACTCCTTAGCCCTAATAGAGGTTATAGCTTCTAACTATATAAACTTTAAGAGTCTATCTATAATAACTATAAGATACTATAGCCTCTCTAGGGATACTACTAGTAAGTTTATTATAAAGTTAATAGAGATCTAAGACTAGAACTAATTAAGGATAGGTAAAGGCTTTAGTAAACCCTAGCGCTATTACTAACTCTTATAACTACTAAAATAATAATAGTTATAAATAAACTAAGTAATATCCTATAATATCCTATCCTAATAGAATTATTATTATAATAATTGTTATGGACTGGCCTTGGGGCAACTGCAAACAAGCGTCTAAAGTGCGATTACTATTCTTAAAGAGGAAAGAAAGAGCTAAGCAAGAGATCGCATAGCGTGCAGCTATATATCCTCCTATGTATAGTCTGTGCGCGTGGTGCGTGTAGTAAGCCCTAAGTCTATATAACCTCCGCACGCTACCTTATGCACTCTCCGTGCCCTTTCCGGAGCCCTTCCGCATAACCTCCGCACGCTACCTTATGCACTCTCCGTGCCCTTTCTGGAGCCCTCCCGGACCTAAGAAGAACCTAAGCCTTAAGCTTAAGTCTATTATATACCCCCCTTTATACCCCTCCCCTTCCCTTACTATATAAGAAAAATTTTTAAACCCTACCTCCTCCTTATCCCTACCTCCCCCCTCTATATATATCCTAGAGGCTTTACTTCTCTAGGGGTAAATTAAACTATACCTATTTCTACACTTACTTTAGACTATTACTTATCTATATATCCCCCTATTATATCTTAAATCTATCTAGTGCCTTAGTATCCTATATGTTCTCTAGGGGCTCCTATATTAGCTAAATATAACCTTTCTACTTAACTAGTATATTATAATTCGCTCCCTAACTAGGGGCGTTTTTAGCTATAAGGATCTCCTCTACCTAGTACTCTATGAGGTCACTATCTATATCTATTAATATTAGCTCTAGTAGAGGTTATTTATTAGCTAGCTTCTAGCTTAGTAATAGATCCTCTACTACCCTCTAAACTAAATCTATATAAAAGATTAGGTATAGCCCCCTAGGAATATCTAACTTTATAGTTAATAGCGTTAGCACCTCTAGTACCTTATACTTCACTATAACCTAATCTAACTTCTTATATAGTTAGTTTATCTTAATATTCTAAAGGCTTAACTATATATAGTCCCTAACCTAGAACTATTCCGCTAGTCTCTAACTACTATTTATACTTTCCTATTATTATTATTAGATAAAGGCTATTATAGCCTACGTTAGGTCTATACCCTCTTTTAAGTGCTATAGGAACGCTTATACCTATCCTTTTAGTGAAGTTTTTAATACCTCTAATAGTAGCGCCTCCTAGATTATAGGTATATTAAAGCTATAGAGCGCTATATTTACACTTACTCCTATTACTAAAGAATCCCTATTATTTAACGCTAGCTAGCAGGCTAGTAGGTAATTAGCCTACTTAAATTATAAGAAGGATAATATTACCTATAATACTACCTAAACCTCCTAGTTAGCTCTCTTTATATCTCTATCTATCTATAGGTAATATAAGGTTAATAGTAGTTACTTTATGCCTACCTTCTTATAGAGCGCTATCTAAAAACTACTTAACTAATCTAAACTATAATCTATAATAATATAGGTAGGGAACCTATAGAACCGCTACTAATAGTGTTTAAACCGCTCTATATATATCTTAGCCTTTATTAATATTATAGCCTTAAGCTATATAAACTTAGAGAGTCTATCTATAATTACTATAAGGAACTATAGGTTAGCCTAATCTTAAGTAGGGAGCTCTATTATAAAGTTAATAGAGATCTATAACTAATATCTATCTAGCGGAGGAATTAGCTTTAGTAAGCCCTATTATAGCTACTAGCTCTTCTACCCCCTATAGTAGTAATAGTTTCGCATAAACCATACTATATCCTATAATATACTATCCTAATAGAAGTCCCTCTAGAGCGCTTTAAAGGTAGTATTCTACCCTAGGTAACCTAGTAAGGGTAAGTCATACGTCTATTAGATTAAGGTTATAATTAAGGGTTCCCACTTTAGCACCTAAGTCTAGCCCTAGAATTAAAGTACTCCTTTTGCGCTAATCTAATAGTCTATAATCTACTCCCTTATGCCTACTATATTAGGAAACTTCTAAGCCCTAGCCTTTACTACCTTAAGCTATAACCTATAAGTCTTATTATAGGCTATAGCCTAATCCTATAGGGACTAAAGGTACCTATCTATAAATAAGGAGTCTCTAGCTAGAATATCTAGAGCTAAAGCTAAACTATCCTCTAAAGTAGTGCTTTCTAGGGCCGCTATAGGTCTAATATTCACACGTGGTTATCCCTAACTAAAGCTAAACCATATAGGCATTATTATTAACTATATAATAGGCGCCTTTAGCTTAGCAGACTATACCTCCTCCTAATAGTATCTTAATAATATATCTAGTCTACTTACCTAAGTCCCTAGTCTATAATATAAGTAGAAGTTAAAAAGCGCTAGAGTCTCTGCCTATTATACTTGCTATTCTAATATCTCTCTTAGGGCTATAAAGTACTCTAAGTTCTTATAATCTATAAGTATTATAAATAGCCTATTAATACTTTATAGCTTTACTAACCACGCCCTAAGGCATAAGATAATTACTAGAAGCTCCTTATTATATATTATATAATTCTATTAAGCTAGCTATAAGTAAGCTAAGTGGTACGCCACTAGATGTAAGACCCCTTTATTATTTATCTAGGAAAGGTAGCCTCCTAATGCTATTCCTAAGCAGTCTGCCTTTACTACTATATCCTTATTAGGGTCCTATTATATAAGAATAGGGTATAATATAAAAGCTAGCTTTAGCGTTTTAAAAGCCTTCTTATACACCTCTATCTAGTAAAATACTATACCCTTCTTTATTAGGTTAATTAGGGGACCTATAACTTCTAAAAACTATAGTATAAAGTTATAATAAAAGTTAGCGAACCCTAGGAACCCGCGTACTCCTTAGACCTATATTAGGGCCTCCTAATCCCTAATTGCAGCAATCTTCTTATTATCTAGGCAAATCTATTTCCCTGCGTGGATAATAAACCTAAGGTACTTAACCTCCTTTATTATAAAAACACACTTCTTAATATCTAGGTTTAACCTAGCCTACTGTAGTCTAGCTAACACCCTATAGACCTTCTATATATAGTCTTTCTATAACCCCCCTATGTAGATTAAGATATTATTAAGATAAGTAGTAATATAGTCCCTAAGGATACCACTAAGCACACTATTAATATACCTCTAAAAGGTTATAGGCACGCCCACTAAACTAAAGGGGCATACTAACTACTTAAATAATCTAAATTACGTCCGGAAAGCGGTCTAGTGTTCCTAGCCCTTAGTAATATAAATATAATAAAACACTGCTTATATATCTAGCTTTATAAACCATTTTGCCTTAGCTAAGGAGCGTAGTGTCTCTTTTACTAAAGGTAAGGGATAATAGTCTTATTCTATAATCTTATTAAGCGCGTAATAGTCTACATAGAACCTCTAACTACCCCTAGGTTTCTTTACTAGTAGAACTAGTGCCACTGCTAATAATAAGCTTACCCTAATCTAGCCCTTATCTATTAAGTCTATTACCTACTTATATATCTCTAGGAGATATTAACATAGTATATTATATAGTAGAGCCTATAGTAGGTCTGGTTTATTACCCTCTATATCCTACTTTAGGTAAATATAGTAATTAGACTTACCCTAGTGTAGTAGTAGGGCATTTACCTTACTCTCCTAGAAAAGGTCCTTATAGTCCTATAACTCCTCTAGTAAGGACACTAAGAGCTCCTACTCTATAGGTTTTAGTGTGGTATTAATCTATAGGATAGATATAATTTCCTATAAGCTTATAGCGTAAAGCTATATATACTTCTTCTACTTCCTTACCTAATATACTATTCCTATAAATAAAGATCCTATAATATATATAGTAGGCTTCTCTACCCCTCTATTAGTTATAGCCTAAATCTATAGGTTATTAGCCACTCCTATAGTTAGTTATTAGCATTACACGTTTAAGTTAATATTATAGCGCGCTATCCACAGAGTCCCTAGGATAAGTTATCTTATTAATCCTAGGATTATATACACTATAATTAGCGTCTCCTATCCATCTATATCTATCTAAAAACAGATAATATATATAATTAATAAGCTTACCTTATAATTCTCCCTTCCCCCTCTTTTCACACTAACTACTATATAAACTAACCTCTTGGTTAGTAGGGGAATACATTCTAGTTATAGCTTCTAGACTAGGCATTCACTAATAGTAGTATAGTAGTTATATCCTATATTAACTTATATATCTAAAAAGGTTATCTTATTTATTAATATAGGGACTAAGAAGGGTAATATATCTATATTGCTCTAGATATATTTAAAGTTATCCTTAACCTTAACTATATACTATAAAGCCTCTCTAAGCTCCTATTCCTCCTCCTTATTTAAATAACTTAATAAAGGGGATCCTTTTTTTCTAACTTATTACTTAAATCCTTAGAGTTAATATCTTCTACCTTATAAGTATTAACTACTAGTATCTCCTTTAGATAGATAGCGTAGCATAAGGAACACTTTATAACTTAGTGCTTATTAGAGCTATATTATATACACTTACCCTCCTTATATTATATATTAAGCACCTCCTAGGAAACCTATTTAGCCCTTTTTAACCCCTATTACTAGTAATTTATTGCTTTCCTAGAGCCCTTCTAGGCCCCTACTATACCTACTAACTAGATATCTATTATTAGTATATCCTTATCTTACCCTAAAGACTAGTCTACCTAGGGAGCTAGTTATACCTAGTAATATAAGTAATGCTTTTCCTCTAAATAATAGGACTTAATATCTAATATAATATTCCTAAACTAAGCTAATACTACGGAGTAGTTAGCCTAGGGAATATTATATCTTACGCTATAGTCCCTTATCTACTTATTAAGGGTAGTGTATAGCTTTAAAAGCTTTACCTTATCTACCTAACCTAGCCTGCCCGTAAGCATAAGTTTCTATTTAAACCACATATAGAAGTCACTAAACCGCTTATATTATTATTATTATAACTAGTTAAGCTTAGTAATAGCTAATTCCTATTAATAGGGGTTATTAAATATTTCCCCTAAGTAATTAAGGAAGCGCCTTATATTAAAGTTTACTAAGTTTCCCTTCTTAAAGTAGGGTATAACCTAGGCCTAAACCTTTACTAAAAGGTTCTAGTAAATAAAGCACTATTAGTCCTTAGCGCCCCTAATAAACCCCTAGTCTATAACTAGCTTATAGCCTATAAGACTCTTCTAGGCTATAAAGAGCGTCCTATTACTATTAAATAGTGCCCCTATAGGTAATAGCTTTTGCCTTACTTAGTGTTAGTTCTTATAAAGCGCTTAGATCTACGCTAACTACTCCCTAATAAGCGCCTATAATACAGCTAGCTTACCTATTTCTATCCTACTTAATAAAGGTTATGCTATTATTAAGATATAGCTAAAAGGGGAAGGATATAAAGAAAGTAAAGAATAGTAAATATTATAGACTAGCCTTAGGGTAACTATAAATAAGTATCTAAAGTATAATTACTATTCTTAAAGAGGAAAGAAAGAGCTAAGCAAGAGATTACATAGCGTGTGGCTATATATCCTCCTATGTATAGTCTATACATATAGTGTGCGTAGTAAGCCCTAAGTCTGCATAACCTCTGCACGCTGCCTTATGCACTCTCCGTGCCCTTTCCGGAGCCCTTCCGCATAACCTCCGCACGCTGCCTTATGCACTCTCCGTGCCCTTTCCGGAGCCCTCCCGGACCCGAGAAGGACCCGAGCCTCGAGCTCGAGTCCATTACAATAATTAAAATATAGTGTTATAACCTAGGTGCCCTGCCACTGGCGAATTGTGGTATTATTATATAAGGGTTATTATAAGCGGCTCCTAAGCTAGAATCTATATATAGCCCCTAAACTAAAGCGCTCTATATACACTTATAGAATAATCTATAACCTATTCCCTTATTAGTGCCTCTAGGGGAAACCTTTAACCCCCTTCCTAGATAGTCCTTAATTAGATACTATATATTAGGTCTAATATAATAGCCTAATCCTATAGGGACTAAAGGTGCTTAGTAGTAAAAAGAACCTCCCCTACTAGTAGTAGTAATACTTATATATAGTATAGCACTAGATTAGTATTATCCCTCTGCTCCTTAGGTAATAGGAAGAGTTATATAATTATAATAGGCTATAAGATATACCCTATTCTTAGAGGTAATCTAGTCTAGTCCTACTCCCTCTAGGAAAGGGTATCTAGGTATTAGGCTTATATACTAGGTCTATATTATAGGTAAAAGTTAAATAGCGTAAGTATATCTACCTACTAAGCCTATCTCTTTAATATTAACTAAGGAGTAGTAAAGTACTCTAGGTTCTTATAATCTATATAGATAGTAAATAGATAGGGTATACCTTAAAGTTTTACTAACTATACCTTAAGGTAAGAGATAATAGTAAGTAACTCCTTATTATAGATTATATAATTCTTCTATAAGGATATAAGGCTAGTAGAAAAGTAAGTAACTAGGTATAGAACACTATTAGGACCTTATTATAAGAGGCACCTACTAATAGCTTTACCTAAATAATTAGCTTCTACTACTATTAGCTAGTCTAGGTCCTATTATACTAGTACTAGATATATAATAAAGGTATCTTTTAACCTCTTAAAGGCCCTCTTTTCCTTAGGTCCTTATTAGAAAGGGATATTCCTCTTAGTAAGTTATATTAGTAGAGCTACTATCTCTAAGAAGTTACTAATAAAATTATAGTAAAAATTCGCAAATCCTAGGAAGCTATAAACCCTATATAGTTTTATAGGTACTACCTATTCCCTTATAGCTATAACCTTTATAGGATCTAGGCAGATTAAGTAGCCTACTATAATAATATATTCTAGGTACTAAACCTCTTTTATAGCAAATATAGACTTATTAAGGTTAAGGTATAGACCTATAGCCCTTAAGTAACTAAGGACTAACTAGACCTTCTTTATATAATCCTTCCTTAACCTCCCTAAATAAACTAGGATATTATTAAGGTAGGCTATAATAAAGTCTCCTAGCGTATCCCCTAAGGATTTATTAATATAATATTAGAAGGTTATAGGTACGCTAGCTAAGCTAAAGGGGTAGACTAGCTATTTAAATAAACTAAACCTTATATAGAACACTATAAGGTGCTCTTAGCCCTTAGCTATCTATAGTTTATAAAACGCTATATAGATATCTACCTTTATAAACTAATATACTTAGGATAGGGAATATAGTGTCTCTTTAATTAGTAGGAGAGGGTAATAGTCTTATACTATTATCTTATTAAGAGCGCGGTAGTCTACGTAGAAACACTAGCTACTATTTGCCTTTTTAATAAGAAGGATAGGGGCTATAGCCACTAAGGAGCTAGTATAGATCTATCCCTTATCTATTAGATCTATAATCTAGCGCTAAACCTCTAAAAGCTAATCCTATAGTATATTATATAAGGGTCCCTATAGGAGTGCTAGTTTAGACCTATCCGGGTTCTTATATATATATATATAGTAGTTAAGAGACCCTCTATAAGGGGGTAAGCTATTAGCCTTAGACTTATTAAAGAGGTCTATAAAGTCCACTAACTCCTTAGGTAGCGCTAATATATTAGGAGCAGCTAGCTCTATCTTAGGCACTATAATCTATAGTACTATTATTATCTCCTTTAAGCTTATAGTAATAAACCTTATAGTAGTGTCCTTATTCTAGTGTGCCCTATAAGCCTTAGTAGCATATAGGGATCTAATAATTCCCTATATTAGGACCTCTATTACCTAAGTAGAGGACTTAGAAATATAAAGGCCCTCTATAGCTCTAATAACTAGTTATTATTATACTATATAAATCACCACTCCACGCTACTCTAACTAAGGCATTCTAAATATTATATCCTAGGTTAGGCCAGGGATAACATATAGGTACACAAATAACTCCTAGCTATCTATATTAATTCTAGTGTGTACTATATAGGTTATAAAAGAGGTGTCTTCCTTAACCCGCTTTTCTCTCTATTCTATTTCCACTATAGTATAAATATGCCTCTATTTTAGTAACTATATAAGCTCTAGGCTAAGCTATCTTACCGCTAATTTGCTTATAGCACTATAGTAATTATAACTATAATTAATTTAGATATTAATAAAATAATATATATTAAAAAGTATAGAAATAAGGAATAGTAGTTAGTTTATATATTTTACTATATCCTATTCTATTTCTATATAGTAGTTAAAATTATCCTATAATATAGAAGTTAACTAGCCTATTAGCCCCTATATAAGACTCTACTTAAGGGCTACTTATTTTCTATAGGAGGGATATTTACCTCCTTATCTACACTTTCCTTATCCGCCCTAGATATATTAACGCTAACCTACTAGCGCTAAGGTAGGAGAAGGGTATATTCTTAAATAAAGTAGTCCTTAGACCTATATTAGAGGTAGCATCTTTCTTAGTAATATCTAGCTAGTACTGCCTCTAATACCTATTTTGCCTATTCTATATTTAGGGTAGCCTTTACTTCCTTACCCTTCTTCTTAGCCTATTTCCCTAGCTAGGTTCCTACCACAGAAACCCCTATTATTAGAGTATTACTATTATAGTTAGTGTAAGGGCTTGGGCTTTGCCTAAGCATTCTCCAGAGTGCACACGTGTCGCGTATGCGTAGGGATAGATAGTCCTAAGTATCTGCCGAAGTGCACATATGTCGCACATATGCAGGGGCAAATCCTAAGGGCCCTAAGTCTAGAATACATATATACTACATATGTAAAGGCATAGGGAAGAGGATAAGTATAAGGTAGTTAGGGGGTTATAAGAGCCCTAGTAAGGATAGGTTTCCTACCTTCCTCTTCTCTTTCCCTAAGTTTCTTAATATTATACTAACGCCCTATTATAGTTACCTAGGGGCTAGTCTATAATAATTAAGAAACTTCCTTTAGTCTTATAATAGCTACTAAAAGATAATAACATAGATTTTAATATACTAATAGACACACTAATAGGTACACAAAATATACTTTAACCTTAGGATTATCCTAACCAGGGGACTATTACCCTAGGATCTAATGCTATAGCGCCCCTAGTAGCTTAGTAAGTATAATTTAAAACGCTTTACTATATACTAAATAAGCAGATAGTAGAAATAGCATAACTCCGGGAGTAAGTTAATATAAATTATATAGGACCCTTAATAGATTATATAGGACCCTTAGCCTAACTAACTTAACTAAACCCTAGGGTCTAGCGCTAAGCCCTAACCCCTACTGTGTTCACTACCCTATAGGTAGCTATAGTAGCTAAATTAAAGCGAAAACCAATCCCTATAGGCAACCTATATAATAGTAATAAGGCTATGTTTACTGCTTAGAGGCTCCTAATAGAGTATAAGCTACTAGTAGATAAGGACTTTATTAGCACTAATAAGGATAGGTAGATATTTATTTACTAGAACCTCTCCTCTAAGGTATAGTCTTAAGTAGCTAACTTCTTTAAGTTAGGCAAAAATATTAACTTTAATCCCTTTAAGTTCCTAGAGCATCTTAAGACTATATTTACTAACCTATATAGATAGGAGATAGCCCTTATAGAGCTTAACTAAATAGAATAAGGACCTAGGGAGGTATTCTCTATATTCTTTATTCGCTTTATAGATAAGCTCTTATTAGCTAGGGGGGATCTTTAGGTAGATAATATAAAGCTAGTAAAGCTTTAACACGCGCTTAATAAGCGCCTTTAAGAAATTAGTGTAGGGTAAGGCATAAGCTATCGTAATTAGCATATAGCGGTTATATAATATCGCGAGATAGCAGTTAATATTAAGGCCCTTGCCTTAGAGGATAAGTATTAGACCTAACGCGGGGTCCTATACCCTAAACCCTTAAACCTAACTAACTATAAGGGTAATACTCTAATAATAGGAGTTTATATAGTAGGGACCTAGCTAGGGAAATAGGCTAAGAAGAGGGGTAAGGAAGTAAAGGCCGCCCTAAATATAGAATAGGTAAAATAGGTATTAGAGGCAGTACTAGCTAGACGCCGCTAAGAAAGATGCTACCTCTAATATAGGTCTAAGGACCACTTTATTTAAGAATACACCCTTCTCCCACCTTAGCGCTAGTAGGTTAGCGTTAACACATCCAGGGCGGATAAGAAAAGCGCGGATAAGGAGGTAAACATCCCTCCTATAGAAAATAAGTAGCCCCTAAGCAGAGTCTTGTATAGGGGCTAATAAGCTAGTTAACTTCTACATCACAGGATAATTTTAACCACTATATAGAAACAGAATAGGACATAGTAAAATACATAAACTAACTACTATTCCTTATTTCCGTACTTTTTAATATATATTATTTTATTAATATCTAAATTAATTATAGTTACAATTACTATAGTGCTATAAGCAAATTAGCGGTAAGATAGCTTAGCCTAGAGCTTATATAGTTACTAAAACAGAGGTGCGTTTATACCGCGGTGGAAATAGAACAGAAAGGAAAGCAGGTTAAGGAAGACACCTCTTCTATAACCTATATAGTGCGCACTAGAATTAATATAGATAGCTAGGAGTTATTTATATACCTATATATTATCCCTAGCCTAACCCGGGATGTGATATTTGGAATGCCTTAGTTAGAGCAGCGTAGAGTAGTAATTTATACGGCATAATAATAACTAGTTATTGGAGCTACAGAGGGCCTTTATATTTCTAAGCCCTCTACTTAGGCAATAGAGGTCCTAATATAGGGAATTATTAGATCCCTATACGCCGCTAAGGCTTATAGGGTATACTAGAATAAGGACACTACTATAAGGTTTATTACTATAAGCTTAAAGGAGATAATAATAGTACTATAGATCACAGCGCCTAAGACAGAGCTAGCTACTCCTAATATATTAGCGCTGCCTAAGGAGTTAGCGGACTTTACAGACCTCTTTAATAAGTCTAAGGCTAATAGCTTACCCCCTTATAGAGGGTCTCTTAACCACCACATACATATACGTAAGAACCTGGATAGGTCTGAACTAGCACTCCTATAGGGACCCTTATATAATATACTATAGGATCAGCTTTTAGAGGTTTAGCGCTAGATTATAGATCTAATAGATAAGGGATGGATCTATGCTAGCTCCTTAGTGGCTATAGCCCCTGTCCTCCTTATTAAAAAGGCAAATAGTAGCTAGTGTTTCTGCGTGGACTACTACGCTCTTAATAAGATAATAGCATAAGACTATTACCCTCTCCTACTAATTAAAGAGACACTCTATTCCCTATCCTAAGTGCGTTAGTTTATAAAGGTAGATATCTATATAGCGTTTTATAAACTATAGATAGCTAAGGGCTAAGAGCACCTTATAGCGTTCTATATAAGGTTTAGTTTATTTAAATAGCTAGTCTGCCCCTTTAGCTTAGCTAGCGCACCTACGACCTTCTAGTGTTATATTAATAAATCCTTAGGGGATACGCTAGGAGACTTTATTATAGCCTACCTTAACAATATCCTAGTTTATTTAGGGGGGTTAAGGAAGGATTATATAAAGAAGGTCTAGTTAGTCCTTAGTCGCTTAAGGGCTATGGGTCTATACCTTAACCTTAATAAGTCTATGTTTACTATAAAAGAGGTTCAGTACCTAGGATATATTATCACAGCAGGCCACTTAATCCACCTAGATCCTATAAAGGTCACGGCTATAAGGGAATAGGTAGCACCCATAAAACTACATAGGGTTCGTAGCTTCCTAGGATTTACAAATTTTTACCGCGATTTTATTAGTAACTTCTTAGAGATAGCGGCTCCGCTAATATAACTTACTAAGAGGAATGTCCCTTTCTAATAGGGACCTAAGGAAGAGAGGGCCTTTAAGAGGTTAAAAGACGCCTTTATCACGTATCTAGTACTAGCGTAATAGGACCTAGACTAACTAATAGTAGTGGAAGCTGATTATTTAGGTAAAGCTATTAGTGGGTACCTCTTATAATAAGGTCCTAATAGCGTTCTATACCTAGTTACTTACTTTTCTACTAGCTTTATATCCTTATAGAAGAATTATATAATCTATAATAAGGAGTTACTTACTATTATCTCTTACCTTAAGGCATGGTTAGTAGAACTTTAAGGCATGCCCTATCTGTTTACTATCTATATAGATTATAAGAACCTAGAGTACTTTACTACTCCTTAGTTAATATTAGAGAGATAGGCTTAGTAGGCAGACACACTCACGCTATTTAACTTTTACCTATAATATAGACCTAGTATATAAGCCTAACGCCTAGACGCCCTTTCCTAGAGGGAGTAGGACTAGACTAGATTACCTCTAAGGACAGGGTGTATCCTATAACCTATTATAATTATATAACTCTTACTATTACCTAAGGAGTAGAGGGATAATGCTAACCTAGCCCCGCACCACACATAAGTGTTACCACCACCGGTAGGGGAGGTCCTTTTTGCTACTAAGCACCTTTAGTCCCTATAGGATTAGGCTATTATATTAGACCTAATATATAGTATCTAATTAAGGACTATCTAGGAAGGGGGTTAAAGGTTTCCCCTAGAGGCGCTAATAAGGGAATAGGTTGCGGATTATTCTATAAGTGCATATAGAGCGCTTTAGTTTAGGGGCTATATATAGATTCTAGCTTAGGAGCCGCTTATAATAACCCTTATATAATAATACCACAATTCGCCAGTGGCAGGGCACCTAGGTCATAACACTACGTTTTAATTATTATAATAATAATTCTATTAGGATAGGATATCATAGGACATTGCTTAGTTTGTTCGTAACTATTATTATTTTAGTAGTTATAAGAGTTAGTAATAGCGCCAGGGTTTACTAAAGCCTTTACCTATCCCTAATTAGTTCTAGTCTTAGATCTCTATTAACTTTATAACAAACTTACTAGCGGCGTCCCTAGAGAGGCTATAGTATCTTATAGTTATTATAGATAGACTCTTAAAGTTTATATAGTTAGAAGCTATAACCTCTATTAGGGCTAAGGAGTGTGTAGAATAGTTTAAAACAGTCTAGTAGAGGTTTTAGGGTTTTCCCTAGTCTATTATTACAGATTAAGGGTTAGACTAGTTAGGAAAATTTTAGATAACGTTATGCTCCCTTATAGGGATAGACTAGTTACTCTCTATATCTTACCACCTATAGACTAATAGCGGCATAGAGCGGGCGAACTAAGAAGTTTAGGCGATATTACGCGTTATAGTTTCCTTTTTATAGTTTAATTAGCTAGAGCACTTAGCTACTTATTAGCTTACGATTAATAATAGGCCCTCTTCTATAATAGGAGTTAGTCTAAATAAGTTGCTTTATAGCTATAATTTAGAACCTATTTAGACACAACCAGACTAGTCAGCATCTATAATAATACCTAAGGAATAAGCTATATAGTTCCTTAAGTACCTATAAGAGGGTACTTAACTAGTGTAGGCCATAATAGCCTACACTTAATAAAGATAGTAGGACGCTATATTAGCTTCCTAATAGCTAGCGGAATAGTTCTAGGTAGGGGATAAAGTGTGGCTTTTACTAAAGAATATTAAGATAAACCGCCCCTTATAGAAACTTAATTAGGTTACGGCAAAATACATAGTCTTAGAAGTGCTAATACTACTAATAGTATAGTTAGATATCCCTAGGGGTATCTATCCGGTCTTCTACGTAGACCTTATTAAATAAGCCGCGGAGGACCCTCTTCCTAGCTAGAGACTTTAGGACTCTTACCTAGGGCTAGAATAGGTCCTAATAGAGGATAATAATAAACTTATTAAGGAGTACTAGGTAGAATAGATTCTAGTAGTATAGAATACCCTAGGTTAGGGGAGGAGACATAATATACTAGTGAAATAGGTAGGATATATTTAGCTAATATAGGAGCCGTTAGAAAGTATAGCATAGACATAAGCCCTTAATAAGTTTAAGGCAAGGTAGGGAGATACGCGATATAATAACGGACTAAATTAATTATAAACTACTTATACTTCTATAGAAACTTCTAATAACACATAAGGCGCACCTAGTCTACGTCCTATTAACTTATAATAACCACTAGAGCAAACTTAGTACTCTCTACCTATGGTAATAGATGTGTTACTTAAGCCCCTAACTAAATTATTATTATAGTTAAGGGGGATAGTAGCTAGCGTCACTATAGGTGTAATAGGGGCATAGGCGGTGTTATAATAGGGGGGATAGATATTTCTATAGTTCTAGATGGTATAGGTGGAATAATGATTAGTAAGTGTGAAGGTTAACCTGTCTCTGGGTTAGCCTCTAGCAGGGGATAAGCGAGGAATAGGGTCTAGCGCTAGGGGGCGCCCACTGGTTAGGGTGCGCTAGACACAATGGTTAATAGGCCCTAGGTTAGGGCTAAGTTAGGAGCGTTTGTGGTGATAATAAGAAGGTAAGTTGTCTTTGTACTTAATGTATTATTAACCGCTATAGTAATAGGGAGAAAGAGCTTTAAGGAGGAGAGCGGATTAATCGCGGTATTCCTAATATATAGTATTTAGACTACCTATAATCTACTAGTTCTGCTAGAGTAGGACGCCTATAACTTGCTATATAGACCCTGCTATGCTATAGCTACTTATAGGGCTACTATAGCTAAAAGGAATAATCTTAAGTTTATTCAGGGCTATAGCAGGGGAGGCAGAAGAAGGGGGTGCCCTAAGGGCAGAATAAATAGGTGCTAGGTTAAACTAGGCCTAGTCTAGAAGGGCTTTCTATTAACTCATAAGGGCGCGGAAGCCCTAGGATAGCACTAGCATTTATCTCTTGGTTTCTACTATCTTTAGGATACTAGGCTAGATAATATAGTTACCTGCCTTAATTATAGCCTTAAGATCCTTTAAGTAATATTAAAGTTAAGGGTCTATAGACAAATACCTTATTATCTAAATATAGGTTATATAGTTTTGCTAATATAGAAGATAGGAGGTGCTACTAGGGGGAGGACTATAGTTTAGGATACCTATAGTAAGGGATTTCTTAATATATAGCCTATAAGGCTACTACACTACTTATAGAGTAGTATGCTCCTTATTATCTAAGTTTCCTTCTATAAGGAACTTACTAATAGACTGATTTATAGGCATGGAGGGAATGGCTAGGATATAAGGAGGACGGCGACTGGAGTCGCTATAATGGTTACTACTACGGTTAGCTATATTTAATAAGGGTATAATATAGGGATAATAGGTAAACAAAGTATTGTTTAGAGGGGTGTGATAGGAAGGTATAATAGGGTTTATAATATCTTAGAGAATTTTCTATATAGGGGAAAGTAAAAGTTATAATAAAATAAATAGTAAATAGAAAGTAGGGGCGGGGCTAGGGTTAATATAATAATAATGCGGGACTAAAAATAAAACAATAGGATAGAAGGTTCGAGATAGGGCTAGGGTTAACATAACAACAACGCGGGGCTTAGTAACCGCGTTACGCGCCTAGTCTAGTCCTAGGATTAAAATAATAGGCTCACACAACGCATTAATAAGGAGGAGTAAGGGCATATATAAGGGCTTAGGCTTTGCCTAAGCATTCTCTAGAGTGCACACATGTTACATATACGTAGGGATAGATAGTCCTAAGCATCTGCTGAAGTATATATGTGTCGCATATGTGCAGGGGCAAATCCCAAGGGCCCTGAGTCTAGAATGCATATATGCTACATATATAAAGGCATAGGGAAGAGGATAAGTGTAAGGTAGTTAGGGGGTTATAAGAGCCCTAGTGAGGATAGGTTTCCTACCTTCCTCTTCTCTTTCCCTAAGTTTCTTAATACTATACCGACGCCCTATCGCAGTCGCCTAGGGGCCAGTCCATAACAGTTAGTTAGGTTTAAGGGTTTAGGGTGTAGGACCCTACATTAGGTCTAATACTTATCCTCTAAGGTAAGGGCCTTAATATTAACTGCTATCTTACAATACTATATAACCGCTATATACTAATTACAATAGCTTATGCCCTACCTTACGCTAATCTCTTAAAAACACTTATTAAGCGTGTATTAAAGCTTTACTAGCTTTATATTATCTACCTAAAGATCCCCCCTAGTTAATAAAAGCTTATCTATAAAGTAAATAAAGAATATAGAGAATACCTCCCTAGGTCCTTATTCTATTTAGTTAAGCTCTATAAGGGCTATCTCTTATCTATATAGGTTAGTAAATATAGTCTTAAGATACTCTAGGAACTTAAAGGGATTAAAGTTAATATTTTTACCTAACTTAAAGAAATTAGCTACCTAAGACTATACCTTAGAGGAGAGGTTCTAGTAAATAAATATCTACCTATCCTTATTAGTACTAATAAAGTCCTTATCTACTAGTAGCTTATACTCTATTAGGAGCCTCTATATAGTAAATATAGCCTTATTACTATTATATAGGTTACCTATAGGGATTAGTTTTTACTTTAATTTAGCTACTATAGCTACCTATAGGGCAGTAAATATAGTAGGGGTTAGAGCTTAGCGCTAGACCCTAGGGTTTAGTTAAGTTAGTTAGGCTAAGGGTCCTATATAATCCACTAAGGGTCTTATATAATTTATATTAACTTACTCCTAGAGTTATACTATTTCTACTATCTACTTATTTAGCATATAGTAAAGCATTTTAAATTATACTTACTAAGCTACTAGAGGCACTATAGTATTAGATCCTAGGGTAATAGTCCCCTAGTTAGGATAATCCTAAGGTTAAAGTGTGTTTTATACACCTATTAGTGCGTCTATTAGTATATTAAAATCTATTTTATTATCTTTTAGTAGCTATTATAAGACTAAAGGAAGTTTCTTAATTATTATAGACTAGCCCCTAGGTAATTATAATAAAGCATTAGTATAGTATTAAGAAACTTAGGGAAAGAGAAGAGAAAGGTAGGAAACCTATCCTTACTAGGGCTCTTATAACCCCCTAACTACCTTATACTTATCCTCTTCCCTATGCCTTTATATATATAGTATATATATTGAAGATGGAAGGGAATCTGTACTAGAGGGATAGGAAGACCTCCCTAGTAGATTCCAACGCGGCGGCTTCTAGATTCACTATAATACGACGATTCTTCAAGATATAGAGCGTTGATAGTTGAATATAGTAGATTTCTAGCTAGACGAACGATCTGACGAGCAATAAGAGGATTTTCTGAGTCCCCTCATAGACCTACCGACCGTATCGATAGAAGGGGGTCGCTAGCCGGGCCTTAGGAGCTATTTTTTATTTTCCGCAAAATTCATTTGTATATGAAAAGTAAAAAATCAACTCACGACCATACAATCTAGCCACCCACGTGCACTAACTAAGCAATCTAATAAGCAACCCTATAAATAAAATATACCATAAAATCCGGAAAAAATCAAGGATTCGAACAGTATACATCAGCCTTTTATACGACTACTAGTTCCCTAGTTACAGTCGATTTTAGCTTCCCTATAGGGTAGCCTAGTCGGCTTAGTCATACAAGCCTGTGGGTTGGTTGTGTGCAGGAACGCAGGTCACAGCCAACAACGCTGCAGGCAACGCCTTGTAACCAACGTTGCAACAACGCAACTAGGCAACTAGTGGGCCTATAAAATAGTGCTATAAATAGCATAATTTTAACACTCCCTCTAGAAAAGTATGAGGTAACTAATTCAATACCTGAACTTAGCTCTTTAATAGATATCTAAGTTAACCATAAATTCAATAATAAATCCAATAACTTTTCAACTAAAATTAATAACTTTTCAACGGAATTCCAGTGTTTTTGTTGATTTTAAGATTTTTCGACTTTTTAGTTGGTTTTCTTTAAAACTAGGCCTTTGTGTTCGTAAGACCTAATAGTTGAATAAATTGTTGAAATTTATCGTTAGGCAAGGGCTTAGTTAAGCCATCTGCAGGCATCTCTTTAGTGTTAATATAGATAACCTTAGCTATACCCTTCTATACCTTTTCTCTGGTATAGTTGAATTTTAGCAGGGTATGCTTTGTTCTGCTGTGAAGAGCAGGGTTATTAGCGGTCGTTATAGCGCCTTGGTTATCACTAAAAATCGGAATAGGAGGTGCTATAGGCAGCTTAATTTCCTTAAAAAGGCCATAAAGCCACTCTAGCTCCCTAATAGCTTCACATAGAGCATCTAATTCAGCCTCTAATGTCGATAAAGCTATCATAGTTGCTTTCTTTAATTTCCAGCTAATAGGTCCTTCAGCTAGCTTATAGAGATAAGCATAGGTTAATTTAGAGGACTTATCTCCCGCGAAGTCGCTATCACAGAAGCTAATAAGGGTTGCAGAAGCTTTAGCGTTCTTAGACCTTCTATAAGTTATAGAGTAACTTATAGAGCCTAGAAGGTATCTAAGCAGATGTTTAGCAGCATTTAAGTGCTCTATATAAGGCTTAGCTAATGCTGTTGAAAGCCACTGAACCGGAAAGGCAATATCAGGTCTTATAAGGAGTATTAAGTATATAATAGTCCCTATAATACTTTGATAAAGCTTGTGATCAGAGGGGGAAAGAGGTTTAGTTAGGTAGGCTGCCTGCTTTATAATTCCGGGTTGTAGGGGAATTTTAGCAGGCCTAGCATCTTTCATGTTGAATCTCTCTAGGGCTTTAGAAATATACTAGGACTAGTGGATAGTTAGGGTCCCTTTCTTTTGATTTCTAGTGATTTGAACGCCTAGGAAAAATTCGGCTGGCCCACGATCTTCTATAGGATAAGCTTTATATAATAGCTTCTTTAGCTTATTAATATAAGCTAGATCCGGTCCTATTAGAAGACAGTCATCTACATAAGTCGCTATATATGTAGATGTAGTTGGGTTAAAGAAGATAGCCAGGTTAGATATAAGGGGGTGGAAGCCTAATTTTCGAAGAAGTTCCTTTAGGGCCTGCTGCCACTCTCTAGAGCTCTGTTTTAATCTATATAAAGCTTTCTGTAGGAAAATAACCTGCTTTTGAGAGGGATTATAGCCGTATTTTTTAAGTAATTTAGCTATCTTAGGCGTAGCAGCTTCGGCAAATTCAACGAATCCATCAGGGATCTGCATATAAATAGCTTCTTTTAATAAGCTGTTTAAGAAGGCCCCTATAAAATCAACCTGTTTAACTTCCTAGTTATTACAAGCCGCTAGGGCTAGTAATATCCGCTAACTAGGGGGAATGCTAGTAGCAGCGTAGGTCTCGATATAATCCTGACCTTCTATCTGCATAAAGCCTTTTGTAACAAGTCGGGCCTTGTGTTTTATAGGATTATTTTCTTTATCCTTTTTAAGCTTATAGACAAGCCTATTTTTAAGAACTTTTCGGCCCTTAGGAATCTGGTCTATCCCTATAAATTTAAAAGTTCCAGTAGCTAGTAGCTGCTTAAATTCGCTAAAGGTAGCATTAACCCATTTTTGGCTATCCTTGCTTTTTAATGCTTGTTTCCAGGTCTTAGGGGTATCCGGATCGTTGTTATTAGATAACGATTTAGCCTTTTGTTGTGCCTTGAAGCATATCTCCTTAACGAAAGAAGATAAATTGAAATCATTGATATCTATAGAATCAGGGTTGATTAAAGAATCCGAATCTGAAAACGGTTTTTCGATAGCACCCTTATTAGGGGCGCTAGAGCTTAGGCTCTCTAGGGGTAGCGCTGGAGGCGTTACAGCGGTCGTCCCGGGCGTTATAGGCGCGGCGGGCGCTGTAGGCGCTGTGGGCGCTGGGGGCGCTAGAGGCTTTGGATAGCTATCCTGAACCTCTAGATCTCGTGAGATATCGGCTTCTCCCTCTAAAGGATAGCTCCCTAAAGGCTTAGGGGACCCTACAGAGCTTATATTCTCTATAATCTTAACAAAGCTAGTCTTAATAACTAACCTTTTAGAGGGTATATAAACAAGATAAACGCTGGAACCTAGAGTAGCAAGCAGCCGGCCAGGGATAGTCCTAGGGGCTAGCTTCTAAAGCTTTGATCTCTGCTCCGGAGGTATTAGAACCTCATAATAAGACCCTATAGCTCTAATTTTCGAGAAGTCAGGCTTATAGATAGTCTTAGGCTCTAAGTTAGCTAGAAATAGCTGCTTAGGGGTTAGGGGCTTAGTTGTATTAGCGGTGATGTTAACTAAGTCCACTATGGCTGGAAGGATATAAGACCATAGATATAAAGGCAGCTTAGACCACTGAAGTGTAGCTCTAAGCCGGTCTAGGATAACCCTAATAGCCCTCTTAACTAGCCCATTCTGTTCATGAATATAGGGGCAAGAGGTGCTAAAGCAAATTCCCTTAGAAGATAACCAAGACTAAAGTTCGTTGTTAATTTCAGTACCTCCGTCGAAGTGAAGGTGCCTAGGATACGCGTTATATCGGTTTTTCAGGGCCTTAAAGAAGCCCTTAATAGCAGTATAAAGGGTCTAACCTTCTTTATTAGCTAATAAAAAGCACCACTTATACCGGGATTTTCGATCAATAAGTATAAGGACTAGGGCCTTCTTATTGTGTGGTATAGGTTCGATTTTAACCGTATCTCCCTCTAGAATATCTAAAACCCTAGGGGGGTCCTGAATAGGTCTTTTAGTAGGTCTTCTAACAGCCTTCGATTGCATACAGGCTATGTAGTTAAAATCCTTTTCTTTAATAGCGGAAAAATCAGGGATCCCTTTAGCTAATTTCGAAGATTTCTTTAGTAAAGGGAGGCCGATGTGGCCTAATCAAATATGCCAAAGAAGAGCTAAATCTAGTAACTTCTTGTAACTAGGATCTAGCTTAGAAGATCTATCAGGGCTATTATCCCCTAGCTCCCTCTGTTGCCAGGCCTCTTGAGAATCACAGGCCTCTAGGGGCAATAGATGGCCACTATCGTCACCCAAGTCATTAGGGTATAGACCTTCTAAACCCCCTATAGAAGATGCCTGACTAGGAGGAGCTTCAGTGGGACATAGGGCTGAATCTTCGTCTTCTTCAGAGTCTAATTCTTCAATTCGTTGATATTCCTCGGGATTAAATGCTAGCTGCGGAATTTGAACCTCTATAGGGTAGGAAAACCCTAATTCGGTCTTATAGGCTCTTTGCTGTTGGTTTCTTTGTTGTTGGTTGCAATATTAAGAGCCTATAAAGGAGAGGTGGGTTGAATGCTTGCAGATCTTAGGAGTAGCTTGCCCCTTAATCTGCAAAAAGAAGCCGTGTTTAGTAGGTTCTAGTAACCCACAGGGGCTTTTATCGGCTAGGAAAAGCTGATCTTTAGCTAGATAACCTCCCTTAAGATAGTGGGATAAACCGCTAACTAGGTTGGTATCTATACCAGGGAAATATAGGGCATCTAGCAGAGCTAAAGGCCTATATTCTGGTGGATTTTTCTTGACTAGAACGTTAAAAACAGCGGTGCCTCTTCCTTTAGGATAAATAGGTCCTCCTGCTGTAATTATAGGGCTAGTTTGACCTTTCTTAAGAGGCTTAAAGTCCCTAAAGAAAGCCCTATTATTACAAATATGACAAGAAAAACCTGTATCATATAGAAGGGAGTTTTTAACCATATCATTAGAGTAGCTAAAAGTAGGCTTAGTAGTAGTGTCACTAGTAGCACTAGAAGTATCTAAATCAGATTCAGAATCACTACTATCCTCGCTACTAGACTCGCTAGAATCTAGTTCTTCAACGTATCCCGTGGCTAGGCTATAGCCTAACGCAAAAGCAGCTTCTTTTCCTTTATCTTTATCCCCGTTGCCACTCTTCTTCTTCTGCTTTTTCTTCCTAGAGGCTTTAGAAGGGTTTGAATCCTTCTTATCCTGCTCTTTAGTGGCGTTTGTAGAGTCCTTCTTAGTATTAGGATTAGAAGGTAACTTCTTTTCCTTGTCCTTAGAATTTCCCTTATTATTAGAAGCCTTATAGCTAAGAGCTTTAGCCATAGGGGAGGTTTTATCCCTCTGCTCTTCTAATAAATCAGCTATTAGGAACTGTAAATTTAAGGTATTTACAGGCAGCCCTTGTGCCCTAGCAGCTCTGATAGTAAATCTTTGTCTCTCAGCCTAACTAGGAAAGGTCTGCTTTAATGCGTTAATATAATGGTTTACTTGATTAATAGGAGCGATCTCTACACTACAAAGTTATAGTCTAGCTAGTAGGTTATTAAAATTAGCATTAAAAGCCTCTAAAGATCCCTTATAATTTGAAAAATTTAGGGAGTGGTAGCTAGCGTATAGCGTACCTCGCTGGATTTCAGCACTCTGCGAATACTGCCTAATAAGGACTTTATAGGCTTCTTCGGGGGATTTTTGCCAACATATAGCTGCCTGTGGCCCAGGTTGGCAACTATCTCTTAATATCATCAAAAGAATAGCTTAATCACAGTTAGCTAGATGGCCTACTAGGCTTGGATTATCTATAAATTCAGGTAATCCTAGGGCTCTAAATTGAATGCTCAGGGCTTGCTTCCACTGATCATAGTTTTCAGGGCCTTTTAGCTTAGCTCCCTCAGGAATAGAGTGAACCTTCTTATTTAGTTCCTTAATAGCCCCTGTGTTAAAGGCAGCTTGTAAGTTACTAGAAGGTAAACTCGCAGAAGTAGTTGTAGCAGGCAGGTCTTCTACTGGAGCTTTGGTATTTTCTTCCCTTAGCTTAGTAGAAGAATCCTGAAGACCTTGCATAGCAGTCATGGTTTGCGTTAATTTATCTAATAGATCTTTAATGCTAGCCTCGTTTTTTAGACAATTTGACTCAGTATGCTTGATAAAATCAGTTAAGGTCTTGCCTTGTTGTTCAATTTGGCTCTGCATCTGTTGTTGCAGTTACAAAGCACTAGCTTAAATAGCCGGACCTTCTATATCCATCCTATCAGGGTCCCTAGGAGGGCTAGAAGGGCCTGCAGCAGGTCCCTTACCCTTATAATTCGGTGGTGCCATCTCTCAAAATTCCCTAGGATCTCAAAAGATATCCTGTGTAAGATCTCCAAATTTGTTCCTGTTGCAAATAACGCGCGCTAGAAGCTGGTTGTGGTGCAACCTGGCTGCGCACGCAAATTGTGTGGCGGGGCTGTTTGAAAGGGTGCCCCTCGAGGTCTAAAAGTGGGTCTACGGTATGCGCGGGCAGAAACGGACCGGAGAAGATTCTCTGCGAAAATTTTCTTAACACTAAAAATAGCGGATAGGAATCGTAGGTTATAGATATTACAGAACGTGCAACGCAACGCAACGTAATGTATAGTGCGTGCAACGTAGTGCAATAGGTCAAAAAGCCTAGTATCAAGATACTAGATGTTCAATGATTTATAAAAGGATGCAGCGTATCTACAGAGTAGATAATATCAAATATGACGGTCGCGGTAGTGAATAGAATCACTAAAAGAGGTTGTGGTTGTAACTAGATAGTTACAGGTGCGGCTGTAAATGAATTTAACACCAAGGGTCTGATGTTGCGATGCGTGATGCTAGCGGATGAAAAGCTTCAAAAGCTAGCGGTTTCCTTCGTAATCTAAGAGCCCACAGGTCTAGTAGAGAGTAACTAGTACCTAAAATTAAGCACTAATCGCAGTAGAATAACGCAGTAATGTAGTAATCTTATAGGCCTTCCGGGCTCATAACCTATTGAAGATAGAAGGGAATCTGTACTAGAGGGATAGGAAGACCTCCCTAGTAGATTCTAACGCGGCGGCTTCTAGATTCACTATAATACGACAATTCTTCAAGATATAGAGCGTTGATAGTTGAATATAGTAGATTTCTAGCTAGACGAACGATCTGACGAGCAATGAGAGGATTTTCTGAGTCCCCTCATAGACCTACCGACCGTATCGACGGAAGGGGGTCGCTAGCCGGGCCTTAGGAGCTATTTTTTATTTTCCGTAAAATTTATTTGTATGTGAAAAGTAAAAAATCAACTCACGACCATACAATCTAGCCACCCACGTGCACCAACTAAGCAATCTAATAAGCAACCCTATAAATAAAATATACCATAAAATCCGGAAAAAATTAAGGATTCGAACAGTATATATCAGCCTTTTATACGACTACTAGTTCCCTAGTTACAGTCGATTTTAGCTTCCCTATAGGGTAGCCTAGTCGGCTTAGTCATACAAGCCTGTGGGTTGGTTGTGTGCAGGAACGCAGGTCACAGCCAACAACGCTGCAGGCAACGCCTTGTAACCAACGTTGCAACAACGCAACTAGGCAACTAGTGGGCCTATAAAATAGTGCTATAAATAGCATAATTTTAACAATATATATATTCTAGACTTAGGGCCCTTAGGATTTGCCCCTATATATATGCAACATATGTACACTTCGGTAGATACTTAGGACTATCTATCCCTACGCATACGCAACACGTGTGCACTCTGGAGAATGCTTGGGCAAAGCCCAAGCCCTTACAATAAGGATAGTAAGTTTATAATTAAAGGTAATATTATATACTTTAGCTTAATAAAGAGTAAGAGAGTTATATAAAGTGTGCTTATCTCTAAGGTCTATAGCATAGTTACTAGTGTTAATATAGCATATATAATAGCCACTACCCTTTATATACTTATAGACTAATTAAATCTCCCTACTACACTAGTTATAGTATATATAGATTTATACTCCCTCTATAAGTGCCTTATTAAGCTTAGTATAATAAAGAAGAAGCGCCTAATAATTAATATTATAGCCTTATAATAATTATATAAACACCGCGAGCTCTATAAGATCTATTAGATTAATAGAGTAGATAACCTAGCTAATGCCTTTATAAAGGCATTACTAAATAAGGCCCTAGAGCAGTTTATCTCTAGTAACCAGATAATAATCTAAATAGAAGGGTAGGTAACCTATGTGGAGGATAGCCCCTATAAATAGTAGTGGGAGGGTAACCTATAAGGAGGATAGCCCTTATAGGTAGTAGTATTAGGGGACTATTAACCCCTATACTATAGGGAGATATAATTCTCCCTAGTATTAGGGGATTATTAACCCCTATACTATAGGAGAATATAGATCCTACCCTCTTAGGGATAGTAGAGGAAAGTAAAGGAGAAGTAATACTCTAGGGGTAGTAGGAGGAGGAGGGAGAAGGGGAGCTATATAGCTTCTCCTTAGACCTTTAGGGAGGCCCTCTAGCGGTTCTATAACTCTATATTATTTATATAGAGTATAGAGCTATAAGGGAGGTCCTCCTTTAGATTTATAAGATATCTATACTTTGCTTTAGTGGGGATAGAAGGGCGGATATAGGAGATAATAGGGTTAAAGAGAGAGGTAAAGGGGAGGAAAAAGAGGTAATAGGATAAGGGAGTTGCTGTGTGGATATTATTAATAATATTAGGGGGGAAGGGATTTAGGAAGAGGCCTGCTTATCCTTTTAGTAGGAGGTTAAAGATAGATTATTGCTTTCCTTTGTTATTGCCTGCTATAGGCATACACCGCTTTCCCTTCCTTTCCTTTCTTTATTACTCCCCTTTAATAGGGATTATAACCCCTCCTATTATTATCTATTACTTTATTAGCGATTAATATCATGCGTTAATAATTATATTAAAAAGAGAGTTCCTAGTGTTAGAACAAGCATGATATTAATTGCGCTTAGTAGCCACAATTCCCTTTAGCTAAAGGTCAGCCTAACCGGAAGAAGGTTAGCTGCTGCGCGTGTGTGCGTGCGCGTGCGCGTGCCTCCCTTTGTGAGGCCCCTCACAACATGACCCACGCGCATGCGTGCACCGCAGCGCTAGAGCACCGCGGCGCCTAACACTAGAAGGAAGGGCTAGGTCCACGTAATATTAGTAAGCCGCTAGCTATAAACCAGTAACTTATATATATATTACACTTAGACCTAGTAAGCTTTAGTTAATATATAAGTATACCCTATATCCTTTTACCTAGCTACCTTTATCCTTATAATTCTAAAGCTTCTACTACTAGCTACCTAAGAGTAATATAGGGCTAAGAACTACCTAATTAACCTAAGTAATATTAGATAATAACTAAAGTTAATTAAATAAGGGTAGTATTACTACTAAAGACACACTATATTCTATAGGAACTAGGACTAAACCTAGACCCTCTAATATTAGGGCTAATACTATAGTAATAAATAAGTAAATTACTTAGCTTAAGAAACTTAAAGAACTATAGGAATAAGAGTAAGAGCTTATTAACCTTCTATAGCTAAGTAGAGGGAAAAAGAAGATAAAAAAGCAGTAAAGATCTAGTTTCTCCTCTAGTAATAGCTACTAAGAGGTTAAAGTTAGGAATATTACTAACCTCTAATACCCTATAAACCTATAGAAGCATAAAATATAGATAAATAACCTAAACTATGCCTTTAATAGGGCAAAGTAGAAGTATTAGTGTAATTACTAAAAAATCCTCTTTACACTTAATAATATATATAGTAATTATAGGGTAAGATAGGACTAATACCTTAATAAATAGATAGCTAATAACTAGAGTAACCTTAAAGATAACTAGGATATATTTAAGACCTAGACTCTTACACTACTCTAGGATACTACTAACTATAATACCTAAATAGCTATATAGCTAGAGAATATAAAGTAATATAAGGGCTAGAGTCCTATTAAATTTAGTATCTACTTAGATTCACTAGAGAAACACCTAGAAAGAGCTACTAAAAAGTTATAAGCTCTTATATTCTTTATAAAACTACTCCCTAATCTATAAGACTAGATTAACCTATATATCTCTATTATAGGAAAAGTATAAGAGAAGGTTATATAACTTGCTTAGTAACTTTAGGAGGCTATGCTAAAGAGTAAGTAAAAGTCTAAGTATTTAGAAGATAAGGGCCTTAATAAGGCTCCCTAATATTATAGATATAACTTTCTATAAGGTAGAAGGTCTAATAAAGACTAGAAAGATAAGGATTAGGAGAAGTCTCCCGCTACCTATCTAAATAACCATAAACCTAGGTATAAAAGGCAGTGTTTTAACTATAATAGTATAGAGTATCTTATAAATAAATATAATAAGCTAAAGAAAGAGCAATAAGACCTAGAAAACTCCCTAAGGTAGAAGTAGATGCCCTTACCTCTGCCTTAAACACTAAGGTACTAATAGGGTGTTAATTCTATACACTAGTTACTATTTATAGGTATATAGATATTAAAATAGCAGCGGATCTTAATAGTTATACTAAGATAAATATTATTAGCGCTGAATTTATATAAGCCTATAAACTTAACTAAGCTAAGGCTATAGCACCTATTATTAAGGTAGTGGGGGCCCTTATAGTTCCCTAATATAGTATCTATAAGGTCCCTATTATAATTAAAGACTTAAGAGAAGAAGAAAAGGACCTTAAGTTACTATATATAGCTATTAATAAGGACCTAAGAACTAAGGGAAGCCCTATATTAATTAGGATATATACACTTACTAAGGAATATATCTACCTTTACTTATACTTATAAGAGTAGTGGTTTAAGAAAAGAAGAAAGGCCTTTTTACTTATAACTCCCTATAAATTTGTAAAGGTTATATATAATAAGACTATTATATATACTATTAATAGGGTTATAGAAGATAAGTTTATTACCCTTAGAGATAAAGAAGAGGTAAAGGCATATAGAACTATTAAAGATATCCCCTAGGAACTATATAAGTTTAAAGACGTGTTTATATTAGATAAGGCAGGGAGCTTACCTTTAAGAAAGATAACTAATCACGCGATTAATCTAATACCAGGGACTATACCCCTGTATAGACTGATTTACCCCCTTTCCTAAGGTAAATTAAAGGAACTTTATAAATATATTAATAAGAACCTATAGAAGGGCTAGATAAGACTATTAAAGAGCCCTGTAGGCGCGCCTATCCTATTTATACTAAAGAAAGATAGTATACTCTAATTATATATAGATTACTAGGGTCTTAATAGGGTAATGTAGAAGAATTACTATACTCTCCCCCTAATTTTAGAGATCCTAGACTAGTGCTAAGGAGCCTACTTCTTCTTAAAAATTAATATTAAGGATACTTATTATAGAATCTAGATAAAAGGGGGTAATAAGTGGAAGACTATGTTCTGCACGCGCTATAGGCACTATAAATATCTTATAATGCCTTTTAGGTTAATAAATGCCCTAGCTACGTTCTAGAACTATATCTATAAAGCACTTTATAGGCTAGTTAACACTATTTATATAGTATATCTAGATAATATCCTTATCTTTTTAAAAACATAAGAGGAGTATACTATATATATTAAAGAAGTCCTAGGGTATATAAGAGAGGTAGAATTATATATAAAACCCTCTAAATATAAGTTCTACTAAGAGTTAGTAGAGTTCCTAGGGTTTATCCTCTTTATTAATAGGATCTTAATAGATACCCGCTAAGTTACTACTATTTAGGATTAGAAAGAACCTATAAGCTTTAAGGATATATAATCCTTCCTAGGGTTCTATAACTTTTACTAATAGTTTATCTATAGATACTCTAGGATTATAGCACTGCTATATGTGTTAATAAAGGGTAGTTAGAATAGTATCTAGACTAGGAGGTTTATATTTAGGGTAAGAGAATAGGTAGCGTTTTGCTAGCTAAAAGACGCCTTTTAGCGGGCCTCTCTTCTCTGTTATTATAACCTAAGTTAACTAGTGCGTATTAAGATAGATACCTTAATCTTTGTAATAGCAGGGATCCTATTATAATAAGATAATAAGGGCTGCTAGTACCCTATAGCCTTTTAGTTAAGGAAGTTTACTAACGCTAAATAAAACTATAGTATACCTAACTAAGAGCTACTTACTATAGTTAAGTTATTTAAATACTAGTAATATTATATTAAAGGCATAGAGACCCTAGTGGAAGTCCTATTAGACTACTATAACCTACAGACCTTTATAAAGCAATAGAAGCTAAATAGAAGATAGGCTAGATAGTGTATATTCCTATACCCACTAAACTTTATAATTAAGCATAGACTAGGGAAAAGTAACCTTACGGATATACTATTAAGAAGGTCTAATTATAAGAGCAAACCCCTAATAAATAGGGCACTTCTACTAGAACTTAAGAAAAAGTTAGTAGCTACTAAAGAAGTAGTAGAAGAAGAGATACTAATATATTAAAGAAGATATAGTAAGATACCTTTAGGGGAGGAAAATGCCCTAGCCCCTATAGTAAAGGCTAGAGTAGCTATATTAAGAGGCTAGTTAGCCACCGTAGATCTAGTGAAAGGTTAGCTAAATAAAGGTAATTTCTAGGAGAAGGTAGTATATATCTAGGATGCCAGCATAGCATAAGAGATCTAGGGGGCTATTATATTACTAGATTCCTACTAATCTAGCCTAAATAAACCATTAGTATAGCTACTATAGAAGGCCTAAAGCTAAGATCTAGACCTATAGAGGTAGAGTAAAGAGATTAATTCCCTAGAGAGAGGGAAAGCTAGTCTATAGTTATATAGTGTAAGGGGTCTCCTAATATATAAAGACTAGGTAGTTATTCCCTAAGAGCCTACCTTATAATAGGAGCTTCTATAGCTATACTATAATAATCCACTAGTGGGTTACTTTAGGACTAAGCAAATACTTAAGCTATTAAAGCGCTACTTTTAGTGGCTAGCTATAAATAAGTCTATATTAGACTATATTATAAGCTATAGGATGTGTTAGCAAATAGTCACTAGAAGGTATTACCTATATAGGAGTCTTAAATTGCTACTAATACTAGAGTAACTATAGGTAGAAATCTTATTAGACTTTATTATAGGATTGCCTATTATATAAGTAGGCGAATAAGAAACTAATATAATCCTAGTAATTATAGACTAATATACTAAGTACTCTATCTTCCTACCTATAATAACTATAATTAATATAGCTAAGTTAGCGAAACTTTTCTATAAGGAGATTAAGCTATAATTTAGGCTACTAAAGGGCATTATATCTAACAGAGGATCCGTTTTTATAAGCTAGTTCTAGTTAGACCTATATTACCTATTATATATAAAATATAGGCTTTCTATAGTGTTTTACCCCTAAACTAATAGGTAGACTAAGAGGACTAACTAGGTACTAGAGCACTACCTATAATGCTTTACTTCTAAAAACCAGTAGATATAGCCTAAGCTACTCCTAGTTATATAATTTGCCTATAATAATGTGGTAAATAGAACTATAGGCTACTTACCTAACTATATACTTATAGGGTACTTACTAGAGTTTTAGCTAGCCCTTAGGGATAAGGTTATAGAAAGGGAGGTGCTAGAGGCTTATATTTATATTATAAAGTTATATAAAGTTAGGGAGTAGCTAAAGTAAAACTAGGTAAAAGCTACTAAATCCTAGGTAAAGTACTATAATAAATATTACTAACCACTTACTCTTAAAAGAGGTAACCTAGTACTATTATTAGTTAAGAATATATAGCTTAAGGAAGTAAAATAAAAGCTAACCCCTAGGTTTATTAGACTATTTTAGGTACTTAATACTATTAGTAAGTAAGTATATTAGCTTATACTACTAGAAAAATATAGTAGGTTATATAATATATTCTATATTAGCCTACTAGAGCCTTAGACCTATTATAAGAATATAAATAAAGAAAAAATACTAATACCTAACCTTAAGGATAAAGATAATAAATATAAAGTTAAGGAGGTTAAGGAATATAGAAAGACCTATAAAGGTAATAAATACCTAGTAAAGTAGAAGGGTTAGCTAAGTAAATATAACTAGTGGGTTCCTATTAAAGATATAGAAGGAGCTTAGTATATAATTTAGGTATTCTACTAGAATAAGTTAAGGGAAAAGGATAGTAATATATAAGTAAGTTATAGGTAAAAGAGTATAAAGTTCCTATAAGAAAGGCATAGCCTTACTAGCTGCTATAATATGCCTAATAAAAGAAAATAACTAAACTATATATAAAAATAAAAGAAAAAAAATATAAAGGAATAAAATAAAGGAAACTATTTATAGCTTTAGGAGAGTTAATAGAAATCCCTCTATAGTTACCCCCTTATAGCTAAAGACTTAGCCCTTATAGACTATATACTTAGCGTTATTCTTATCCGCCGCGACCGCCTCCCTTATTCTATAATAAAAATAATATAATACTATTCCCTAGGTAATAAATCCTAGATTACTTAGCCTTAGCTATAAAACTATTACTATATTCTATATAGTAAGGAGTTATAGATAGTTAGCCTACTAAAATATTAGCAAATAGATAGCAAAATAGGGCTAAGATATAACCTACTATCCCTAGGACTAGAGCTAGGTTTATAGTAACTATAAGGGTTTAATAGGAGACTATATACTACTAGTATATAATTAAAGCATCCTACCTAGATATATTAGCAAAGAACCAGTAAAAAGGGAAGAAATATATAAACCTAGCGGACCTTAGTGGCCCCTATTAACCTAAACGCGACGTAATATATTATATTAGTATAGTTAAAGCCTTATATAAGCTAAAGATAATAGGTAGCGAAACGCTACTAAGTTACCTCTAAGAATATAAGGTCTTTAGGATTATCCTTATCCTTATTACTAAGTGCCTCTATTAGGATATCTACCTAATCTAGCACCTTTAATAAGTTAAGGAAGTTACTATATATAGTAGCTATAGACTATATAATTATTAGTAAATAGAAACTAAAGAGTAAAGGAAAAGTAAGATACTTATAGCCTTATAACTATCCCTACGTGTATAACACTAAATACAGCGCTTTAACTACTTTATCTTTAACTAACCTATATATAGGTTAGTAATAAATTAATAATTAATCTAAGGGAGTTTAGGGGCGGATAGGGGGCTCTTTTTGTGTTTAGTGCATCTAGTATGCAAATAGTGCATATATAAGCAGTTATAAAGCAGAATCATTAGCGCACTTATAGTGATTTATTAGCAATTAGCAATTAACGACAAATGGATAATAGTGTTATAGAAAAGTGATGATTTAGCTGATAATACGGAAACAAAAATAGAATAATATAGTAGAGAGTTAGAGGTGAATTTATGCTAAAGCGCTAACTATTATTTGTTATTATGGATCGTTATTTGTTATTGTTTTGATGCAACTGCTAGTTAGCGAACAGTTGCAAAATGTGGGGCGAAAGCCGTTCGGGAGCCCGGCGATAAGGGGGGGGATAATTCTGAGGCCCCTCACACCCTTCCTGCCCACAGGCAGGCTGTTATGGACTGGCCCCTAGGTGACTGCGATAGGGCGTCGGTATAGTATTAAGAAACTTAGGGAAAGAGAAGAGGAAGGTAGGAAACCTATCCTCACTAGGGCTCTTATAACCCCCTAACTACCTTACACTTGTCCTCTTCCCTATGCCTTTATATATATAGTATATATGTATTCTAGACTTAGGGCCCTTAGGATTTGCCCCTACACATATGCAACACATGTGCACTTTAGCAGATGCTTAGGACTATCTATCCCTACATATACGTGACACGTATGCACCCTAGAGAATGCTTAGGCAAAGCCCAAGCCCTTATATATACCCTTACTCCTCCTCTTTAACGCGTTATATAAGCCTATTATTTTGATCCTAGGACTGGACCAGGCGTGTGACGTGGCCACTAAGCCTTGCGTTATTATTGTGTTAACCCTAGCCCTATCTTAAACCTTCTATCTTATTATTTTATTTTAGTCCTAGGCGTAGGCTAGGCGCGTGACATAGTTATTAAGCCCCGCATTATTATTATATTAACCCTAGCCCTGCCCCTACTTTCTATCTACTATTTATTTTATTATAACTTTTACTTTCCCCTATATAGAAAATTCTCTAAGATATTATAAACCCTATTATACCTTCCTATTACACCCCTCTAAATAACACTTTATTTACCTATTATCCCTATATTATACCCTTATTAAATATAGCTAACTATAGTAGTAACCATTATAGCGACTCTAGTTGCTATCCTCCTTATATCCTAGCCGTTCCCTCTATGCCTATAAATTAGTCTATTAGTAAGTTCCTTATAGAAGGAAACTTAGATAATAAGGAGTATACTACTCTATAAGCGGTGTAGTAGCCTTATAGGCTATATATTAAGAAATCCCTTACTATAGGTATCCTAAACTATAGTCCTCCCCCTAGTAGTACCTCCTATCTCCTATGTTAGCAAAACTATATAACCTATGTTTAGATAATAAGGTATTTATCTATAGACCCTTAACTTTAATATTACTTAAAGGATCTTAAGGCTATAATTAAGGTAGGTAACTATATTATCTAGCCTGGTATTCTAAAGATAGCAGAGACTAAGTAATAGATACTAGTGCTATCCTAGGGCTTCCGCGCCCTTATAAGTTAATAGAAAGCCCTTCTAGACTAGGCCTAGTTTAACCTAGCTCCTATTTATTCTACCCTTAGGGCACCCCCTTCTTCTGCCTCCCCTACTATAGCCCTAAATAAACTTAAGATTATTCCTTTTAGCTATAGTAGCCCTATAAGTAGCTATGGTATAGTAGGGTCTATGCAGTAAGTTATAGGTATTCTACTCTAGTAGAACTAGTAGATTATAGGTAGTCTAAATACTATGCGTTAGGAATACCGTGATTAATCTGCTCTCCTCCTTAAAGCTCTTTTACCCTATTGCTATAGTGGTTAATAATACATTAAGTATAAAGATAACTTGCCTTCTTATTATTACTATAAACGCTCCTAACTTAGCCCTAACCTAGGGCCTATTAACTATTATATCTAATACACCCTAACCAGTAGGCGCCCCCTAGCGCTAGACCCTATTCTTTGCTTATCCCCTACTAGAGGCTAACCTAGAGATAGGTTAACCTTTACACTTACTAATTATTATTCTACCCACACTATTTAGAACCATAGAAACATCTATCCCCCCTATTATAATATTACCTATACCCCTATTATACCTATAGTGATGCTAGCTACTATCCCCCTTAACTATAATAATAATTTAGTTAGGGGCTTAAGTAATATATCTATTATAATAGGTAGAGAGTACTAAGTTTGCTCTAGTGGTTATTATAAGTTAATAGGATATAGACTAGGTGCGCCTTATATATTATTAGAAGTCTCTATAGAAGTATAAGTAGTTTATAATTAATTTAGTCTATTATTATATTATATATCTCCCTACCTTACCTTAAACTTATTAAGGGCTTATATCTATACTATACTTTCTAATAGCTCCTATATTAGCTAAACATATCCTACCTATTTTACTAGTATATTATATCTCCTCCCCTAACCTAGGGCATTCTATGCTACTAGAATCTATTCTACCTAGTACTCCTTAATAAGTTTGTTATTATCCTCTGTTAGGACCTATTCTAGCCCTAGGTAAGAGTCCTAAAGCCTCTAGCTAGGAAGAGGGTCCTCTGTGGCTTATTTAATAAGGTCTATGTGGAAGACTAGGTAGATGCCCCTAGGGATATCTAACTATACTATTAGTAGCGTTAGCACTTCTAAGACTATGTATTTTGCTATAACCTAATTAAGTTTCTATAAGGGGTAATTTATCTTAATATTCTTTAGTAAAAGCCACACTTTATCCCCTACCTAGAACTATTCCGCTAGCTATTAGGAAGCTAATATAGCGTCCTACTATCTTTATTAAGTGTAGGCTATTATAGCCTACGCTAGTTAAGTACCCTCTTATAGGTGCTTAAGGAACTATATAGCTTATCCCTTAGGTATTATTATAGATACTAACTAGTCTAGTTATGTCTAAATAGGTTCTAAATCATAGCTATAAAATAACTTATTTAGACTAACTCCTATTATAGTAGAGGGCTTATTATTAATTATAAGCTAATAAGTAGCTAAGTGCTCTAGCTAATTAAACTATAAAAAGGAAACTATAACATATAATATTGCCTAAACTTCTTAGTTTACCTACTCTATACTACTATTAGTCTATAGGTAGTAAGATATAGAGAGTAACTAGTCTATCCCTATAAGGGAGTATAATATTATCTAAAATTTTCCTAACTAGTCTAACCCTTAATTTATAATAATAAACTAGGGAAAACCCTAAAACCTCCACTAGACTGTTTTAAACCGCTCTGCACACTCCTTAGCCCTAATAGAGGTTATGGCTTCTAACTACATAAACTTTAAGAGTCTATCTATAATAACTATAAGGTACTATAGCCTCTCTAGGGATGCTACTAGTAAGTTTATTATAAAGTTAATAGAGATCTAAGACTAGAACTAATTAGGGATAGGTAAAGGCTTTAGTAAACCCTAGCGCTATTACTAACTCTTATAACTACTAAAATAATAATAGTTATAAATAAACTAAGTAATATCCTATAATATCCTATCCTAATAGAATTGCTATTATAATAATTAAAACATAGTGTTATAACCTAGGTGCCCTGCCACTAGCGAATCGTGGTATTATTATATAAGGGTTATTATAAGCGGCTCCTAAGCTAGAATCTATATATAGCCCCTAAACTAAAGCGCTCTATATGCACTTATAGAATAATCCACGACCTATTCCCTTATTAGCGCCTCTAGGGGAAACCTTTAACCCCCTTCCTAGATAGTCCTTAATTAGATACTATATATTAGGTCTAATATAATAGCCTAATCCTATAGGGACTAAAGGTACTTAGTAGTAAAAAGGACCTCCCCTACCAGTAGTGGTAACACTTATATGTGGTATAGGGCTGGGTTAGCGTTATCCCTCTACTCCTTAGGTAATAGTAAGAGTTATATAATTATAATAGGTTATAGGATATACCCTATCCTTAGAGGCAATCTAGTCTAGTCCTACTCCCTCTAGGAAAGGGCGTCTAGGTATTAGGCTTATATACTAGGTCTATATTATAGGTAAAAGTTAAATAGCGTGAGTATATCTACCTACTAAGCCTATCTCTCTAATATTAACTAAGGAGTAGTAAAGTACTCTAGGTTCTTGTGATCTATATAGATAGTAAATAGATAGGGTATACCTTAAAGTTCTACTAACTATACCTTAAGGTAAGAGATAATAGTAAGTAACTCCTTATTATAGATTATATAATTCTTCTATAAGGATATAAGGCTAGTAGAAAAGTAAGTAACTAGGTATAGAACACTATTAGGACCTTATTATAAGAGGTACCTACTAATAGCTTTACCTAAATAATTAGCTTCCACTACTATTAGCTAGTCTAGGTCCTATTACGCTAGTACTAGATATATAATAAAGGCATCTTTTAACCTCTTAAAGGCCCTCTCTTCCTTAGGTCCCTATTAGAAAGGGATATTCCTCTTAGTAAGTTATATTAGCAGAGCCACTATCTCTAAGAAGTTACTAATAAAATCGCGGTAAAAATTCGCAAATCCTAGGAAGCTACAAACCCTACGTAGTTTTATAGGTGCTGCCCATTCCCTTATAGCTATAACCTTTATAGGATCTAGGCGGATTAAGTAGCCTGCTGTGATAATGTATCCTAGGTACTAAACCTCTTTTATAGCGAATATAGACTTATTAAGGTTAAGGTATAGACCTACGGCCCTTAAGCGACTAAGGACTAACCAGACCTTCTTTATATAATCCTTCCTTAACCCCCCTAAATAAACTAGGATATTATTAAGGTAGGCTATAATAAAGTCTCCTAGCGTATCCCCTAAGGATTTATTAATATAATACTAGAAGGTCATAGGTGCGCTAGCTAAGCTAAAGGGGCAGACTAGCTATTTAAACAAACTAAACCTTATATAGAACGCTATAAGGTGCTCTTAGCCCTTAGCTATCTATAGTTTATAAAACGCTATGTAGATATCTACCTTTATAAACTAACGCGCTTAGGATAGGGAATATAGTATCTCTTTAATTAGTAGGAGAGGGTAATAGTCTTATACTATTATCTTATTAAGAGCACGGTAGTCTACATAGAAACGCTAGCTACTATTCGCCTTTTTAATAAGAAGGATAGGGGCTATAGCTACTAAGGAGCTAGCATGGATCTATCCCTTATCTATTAGATCTATAATCTAGCACTAAACCTCTAAAAGCTGATCCTATAGTATATTATATAAGGGTCCCTATAGGAGTGCTAGTTTAGACCTATCCGGGTTCTTACATATGCGTATGTAGTAGTTAAGAGACCCTCTATAAGGGGGCAAGCTATTAGCCTTAGACTTATTAAAGAGGTCCGCAAAGTCCGCTAACTCCTTAGGCAGCGCTAATATATTAGGAGTAGCTAGCTCTATCTTAGGCGCTGTAATCTATAGTACTATTATTATCTTCTTTAAGCTTATAGTAATAAACCTTATAGTGGTGTCCTTATTCTAGTATGCCCTATAAGCCTTAGCAGCGTATAGGGATCTAATAATTCCCTATATTAGGACCTCTATCGCCTAAGTAGAGGACTTAGAAACATAAAGGCCCTCTATAGCTCTAATAACTAGTTATTATTATACTATATAAATTACCACTCCACGCTACTCTAACTAAGGCATTCTAAATATTATATCCTAGGTTAGGCTAGGGATAATATATAGGTACATAAATAACTCCTAGCTATCTATATTAATTCTAGTGCGTACTATATAGGTTATAGAAGAGGTGTCTTCCTTAACCCGCTTTCCTTTCTATTCCGTTTCTACTGTGGTATAAACACGCCTTTATTTTAGTAACTATATAAGCTCTAGGCTAAGCTGTCTTACCGCTGATTTGCTTATAGCACTATAGTAATTATAACTATAATTAATTTAGATATTAATAAAATAATATGTATTAAAAAGTATAGAAATAAGGAATAGTAGTTAGTTTATGTATTTTGCTATATCCTATTCTATTTCTATATAGTAGTTAAAATTATCCTATAATATAGAAGTTAACTAGCCTATTAGCCCCTATACGAGACTCTGCTTAGGGGCTACTTGTTTTCCATAGGAGGGATATTCACCTCCTTATCCACGCTTTCCTTATCTACCCTAGATATATTAACGCTAACCTACTAGCGCTAGGGCAGGAGAAGGGTATATTCTTAAATAAAGTAGTCCTTAGACCTATATTAGAGGCAGTATCTTTCTTAGCGGCATCTAGCTAGTACCGCCTCTAATACCTATTTTGCCTATTCTATATTTAGGGTAGCCTTTGCTTCCTTACCCTTCTTCTTAGCCTATTTCCCTAGCTAGGTCCCTACCGCGTAAACTCCTATTATTAGAGTGTTACCCTTATGGTTAGTTAGGTTTAAGGGTTTAGGGTGTAGGGCCCCGCGTTAGGTCTAATACTTATCCTCTAAGGCAAGGGCCTTAATATTAACCACTATCTTGCGATATTATGTAACCGCTATATGCTAATTGCGATAGCTTATGCCCTACCCTACGCTAATTTCTTAAAGGTGCTTATTAAGCGCGTATTAAAGCTTTACTAGCTTTATATTATCTACCTAAAGATCCCCCCTAGCTAATAAGAGCTTATCTATAAAGCAAATAAAGAATATAGAGAATGCCTCCCTAGGTCCCTATTCTATTTAGTTAAGCTCTATAAGGGCTATCTCCTATCTATATAGGTTAGTAAATATAGTCTTAAGATACTCTAGGAACTTAAAGGGATTAAAGTTAATACTTTTACCTAACTTAAAGAAGTTAGCTACTTAGGACTATACCTTAGAGGAGAGGTTCTAGTAAATAAATATCTACCTATCCTTATTAGTGCTAATAAAGTCCTTATCTACTAGTAGCTTATGCTTTATTAGGAGCCTCTATGTAGTAAATATAGCCTTATTACTATTATATAGGTTACCTATAGGGATTAGTTTTTGCTTTAATTTAGCTACTATAGCTACCTATAGGGCAGTAAATATAGTAGGGGTTAGGGCTTAGCGCTAGACCCTAGGGTTTAGTTAAGTTAGTTAGGCTAAGGGTCCTATATAATCTATTAAGGGTTCTATATAATTTACATTAACTTGCTCCTAGAGTTATGCTATTTCTACTATCTACTTATTTAGTATATAGCGAAGTGTTTTAAATTATACTTACTAAGCTACTAGGGGCGCTATAGTATTAGATCCTAGGGTAATAGTCCCCTGGTTAGGATAATCCTAAGGTTAAAGTGTGTTTTATGTACCTATTAGTGCGTCTATTAGTATATTAAAATCTATTTTATTATCTTTTAGTAGCTATTATAAGACTAAAGGAAGTTTCTTAATTATTATAGACTAGCCCCTAGGTAACTATAATAGGGTATTAGTATAGTATTAAGAAACTTAGGGAAAGAGAAAAGGAAGGTAGGAAACCTATCCTTACTAGGGCTCTTATAACCCCCTAACTACCTTACACTTATCCTCTTCCCTATGCCTTTATATATATAGTATATATATATTCTAGACTTAGGGCCCTTAGGATTTGCCCCTACACATATGTAACACGTGTGCACTTTGGCAGATACTTAGGACTATCTATCCCTACGCATACGCGACACGTGTGCACCCTGGAGAATGCTTGGGCAAAGCCCAAGCCCTTACACAGGCCTACGATAGGGCAGGGCCCGGGTCACGTAACCCACCCATACCACGTGACCCACATAGCCGCAGCTGCTTTTTCCCTCTCACAAGAGCCCTCTCTTTTCCTAGCTTCCTTTCCTTTAGAACACACAGCTTACGATAGATTATTCAATTAATACTATCACGAGCGCGCCTAATAGATAATTAGCCATTATCACACCTGGTGATACCAACACCTATATATACGCTAAATAGGATAACTAGGTAGAATATTTACTAATAGCATAGTTTACCTATAATATAAGTAAGTATAGTAATTATAGCCTAATACTAGCAGAGGCGCTATATAGGTATAACCTAAGAGAACTACACTAGGCTATCCTAATGCCTAATTTAGTAAATAACTAGGTAGAAAATAGAGTCTTAGAACTAAAATAGAGATACTTAGAGATTAAGTAGCTACTAAGTAATATATAAGTATAGTAAAAGAAGTACTATAATTATAAGAGAATACTAATAAAGTTTAAGGTTAGAGACTATATATTACTATTAATAAAAAATATTAACCTAAGATACCTAAGCTAAAAGCTTACTATAAAGTACCTAGGACCCTATAAGATTAAAAAGGTGATTAGTAATTATAGCTTAGCCTATTAATTATAATTACTAGCTAGCTTAAGACTTTATAATATATTTAATATTATAAGCCTTAAACCCTTTAAAGGGGACCCTACTAGCTATATAGATATGTCCTTACTGCGAGATAATATTAAAGATAATAAAAAGGAGTTTAAAGTTAAGAGAATTATTTTATATTACTATAATAGAAAATAATATAAATACCTAGTAAAGTAGAAAGGCTATAATAGTTTAGAAAATTTATAGGTATTATTATTATTATTATTTATATACACTAGCCAGCCTGATTTGGCTGTCTCTAGTACTCCAGCGGTTTAGTTAAAGGGGAAAACCTTCTAGAGGATAAAAAACCCCCTTATAACTCTATATAGTCCGGCGCTAGCTCTGCAGCGGGCTAGCGCTGCTATTATAGTTACCTATTATAGTTATTTATTACTAGCTTACACTAGACTTATCTCTATTAGTAGAGTTATCTCTACCTTATGCCTTAAGCCTAGCTCTAGGCTCTCCTCTAGCTCTACTCTAATCTATTTCTATCTACCTCCTACTAGGTAAAATCTAATACTATATAGTAATCTACTCTTAACTTACTTTTTTTATGCTTTATTATTAATATATTTAATACCTTACTTTTTAGTTTATTCTAACTCTTCTCTAGTCTAGTCTAGTTATAAAGTTAGAGCACCTGGTTTTTTAAAACTCTAGGAGGGGAGAGGGTAAAGCTAGCTTACTTCTACTATAATCCTACTGCTCTCTTATATTAGGCTTTTCTATCTATCTATAGTATCTATATATTATCTTTAAATCTAGGTAATACTTTAAGGACCCCCCCCCTCTCTAGAGATTATAAAAGAAATCCCTTCTACCTCTAGATCTAGGCCTCTTTCCTTCTTCCTTTATTATACTTCCTATAGGTTCTGTTAAAATTATGCTATTTATAGCACTATTTTATAGGCCCACTAGTTGCCTAGTTGCGTTGTTGCAACGTTGGTTACAAGGCGTTGCCTGCAGCGTTGTTGGCCGTGGCCAGCAGCTTTGGCTGTGACCTGCACACAACCAACCCACAGGCTTGTATGACTAAGCCGACTAGGCTACCCTATAGGGAAGCTAAAATCGACTGTAACTAGGGAACTAGTAGTCGTATAAAAGGCTGACTTATACTGTTCGAATCCTTAATTTTTTCTGGATTTAATAATGTATTTTATTTATAGGGTTGCTTATTAGATTGCTTAGTTAGTGCACGTGGGTGGCTAGGTTGTATGGTCGTGAGTCGATTTTTTACTTTTCACATATAAATGAATTTTGCGGAAAATAAAAAATAGCTCCTAAGGCCCGGCTAGCGACCCCCTTCTGTCGATATGGTTGGTAGGTCTATGAGGGGACTTAGAAAATCCTCTTATTGCTCGTTAGATCGTTCGTCTAGCTGAAATCTACTATATTTAACTATTAAAGCTCTATATCTTGAAGAATTGTCGTATTATAGTGAATCTAGAAGCCGCCGCGTTGAATCTACTAGGGAGGTCTTCCTATCCCTCTAGCATAGATTCCCTTCCATTTTCAATAGGTTATGAGCCCGGAAGGCCTATAAGATTACTATATTACTGCGTTATTCTACTGCGATTAGTGCTTGATTTTGGGTACTAGTTACTCTCTACTAGACCTGTGGGCTCTTAGATTACGAAGGAACCGCTAGAATTTGAAGCTTTCATTCACTAGCATCACGCATCGCAATATCAGACCCTTGGTGTTGAATTCATTTACAGCCGCACCTGTAACCACTACATTGCAACTGTAACTATCTAGTTACAACTATAACCTCTTTTTTAGTGATTCTATTCACTGCCGCGACCGTTATATTTAATATTATCTACAATAGTAGATACGCTGCATCCTTTAAATTATTGAATATCTAGTATATCTATACTAGGCTTTTTGACCTATTACACTATGTTGCACGCACTATACACTACGTTACGTTGTGTTGTAGCTTCTGCAATACCTATTACCTACGATCCTATTTTTGGTGTTGAGAAAATTTTCGCAGAGAATCTTCTCCGGTCCGTTTCTGCCCGCGCATACCGCAGACCCACTTTTAGACCTTGAGGGGCACCCTTTTAAACAGCCCCGCCACATAATTTGCGTGCGCAGCTAGGTTGCACCACAACCAGCTTCTAGCGCGCGTTATTTGCAATAGGAACAAATTTAGAGATCTTACATAGGATATCTTTTGAGATCCTAGGGAATTTTAAGAGATGGCACCACCGAATTATAAGGGTAAGGGACCTGCTACAGGCCCTTCTAGCCCTCCTAGGGACCCTGATAGGATAGAAATAGAAGGTCTGGCTGTTCAAGCTAGTGCTTTTTAATAATAGATGTAAAGCTAAATTGAACAATAAGGCAAGACCTTAACTGATTTTATTAAGCATACTGAGTTAAATTGTCTAAAAAACGAGGCTAGCATTAAAGATCTATTAGATAAATTGACGCAAACCATGACTATTATGCAAGGTCTTTAGGATTCTTCTACTAAGCTAAGGGAAGAAAATACTAAAGCTCTGGTAGAAGACCTGCCTGCCGCTAATTCTGCGAGTTTACCTTCTAGTAACTTATAAGCTGCCTTTAACACAGGGGCTATTAAGGAACTAAATAAGAAGGTTTACTCTATTCCTGAGGGAGCTAAGCTAAAAGGCCCTAAAAACTATGATTAGTGGAAGCAAGCCCTGAGCATTCAATTTAGAGCCCTAGGATTACCTGAATTTATAGATAATCCTAGCTTAGCAGGCCATCTAGCTGACTGTGATCAAGCTATTCTTTTGATGATATTAAGAGATAGCTGTCAACCAGGACCGCAGGCAGCTATATGTTAGCAAAAATCCCCTGAAGAAGCCTATAAAGTCCTTATTAGGCAGTATTCGCAGAGTGCTAAAATCCAGCGAGGTACGCTATACGCTAGCTACCACTCCCTAAATTTTTCAAATTATAAGGGATCTTTAGAGGCTTTTAATGCTGATTTTAATAACTTACTAGCTAGACTACAGCTTTGTAGTGTAGAGATTACTCCTATTAATCAAGTAAACTATTATATTAACGCATTAAAGCAGACCTTTCCTAGTTAGGCTGAGAGACAAAGATTTACTATTAGAGCTGCTAGGGCACAAGGGCTGCCTATAAATACCTTGAATTTACAGTTCCTTATAGCGGATTTATTAGAAGAGCAGAGGGATAAAACCTCCCCTATAGCTAAAGCTCTTAGCTATAAGGCTTCTAATAATAAGGGAAATTCTAAGGACAAGGAAAAGAAATCATCTTCTAATCCTAACACTAAGAAGGACTCTACCAACGCCACTAAAGAGCAGGATAAGAAGGATTCAAACCCTTCTAAAGCCTCTAGGAAGAAAAAGCAGAAGAAGAAGAGTGGCAACGGGGATAAAGATAAAGGAAAAGAAGCTGCTTTTGCGTTAGGCTATAGCCTAGCCACGGGATACGTTGAAGAACTAGATTCTAGCGAGTCTAGCAGCGAGGATAGTAGTGATTCTGAATCTGATTTAGATACTTCTAGTGCTACTAGTGACACTACTACCAAGCCTACTTTTAGCTACTCTAGCGATGTGGTTAAAAACTCCCTTCTATACGATACAGGTTCTTCTTGTCATATTTGTAATAATAGGGCTTTCTTTAGGGACTTTAAGCCTCTTAAGAAAGGTCAAACCGGCCCTATAATTACAGCAGGAGGACCTATTTATCCTAAAGGAAGAGGCATCGCTGTTTTTAACGTTCTGGTCAAGAAAAATCCACCAGAATATAGGCCTTTAGCTCTGCTAGATGCCCTATATTTCCCCGGTATAGATACCAACCTAGTTAGCGGTTTATCCCACTATCTTAAGGGAGGTTATCTAGCTAAAGATCAGCTTTTCCTAGCCGATAAAAGCCCCTGTGGGTTACTAGAACCTGCTAAACACGGCTTCTTTTTGCAGATTAAGGGGCAAGCTACTCCTAAGATCTGCAAGCATTCAACCCACCTCTCCTTTATGGGCTCTTAATATTGCAACCAACAACAAAGCCAACAAAGAGCCTATAAGACCGAATTAGGGTTCTCCTACCCTATAGAGGTTCAAATTCCACAGCCAGCATTTAATCCCGAGGAATATCAATGAATTGAAGAATTAGACTCCGAAGACGAAGATTCAGCCCTATGTCCCACCGAAGCTCCTCCTAGTCAGGCATCTTCTATAGGGGGTTTAGAAGGTCCATACCCTAGTGACTTGGGTGACGATAGTGGCCGTCTATTGCCCCCAGAGGCCTGTGATTCTCAAGAGGCCTGGCAACAGAGGGAGCTAGGGGATAATAGCTCTGAAAAGCTAGATTCTAGCTATAAGAAATTGCTAGATTTAGCCCTTCTTTGGCATATTTGATTAGGCCACATCGGCCTCCCTTTACTTAAGAAATCTTCAAAATTAGCTAAAGGGATCCCTGATTTTTCCGCCATCAAAGACAAGGATTTCAACTGCATAGCCTGTATGCAATCAAAGGCTGTTAGAAGACCTACTAAAAGACCTATTCAGGACCCCCCTAGGGTTTTAGATATCCTAGAGGGAGATACGGTTAAAATCGAACCTATACCACACAATAAGAAGGCCCTAGTCCTTATACTTATTGATCGAAAATCCCGGTATAAGTGGTGTTTTTCATTAGCTAATAAAGAAGGTCAGACCCTTTATACTGCTATTAAGGGCCTCTTTAAGGCCCTGAAAAACCGATATAATGCGTATCCTAGGCACCTCCACTTCGACGGAGGCACTGAAATTAATAACGAACTTCAGTCCTGGTTATCTTCTAAGGGAATTTGTTTTAGCACCTCTTGCCCCTATATTCATGAATAGAATGGGCTGGTTGAGAGGGCTATTAGGGTTATCCTAGACCGGCTTAGAGCTACACTTCAGTGGTCTAAGCTGCCTTTATATCTATGGTCTTATATCCTTCCAGCTATAGTGGACTTAGTTAACATCACCGCTAACACAACTAAGCCCCTAACCCCTAAGCAGCTATTTCTAGCTGACTTAGAGCCTAAGACCTCTTATAAGCCTGATTTTTCAAAGATTAGGGCTATAGGGTCTTATTGCGAGGTTCTAATACCTCCGGAGCAGAGATCAAAGCTTTAGAAGCTAGCCCCTAGGACTATCCCTGGCCGGCTGCTTGCTACTCTAGGTTCTAGCGTTTATCTTGTTTATATACCCTCTAAAAGGTCAGTCGTTAAGACTAGCTTTATTAAGATTATAGAGAATATAAGCTCTGTAGGGTCCCCTAAGCCTTTAGGGAGCTATCCTTCAGAGGGAGAAGCCGATATCTCACGAGATCTAGAGGTTCAGGATAGCTATCTAAAGCCTCTAGCGCCCACAGCGCCCGCAGCGCCCGCCGCGCCTATAACAACACCGCCCGGGACGACCGCTGTAACGCCTCCAGCGCTACCCCTAGAGAGCCCAAGCTCTAGTGCCCCTAATAAGGGTGCTATCGAAAAACCGTTTTTAGATTTGGATTCTCTAATCGACCCTGATTCTATAGATATTAATGATTTCAACCTATCTTCCTTCGTTAAGGAGATATACTTCAAGGCACAATAAAAGGCTAAATCGTTAGCTAATAACAATAACGATTCAGATATACCTAAGACATGGAAGCAAGCTTTAAAAAGCAAGGATAGCTAAAAATGGGTTAATGCAACCTTTAGCGAATTTAAGTAGCTATTAGCTGCTAGAACTTTTAAATTTATAGGGATAGACTAGATTCCTAAGGGCCGAAAAGTTCTTAAAAATAGGCTTGTCTATAAGCTTAAAAAGGATAAAGAAAATAATCCTATAAAACACAAGGCCCAACTCGTTGCAAAAGGCTTTATGCAGATAGAAGGTCAGGATTATATCGAGACCTACGCTGCTACTAGCATTCCCCCTAGTTGGCGGATATTACTAGCCCTAGCGGCTTGTAATGACTGGGAAGTTGAACAGGTTGATTTTATAGGGGCCTTATTAAACAGCTTATTAAAAGAAGCTATTTATATGCAGATCCCTGATGGATTTGTTGAATTTGCCAAAGCTGCTTCGCCTGAAATAGCTAAATTACTTAAGAAATACGGCTATAATCCCTCTCAAAAGCAGGTTATTTTCCTTCAAAAAGCTTTATATGGATTAAAACAGAGCTCTAGAGAATGGCAGCAGGCCCTAAAGGAACTTCTTCGAAAATTAGGCTTCTAACCCCTTATATCTGACCCAGCTGTCTTCTTCAACCCAACTACATCTACATATATAGCGACTTATGTGGATGACTGTCTTCTAATAGGACCGGATCTAGCTTATATTAACAAGCTAAAGAAGCTATTACACAAAGCTTATCTTATAGAAGATCGTGGGCCAGCTGAATTTTTCCTAGGCGTTTAAATCACTAGAAATCGAAAGAAAGGGACCCTAACTATCCACCAGTCCCAGTACATTTCTGAGGCCCTAGAGAGATTTAACATGAAAGATGCTAGGCCTGCTAAAATTCCCCTACAACCCGGAATTATTAAACAGGCAGCCCACCTTACTAAACCTCTTTCCCCCTCCGATCACAAGCTATATTAGAGTATTATAGGGACTATTATATACTTAATGCTCCTTACAAGGCCTGATATTGCTTTTCCGGTTCAGTGGCTTTTAACAGCGTTAGCTAAGCCTTATATAGAGCACTTAAATGCTGCTAAACATCTGCTTAGATACCTTCTAGGCTCTATGAGTTACTCTATAACTTATAGAAGGTCTAAGAACGCTAAAGCTTCTACAACCCTTATTGGCTTCTGTGATAGCGACTTCGCGGGAGATAAGTCCTCTAAATCAACCTATGCTTATCTCTATAAGCTAGCTGAAGGACCTATTAGCTGGAAATTAAAGAAAGCAACTACGATAGCTTTATTAACATTAGAGGCCGAATCAGATGCTCTATGTGAAGCTATTAGGGAGCTAGAGTGGCTTTATGGTCTCTTTAAAGAGATAAAGCTGCCTATAGCACCTCCTGTTCCGATTTTTAGTGATAACTAAGGCGCTATTACGACCGCTAATAACCCTGCTCTTCACAGTAGAACAAAGCATACCCTGCTAAAATTCAACTATACCAGAGAAAAGGTATAGAAGGGTATAGCTAAGGTTATCTATATTAACACTAAAGAGATGCCTACAGATGGCTTAACTAAGCCCCTGCCTAACGATAAATTTTAACAATTTATTCAACTATTAGGTCTTACGAACACAAAGGCCTAGTTTTAAAGAAAAACAACTAAAAAGTCGAAAAACCTAAAATCAACAAAAACACTGGAATTCCGTTGAAAAGTTATTGATATTAGTTGAAAAGTTATTGGATTATTATTGGATTTATTATTGAATTTATCGTTAACTTAGATATCTATTAAAGAGCTAAGTTCAGGTATCGAATTAGTTAACTCATACTTTTCTAGAGGGAGTGTTAAAATTATGCTATTTATAGCACTATTTTATAGGCCCACTAGTTGCCTAGTTGCGTTGTTGCAACGTTGGTTACAAGGCGTTGCCTGCAGCGTTGTTGGCCGTGGCCAGCAGCTTTGGCTGTGACCTGCACACAACCAACCCACAGGCTTGTATGACTAAGCCGACTAGGCTACCCTATAGGGAAGCTAAAATCGACTGTAACTAGGGAACTAGTAGTCGTATAAAAGGCTGACTTATACTGTTCGAATCCTTGATTTTTTCTGGATTTAATAATGTATTTTATTTATAGGGTTGCTTATTAGATTGCTTAGTTAGTGCACGTGGGTGGCTAGGTTGTATGGTCGTGAGTCGATTTTTTACTTTTCACATATAAATGAATTTTGCGGAAAATAAAAAATAGCTCCTAAGGCCCGGCTAGCGACCCCCTTCCGTCGATATGGTCGGTAGGTCTATGAGGGGACTCAGAAAATCCTCTTATTGCTCGTCAGATCGTTCGTCTAGCTGAAATCTACTATATTTAACTATCAAAGCTCTATATCTTGAAGAATCGTCGTATTATAGTGAATCTAGAAGCCGCCGCGTTGAATCTACTAGGGAGGTCTTCCTATCCCTCTAGCATAGATTCCCTTCCATTTTCAATAGGTTCTCTTTCCCTTCCCTTTTTCCCTTCTCTTTCTCTTCATTTTCTTATATGCTCTTAGGCCCTAATCCTAGCTAGGTCTAGTTTAGTTACTAATATTAATATAGTTATAGCCTATTATTATATCTTTTTAGTATTCTATATTACCTATAAGTCTAACCCTGCTTCCCTATAACTTTAGTGCTAATCTATATAGGAACCTTCTCTTTACTACCTAAGGAAGTAACTTATATTAAAGTAGCTTTAGAGAGTACTTAATTATAAACTATAGGTAAGACTCCCCTACTCTAGCGCTAGGCCTGTTTTACTATTAATTTAGTCTAGCTAGGTAAGCTATAAATATTCTAGTATATCTCTTATTATATATAATTATTAAAAAACCTAGGGCACTAGTGTTATAATATAGTTAGTATATTTCTTCTCCCCTATACTATAGTAGTAGCAAGGCTAATCTATCTTTCTAGGGGCTATAACTAATATATATTTTAATTACTAGGTTTAAAATAATAGATATAAAAAGGTAATATATATTCTATCTATTTTTAGGGTAGCGCTACTGCTAACCTAGCTCTAGGTTAAAATTACTAGGCGCTAAGTAGAGCACTAGTAGTTAACTAAGGTATCTACTAAAATTACTAAAGGTATAGATATAAGTATTCTTCTAATTAGTCTAGTCTAGCCCTATACTAGTGCTAATCTATCTCTTCCCTAGGTCCTGGATAACTTTAGTACTTATATTAAGAAGCTATATATAGAGAATTAAAGTAAGTAAAAATAGAGTATATTAGCAGTAGGTCTAGTCTAGGGGGAGGGTAGGTCTATAAGAGACTAGTATAAGGAGATAATCTTCTAGCTATATAGACTAGACGCTTAGATAGTGAAGTTAATCTAGCTCTAGGTCGCTGCCCTACTAGCTAAGAGCTAGGCTAGGGCCCTAGAGGATATAATCCCTATTCTAGAAGAGAAGTAGTTATTTTTTATTTATTTTTTATATTAATATAGTGGTAGTAGTAGGGTAGGGGAGGCCTAGGGGGGGATTATATACCTAGTGTTTAAGCGTTTTAATAGTTTAAATCTAAAGAGTTATTCTAGTATATACTCTTCTTCTATATATATACTCTTACCTTACCTCTAGCTCCCTACTGCCCCTAGACTATTTAGTCTAGTCTTAGTCTCCTACTACTCCTATTATTACTACTATCTACTATAGTTATAGTCTCTAGATTTAGCCTCCTACATTATAAGCGCTCTGTCTCTAGTTCTAGTGCCCTTAACTTAGCTATTAAGTTATATGCTAGCGTGTAATATTATAGTCTCTTTATAGCTAAGAACTATTTAGCTAAGTATCTTACTCTCTAGGGGTTATCTAGGGCTAGCCTTGCTTCCTATATATCTACAGGCTAGCGCTAATAGGGTTATATATAGCTATATTTACAGTAGTTAATAATTATATAATACTAGTCCTCTTCTACTTATCTATAGCTATATAGGGGCAAAGCTACCCTAGAGACGCCCCTAAGGAAGAGGAATTTATTAAGTCTAACCTTGCCTATATATAGTTATATAATTATAGAGGAGATATGCTTATCTAGTCTAGTGTGGAATCTTTAGATTATCTTTAGGTTATAGTTTAGTGGTTAGTCTTTAGTTAGCTCTCTACTACACTAGCTCTAGGCTAGTCTCTCTTTACTATACTATGCTTCCTAGCGTTTCCTCTATTCCTTATATAGTTCTATATTTAGCTTATTTTTAACTTAGTTTCTCTATCTTTAGGGTCTTCTTTAGTATAGTATAGTTACTACTAGGCTAGCTACTGCTTAGATTATCTTAGCTATTCTACTAGCTATAATTCTTTCCTTAAACCTCTTCTTAATATAGTTTAGGTAGAGGTCTAGGGGGGGAACTAAGGTCTTAGCTTCTAGTTATATAATTAGTATAGCCCTAAATACCCCTATAATAACTTAGAGGTAGGCTAACTAGTCTATTATAAAGCTTTTTATAATACCTCTAGGGTTTCTAGCTTTTTTAGTTAGTATATAGTATATACTTACTCTATAGGTAATAATAGGGTAGACTACCTATATGTATAGGAGGCGGGTATCTCTAAAGCTATAGCCCTATACTAATACTACTAGTAATATAAGTATAAGCTATTACTAGGCTAGTTTCCCTTTAATAATATTCTTATAAGCACTTTAGGTAAGTTTATAATTAACCTATACCCTAAGAAAGCAGTAGGATTTTATAGGTACTATCTTCTCTATTCTAAGCTAGACTTACTCCTAGGGAGGTTATTAGGCTTTACTAAAGTATATAAGTTCTATTTTAGCTAGGTTAAACTTAACTCTTACTTCCTTTACCTAGTCTTTATAGATTTTCTATAATACCTTAAGTCTTCTCTAGGTCTAGGCTATATTTTTCCTAAAAGCTATAATATTTATATTATTAGTAAAGCCTATAGTAACTATACCTAGGATAACCTAAAGGCAGATATATAGCTCTATAGAATATAAAAGGAAGAGGATAGGAGAAAGGGATAAGCCCTATAGGGTGCTAGCCTTAATTTTAAAGGGTTCTAAGAGTCTACTATTAAAGCTAAGTTAGCTTATTCTCTCTATAAGGAAGCTATAGATTACTATAACTAGCTATAGAGGGATACCTATCTTAATAAGGAGGGTAATAAGATATAGGTAGCTAACTCTGTTAAATATAGCTAATATATCTATCTATACTAGCGAGGCTATCCTGCCCCTCCCCTAGGCCGCTCTAATATATTCTAGTAGGGCGTGTATTATAGTTTCTATTAATCTATTTACCCTATTTCCTATCTATAGTTCTAGGAGGAGGCCCCCTGCCTTAGTAATAGCTATAAGTTATCTTACTATTGCTACTTCTAGTACTTTTCCCACTATATTAAGTAGTAATATAGGTCTCTAGGCATTAGCCCTTCTTATCTCTTTAACTATCTTTCTATTCTTTTTAATTACTATAACCCTAGTAGTGTGGAAGTAGGCTAGGAAGTAGCTAACTTTAAGTACTATATTAAGTAGCCTAGTTATTATATAATAGGCTGCTAGACTATAGGCTTTAATAAATCTAGCAGGGAGCTTATTATCCCCTAGGGCCTTCTAGTTTACTATATCTAAGAGAATATCTATAATCTCTTTAGAGTTAAACTAGTTAATGTCCTAGATTAGTGTGTTATTAAGTTCTAGGAATATTAGGTCTAGGATGTGGGAAAGGTTAGCCGCTAGCTTAGGGAAGAACCTCTATACGAGTAAGCTTGCCTTGTCCTTATGTGTAGTGGCTAGATTAGGGTTATCTTTAGATCTCTCTAGTTCTAGGAGCCTAGGGAGCTCTAGGGGTGCCTAGCTCTAGAGCCTTGCTTATCTCTCTAGCCTCTACACTCCTCTATCCTTACTCTAAGTGTTAGCCTATCTTAGCATATCTCTCTAGGCGTTCCTTCTCTTCTCTTTAATAACTTATTCCCGCTCCTTATTAGTATTAGTATATACCTACTAGTTTACTTTAGTTCTTCTATACCTCTACTATCTCTTAGCCTATCTTACCCTAGTAACTACCTCTTTAGCCTATCTAGACTACTAAGCCTCTAGCCTAGGTAAGCCTCTAGGTTTTTAAGGGGCTACTAAGTTAGCTATCTACTATAGGTTTATAATAAGCTAGGTAGTGTATATATTAATCCCTTCCTTATTATATAGTTCTAGGGTATTATCTAGTAGAAGCCGGTTACTTACCTCTGCCTCTATGTGGAATTTATTTATTACTACCTAGTAGTGCCTAAGAACTAGGGAGGTAGTCTCCTAAGGGTTAGTGAAGATACTAATTAGTTATAGGATATAGTTAGATCCTATTAGGTCTGCTACTCTATTATAGTAGACTCTAATATCTAGAGTTACCTAAGCTAGATCTATAGTGCTATCCCTATCTCTATTATACTACCTAGTGGGTTCCCCTCTAGGCGTTACTAGCCTAAGCCTTTACTAGCCTATAAACTCTAGTAGTTCTTCTGCTTTATTACTAGTCCTATTAAGTTTATCCTAGAGCGGATATTTTTAGTTAAAGTCCCCTATAAAGACATACCTATTATAGGGCTTTTCTATATTAATAGTGCGGATTAGGGTATTCTACTTATTGCTATACCCTTCTAAATAAAGAGAGTATATATTTATACTATATATCTCCACTAGGGACTAGTTAGTCCCTCCCTAGGCTACCTATAACCCTATAGTATATTTCTTATTTATATATATAGTATTATATCTATTATAGTGTATAAGTTAGAAGCAGGAGAGGCCTAGAGCTAGGGGCTATAGGTTTCTTATATGTTCCTATTCTTAAATTATAATTATATTAATATTAGTTTAGTGCTAAAGCGCTATATATACTAGGTTATCCTTCTTATTTATATTCTAAAAGAGGACTTATAATATTACTATATAAGTTAGGGGGGTTAGGGTTCTCTACTATCCTATACTAGTTCTGTGCTAGCCCTAGTTACCTCTATGTATCTTCTAATGCTATTAGACCTACTAGCCCTAGGTTACTTTACCCTTTACTCTATAAGTATTAGGTAACCTCTTTTTCTTCCTACTATATTAGCTAGTATCTACATTATTATAGGCCTTTCCTAGCTTAGGGAAGGGCCTCTACTTAAGGGGTGGGTTATAAATAAAGCTAGTTACTTAAGGTATCCTACTTTTACTATATTCTTATTGAAAATGGAAGGGGAATCTAGCTAGAGGGATAGGAAGACCTCCCTAGTAGATTCCAACGCGGCGGCTTCTAGATTCACTATAATACGACGATTCTTCAAGATATAGAGCTTTGATAGTTGAATATAGTAGATTTCAGCTAGACGAACGATCTAACGAGCAATGAGAGGATTTTCTGAGTCCCCTCGTAGACCTACCGACTATATCGACGGAAGGGGGTCGCTAGCCGGGCCTTAGGAGCTATTTTTTATTTTCCGCAAAATTCATTTGTATGTGAAAAGTAAAAAATCGACTCACGACCATACAATCTAGCCACCCACGTGCACTAACTAAGCAATCTAATAAGCAACCCTATAAATAAAATATACCATAAAATCCGGAAAAAATCAAGGATTCGAACAGTATACATCAGCCTTTTATATGACTACTAGTTCCCTAGTTACAGTCGATTTTAGCTTCCCTATAGGGTAGCCTAGTCGGCTTAGTCATACAAGCCTGTGGGTTGGTTGTGTGCAGGAACGCAGGTCACAGCCAACAACGCTGCAGGCAACGCCTTGTAACCAACGTTGCAACAACGCAACTAGGCAACTAGTGGGCCTATAAAATAGTGCTATAAATAGCATAATTTTAACACTCCCTCTAGAAAAGTATGAGGTAACTAATTCGATACCTGAACTTAGCTCTTTAATAGATATCTAAGTTAACTATAAATTCAATAATAAATCCAATAACTTTTCAACTAAAATCAATAACTTTTCAACTAAAATCAATAACTTTTCAACGGAATTCCAGTGTTTTTGTTGATTTTAAGATTTTTCGACTTTTTAGTTGTTTTTTCTTTAAAACTAGGCCTTTGTGTTCGTAAGACCTAATAGTTGAATAAATTGTTGAAATTTATCGTTAGGCAGGGGCTTAGTCAAGCCATCTGCAGGCATCTCTTTAGTATTAATGTAGATAACCTTAGCTATACCCTTCTGTACCTTCTCTCTGGTATAGTTGAATTTTAGCAGGATATGCTTTGTTCTGCTGTGAAGAGCAGGGTTATTAGCGGTCATTATAGCGCCTTGGTTATCACTAAAAATCGGAATAGGAGGTGCTATAGGTAGCTTAATTTCCTTAAAAAGGCCATAGAGCCACTCTAGCTCCCTAATAGCTTCACATAGAGCATCTGATTCGGCCTCTAATGTCAATAAAGCTATTATAGTTGCTTTCTTTGATTTCCAGCTAATAGGTCCTTCAGCTAGCTTATAGAGATAAGCATAGGTTGATTTAGAGGACTTATCTCCCGCGAAGTCGCTATCACAGAAGCCAATAAGGGTTGCAGAAGCCTTAATAGCGTTTTTAGACCTTCTATAAGTTATAGAATAACCCATAGAGCCTAGAAGGTATCTAAGCAGATGTTTAGCAGCATTTAAGTGCTCTATATAAGGCTTAGCTAACGCTGTTGAAAGCCACTGAACCGGAAAAGCAATATCGGGCCTTGTAAGGAGCATTAAGTACATAATAGTCCCTATAATACTCTGATAAAGCTTGTGATCGGAGGAGGAAAGAGGTTTAGTTAGGTGGTTGGCTGCCTGCTTTATAATTCCGGGTTGAAGAGGAATTTTAACAGGCCTAGCATCTTTCATGTTGAATCTCTCTAGGGCTTCAGAAATGTACTGGGACTGGTGGATAGTTAGGGTCCCTTTCTTTCGATTTCTAGTGATTTGAACGCCTAGGAAAAATTCGGCTGGCCCACGATCTTCTATAGGGTAAGCTTTATGTAATAGCTTCTTTAGCTTGTTAATATAAGCTAGATCCGGTCCTATTAGAAGACAGTCATCCACATAAGTCGCTATATATGTAGATGTAGTTGGGTTGAAGAAGACAGCCAGGTCAGATATAAGGGGGTGGAAGCCTAATTTTCAAAGAAGCTCCTTTAGGGCCTGCTGCCACTCTCTAGAGCTCTGTTTTAATCCATATAAAGCTTTCTGTAGGAAAATAACCTGCTTTTGAGAGGGATTATAGCCGTATTTTTTAAGTAATTTAGCTATCTCAGGCGTAGCAGCTTCGGCAAATTTAACGAATCCATCAGGGATCTGCATATAAATAGCTTCTTTTAATAAGCTGTTTAAGAAGGCCCCTATAAAATCAACCTGTTCAACTTCCCAGTCATTACAAGCCGCTAGGGCTAGTAATATCCGCCAACTAGGGGGAATGCTAGTAGCAGCGTAGGTCTTGATATAATCCTGACCTTCTATCTGCATAAAGCCTTTTGCAACGAGTCAGGCCTTGTATTTTATAGGATTATTTTCTTTATCCTTTTTAAGCTTATAGATAAGCCTATTTTTAAGAACTTTTTAGCCCTTAGGAATCTAGTCTATCCCTATAAATTTAAAAGTTCCGGCAGCTAATAGCTGCTTAAATTCGCTAAAGGTTGCATTAACCCATTTTTAGCTATCCTTGCTTTTTAAAGCTTGCTTCCATGTCTTAGGTGTATCCGAATCGTTATTGTTATTAGCTAACGATTTAGCCTTTTATTGTGCCTTAAAGCATATCTCCTTAACGAAGGAAGATAGGTTGAAATCATCGATATCCATAGAATCAGGGTCGATTAGAGAATCCGAATCTGAAAACGGTTTTTCGATAGCACCCTTATTAGGGGCGCTAGAGCTTAGGCTCTCTAGGGGTAGCGCTGGAGGCGTTACAGCGGTCGTCCCGGGCGGTGTTGTTATAGGCGCGGCGGGCGCTGCGGGCACTGTGGGCGCTAGAGGCTTTGGATAGCTATCCTAAACCTCTAGATCTTGTAAGATATCAGCTTCTCCCTCTGAAGGATAGCTCCCTAAAGGCTTAGGGGACCCTATAGAGCTTATATCCTCTATAATCTTAATAAAGCTAGTCTTAACAACTAACCTTTTAGAGGGTATATAAACAAGATAAACGCTAGAACCTAGAGTAGCAAGCAGCCGGCCAGGGATAGTCCTAGGGGCTAGCTTCTAAAGCTTTGATCTCTGCTCCGGAGGTATTAGAACCTCGCAATAAGACCCTATAGCCCTAATCTTTGAAAAATCAGGCTTATAAGAGGTCTTAGGCTCTAAGTTAGCTAGAAATAGCTGCTTAGGGGTTAGGGGCTTAGTTGTGTTAGCGGTGATGTTAACTAAGTCCACTATAGCTAGAAGGATATAAGACCATAGATATAAAGGCAGCTTAGACCACTGAAGTGTAGCTCTAAGCCAGTCTAGGATAACCCTAATAGCCCTCTCAACCAGCCCATTCTGTTCATGAATATAGGGGCAAGAGGTGCTAAAATAAATTCCCTTAGAAGATAACCAGGACTGAAGTTTGTTATTAATTTCAGTGCCTCCGTCGAAGTGGAGGTGCCTAGGATACGCATTATATTGGTTTTTCAGGGCCTTAAAGAAGCCCTTAATAGCAGTATAAAGGGTCTGACCTTCTTTATTAGCTAATAAAAAACACCACTTATACCGGGATTTTCGATCAATAAGTATAAGGACTAGGGCCTTCTTATTGTGTGGTATAGGTTCGATTTTAACCGTATCTCCCTCTAGAATATCTAAAACCCTAGGGGGGTCCTGAATAGGTCTTTTGGTAGGTCTTCTAACAGCCTTCGATTGCATACAGGCTATGCAGTTAAAATCCTTGTCTTTAATGGCGGAAAAATCAGGGATCCCTTTAGCTAATTTCGAAGATTTCTTAAGTAAAGGGAGGCCAATATGGCCTAATCGAATGTGCCAAAGAAGGGCTAAATCTAGTAATTTCTTATAACTAGAATCTAGCTTTTTAGAGCTATTATCCCCTAGCTCCCTCTGTTGCCAGGCCTCTTGAGAATCACAGGCCTCTGGGGGCAATAGACGGCCACTATCGTCACCCAAGTCATTAGGGTATGGACCTTCTAAACCCCCTATAGAAGATGCCTGACTAGGAGGAGCTTCGGTGGGACATAGGGCTGAATCTTCGTCTTCTTCATCGGAATTTAGTTCTTCGATTCGTTGATATTCCTCGGGATTAAATGCTGGCTGTGGAATTTGAACCTCTATAGGGTAGGAAAACCCTAATTTGGTCTTATAGGCTCTTTGCTGTTGGTTTCTTTGTTGTTGGTTACAATATTAAGAGCCCATAAAGGAGAGGTGGGTTGAATGCTTGCAGATCTTAGGAGTAGCTTGCCCCTTAATCTACAAAAAGAAGCCATGTTTAGCAGGTTCTAGTAACCCACAGGGGCTTTTATCGGCTAGGAAAAGCTGATCTTTGGCTAGATAACCTCCCTTAAGATAGTGGGATAACCCGCTAACTAGGTTGGTATCTATACCGGGGAAATATAGGGCATCTAGCAGAGCTAAAGGCCTATATTCTGGTGGATTTTTCTTGACCAGAACGTTAAAAACAGCGGTGCCTCTTCCTTTAGGATAAATAGGTCCTCCTGCTGTAATTATAGGGCCGGTTTGACCTTTCTTAAGAGGCTTAAAGTCCCTAAAGAAAGCCCTATTATTACAAATGTGACAAGAGGAGCCTGTATCGTATAGAAGGGAGTTTTTAACCACATCGTTAGAGTAGCTAAAAGTAGGCTTGCTAGTAGTGTCACTAGTGGTGGTGGTACTAGAGGTATCCAAATCAGATTCGGAATCACTACTATCCTCGCTACTAGACTCGCTAGAATCTAGTTCTTCAACGTATCCCGTGGCTAGGCTATAGCCTAACGCAAAAGCAGCTTCTTTTCCTTTATTTTCCCCGTTGCCACTCTTCTTCTTCTGCTTTTTCTTCCTAGAGGCTTTAGAAGGGTTTGAATCCTTCTTATCCTGCTCTTTAGTGGCGTTAGTAGAGTCCTTCTTAGTATTAGGATTAGATTTCTTCTCCTCGTCCTTAGAATTTCCCTTATTATTAGAAGCCTTATAGCTAAGAGCTTTAGCTATAGGGGAGGTTTTATCCCTCTGCTCTTCTAATAAATCAGCCATTAGGAACTGTAAATTTAAGGTATTTACAGGCAGCCCTTGTGCCCTAGCAGCTCTGATAGTAAATCTTTGTCTCTCAGCCTAACTAGGAAAGGTCTGCTTTAATGCGTTGATATAATGGTTTACTTGATTAATAGGAGCGATCTCTACACTACAAAGCTGTAGTCTAGCTAGTAAGTTATTAAAATCAGCATTAAAAGCCTCTAAAGATCCCTTATAATTTGAAAAATTTAGGGAGTGGTAGCTAGTGTATAGCGTACCTCGCTGGATTTCAGCACTCTGCGAATACTGCCTAATAAGGACTTTATAGGCTTCTTCGGGGGATTTTTGCTAACATATAGCTACCTGCGGTCCTGGTTGACAGCTATCTCTTAATATCATCAAAAGAATAGCTTGATCACAGTCAGCTAGATGGCCTGCTAAGCTAGGATTATCTATAAATTCAGGTAATCCTAGGGCTCTAAATTGAATGCTTAGGGCTTGCTTCCACTGATCATAGTTTTCAGGGCCTTTTAGCTTAGCTCCCTTAGGAATAGAGTGAACCTTCTTATTTAGTTCCTTAATAGCCCCTGTGTTAAAGGCAGCTTGTAAGTTACTAGAAGGTAAACTTGCAGAATTAGCGGTAGGCAGGTCTTCTACCGGAGCTTTGGTATTTTCTTCCCTTAGCTTAGTAGAAGAATCCTGAAGACCTTGCATAATAGTCATGGTTTGCGTCAATTTATCTAATAGATCTTTGATGCTAGCCTTGTTTTTTAGACAATTTGACTTAGTATGCTTGATAAAATCAGTTAAGGTCTTGCCTTGTTGTTTAATTTGGCTTTGTATCTATTGTTAAAAAGCACTGGCTTGAATAGCCGGACCTTCTATTTCCATCCTATTAGGGTCCCTAGGAGGGCTAGAAGGGCCTGCAGCAGGTCCCTTACCCTTATAATTCGGTGGTGCTATCTCTTAAAATTCCCTAGGATCTTAAAAGATATCCTATGTAAGATCTCTAAATTTGTTCCTGTTGCAAATAACGCGCGCTAGAAGCTGGTTGTGGTGTAACCTGGCTGCGCACGTAAATTATGTGGCGGGGCTGTTTGAAAGGGTGCCCCTCGAGGTCTAAAAGTGGGTCTGCGGTATGCGCGGGCAGAAACGGACCGGAGAAGATTCTCTACGAAAATTTTCTTAACACTAAAAATAGGATTGTAGGTAATAGGTATTACAGAAGCTACAACGTAACGTAACGTAGTGTATAGTGCGTGCAACGTAGTGCAATAGGTCAAAAAGCCTAGTATAGATATACTAGATGTTCGATGATTTAAAGGATGCAGCGTATCTACTGTTGTAGATAATATCAAATATAACGGTCGTAGCAGTGAATAGAATCACTAAAAAAGAGGTTGTGGTTGTAACTAGATAGTTATAGTTGCAATGTGGTGGTTGCAGGTGCGGCTGTAAATGAATTTAACACCAAGGGTCTGATGTTGCGATGCGTGATGCTAGTGAATGAAAGCTTCAAATTCTAGCGGTTCCTTCGTAATCTAAGAGCCCATAGGTCTAGTAGAGAGTAACTAGTACCTAAAATTAAGCACTAATCGCAGTAGAATAACGCAGTAATGTAGTAATCTTATAGGCCTTCCGGGCTTATAACCTATTGAAAATGGAAGGGGAATCTAGCTAGAGGGATAGGAAGACCTCCCTAGTAGATTCCAACGCGGCGGCTTCTAGATTCACTATAATACGACGATTCTTCAAGATATAGAGCTTTGATAGTTGAATATAGTAGATTTCAGCTAGACGAACGATCTGACGAGCAATGAGAGGATTTTCTGAGTCCCCTTGTAGACCTACTGACCATATCGACGGAAGGGGGTCGCTAGCCGGGCCTTAGGAGCTATTTTTTATTTTCCGCAAAATTCATTTGTATGTGAAAAGTAAAAAATCGACTTACGACCATATAATCTAGCCACCCACGTGTACTAACTAAGCAATCTAATAAGCAACCCTATAAATAAAATATACCATAAAATCCGGAAAAAATCAAGGATTCGAACAGTATACATCAGCCTTTTATACGACTACTAGTTCCCTAGTTACAGTCAATTTCAGCTTCCCTATAGGGTAGCCTAGTTGGCTTAGTTATACAAGCCTGTGGGTTGGTTGTGTGCAGGAACGCAGGTCACAGCCAACAACGCTGCAGGCAACGCCTTGTAACCAACGTTGCAACAACGCAACTAGGCAACTAGTGGGCCTATAAAATAGTGCTATAAATAGCATAATTTTAACATCTATATATCCCCCTATTCTACCTTAAATCTATCTAATGCCTTAGTATCCTATATATTCTCTAGGGGCTCCTATATTAGCTAAATATAACCTTTCTACTTAACTAGTATATTATAATTCGCTCCCTAACTAGGGGTGTTTTTAGCTATAAGGATCTCCTCTACCTAGTACTCTATAAGGTTACTATCTATATCTATTAATATTAGCTCTAGTAGAGGTTATTTATTAGCTAGCTTCTAGCTTAGTAATAGATCCTTTACTGCCCTCTAAACTAAATCTATATAAAAGATTAGGTATAGCCCCCTAGGAATATCTAACTTTATAGTTAATAGCATTAGTACCTCTAGCACCTTATACTTTACTATAACCTAATCTAACTTCTTATATAGTTAGTTTATCTTAATATTCTAAAGGCTTAACTATATATAGTCCCTAACCTAGAACTATTCCGCTAGTCTCTAACTACTATTTATGCTTTCCTATTATTATTATTAGATAAAGGCTATTATAGCCTATATTAGGTCTATACCCTCTTTTAAGTGCTATAGGAATGCTTATACCTATCCTTTTAGTAAAGTTTTTAATACCTCTAATAGCGGCGCCTCCTGGATTATAGGTATATTAAAGCTATAGAGCGCTATATTTACGCTTACTCCTATTACTAAAGAATCCCTATTATTTAACGCTAGCTAGTAGGCTAGTAGGTAATTAGCCTACTTAAATTATAAGAAGGATAATATTACCTATAACACTACCTGAACCTCCTAGTTAGCTCTCTCTATACCTCTATCTATCTATAGGTAATATAAGGTTAATAGTAGTTACTTTATGCCTACCTTCTTATAGAGTGTTATCTAAAAACTACTTAACTAATCTAAACTATAATCTATAATAATCTAGGTAGGGAACCTATAGAACCGCTACTAATAGTGTTTAAACCGCTCTGTATATATCTTGGCCTTTATTAATATTATAGCCTTAAGCTATATAAACTTAGAGAGTCTATCTGTAATTACTATAAGGAACTATAGGTTAGCCTAATCTTAAGCGGGGAGCTCTATTATAAAGTTAATAGAGATCTATAACTAATATCTATCTAGCGGAGGAATTAGCTTTAGTAAGCCTTATTATAGCTACTAGCTCTTCTGCCCCCTATAGTAGTAATAGTTTCGCATAAACTATGCCATGTCCTGCGATATACTATCCTAATAGAAGTCCCTCTAGAGCGCTTTAAAGGTAGTATTCTGCCCTAGGTAACCTAGTAAGGGTAAGTTATATATCTATTAGATTAAGGTTATAATTAAGGGTTCCTACTTTAGCACCTAAGTCTAGCCCTAGAATTAAAGTGCTTCTTTTATGCTAATCTAATAGTCTATAATCTACTCCCTTATACCTACTATATTAGGAAACTTCTAAGCCCTAGCCTTTACTACCTTAAGCTATAACCTATAAGTCTTATTATAGGCTATAGCCTAATCCTATAGGGACTAAAGGTGCCTGTCTATAAACAAGGAGTCTCTAGCTAGAATATCTAGAGCTAAAGCTAAACTATTCTCTAAAGTAGTGCTTTCTAGGGCTACTATAGGTCTAATATTTATATATGGTTATCCCTAACTAAAGCTAAACTGTGTAGGCATTATTATTAACTATATAATAGGCACCTTTAGCTTAGCGGACTATGCCTCCTCCTAATAGTATCTTAATAATATATCTAGTCTACTTGCCTAAGTCCCTAGTCTATAATATAAGTAGAAGTTAAAGAGCGCTAGAGTCTCTGCCTATTACGCTTACTATTCTAATATCTCTCTTAGGGCTATAAAGTACTCTAAGTTCTTATAATCCGTGAGTATTATAAATAGCCTATTAACACTTTATAGCTCTGCTAACTATACCCTAAGGTATAAGATAATTACTAGAAGCTCCTTATTATATATTATATAATTCTATTAAGCTAGCTATAAGCAAGCTAAGTAGTACGCCACTAGATATAAGACCCCTTTATTATTTATCTAGGAAAGGCAGCCTCCTAACGCCATTCCTAAGTAGTCTACCTCTACTACTATATCCTTATTAGGGTCCTATTATATAAGAATAGGGTATAATATAAAAGCTAGCTTTAGCGTTTTAAAAGCCTTTTTATATACCTCTATCTAGTAAAATACTATACCCTTCTTTATTAGGTTAATTAGGGGACCTATAACTTCTAAAAACTATAGTATAAAGTTATAATAAAAGTTAGTAAACCCTAGGAACCCGCGTACTCCTTAGACCTATATTAGGGCCTCCTAATCCCTAATCACGGCGATCTTCTTATTATCTAGGTAAATCCGTTTCCCTATATAGATAATAAACCTAAGGTACTTAACCTCCTTTATTATAAAAACACACTTCTTAATATCCAGGTTTAACCTAGCCTACTATAGTCTAGCTAACACCCTATGGACCTTCTATATATAGTTTTTCTATAACCCCCCTATATAGATTAAGATATTATTAAGATAAGTAGTAATATAGTCCCTAAGGATACCACTAAGCGCACTATTAATATACCTCTAAAAGGTTATAGGCATGCCCGCTAAACTAAAGGGGTATACTAACCACTTAAATAATCTAAATTATATCTAGAAAGTAGTCTAGTATTCCTAGCCCTTAGTAATATAAATATAATAGAACACTGCTTATATATCTAGCTTTATAAACTATTTTGCCTTAGCTAAGGAGCATAGTATCTCTTTTACTAAAGGTAAGGGATAATAGTCCTATTCTATAATCTTATTTAGTGCGTAATAGTCTATATAAAACCTCTAACTACCCCTAGGTTTCTTTACTAGTAGAATTAGTGCTACTACTAATAATAAGCTTACCCTAATCTAGCCCTTATCTATTAAGTCTATTACCTACTTATATATCTCTAGGAGATATTAATATAGTATATTATATAGCAGAGCCTATAGTAGGTCTGGTTTATTGCCCTCCACATCCCGCTTTAGGTAAATATAGTAATTAGACTTACCCTAGTGTAGTAGTAGGGCGTTTACCTTACTCTCCTAGAAAAGGTCCTTATAGTCCTATAACTCCTCTAGTAAGGACGCTAAGAGCTCCTACTCTATAGGTTTTAGTGTGGTATTAATCTATAGAATAGATATAATTTCCTATAAGCTTATAGCGTAAAGCTATATATACTCCTTTTACTTCCTTACCTAACACACTATTCCTATAAATAAAGATCCTATAATATATATAGTAAGCTTCTCTACCCCTCTATTAGTTATAGCCTAAATCTATAGGTTATTAGCTACTCCTATAGTTAGTTATTAGTATTATATGTTTAAGTTAATATTATAGCGCGCTATCTATAGAGTCCCTAGGATAAGTTATCTTATTAATCCTGGGATTATATACGCTATAATTAGCGTCTCCTATCTATCTATATCTATCTAAAAATAGATAATATATATAATTAATAAGCTTACCTTATAATTCTCCTTTCCCCCTTTTTTCACACTAATTACTATATAAACCAACCTCTTAGTTAATAGGGGGATGTGTTTTAGTTATAGCTTCTAGACTAGGTATTTACTAATAGTAGTATAGTAGTTATATCCTATATTAACTTACGCATCTAAAAAGGTTATCTTATTTATTAATATAAGGACTAAGAAGGGTAATATATCTATATTACTCTAGATATATTTAAAGTTATTCTTAACCTTAACTATATGCTATAAAGCCTCTCTAAGCTCCTATTCCTCCTCCTTATTTAAATAACTTAATAAAGGGGATTCTCTTTTTCTAACTTATTACTTAAATCCTTAGAGTTAATATCTTCTACCTTATAAGTATTAACTACTAGTATCTCCTTTAGATAAATAGCGTAGTATAAGGAATACTTTATAACTTAGTGCTTATTAGAGCTATATTATATACACTTACCCTCCTTATATTATATATTAAGTACCTCCTAGGAAACCTATTTAGCCCTTTTTACCCCCTACTACTAGTAACCTATAGCTTTCCTAGAGCCCTTCTAGGCCCCTACTATACCTACTAACTAGATATCTATTATTAGTGTATCCTTATCTTACCCTAAAGACTAGTCTACCTAGGGAGCTAGTTATGCCTAGTAATATAAGTAATGCTTTTTCTCTAAATAATAGGACTTAATATCTAATATAATATTCCTAAACTAAGCTAATACTATAGAGTAGTTAGCCTAGGGAATATTATATCCTATGCTATAGTCCCTTATCTACTTATTAAGGGTAGTATATAGCTTTAAAAGCTTTACCTTATCTACCTAACCTAGCCTACCTATAAGCGTAAGTTTCTATTTAAACTATATATAGAAGTCACTAAACCGCTTATATTATTATTATTATAACTAGTTAAGCTTAGTAATAGCTAATTCCTATTAATAGGGGTTATTAAATATTTCCCCTAAGTAATTAAGAAAGCGCCTTATATTAAAGTTTACTAAGTTTCCCTTCTTAAAGTAGGGTATAACCTAGGCCTAAACCTTTACTAAAAGGTTCTAGTAAATAAAGCACTATTAGTCCTTAGTGCCCCTAATAAACCCCTAGTTTATAACTAGCTTATAGCCTATAAGACTCTTCTAGGCTATAAAGAGCGTCCTATTACTATTAAATAGTGCCCCTATAGGTAATAGCTTTTGCCTTACTTAGTATTAGTTCTTATAAAGCGCTTAGATCTACGCTAACTACTCCCTAATAAGCGCCTATAATATAGCTAGCTTACCTATTTCTATCCTACTTAATAAAGGTTATGCTATTATTAAGATATAGCTAAAAGGGGAAGGATATAAAGAAAGTAAAGAATAGTAAATATTATAAACTAGCCTTAGGGTAACTATAAATAAGTATCTAAAGTATAATTACTATTCTTAAAGAGGAAAGAAAGAGCTAAGTAAGAGATTATATAGCGTGCGGCTATATATCCTCCTATGCGTGGTCTGTGCGCGTGGCGCGCGTAGTAAGCCCTAAGTCCGCATAACCTCCGCACGCTGCCTTGTGCACTCTCCGCGCCCTTTCCGGAGCCCTCCCGGACCTGAGAAGGACCCGAGCCTCGAGCTCGAGTCCATTACAGCCTTTTAGCTTAGCTCCCTTAGGAATAGAGTGAACCTTCTTATTTAGTTCCTTAATAGCCCCTATATTAAAGGCAGCTTGTAAGTTACTAGAAGGTAAACTCGCAGAAGTAGTTATAGCAGGTAGGTCTTCTACTGAGGCTTTGGTATTTTCTTCCCTTAGCTTAGTAGAAGAATCCTAAAGACCTTACATAGCAGTCATGGTTTGCGTTAATTTATCTAATAGATCTTTAATGCTAGCCTCGTTTTTTAGATAATTTAACTTAGTATGCTTAATAAAATTAGTTAAGGTCTTGCCTTATTATTTAATTTGGCTTTGCATCTATTATTAAAAAGCACTAGCTTGAACAGCCAGACCTTCTATTTCTATCCTATTAGGGTCCCTAGGAGGGCTAGAAGGGCCTGCAGCAGGTCCCTTACCCTTATAATTTAGTGGTGCTATCTCTTAAAATTCCCTAGGATCTTAGAAGATATCCTATGTAAGATCTCCAAATTTCTTCCTATTGCAAATAACGTGCGCTAGAAGCTAGGTTATGGTGCAACCGGGCTGCGCACGCAAATTATGTAGCGGGGCTGTTTGAAAGGGTGCCCCTCGAGGTCTAAAAGTGGGTCTGCGGTATGCGCGGGCAGAAACGGACCGGAGAAGATTCTCTGCGAAAATTTTCTCAACACCAAAAATAACAGATAGGAATAATAGCTATTGCAGCAGCCACAACGCAACGTAACGTAATGTATAGTGCGTGCAACGTAGTGTAATAGGTTAAAAAGCCTAGTATTAATGTACTAGATGTTCGATGATTTTAAAAGAGAATGCAGCGTATCTACTATTGTAGATAATATCAAGTATAACGGTCGCGATAGTGAATAGAATCACTAAAAAGGTGGTGGTTATAACTAGATAGTTACGGTTGCAATGTGGTGGTTGCAGGTGCGGCTGTAAATGAATTCAACACTAAGGGTCTGGTGTTGCGATGCGTAGTGCTAGTAGATAAAAGCTTTAACTAGCGGTTTCCTTTATAATCTAAGAGCCTATAGGTCTAGTAGAGAGTAACTAGTACCTAAAATTAAGTACTAATCGCAGTAGAATAACGCAGTAATGTAGTAATCTTATAGGCCTTCCGGGCTTATAACCTATTGAAAATAGAAGGGAATCTGTACTAGAGGGATAGGAAGACCTCCCTAGTAGATTCAACACGGCGGCTTCTAGATTCACTATAATATAACGATTCTTTAAGATATAGAGCGTTAATAGTTAAATATAGTAGATTTCTAGCTAGATAAACAATCTAACAAGCAATAAGAGGATTTTCTAAGTCCCCTTATAGACCTACCGACCGTATCGATAGAAGGGGGTCGCTAGCCAGGCCTTAGGAGCTACTTTTTATTTTCCGCAAAATTCATTTATATATAAAAAGTAAAAAATTAACTCATAACTATATAATCTAGCCACCCACGTGCACTAACTAAGCAATCTAATAAGCAACCCTATAAATAAAATACATCATTAAATCCAGAAAAAATCAAGGATTCGAACAGTATAAGTCAGCCTTTTATACGACTACTAGTTCCCTAGTTATAGTCGATTTTAGCTTCCCTATAGGGTAGCCTAGTCGGCTTAGTCATACAAGCCTGTGGGTTGGTTGTGTGCAGGAACGCAGGTCACAGCCAAAGCTGGCCGCAGCCAACAACGCTGCAGGCAACGCCTTGTAACCAACGTTGCAACAACGCAACTAGGCAACTAGTGGGCCTATAAAATAGTGCTATAAATAGCATAATTTTAACACTATAACCCTTAATTAGATTATAGATTAATTAAAGATACCGTGGATCTTAATAATTATCTATACTAACTCTTTCTTATTATATAAATACCTTATAAAGCTAGGTATATGTCAGGGTCGTGGAGGCAATAGAGCGACAGAGGCTATGAAGGCGATGGCATCATGTACAGTAGGGCCTAGTCGTGGCTCACAGCGCCCTAGCTGCGAGGTCGCCGCGAGCTAGTTATATGCACGCAGAGGGGGTATTTAGGCGAAGGTCGCACACATAGAATATAGGAGGCTAGAGATTAAAACCTTTAAGCATATACACCTACCTTCTAGCTACATAGCTGCTACCTTGATCATACCATCACCCTGTTTCATCATATTCGGCCCAGAAGCCTTGACAGTATAACTAAAGAGAAGTAGCTAATAATTAACATCTGTGAGGCGCTGTGTGCGTGGCCCTAGTGGAGAGGGACCGACCGCACAGGTCTTATAATCAATTGTAAGGTGTAATGTTAGCGACGGCTAGCATTGGCGGATCTTTTGGTCTATTGGGGATCCTAGCACACCTTCTAGGGTTCTTACAATTATCCCTTCCCTTCTAGAGGCTCGCCCCGAGCCGCTTTTGGGTCTCTGCCGGTACGCAACCTTCAAGGGATCAGGCCCGGTCCTCCGTGGCCTCTGAGATAATCTAACCAATTGCGAACCCCCAAGGCCCACTAGTCGCCTAGCTGCCCTGTGAGCCTGACGTAAGCTGTCTAGCCCCACAGCGTTCAATCCGTCCCCGACAGGATTCGAACCTAGGACTAGCCCAGCCAGAAGACCCGTGACGGCTAGCATAATTGTAAGAACCCTAGAAGGTGTGCTAGGATCCCCAATAGACCAAAAGATCCGCCAATGCTAGCCGTCGCTAACATTGCACCTTACAATTGATTATAAGACCTGTGCGGTCGGTCCCTCTCCACTAGGGCCACGCACACAGCGCCTCACAACATCATAGCGCTTTGTTAATTATATAAGAGGCGCGAGATCTGCGAAGTCTATTAGATTAATAGTAATAATAACCCTGCTAATATAATAATAAAAGTATTACTTAATTTATTACTTTTAACCTTAATTAAATCAAATAAATTAATAATTTATATAAAGGGCTGTAAGGATAAAGGTAGCTAGGCAAAAGGATATAGGGTGCACTCGTATATTAACTGAAGCTTGCTAGGTCTAAGTGTAATGTGTGTGCGAGTTGCTGGTTTATAGCTAGTGGCTCGCTAATATCACGTGGACCTAGCCCTTCCTTCTGGTATTAGGCGCCGCAGTGCTCTGGCGCTGCGGTGCACGCATATGCGTGGGTTATATTATAAGGGGCCTTATAATTATCCCCCCCCTTATTACTAGGCTCCTAAACGGCTTTTACCCTATATTTTATAACTATTTGCTAACTAGTAGTTATATTAAAATAATAATAAATAATAATCTATAATAATAAATAATAGTTAGCGCTTTAGCATAAATTCACCTCTAACTCTCTACTATATTATTCTATTTTTATTTCTATATTATTAGCTAAATCATTATTTTTTTATAATACTATTATTTATCTATTATTAATTACTAATTTATTACCATAAGTGCGCCTATAATTCTACTTTATAATTACTTATATATACACTATTTACATACTAGATACACTAAATATAAAAAGAGCCCCCTATCTACCCCTAAACTTCCCTAAATTAATTATTAATTTAACGCTAACCTATACATAGGTTAGTTAAAGATAAAGCAGTTAAAGCGCTATATTTAATGTTATTTGTGTGGGGATAGTTATAAGGCTATAAGTATCTTGCTTTTCCTTTACTCTTTGGTTCCTATTTACTAATAATTATATAGTCTATAGCTACTATATATAATAACTTCCTTAACTTACTAAAGGTACTAGATTAGGTAGATATCCTAATAGAGGCACTTAGTAATAAGGATAAGGATAATCCTAAAGACCTTATATTCTTAGAGGTAACTTAGTAGCGTTTCGCTACCTATTATCTTTAGCTTATATAAGGCTTTAACTATGCTAATATAATATATTATATTATATTTAGGTTAATAGGGGCCGCTAAGGTCTACTAGGTCTATATATTTCTTCCCTTTTTGCTAGTTCTTTACTAATATATCTAGGTAGGATACTTTAATTATATACTAGTAGTATATAGTCTCCTATTAAACCCTTATAGTTACTATAAACCTAGCTCTAGTCCTAGGGATAGTAGGTTATATCTTAGCCCTATTTTGCTATCTATTTACTAATATTTTAGTAAGCTAACTATCTATAACTCCTTACTATATAGAATATAGTAATGGTTTTATAGCTAAGGCTAAGTAATCTAGGATTTATTACCTAGGGAATAGTATTATATTATTTTTATTATAGAATAAGGGAGGTGGTTATAGTAGATAAGAATAACGCTAAGTATATAGTCTATAGGGGCTAAGTCTTTAGCTATAAGGGGGTAACTATAGAGGGATTTCTATTAACTCTCCTAAAGCTATAGATAGTTTCCTTTATTTTATTCCTTTATATTTTTTTTTCTTTTATTTTTTAGGTATAGTTTAGTTATTTTCTTTTATTAGGTGTATTATAGCGGCTAGTAAGGCTATGCCTTTCTTATAGGAACTTTATACTCTTTTACCTATAACTTACTTATATATTACTATCCTTTTCCCTTAACTTATTCTAGTAGAATACCTAAATTATATACTAAGCTCCTTTTATATCTTTAATAGGAACCTACTAGTTATATTTACTTAGCTAACCCTTCTACTTTACTAGGTATTTATTACCTTTATAGGTCTTTCTATATTTCTTAACCTTCTTAACTTTATATTTATTATCTTTATCCTTAAGGTTAGGTATTAGTATCTTTTCTTTATCTATATTATTATAATAGGTCTATAGCTCTAGTAGGCTAATATAGAATATATTATATAACCTACTATATTTTTCTAGTAGTATAAGCTAATATACTTACTTACTAATAGTATTAAGTACCTAAAATAGTCTAATAAACCTAGGGGTTAGCTTCTATTTTACTTCCTTAAGCTATATATTCTTTACTAATAGTAATACTAGGTTACCTCTTTTAAGAGTAAGTAGTTAGTAATATTTATTATAGTACTTTACCTAGGATTTAGTAGCTTTTACCTAGTTTTACTTTAGCTACTCCCTAGCTTTATATAACTTTATAATATAAGTATAAGCCTTTAGTACCTCCCTTTTTATAGCCTTATCCCTAAGGGCTAGCTAAAACTCTAGTAAGTATCCTATAAGTATATAGTTTAGTAAGTAGCCTATAGTTCTATTTACTATATTATTATAGGTAAATTATATAACTAGGAGTAGCTTAGGCTATATCTACTAGTTTTTAGAAGTAAAGTATTATAGGTAGTGCTCTAGTACCTAGTTAGTTCTCTTAGTCTACCTATTAGTTTAGGGGTAAAATACTATAGAAAGCCTATATTTTATATATAATAGGTAATATAGGTCTAACTAGAATTAGCTTATAAAAATAGATCCTCTATTAGATATAATGCCCTTTAGTAGCCTAAATTATAGCTTAATCTCCTTATAGAAAAGTTCCGCTAACTTAGCTATATTAATTATAGTTATTATAAGTAGGAAGATAGAGTACTTAGTATATTAGTCTATAATTACTAGGATTATATTAGTTTCTTATTTACCTACTTATATAATAGGTAATCCTATAATAAAGTCTATTAAGATTTCTACCTATAATTACTCTAGTATTAGTAGTAATTTAAGACTCCTATATAGGTAATGCCTTCTTATAACTATTTACTAATATATCCTATAGCTTATAATATAGTCTAATATAGACTTATTTATAGCTAGCTACTAAAAGTAGCGCTTTAATAGCTTAAGTATTTACTTAGTCCTAAAGTAACCTACTAGCGGATTATTATAGTATAGCTATAGAAGCTCCTATTATAAGGTAGGCTCTTAGGGAATAATTACCTAGTCTTTATATATTAGAAAACCTCTTATACTATATAACTATAGACTAGCTTTCCCTCTCTCTAGGGAATTAATCTCTTTACTCTACCTCTATAGGTCTAGATCTTAGCTTTAGGCCTTCTATAGTAGCTATACTAATAGTTTATTTAGGCTAGATTAGTAGGGATCTAGTAATATAATAGCCCCCTAGATCTCTTATACTATACTAGTGTCCTAGATATATACTACCTTCTCCTAGAAATTACCTTTATTTAGCTAACCTTTTACTAGATCTATAGTGGCTAACTAGCCTCTTAATATAGCTACTCTAGCCTTTACTATAGGGGCTAGGGTATTTTCCTCCCCTAAAGGTATCTTACTATATCTCTTTATAAAGACTAGGGTATTTTCCTCCCCTAAAGGTATCTTACTATATCTTCTTTAATATATTAGTATCTCTTTTTCTACTACTTCTTTAGTAATTACTAACTTTTTCTTAAGTTCTAGTAGAAGTACCCTATTTATTAGAGGTTTACTCTTATAATTAGACCTTCTTAATAGTATATCTATAGGGTTACTTTTCCCTAGTTTATACTTAATTATAAAGTTTAGTAGGTATAGGAATATATACTATCTAGCTTATCTTTTATTTAGCTTCTATTACTTTATAAAGGTTTATAGGTTATAGTAATCTAATAGGACTTCTACTAGAGTCTCTATACCTTTAATATAATATTACTAGTGTTTAAATAACTTAACTATAGTAAGTAACTCTTAGTTAGGTATACTATAGTTATATTTAGTATTAGTAAACTTCCTTAACTAAAAGGCTATAGGGTACTAGTAGCCCTTATTATCTTATTATAATAAGATCCCTACTATTATAAAGATTAAGGTATCTATCTTAATATGCACTAGTTAACTTAGGTTATAATAATAGAGTAGAGAAGCCCGCTAAAAGGTGTCTTTTAGCTAGTAAAACGCTACCTATTCTCTTACCCTAAATATAAACCTCCTAGTCTAGATACTATTCTAACTACCCTTTATTAATATATATAGTAATACTATAATCCTAGAGTATCTATAGATAAACTATTAGTAAAAGTTATAAAACCCTAGGAAGGATTATATATCCTTAAAGCTTATAGGTTCCTTCTAATCCTAAATAGTAGTAACTTAGTAGGTATTTATTAAGATCCTATTAATAAAGAGGATAAACCCTAGGAACTTTACTAACTCTTAGTAGAACTTATATTTAGAGGGTTTTATATATAATTCTGCCTCTCTTATATACCCTAGGACTTCTTTAATATATATAGTGTGCTTCTCTTATATTTTTAAAAAGATAAGGATATTATCTAGATATACTATATAAATAGTATTAACTAGCCTATAAAGCGCTTTATAGATATAGTTCTAGAGTATAGCTAGGGCATTTATTAACCTAAAAGGCATTATAAGATATTTATAGTGCCTATAGCGTATGTGGAACGCGGTCTTCTACTTATTACCCCCTTTAATCTAGATTCTATAATAAGTATTCTTAATATTAATTTTTAAGAAGAAGTAAGCTCCTTAGCACTAGTCTAGGATCTCTAAAATTAGGGGGAGAGTATAGTAATTCTTCTATATTACCCTATTAAGACCCTAGTAATCTATGTATAATTAGAGTATACTATCTTTCTTTAGTATAAATAGGATAGGCATACCTATAGGGCTCTTTAATAGTCTTATCTAGCCTTTCTATAGGTTCTTATTAATATATTTATAAAGTTCCTTTAATTTACCTTAGGAAAGAGAGTAAATTAGTCTATATAGGGGTGTAGCCTCTAGTATTAGATTAATTACGTAATTAGTGGTCTTTCTTAAAGGCAAGCTCCCTACCTTATCTAATATAAATATATCTTTAAACTTATATAGTTCCTAGGGGATATCTTTAATAGTTCTATATACCTTTGCCTCTTCTTTATCTCTAAGGGTAATAAACTTATCTTTTATAACCCTATTAATAGTATATATAATAGTCTTATTATATATAACCTTTATAAATTTATAGGGAGTTATAAGTAAAAAGGCCTTTTTTCTTTTTTTAAACTACTACTCTTATAAGTATAAGTAAAGGTAGATACGTTCCTTAGTAAGTATATATATCCTAATTAATATAGGGCTTCCCTTAGTTCTTAGGTCCTTATTAATAGCTATATATAGTAGCTTAAGGTCCTTTTCTTCTTCTTTTAAGTCTTTAATTATAATAGGGACCTTATAAATACTATATTAGGGAACTATAAGGGCCCTTACTACCTTAATAATAGGTGCTATAGCCTTAGCTTAGTTAAGTTTATAAGCTTATGTAAATTTAGCGCTAATAATATTAATCTTAGCGTAGCTATTAAGATCCGCCGCTATTTTAATATCTATATACCTATAAATAGTAACTAGTATATAAAATTAATACCCTATTAGTACCTTAGTATTTAAGGTAAAGGTAAGGGTATCTACTTCTACCTTAGGGAGTTTTCTAGGTCTTATTACTCCTTCTTTAGCTTATTATATCTATTTATAAGGTGCTCTATACTATTATAATTAAAATACTACCTTTTATACCTAGGTTTATAGTTATTTAGGTAGGTAGTGGGAGACCTCTCTTAGTCCTTATCTTTCTAATCTTTATTAGACCTTCTACCTTATAGAAAGTTATATCTATAATATTAGGGAGCCTTATTTAGGCCCTTATCTTCTAAATACTTAGACTTTTACTTACTCTTTAGTATAGCCTCCTAGAGTTACTAAGTAAGTTATATAACCTCCTTTTATACCTTTTTTATAATAGAGGTATATAGGTTAATCTAGTTTTATAGGTTAGGGAGTAGTTTTATAAAGAATATAAGGGCTTATAACTTTTTAGTAGCTCTTTCTAGGTATTTCTCTAGTAAATCTAAGTAGATACTAAATTTAATAGGACTCTAGCCCTTATATTACTTTATATTCTCTAGCTATATAGCTATTTAGGTATTATAGTTAGTAGTATCTTAGAGTAGTGTAAGAGTCTAGGTCTTAAATATATCCTAGTTATCTTTAAGGTTACTCTAGTTATTAGCTATCTATTTATTAAGGTATTAGTCCTATCTTACCCTATAATTACTATATATATAGTTAAGTATAAAGAGGATTTTTTAGTAATTATACTAATACTTCTACTTTACCCTATTAAAGGTATAGTTTAGGTTATTTATCTATATTTTATACTTCTATAGGTTTATAGGGTATTAGAGATTAGTAATATTCCTAACTTTAACCTCTTAGTGGCTATTACTAGAGAAGGAACTAGATCTTTACTACTTTTTTATTTTCTTTTTCTCTCTACTTAGCTATAGAAGGTTAATAAGCTCTTACTCTTATTCCTATAGTTCTTTAAGTTTCTTAAGCTAAGTAATTTACTTATTTATTACTATAGTATTAGCCCTAATATTAGAGGGCCTAGGTTTAGTTCTAGTTCCTATAGAATATAGTGTATCTTTAGTAGTAATACTACCCTTATTTAATTAACTTTAGTTATTATCTAATATTACTTAGGTTAATTAGGTAGTTCTTAGCCCTATATTACTCTTAGGTAGCTAGTAGTAGAAGCTTTAGAATTATAAGAATAAAGGTAGCTAGGTAAAAGAATATAGGGTATACTTATATATTAACTAAAGCTTACTAGGTCTAAGTGTAATATATATATAAGTTACTAGTTTATAGCTAGTGGCTTACTAATATTATATAGACCTAGCCCTTCCTTCTGGTATTAGGCGCTGCGGTGCTCTGGCGCTGCGGTGCACGCATGCGCGTGGGTCATGTTGTGAGGGGCCTCACACTCTTCTTCCCTATACTATAGTAGTAGTAGGGCTAATTTATCTTTCTAGGGGCTATAACTAATATATATTTTAATTACTAGGTTTAAAATAATAGGTATAAAAAGGTAGTATATATTTTTTCTATTTTTAGGTTAGCGCTACTACTAACCTAGCTCTAGGTTAAAATTACTAGGCACTAAGTAGAGCACTAGTGGTTAACTAAAGTATCTACTAAAATCACTAAAGGTATAGATATAAGTGTTCTTCTAATTAGTCTAGTCTAGCCCTAGACTAATACTAATCTATCTCTTCCCTAGGTCCTAGATAACTTTAGTGCTTATATTAAGAAGCTATATATAGAGAATTAAAGTAAGTAAAAATAGAGTATATTAGCAGTAGGTCTAGTCTAGGGGGAGGGCGGGTCTATAAGAGACTAGTATAAGGAGATAATCTTCTAGCTATGTAGGCTAGACGCTTGGATAGCAGAGTTAATCTAGCTCTAGGTCGCTGCCCTACTAGCTAAGAGCTAGGCCAGGGCCCTAGAGGACGTAATCCCTGTTCTAGAAGAGGAGTAGTTATTTTTTTTTTCTATTTATTTTTATATTAGTATAGCAGTAGTAGCAGGGCGGGGGAGGCCTAGGGGGGGGGAATTATATACCTAGTGTTTAAAAGTTTTAATAATTTTAATCTAAAGAGTTATTCTAGTATATACTTTTCTCCTATATATATATACTCTTACCCTACCTCTAGCTCCTCACTATCTCTAGACTATTTAGTCTAGTTCCTATTCCCTACTACTCCCGCTATCCCTACTATCTACTGTGGTTATAGTCTCTAGATTTAGTCTCCTATATTATAAGCGCTCTAGCTCTAGTTCTAGTGCCCTTAACTTAGCTACTAAGTTATATGCTAGTGTGTAATATTATAGTCTCTTTATAGCTAGGAACTATTTAGCTAAGTATCTTGCTCTCTAGGGATTATCTAGGGCTAGCCTTGCTTCCTATATATCTATAGGCTAGCGCTAATAGGGTTATTGTTAAAATTATGCTATTTATAGCACTATTTTATAGGCCCACTAGTTGGCTAGATTATATGGTCATGAGTCAATTTTTTACTTTTTACATACAAATGAATTTTGCAGAAAATAAAAAATAGCTCCTAAGGCCTAGCTAGCGACCCCCTTCCGTCAATACGGTTAGTAGGTCTATAAGGGGACTCAGAAAATCCTCTCATTGCTTATTAGATCGTTTGTCTAGCTAGAAATCTACTATATTCAACTATCAACGCTCTATATCTTGAAGAATTGTCGTATTATAGTGAATCTAGAAGCCGCCGCGTTAAATCTACTAGGGAGGTCTTCCTATCCCTCTAGTATAGATTCCCTTCTATTTCCAATAGGTTATAAGCCCGGAAGGCCTAAAGATTACTACATTACTACGTTATTCTACTGTAATTAGTGCTTGATTTTAGGTACTAGTTACTCTCTACTAGACCTGTGGGCTCTTAGATTACAAAGGAAACCGCTAGTTAAAGCTTTTATCTACTAGCTCTACGCATCGCAACGCCAGACCTTTAGTGTTAAAATTCATTTACAGCCGCACCTGCAACCACCACATTACAACCGTAACTATCTAGTTATAACCACAACCTCTTTTAGTGATTCTATTCACTGCCGCGACCGTTATATATTAATATTATCTACTCTATAGATACGCTATATCCTTTTATAAATCATTAAACATCTAGTATATCTATACTAGGCTTTTTAACCTATTACACTACGTTACACGCACTATACATTACGTTGTGTTACATTGCGCGTTCTGTAATATCTATAACCTACGATTCCTATCCGCTATTTTTAGTGTTAAGAAAATTTTCGCAGAGAATCTTCTCCAGTCCGTTTCTGCCCGCGCATACCGCAGACCCACTTTTAGACCTTGAGGGGCACCCTTTTAAACAGCCCCGCCACATAATTTGCGTGCGCAGCCCGGTTACACCACAACCTAGCTTCCAGCGCATATTATTTACAATAGGAAGAAATTTAGAGATCTTACACAGGATATCTTTTGAGATCCTAGGGAATTTTAAGAGATAGCACCACTGAATTATAAGGGTAAGGGACCTGCTACAGGCCCTTCTAGCCCTCCTAGGGACCCTGATAGGATAGAAATAGAAGGTCCGGCTGTTTAAGCCAGTGCTTTTTAATAATAGATACAAAGCCAAATTGAACAATAAGGCAAGACCTTAACTGATTTTATTAAGCATACTAAGTTAAATTATCTAAAAAACAAGGCTAGCATTAAAGATCTATTAGATAAATTAACGCAAACCATGACTACTATGCAAGGTCTTTAGGATTCTTCTACTAAGCTAAGGGAAGAAAATACCAAAGCTCCGGTAGAAGACCTGCCTGCCGCTAATTCTGCGGGTTTACCTTCTAGTAACTTATAAGCTGCCTTTAACATAGGGGCTATTAAGGAACTAAATAAGAAGGTTTACTCTATTCCTAAGGGAGCTAAGCTAAAAGGCCCTAAAAACTATAATCAGTAGAAGCAAGCCCTAAGCATCCAATTTAGAGCCCTAGGATTACCTAAATTTATAGATAATCCTAGCTTAGTAGGCTATCTAGCTAACTATAATTAAGCTATTCTTTTGATAATATTAAGAGATAGCTGTTAACTAGGACCGCAGGTAGCTATATATTGGTAAAAATCCCCTAAAGAAGCCTATAAAGTCCTTATTAGGCAGTATTCGCAGAGTGCTGAAATCCAGCGAGGTACGCTATACACTAGCTACCACTCCCTAAATTTTTTAAATTATAAGGGATCTTTAGAGGCTTTTAATACTAATTTTAATAACTTACTAGCTAGACTACAGCTTTATAGTGTAGAGATCGCTCCTATAGATTAAGTAAACCATTATATTAACGCATTAAAGCAGACCTTTCCTAGCTAGGCTAAGAGACAAAGATTTACTATCAGAGCTACTAGGGCACAAGGGCTGCCTGTAAATACCTTAAATTTACAGTTCCTTATAGCGGATTTATTAGAAGAGCAGAGGGATAAAACCTCCCCTATAGCTAAAGCTCTTAGCTATAAGGCTTCTAATAATAAGGGAAATTCTAAGGACGAGGAAAAGAAGTCATTATCTAATCCTAATACTAAGAAGGACTCTACTAACGCCACTAAAGAGCAGGATAAGAAGGATTTAAACCCTTCTAAAGCCTCTAGGAAGAAAAAGCAGAAGAAGAAGAGTAGCAACGGGGATAAAGGAAAAGAAGCTACTTTTGCGTTAGGCTATAGCCTAGCCACGGGATACGTTAAAGAACTAGATTCTAGCGAGTCTAGCAGCGAGGATAGTAGTAATTCCAAATCTAATTTAGATACCTCTAGTACCACTACTACTAGTGACACTACTACTAAGCCTACTTTTAGCTACTCTAATAATGTAGTTAAAAACTCCCTTTTATATAATACAGGTTCTTCTTATCATATTTGTAATAATAGGGCTTTCTTTAGGGACTTTAAGCCTCTTAAGAAAGGTTAAACTAGCCCTATAATTATAGCAGGAGGACCTATTTATCCTAAAGGAAGAGGCACCGCTGTTTTTAACGTTCTGGTCAAGAAAAATCCACTAGAATATAGGCCTCTAGCTCTGTTAGATGCCCTATATTTCCCGGGTATAGATACTAACCTAGTTAGCGGGTTATCCTACTATCTTAAGGGAGGTTATCTAGCTAAAGATCAGCTTTTCCTAGCCAATAAAAGCCCCTGTGGGTTACTAGAACCTGCTAAACACGGCTTCTTTTTGCAGATTAAGGGGTAAGCTACTCCTAAGATCTGCAAGCATTTAACCCACCTCTCCTTTATGGGCTCTTAATATTATAACTAATAACAACAAAGAGCCTATAAGACCGAATTAGGGTTTTCCTACCCTATAGAGGTTCAAATTCCGCAGCTAGCATTCAATCCCGAGGAATATTAACGAATCGAAGAATTAGACTCTGAAGAAGACAAAGATTCAGCCCTATGTCCCACCGAAGCTCCTCCTAGTTAGGCATCTTCTATAGGGGGTTTAGAAGGTCCATACCCTAATAACTTAGGTAATAATAGTGGCCGTCTATTACCCCTAGAGGCCTGTGATTCTTAAGAGGCCTGGTAACAGAGGGAGCTAGGGGATAATAGCTCTAAAAAGCTAGATTCTAGTTATAAGAAATTACTAGATTTAGCCCTTCTTTAGTATATTTAATTAGGCCATATCGGCCTCCCTTTACTTAAGAAATCTTCGAAATTAGCTAAAGGGATTCCTGATTTTTCCGCCATTAAAGATAAGGATTTTAACTGCATAGCCTATATGCAATCAAAGGCTATTAGAAGACCTACTAAAAGACCTATTTAGGACCCCCCTAGGGTTTTAGATATTCTAGAGGGAGATATAGTTAAAATCGAGCCTATCCCGCATAATAAGAAGGCCCTAGTCCTTATCCTTATTAATCGAAAATCCCGGTATAGTGGTGCTTTTTATTAGCTAATAAAGAAGGTTAGACCCTTTATACTGCTATTAAGGGCTTCTTTAAGGCCCTGAAAAACCAATATAATGCGTATCCTAGGCACCTCCACTTCAATGGAGGCACTGAAATCAATAACGAACTTCATTCTTGGTTATCTTCTAAAGGAATTTGCTTTAGCACCTCTTGCCCTTATATTTACAAACAGAATAGGCTAGTTAAGAGGGCTATTAGGGTTATCCTAGACTGGCTTAGAGCTACACTTTAGTGGTCTAAGCTGCCTTTATATCTATAGTCTTATATCCTTCTAGCTATAGTGAACTTAGTTAACATCACCGCTAATACAACTAAGCCCCTAACCCCTAAGCAGCTATTTCTAGCTAACTTAGAGCCTAAGACCTCTTATAAGCCTGATTTTTCGAAAATTAGGGCTATAGGGTCTTATTATGAGGTTCTAATACCTCCGGAGCAGAGATCAAAGCTTCAGAAGCTAGCCCCTAGGACTATCCCTGGCCGGCTGCTTGCTACTCTAGGTTCCAGCGTTTATCTTGTTTATATACCCTCTAAAAGGTTAGTCATTAAGACTAGCTTTGTTAAGATTATAGAGGATATAAGCTCTGTAGGGTCCCCTAAGCCTTTAGGGAGCTATCCTTTAGAGGGAGAAGCTAATATCTCACAAGATCTAGAGGTTCAGGATAGCTATCCAAAGCCTCTAGCGCCCGCAGCGCCCGCCGCGCCTATAACAACACCGCCCGGGACGACCGCTGCAACGCCTGTAACGCCTCCAGCGCTACCCCTAGAGAGCCTAAGCTCTAGCGCCCCTAATAAGGGTGCTATCGAAAAACCGTTTTTAGATTCGGATTCTTTAATCAACCCTGATCCTATGGATATCGATGATTTCAACCTATCTTCTTTCGTTAAGGAGATATGCTTTAAGGCGCAACAAAAGGCTAAATCGTCGTCTAACAACAATAACAACGATTTAGATACGCCTAAGACCTAGAAGCAGGCATTAAAAAGCAAGGATAGCAAAAAATGGGTTAATGTAACCTTTAGCGAATTTAAGCAGCTACTAGCTGCTAGAACTTTTAAATTTATAGGGATAGACTAAATTCCTAAGGGCCGAAAAGTTCTTAAAAATAGGCTTGTTTATAAGCTTAAAAAGGATAAAGAAAATAATCCTATAAAACACAAGGCCTAACTCGTTATAAAAGGCTTTATACAGATAGAAGGTTAAGATTATATCGAAACCTATGCTATAACTAGCATCCCCCCTAGTTAGCGGATATTACTAGCCCTAGCGGCTTATAATAACTAGGAAGTTAAATAGGTCGATTTTATAGGGGCATTCTTAAATAGCTTATTAAAAGAAGCTATTTATATGCAGATCCCTAATGGATTCGTTGAATTTACTAAAGCTGCTTTGCCTGAAATAGCGAAATTACTTAAGAAATACGGCTATAATCCCTCTTAAAAGCAGGTTATTTTCCTTTAAAAAGCTTTATATAGATTAAAACAGAGCTCTAGAGAGTGGCAGCAGGCTCTAAAGGAACTTCTTTGAAAATTAGGCTTCTACCCCCTTATATCTAACCTGGCTGTCTTCTTTAACCTAACTATATCTACATATATAGCGACTTATGTGGATGACTGTCTTCTAATAGGACTGGATCTAGCTTATATTAATAAGCTAAAGAAGCTATTACATAAAGCTTACCCTATAGAAGATTGTGGGCTAGCCGAATTTTTCCTAGGCGTTTAAATCACTAGAAATCAAAAGAAAGGGACCCTAACTATCCACCAGTCCTAGTACATTTCTAAAGCCCTAGAGAGATTTAATATAAAAGATGCTAGGCCTGCTAAAATTCCCCTATAACCCGGAATTATTAAATAGGCAGCCTACCTTACCAAACCTCTTTCCCCCTCTGATTACAAGCTATATTAGAGTATTATAGGGACTATTATGTACTTAATACTCCTTACAAGGCCTGATATTGCTTTTCTAGTTTAGTGGCTTTTAATAGCGTTAGCTAAGCCTTATATAGAGCACTTAAATGCTGCTAAATATCTGCTTAGATACCTTCTAGGCTCTATAAGTTATTCTATAACCTATAGAAGGTCTAAGGACGCTAAAGCTTCTACAACCCTTATTAGCTTCTGTGATAGCGACTTCGCGGGAGATAAGTCCTCTAAATCAACCTATGCTTATCTCTATAAGCTAGCTGAAGGACCTATTAGCTGGAAATTAAAGAAAGTAACTACGATAGCTTTATTAACATTAGAGGCTGAATTAGATGCTCTATGTGAAGCTATTAGGGAGCTAGAGTGGCTCTATAGCCTTTTTAAGGAAATTAAGCTACCTATAGCACCTCCTGTTCTGATTTTTAGCGATAACTAAGGCGCTATAATAACCGCTAATAACCCTGCTCTTTATAGTAGAATAAAGCATACCCTGCTAAAATTTAACTATACTAGAGAAAAGGTACAGAAGGGTATAGCTAAGGTTATCTATATAAATACTAAAGAGATGCCTGCAGATGGCTTAACTAAGCCCCTGCCTAATGATAAATTTTAACAATTTATTCAACTATTAGGTCTTACAAACACAAAGGCCTAGTTTTAAAGAAAACTAACTAAAAAGTCGAAAAACTCAAAATCAATAAAAACACTGGAATTCCGCTGAAAAGTTATTGGTATTGATTTCGTTGAAAAGTTATTGATTTTAGTTGAAAAGTTATTAGATTTATTATTGAATTTATGGTTAACTTAGATATCTATTAAAGAGCTAAGTTTAGGTATCGAATTAGTTACCTTATACTTTTCTAGAGGGAGTGTTAAAATTATGCTATTTATAGCACTATTTTATAGGCCCACTAGTTGCCTAGTTGCGTTGTTGCAACGTTGGTTACAAGGCGTTACCTGCAGCGTTGTTAGCTGCGGCCAGCTTTGGCTGTGACCTGCGTTCATAACTAACCCACAGGCTTGTATGACTAAGCTAACTAGGCTACCCTATAGGGAAGCTAAAATTAACTGTAACTAGGGAACTAGTAGTTGTATAAAAGGCTGACTTAAACTATTTAAATCCTTGATTTTTTCTGGATTTAATGATGTATTTTATTTATAGGGTTGCTTATTAGATTGCTTAGTTAGTGCACGTGGGTAGCTAGATTGTATAGTCGTGAGTTGATTTTTTACTTTTTATATATAAATGAATTTTGCGGAAAATAAAAAATAGCTCCTAAGGCCTAGCTAGCGACCCCCTTCCGTTAATACGGTCGGTAGGTCTATAAGGGGACTCAGAAAATCCTCTTATTGCTCATTAGATCGTTCGTCTAGCTAGAAATCTACTATATTCAACTATTAACGCTCTCTATCTTGAAGAATCGTCGTATTATAGTGAATCTAGAAGCCGCCGCGTTGAATCTACTAGGGAGGTCTTCCTATCCCTCTAGTACAGATTCCCTTCCATTTCCAATAGTTATATATAACTATATTTACAGTAGTTAACTATTATATAGTACTAATTCTCTTTTACTTATCTATAGCTATATAGGGGCAAAGCTACCCTAGAGATACCTCTAAGGAAGAGGAATTTATTAAGACTAATCTTACCTATATATAGTTATATAATTATAGAGGAGATATACTTATCTAGTCTAGTATAGAATTTTTAGATTTTTTTTAGGTTATAGCTTAGTAGTTAGTCCTTAGTTAGCTCTCTACTATATTAGCTCTAGGCTAGTCTCTCTCTACTATACTATACTTCCTAATATCTTATCTATTCCTTATATAGCTTTATATTTAGCTTATTTTTAATTTAGTTTCTCTATCTTTAAGGTCTTCTTTAATATAGTATAGTTACTACTAGGCTAGCTACTACTTAGATTATCTCTACTATCCCGCTAGCTATAATTCTTTCCTTAAACCTCTTCTTAATATAGTTTAGGTAGAGGTCTAGGGGGGGAACTAAGGTCTTAGCTTCTAGTTATATAATTAGTATAGCCCTAAATACCCCTATAATAACTTAGAGATAAGCTAACTAGTCTATTATAAAGCTTTTTACTATATCTCTAGGGTTTCTAGCTTTCTTAGTTAGTATATAGTATACGCTTACCCTATAGGTAATAATAGGGCGGACTACCTATATATATAGGAGGTAAGTATCTCTAAAACTATAGCCCTATACTAATACTACTAGTAATATAAGTATAAGCCACTACTAGGCTAGTTTCTCTTTAATAATATTCTTATAAGCACTCTAGGTAAGTTTATAGTTAACCTATACCCTAAGAAAGCAGTAGGATTCTATAGGCACTATCTCTTCTATTTTAAGCTAGACTCTCTCCTAGGGAGGTTATTAGGCTTTACTAAAGTATATAAGTTCTATTTTAGCTAGGTTAAACTTAACTCCTACTTCCTTTACCTAGTCTTTATAGATTTTCTATAATACCTTAAGCCTCCTCTAGGTCTAGGCTATATTTTTCCTAAAAGCTATAATATTTATATTATTAGTAAAGCCTATAGTAACTATACCTAGGATAGCCTAGAGGTAGATATAGAGCTCTATAGAGTATAGAAAGAAGAGAATAGGAGAAAGAGATAAGCCTTATAGGGTACTAGCCTTAATTTTAAAGGGTTTTAAAAGTTCTCTATTAAAGCTAAGCTAGCTTATTCTCCCTATAAGAAAGCTATAGATTACTATAACTAGCTATAGGGGAATGCCTATCTTAATAAGGATAGTAATAAGATATAGGTAGCTAACTCTATTAAATACTACTAATATATCTATCTATACTAGTAAGGTAATCCTACCCCTCCCCTAGGCTACTCTAATATATTCTAGTAGGGTATATATTATAGTGTCTATTAATTTATTTACCCTATTTCCTATCTAAAGTTCTAGGAGGAGGCCCCCTACCTTAGTAATAGCTATAAGTTATCTTACTATTACTACTTCTAGTACTTTTCCTACTATATTAAGCAGTAATATAGGTCTCTAGGCATTAGCCCTCCTTATCTCTTTAACTATCTTTCTATTCTTTCTAATTACTATAACTCTAGTGGTGTAGAAGCGGGCTAGGAAGTAGCTAACTTTAAGTACCGCGTTAAGTAGCCTAGTTATTATATAAGAGGCTACTAGGCTATAGGCTTTAATAAATCCGGCAGGGAGCTTATTATCCCCTAGGGCCTTCTAGTTTACTATATCTAAGAGGATATTAGCAATCTCTTCGGAGTTAAACCGGTCTTTATCCTAGATTAGTGTGTTATTAAGTTCTAGGAAGGTTAGGTCTAGGATGTGGGAAAGGTTAGCTATAGGCTTAGGGAAGAACCTCTGTGTAAGTAAGCTGACTTTTGTTAAAATTATGCTATTTATAGCACTATTTTATAGGCCCACTAGTTGCCTAGTTGCGTTGTTGCAACGTTGGTTACAAGGCGTTGCTTGCAGCGTTGCCTGCAGCTTTGGCTGTGATCTACGTTCCCGCACACAACCAACCCACAGGCTTGTATGACTAAGCCGACTAGGCTACCCTATAGGGAAGCTAAAATCAACTATAACTAGGGAACTAGTAGTTGTATAAAAGGCTGATATAGACTGTTCGAATCCTTGATCTTTTCTGGATTTTATGGTATATTTTATTCATAGGGTTGCTTATTAGATTGCTTAGTTAGTGCACGTGGGCAGCTAGATTATATGGTCGTGAGTTGATTTTTTATTTTTCCTATATAAATAAATTTTGCGGAAATTAAAAAGTAGCTCCTAAGACCCGGCTAGCGACCCCCTTCCGTTGATATAGTCGGTAGGTCTATGAGGGGACTCAGAAAATCCTCTTATTGCTCGTTAGATCGTTCGTCTAGCTGAAATCTACTATATTTAACTATCAAAGCTCTATATCTTGAAGAATCATTGTATTATAGTGAATCTAGAAGCCGCCGCGTTGGAATCTACTAGGGAGGTCTTCCTATCCCTCTAGCTAGATTCCCCTTCCATTTTCAATACTACCTATTCTCTTGCCCTAAATATAAACCTCCTAGTCTAGATACTATTCTAACTACCCTTTATTAATATATATAGGGGTGCTATAATCCTAGAGTATCTATAGATAAACTATTAGTAAAAGTTATAGAACCCTAGGAAGAATTATATATCCTTAAAACTTATAGGTTCCTTCTAATCCTAAATAGTAGTAACTTAGCGGGTGTTTATTAAGATCCTATTAATAAAGAGGATAAACCCTAGGAACTCTACTAACTCCTAGTAAAACTTATATTTAGAGGGTTATATATATAATTCTACCTCTCTTATATACTCTAGGACTTCTTTAATATATATAGTATACTTCTCTTATATTTTTAAAAAGATAAGGATATTATCTAGATAAACTATATAAATAGTATTAACTAGCCTATAAAGCGCTTTATAGATATAGTTCTAGAATATAGCTAGGGTATTTATTAACCTAAAAGGCATTATAAGATATTTATAGTGCCTATAGCGCGTGTGGAATATAGTATTTTACTTATTACCCCCTTTTATCTAGATTCTATAATAAGTATCCTTAATATTAATTTTTAAGAAGAAGTAAGCTCCTTAGCACTAGTCTAGGATCTCTAAAATTAGGGAAAGAGTATAGTAATTCTTCTATATTACCTTATTAAGACCCTAGTAATCTATATATAATTAGAGTGTACTATCTTTCTTTAGTATAAATAGGATAGGCATGCCTATAGGGCTCTTTAATAGTCTTATCTAGCCTTTCTATAGGTTCTTATTAATATATTTATAAAGTTCCTTTAATTTACCTTAGAAAAGGGGGTAAATTAGTCTATATAGGGGTGTAGCCCCTAGTATTAGATTAATTATATAATTAGTTATCTTTCTTAAAGGCAAGCTCCCTACCTTATCTAATATAAACATATCTTTAAACTTATATAGCTCCTAGGGGATATCTTTAATAGTTCTATATACCTTTACCTCTTCTTTATCTCTAAGGGTAATAAACTTATCTTCTATAACCTTATTAATAGCGTATATAATAGTCTTATTATATATAACCTTTATAAATTTATAGGGAGTTATAAGTAAAAAGGCCTTTCTTCTTTTCTTAAATTACCACTCTTATAAGTATAAGCAAAGGTAGACATATTCCTTAGTAAGTATATATATCCTAATTAATATAGGGCTTCCCTTAGTTCTTAGGTCCCTATTAATAGCTATATATAGTAGCTTAAGGTCCTTTTCTTCTTCTCTTAAGTTTTTAATTATAATAGGGACCTTATAGATACTTGTTAAAATTATGCTATTTATAGCACTATTTTATAGGCCCACTAGTTGCCTAGTTGCGTTGTTGCAACGTTGGTTACAAGGCGTTGCCTGCAGCGTTGTTGGCTGCGGCCAGCTTTGGCTGTGACCTGCGTTCACAACCAACCCACAGGCTTATATGACTAAGCCGACTAGGTTACCCTATAGGGAAGCTAAAATCGACTGTAACTAGGGAACTAGTAGTCGTATAAAAGGGTAATGTATACTATTCAAATCCTTGATTTTTTCTGGATTTTATGGTATATTTTATTTATAGGGTTGCTTATAAGAATGCTTAGTTAGTGCACGTGGGTGGCTAGATTATATGGTCATGAGTTAACTTTTTACTTTTCCTATATAAATGAATTTTGCGGAAAATAAAAAATAGCTCCTAAGACCCTATTAGCGACCCCGTTCCTTTGATATGGTTAGTAGGTCTATAAGGGGACTTAGAAAATCCTCTCATTGCTCATCAGATCGTTCGTCTAGCTAGAAATCTACTATATTCAACTATTAACGCTCTATATCTTGAAGAATCGTCGTATTATAGTGAATCTAGAAGCCGCCGCGTTGAATCTACTAGGGAGGTCTTCCTATCCCTCTAGTACAGATTCCCTTCCATTTTCAATAATACTATATTAGGGAACTATAAGAGCCCCCACTGCCTTAATAATAGGTGCCGTGGCCTTAGCTTAGTTAAGTTTGTGGGCTTATATAAATTTAGTGCTAATAATATTAATCTTAGCATAACTATTAAGATCCGCTGCTGTTTTAATATCTATATACCTATAAATAGTAACTAGTGTATAAAATTAATACCCTATTAGTACCTTAGTGTTTAAGGTAGAGATAAGGGTATCTACTTCTACCTTAGGGAGTTTTCTAGGTCTTATTACTCCTTCTTTAGCTTATTATATCTATTTATAAGATACTCTATACTATTATAGTTAAAACACTACCTTCTATACCTAGGTTTATAGTTATTTAGGTAGGTAATAGGAGACTTCTCTTAGTCCTTATCCTTCTAATTGTTATGGACTCGAGCTATGAGCTCGGGTCATGAGCGGAGCAGGGAAGCCTCCGGGGAGTCTCCGGAAAGAGGGCGGTTTATACGCGGCTAAACGCTAGCCAGTGCGTAGGTCGCGCACTAACTAAGCATAGCCCCTTATTAAGGGGGATACTATAAGACCCTAAGCTTAGTCTTCTTCTTCTTCTATAAGAATATTAATTACACTTTAAATGCTTATATATAGCAGCTATAAGGCTAGTTCTTAATATTTAATATTCTTTACTATAGCACTAAAAGACCTAGAGTAGACACTATTACTTTTAGAAATAGAAATAGATAAAGTAGCAGGACTATAGAAAGTAGTTATAAAGTAAACTAGGTAATTAGAATTCTTATAAGAATAGTTAAATATAGCTACTAACCTAACTTAACTAAAATAAAAACCCTTACCTATAGGTACCCTATTTAATAGGGATAAAGGACTATTTATATTATAGAAGGGCCTAATAGCTTATAAGTTAGTGGCTAACTATAACTTTATTAGAAATAAGCAGGACTAGTGGTTCTTTATCTACTAGAACCTATCTCCTAAGGTCTAGGCCTATATTACCCCCTTCTTTAAATAGGGCTATATAATATATTATTAACCTAAGTAGTTCCTTTAATACCTTAGGGAGATATTTAATAATCCTTATTAATAGGAAATAGTAATTATAGAACTTAACTAGCTTATATAATAATAGAATAAGTGTTTTAGTAACTTCTATATTTAATTTAAATAGAAATTAGCGCTTACTAGGGGGCTAGGATAGGATAATACTATAAAGCTAGCTAAATTATATATAGCACTTAATAAGTAGATAAGGGATTCTAGTATAGAGTAGGATATACCCTATACTAACTACCTATTAGCTATAGCTTACTACTATAATATTACTTTAGATATTAAGTTATATTAATTAGAGAAGAAATATTAGTTATAAAGGAATGCCCTACTAGTGGCTAGGTAATAGTAAGATAAGAACACACTAATAATAGATATCTAATCCACAGGTATATCTTATACCTAAAAGAGCTCTAGGAAGCTATAGGGCTAGTTAAAGTTAGCTAGTAGGAGTGGCATAAAATAGGCTAAGTAGGTCTCTTAGGAAGTAATTAACATATAAAAAGATAAGGGTAAGTGCCTATAGTGCGGCTCTACTAAGCATTTTATCTTAGGATATATACTATATACTACTATCCCTCCTTAGGGGAGGTTATTAATTAATACTTATAACTTAGTAAAGGTTAAGCCTAATAATTTAGGTAGTAAGGCTAATAAATAGTTAGGAAAAGAATAACCCCTTTATTAAGTTATTTAAATAGGGTTAAGAGTAAGGAGCCTAGGGAGGCATTATAGCATATAGTTATTACTAATAAGGATTTTAAATAGATCTAGAATAATATAGATTTATTACCCTTTTTGCTTCTAGTATTAATTAATAAAACTACCTTTATAGATACCTAGGTTAATATAGGTTATAACTACTATGCTAATATAAGTAAATACCTTATCTAGAAGCTTTAATTAGAATATATCCCCTTACTAGCTAAGAGGCTGGTTTATATAGCGGTTAGTGTAAAATAAGGGGGAACTAAGAGTTATAAAAAATATTTATATATAATATATATTATTTATTTTTAGGTAGATATAAATAGATAGGAAACGCTAATTATAGTATATATAATCCTAGGTTTAACTAGAGAGTTAATCCTTAGGACGCTATAGATAGGATATTATAATATAAAGCTAGAAATAAAGTATTGCTAGTTAACTATAGGGTTAGTAAATAACTTAAAAGTATAGGCTACGCTATATAAGAAGGTTAACTAACCTATAGTAGTAATCCTAGGATTAACCTTTATAGGGATAGTATATAGGGTAAAAAGGTAAAAGTAGTATATCTAGCTTCTAGCTATAAGTCTATAGGAAATTACATCTATCTTATAGATTAACGCTACACTAGAAGCATTAGAAGAAAAGCTATTAAAATCCTTACTAGAGGCGCTATAGGATTTTAAGGATCTCTTCTAGGAGAGTAAGGTAAATGCCCTACCTTTATATTAAGGGAAGTTAGATTACTATATTTACCTTAAGAAAGATATAGAAGGGAATGTGCTAGACCTACTATAGGCGCTATTATATAGTATGCCTTATTAATATTTACTTAAGATTAGGAAGTAAGTTATAGATCTTATAGATAAAGGTTAGATTTAGGCTAGCTTATTAGTGGCTATAGCACTAGTACTATTAGTAAAGAAGCTAGGAGAAGGATAGAGGTTTTATATAGACTATTATATATTAAATAAGATTATAGAATAGGACTAGTACCCCTTACCTTTAGTTAAGGAAATGCTATAGTTTTTATTAGAAGTAAAGTGGTTTATAAAGCTAGATATATAAGCAGCGTTTTATTAGTTATAAATTACTAAAGGTAAGGAATATTAGACTATATTCTAAGCGTAATTTAGGTTATTTAAATAGTTAGTTTGCCTATTTAGGTTAGCAGGCGCTCCTATAACCTTCTAGAGATATATTAATAGTACACTTAGTGGTATTCTTAGGGACTATATTACTACATACCTTAATAATATCCTTATCTATTTAGGGGGATTATAAAAGGACTATATAAAGAAGGTTTAGGGGGTGCTAGCTAGGCTATAATAGGCTAGCTTATACTTAGATATTAAGAAGTGTGTGTTTATAATTATTGAAAATGGAAGGGGAATCTAGCTAGAGGGATAGGAAGACCTCCCTAGTAGATTCCAACGCGGCGGCTTCTAGATTCACTATAATACAACGATTCTTCAAGATATAGAGCGTTAATAGTTGAATATAGTAGATTTCTAGCTAGACGAACGATCTGACGAGCAATGAGAGGATTTTCTGAGTCCCCTTATAGACCTACCGACCGTATCGACAGAAGGGGGTCGCTAGCCGGGTCTTAGGAGCTATTTTTTATTTTCCGTAAAATTTATTTGTATAGGAAAAGTAAAAAATCGACTCACAGCCATACAATCTAGCCACCCACGTGCACTAACTAAGCAATCTAATAAGCAACCCTATAAATAAAATACATTATTAAATCCGGAAAAAATCAAGGATTCGAACAGTATAAGTCAGCCTTTTATACGACTACTAGTTCCCTAGTTACAGTCGATTTTAGCTTCCCTATAGGGTAGCCTAGTCGGCTTAGTCATACAAGCCTGTGGGTTGGTTGTGTGCGGGAACGTAGATCACAGCCAAAGCTGCAGGCAAACGCTGCAAGCAACGCCTTGTAACCAACGTTGCAACAACGCAACTAGGCAACTAGTGGGCCTATAAAATAGTGCTATAAATAGCATAATTTTAACACTCCCTCTAGAAAAGTATGAGTTAACTAATTCGATACCTAAACTTAGCTCTTTAATAGATATCTAAGTTAACGATAAATTCAATAATAAATCCAATAACTTTTCAACGAAATCAATACCAATAACTTTTCAGCGGAATTCCAGTGTTTTTGTTGATTTTAGTGGTTTTTCGACTTTTTTAGTTGATTTTCTTTAAAACTAGGCCTTTGTGTTCGTAAGACCTAATAGTTGAATAAATTGTTGAAATTTATCGTTAGGCAGGGGCTTAGTTAAGCCATCTGCAGGCATCTCTTTAGTATTAATATAGATAACCTTAGCTATACCCTTCTGTACCTTTTCTCTAGTATAGTTGAATTTTAGCAGGGTATGCTTTGTTCTGCTGTGAAGAGCAGGGTTATTAGCGGTCGTTATAGCGCCTTAGTTATTACTAAAAATCGGAATAGGAGGTGCTATAGGTAGCTTAATTTCCTTAAAAAGGCTATAGAGCCACTCTAGCTCCCTAATAGCTTCACATAGAGCATCTAATTCAGCCTCTAATGTCGATAAAGCTATTGTAGTTGCTTTCTTTGATTTCCAGCTAATAGGTCCTTCAGCTAGCTTATAGAGATAAGCATAGGTTGATTTAGAGGACTTATCTCCCGCGAAGTCGCTATCACAGAAGCCAATAAGGGTTGCAGAGGCCTTAATAGCGTTTTTAGACCTTCTATAAGTTATAGAGTAACTTATAGAGCCTAGAAGGTATCTAAGCAGATGTTTAGCAGCATTTAAGTGCTCTATATAAGGCTTAGCTAACGCTGTTAAAAGCCATTAAACCGGAAAAGCAATATCGGGCCTTGTAAGGAGCATTAAGTACATAATAGTCCCTATAATACTCTGATAAAGCTTGTGATCAGAGGAGGAGAGAGGTTTAGTTAGGTAGGCTGCCTGTTTTATAATTCTAGGTTATAGGGGAATTTTAGCAGGCCTAGCATCTTTTATGTTGAATCTCTCTAGGGCCTCAGAAATGTACTGGGACTGGTGGATAGTTAGGGTCCCTTTCTTTTGATTTCTAGTGATTTGAACGCCTAGGAAGAATTCGGCTGGCCCACGATCTTCTATAGGATAAGCTTTGTGTAATAGCTTCTTTAGCCTGTTAATATAAGCTAGATCCGGTCCTATTAGAAGACAGTCATCTACATAAGTCGCTATATATGTAGATGTAGTTGGGTTGAAGAAGATAGTAGGGTTAGATATAAGGGGGTGGAAGCCTAATTTTCGAAGAAGTTCCTTTAGGGCCTACTGCCACTCTCTAGAGCTCTGTTTTAATCTATATAAAGCTTTCTATAGGAAAATAACCTGCTTTTAAGAGGGATTATAGCCGTATTTTTTGAGTAATTTAGCTATCTTAGGCGTAGTAGCTTCGGCAAATTCAACGAATCCATCAGGGATCTGTATGTAGATAGCTTCTTTTAGCAAGCTATTTAGGAAGGCCCCTATAAAGTTAACCTATTTAACTTCCCAGTTATTACAAGCCGCTAGGGCTAGTAATATCCGCTAACTAGGGGGAATGCTAGTAGCAGCGTAGGTCTCGATATAATCCTAACCTTCTATCTGCATAAAGCCTTTTGCAACGAGTCGGGCCTTGTGTTTTATAGGATTATTTTCTTTATCCTTTTTAAGCTTATAGACAAGCCTATTTTTAAGAACTTTTCGGCCCTTAGGAATCTGGTCTATCCCTATAAATTTAAAAGTTCCGGCAGCTAGTAGCTGCTTAAATTCGCTAAAGGTAGCATTAACCCATTTTTAGCTATCCTTGCTTTTTAATGCTTGTTTCTAGGTCTTAGGGGTATCCGGATTATTGTTATTAGATAACGATTTAGCCTTTTCTTGTGCCTTGAAGCATATCTCCTTAACGAAGGAAGATAAATTAAAATCATTGATATCCATGGAATCAGGGTCGATTGAAGAATCTGAATCTAAAAACGGTTTTTTGATAGCACCCTTATTAGGGGCGCTAGAGCTTGGGCTCTCTAGGGGTAGCGCTGGAGGCGTTACAGCGGTCGTCCCGGGCGTTATAGGCGCGGCGGGCGCTGTAGGCGCTGTGGGCGCTGGGGGCGCTAGAGGCTTTGGATAGCTATCCTGAACCTCTAGATCTCGTGAGATATCGGCTTCTCCCTCTGAAGGATAGCTCCCTAAAGGCTTAGGGGACCCTATAGAGCCTATATCCTCTATAATCTTAACAAAGCTAGTCTTAACGACTGACCTTTTAGAGGGTATATAAACAAGATAGACGCTGGAACCTAGAGTAGCAAGCAGCCGGCCAGGGATAGTCCTAGGGGCTAGCTTCTAAAGCTTTGATCTCTGCTCCGGAGGTATTAGAACCTCGCAATAAGACCCTATAGCCCTAATTTTCGAAAAATCAGGCTTATAAGGGGTCTTAGGCTCTAAGTCAGCTAGGAATAGCTGCTTAGGGGTTAGTGGCTTAGTTGTATTGGCGGTGATGTTAACTAAGTCCACTATAGCTGGAAGGATATAAAGACCATAGATATAAAGGCAGCTTAGACCACTGAAGTGTAGCTCTAAGCTGGTCTAGGATAACCCTAATAGCCCTCTTAACTAGCCTATTCTATTCGTGAATATAGGGGCAAGAGGTGCTAAAGCAAATTCCCTTAGAAGATAACCAAGACTAAAGTTCGTTGTTAATTTTAGTACCTCCGTCGAAGTAAAGGTGCCTAGGATACGCGTTATATTGGTTTTTCAGGGCCTTAAAGAAGCCCTTAATAGCAGTATAAAGGGTCTAACCTTCTTTATTAGCTAATGAAAAGCACCACTTATACCGGGATTTTCGATCAATAAGTATAAGGACTAGGGCCTTCTTATTATGTGGTATAGGTTCGATTTTAACCGTATCTCCCTCTAGAATATCTAAAACCCTAGGGGGGTCCTGAATAGGTCTTTTAGTAGGTCTTCTAATAGCCTTCGATTGCATACAGGCTATGCAGTTAAAATCCTTTTCTTTAATAGCGGAAAAATTAGGGATCCCTTTAGCTAATTTTAAAGATTTCTTTAGTAAAGGGAGGCCGATGTGGCCTAATTAAATGTGCCAAAGAAGAGCTAAATCTAGTAACTTCTTGTAACTAGGATCTAGCTTGGAAGATCTATTAGGGCTATTATCCCCTAGCTCCCTCTGTTGCCAGGCCTCTTGAGAATCACAGGCCTCTGGGGGCAATAGACGGCCACTATCGTCACCCAAGTCATTAGGGTATGGACCTTCTAAACCCCCTATAGAAGATGCCTAACTAGGAGGAGCTTCGGTGGGACATAGGGCTGAATCTTCGTCTTCTTCAGAGTCTAATTCTTCGATTCGTTGATATTCCTCGGGATTAAATGCTGGCTGCGGAATTTGAACCTCTATAGGGTAGGAGAACCCTAATTTGGTCTTATAGGCTCTTTGCTGTTGGTTTTGTTGTTGGTTGCAAAATTGAGAGCCCATAAAGGAGAGGTGGGTTGAATGCTTGCAGATCTTAGGAGTAGCTTGCCCCTTAATCTGCAAAAAGAAGCCGTGTTTAGCAGGTTCTAGTAACCCACAGGGGCTTTTATCGGCTAGGAAAAGCTGATCTTTAGCTAGATAACCTCCCTTAAGATAGTGGGATAAACCGCTAACTAGGTTAGTATCTATACTAGGGAAATATAGGGCATCTAGCAGAGCTAAAGGCCTATATTCTGGTGGATTTTTCTTAACCAGAACGTTAAAAACAGCGGTGCCTCTTCCTTTAGGATAGATAGGTCCTCCTGCTGTAATTATAGGGCCGGTTTAACCTTTCTTAAGAGGTTTAAAGTCCCTAAAGAAAGCCCTATTATTACAAATATAACAAGAAGAACCTGTATCATATAGAAGGGAGTTTTTAACCACATCGTTAGAGTAGCTAAAAGTAGGCTTGCTAGTAGTGTCACTAGTAGTAGTACTAGAGGTATCCAAATCAGATTCAGAATCACTACTATCCTCGCTACTAGACTCGCTAGAATCTAGTTCTTCAACGTATCCCGTGGCTAGGCTATAGCCTAACGCAAAAGCAGCTTCTTTTCCTTTATTTTCCCCATTGCCACTCTTCTTCTTCTGCTTTTTCTTCCTAGAGGCTTTAGAAGGGTTTAAATCCTTCTTATCCTGCTCTTTAGTGGCGTTGGTAGAGTCCTTCTTAGTATTAGGATTAGAAGGTGACTTCTTTTCCTCGTCCTTAGAATTTCCCTTATTATTAGAAGCCTTATAGCTAAGAGCTTTAGCTACAGGGGAGGTTTTATCCCTCTGCTCTTCTAATAAATCCGCTATAAGGAACTGTAAATTTAAGGTATTTACAGGCAGCCCTTGTGCCCTAGTAGCTCTAATAGTAAATCTTTGTCTCTTAGCCTAGCTAGGAAAGGTCTGCTTTAATGCGTTAATATAATGGTTTACTTGATCTATAGGAGCGATCTCTACACTATAAAGCTGTAGTCTAGCTAGTAAGTTATTAAAATCAGTATTAAAAGCCTCTAAAGATCCCTTATAATTTAAAAAATTTAGGGAGTAGTAGCTAGCGTATAGCGTACCTCGCTAGATTTTAGCACTCTGCGAATATTGCCTAATAAGGACTTTATAGGCTTCTTTAGGGGATTTTTGCTAATATATAGCTGCCTGCGGTCCTGGTTAACAGCTATCTCTTAATATTATTAAAAGAATAGCTTAATCACAGTTAGCTAGATGGCCTGCTAAGCTAGGATTATCTATAAATTCAGGTAATCCTAGGGCTCTAAATTAGATGCTTAGGGCTTGCTTCCACTGATCATAGTTTTTAGGGCCTTTTAGCTTAGCTCCCTTAGGAATAGAGTGAACCTTCTTATTTAGTTCCTTAATAGCCCCTGTGTTAAAGGTAGCTTGTAAGTTACTAGAAGGTAAACTCGCAGAATTAGCGGCAGGCAGGTCTTCTACTAGAGCTTTGGTATTTTCTTCCCTTAGCTTAGTAGAATCCTGAAGACCTTACATAGCAGTCATGGTTTGCGTTAATTTATCTAATAGATCTTTAATGCTAGCCTTGTTTTTTAGACAATTTGACTTAGTATGCTTGATAAAATCAGTTAAGGTCTTACCTTATTGTTCAATTTGGCTCTGCATCTGTTGTTACAGTTGCAAAGCACTGGCTTGAACAGCTGGACCTTCTATATCTATCCTATCAGGGTCCCTAGGAGGGCTAGAAGGGCCTGCAGCAGGTCCCTTACCCTTATAATTCGGTGGTGCCATCTCTCAAAATTCCCTAGGATCTTAAAAGATATCCTGTGTAAGATCTCTAAATTTCTTCCTGTTACAAATATCGCGCGCTAGAAGCTAGGTTATGGTGCAACCGGGCTGCGCACGCAAATTATGTGGCGGGGCTGTTTGAAAGGGTGCCCCTCGAGGTCTAAAAGTGGGTCTGCGGTATGCGCGGGCAGAAACGGACCGGAGAAGATTCTCTGCGAAAATTTTCTCAACACCAAAAATAACGGATAGGAATCGTAGGATATAGGTATTGCAGCAGCCACAACACAACGTATAGTGCGTGCAGCGTATTACAATAGGTCAAAAAGCCTAGTATGAAGATACTAGATGTTCAATGATTTATAAAGGATGCAGCGTATCTACAGAGTAGATAATATTAAATATAACGGTCGCGGCAGTGAATAGAATCACTAAAAAGAGGTTATGGTTGTAACTAGATAGTTACAGTTGCAATGTGGTGGTTGCAGGTGCGGCTGTAAATGAACTTCAACACCAAGGGTCTGGCGTTGCGATGCGTAGAGCTAGTAGATGAAAGCTTCAACTAGCGGTTTCCTTCGTAATCTAAGAGCCCATAGGTCTAGTAGAGAGTAACTAGTACCCAAAATCAAGCACTAATCGCAGTAGAATAACGCAGTAATGTAGTAATCTTATAGGCCTTCCGGGCTCATAACCTATTGAAAATGGAAGGGGAATCTAGCTAGAGGGATAGGAAGACCTCCCTAGTAGATTCCAACGCGGCGGCTTCTAGATTCACTATAATACAACAATTCTTCAAGATATAGAGCGTTAATAGTTGAATATAGTAGATTTCTAGCTAGACGAACGATCTAACGAGCAATAAGAGGATTTTCTAAGTCCCCTTATAGACCTACCGACCATATTGACAGAAGGGGGTCGCTAGCCGGGTCTTAGGAGCTATTTTTTATTTTCCGTAAAATTCATTTATATAGGAAAAGTAAAAAATCGACTCACGGCCATACAATCTAGCCACCCACGTGCACTAACTAAGCAATCTAATAAGCAACCCTATAAATAAAATACATCATTAAATCCGGAAAAAATCAAGGATTCGAACAGTATAAGTCAGCCTTTTATACGACTACTAGTTCCCTAGTTACAGTCGATTTTAGCTTCCCTATAGGGTAGCCTAGTCGGCTTAGTCATACAAGCCTGTGGGTTGGTTGTGTGCGGGAACGTAGATCACAGCCAAAGCTGCAGGCAAACGCTGCAAGCAACGCCTTGTAACCAACGTTGCAACAACGCAACTAGGCAACTAGTGGGCCTATAAAATAGTGCTATAAATAGCATAATTTTAACAATAATAAAGGAGGTTAAATATCTAGGGTTTATTATCTATATAGGGAAAGAGATTTACCTAGACCTAGAGAAAATTATAGTAATTAGGGATTAGAAGGCGCCTATAAGGATCTAGGGAGTTTATAGGTTTCTAGGTTTTACTAACTTTTATTATAACTTTATACTATAGTTTTTAGAAGTTATAGGACCTCTACTAAATTTAATAAAGAAGGGTATCCTATTCTATTAGATAGAGGAGTGCGATAAGGTATTTAAAGCGTTAAAGCTTGCTTTTGTTTTATACCCTATTTTAATATAATAGGATCCTAATAAGAATATAGTAGTAGAGGTAGACTACTTAGGAATGGTATTAGGAGGTTATCTCTCCTAGGCTAATAATAAGGGCATTCTATATCTAGTGGCTTATTATTTAGCTTACCTATAGCTAGTGGAAAGGAACTATATAATTTATAATAAGGAGTTACTTATAATTATTACTTACCTTAAGGTATAGTTAGCAGAGCTATAGGGTATTAGTAAACTATTTATAATACTAATAGATTATAAAAACCTAGAATACTTTATAGCACTAAGGGAGATATTAGAATAGTAGGTAAGATAGGCTAAAACTCTAGCACTTTTTAATTTCCACTTATAATATAGACTAGGTATATAGGCAGGATAGCTAGATATATTATTAAGATATTATTAGGAAGACCTATATATAGAGAGACTAAAGATACCTATAGTACACTTAGCATTAACCCTAATATGCTATGTTTTTACTAAGGGGAAGTTATATGTAAATATATAGCCTATAGCAGCGATAGAAAGCGCAGAGACTAGGGATAATTTAGGGTCTAATATACACGTTCTAAAGGGTATAGTAATATTCGTAGATAATTACCTTTAATTATAATAGGATTAGGCTATTACCTATAATAAGACCTATAAATTATAGTTATAGGTAGTAAAGGTAGGGGCTTAGAAGTTTCTAGATATAGCTAGAATAAGAGAATAGATAGCGAATTGCTAGGTTAGCATAGGCAGAGTGCTTTAGTTTTAGGGCTAGATATAGGTTCTAAAGTAGGAGCCTTTAACTATAACTTTAATCTAGTATATATATAATTCCCCCTAATTAGGATATCTAGGGCGGAATACTACCTTTAAGGCGCTCTAGAGAGACTTCTATTAGGATAGCATATTATAGGATATAGCTTGTATTATACGTAACTACCACTATTATAGAGGGCGGAAAAGTTAATAATTAAGGTAAGGCTTATTAAAGCTAATACCGCTGCCTAATAGATACTAGTTACAAATTTTAATTAACTTTATAACTAACCTTCTAGCTAAAACACAGGACACTCTATGGTTTCTAATAGTTATTATAGATAGGCTTTCTAAATACATATAGCTTAAGGCTATAATATTAATAGGGGCTAAAGCGTGCGTAGAATAATTTAAACACTATTAGTGGCGTTTTTATAGCTTTCTAGCCTAAATTATCACGGATTAAGGCTTAGATTAGTTAAGTAACTTTTAGATAAAGCTTTGCGAAAAGGTTAGCACGTAATAACTTCTATTAATATTATATTACCCACAGACTAATAGTGGTATAGAATGTGCTAATTAGGAGGTACTAGCGGTCTTATAGGTATTATTATCCTTCTCCTAGTTTAACTAGCTAGACTATTTACTAGCTTACTAATTAGCCTTAAATAATAGGGACTTATCTATAATAGGGGTAAGTATAAATATAGTGCTATATAGATTTAATATACCTATAATTTAGGAAGTACCCTTTATATAGACTTTAATAATATTAGTAAAGGGGAGGGCTTAGGTATTCTTAAAGCATTTAAAAGATAGTATAGACTTAATATAAGCTACTATAGCTTTTATCTAGTAATAATAATAGGAGAATATAAATAGTGGCTATAGACTAGCGGAATGTTTCTAAGTAGGTAACTATATTTAGCTAAATCTTTAAAATATTAAGATAAATTAGCTATATAAGAAGCTAGACTAGGTAATAGTGAAATATAAAGTACTAGAAGTCCTAATACTATTAATAGTTAGATTAGATATACTAAGGGGCCGGCCTATACCCTATATTCTATATTAATTTAGTATAGAGAGCAGCGGATAATCTATTACTAAGCTAGATATTAGCTAATAAATAGCTACCTCTAGAATTAGTTATAACTAATACTAATACTAATCTTACTAAGTACTATATAGAGGAGATTCTTATAGCTAAAAATATATAAGGTTAAGGATTAAATTATAATATTTTAGTAAAATAGAAAGGATATATATAGCTAATATAGGAGCTATTAGAAAGTGTGCTTAAAATAAAAGTATTAGATAGGTTTAAATTATAATAGGGGGATATATAGATAAATAATAGCCCTAAAAGGGTGTGATTTAATTTAGCTATAGAAAACTAATACTATAACTATTCTCTAGTATATATATAGTATAGTATAGCCTTTCTACTATATTAAATAGTAATTAGTTAGGGGGGGGGGCTAATTATAGTAATAGTTCTCTATAATAGCGTAAGCTAGCTTAGTAATAAATATAGCTAGGCTATAGGTATTAGCTATAGCTTATTATATAGCAGCGGTAGTCTACTCCTAGGCTTAGATAGACTATATAAGGGTCTTACTTATATTAGTTATTCTATAGAGGAATTTAGTAGTAAGGGGATTTTAGCTATAGTAGCTAGGTATAGACTACATAAGGATAAGTGCTTATATATTAGTTATGCCCTAGGCATAGGCTATGCCTATAGGGGAAGAGGCTAGAGGTATAGCCTTAGTAGGATTAATATAGGTAGCTATAAGTATACTATTAAAATACTTATAGTAGTAGATAAAAGTTTTTATAAGAATAGTATAATACCCCTTCTTAGTAGTAGTCTTCTTTATAGTAGGAGTCTTAATAGCTAGATTAGTATCTAAAAGGGTAATAAGATACTTAAGGCTATAGTATAACTTAGGGTCTATATAGTAAAGGTATATCTCCTAGATATATATTTAATAGGTAGTGTAGTAGGGAGTATAGGTATTATTTAGACCTAGTATATAGGCTTATATACCCTTAGTATAAAGATTATTAATATATAGTAAGTATAGAAGATTATACTCCTTACTATTAGAGAGTTTATTATTATTAAAGTTACCCTTAAGGATATACTTAACTAAATATATCCCCTTACCTAGCTAGCTAGGGGGTAGGGGTAGAGGTAGAGATAGGGTAGAGATAGAATTAATAAGGATAAGATTAAAGTAAGATTTAGCATTAGATCTAATAATAATAAGATAGAATAGAATAAGATAAATAAAGACTTAGGGATAATATAATATAGAAGATATAAGGGAATAGGATAAAGTTATAAAGGAGTAGGAATAGAAATTAGGGGAAAAGAAAGGGAGTATTTATATTCCTTAAAGCTTAAGTTTAGAAATTAAATCTAGCTCTAACTAGAGCTAGGCTAAGCGCGTAGCTAGAGAAGGGCTAGGTCTAGATAGGGGTATAATATTATAAGAATAGGGATAAGATAGTTAGAATTATAGGATAGCTAGAGTAAAGTTAGGATTTAGTAGGTAATAAGTAAAAGGTAAAAGGTAAGTAATAATATAAGGCATAGAAAATAGCTAGTAGTAGGATAGAAAAGGAGTAGGCTAGTGTTTTTTAGGAGTAGAGTTAGAATATATAGGGATATAGTATAATAGAGATAGTTAAGGGTAGGGTAGACCTATAATAGAAAATTTTTATATACTACCTATAGGTAATATAGGTAAGGACTATACTTACTTTTAGCTAGGGGTTTTTAGGAGTAGAATTAGAATATATAGAGATATAGTATAATAGAGATAGTTAGGGATAGGGTAGACCTATAATAAAAAATTTTTATATACTATATATAGGTAGTATAGGTAAGGACTACACTTACTTTTAACTTAGGAAGGTAAGGAGGGGATAAGTAAGGGGGTATATTATAGACTTAAGCTATAAGCTTAGGTTATAAGTAGAGTAGGGAAGCCTTTAGGGAGTCTCTAGAAAGAGGGTAGGTTATATATGGCTAAACGCTAGCTAGTGCGTAGGTTGCGCACTAACTAAGCATAGCCCCTTATTAAGGGGGATGCTATAAGACCCTAAGCTTAGTCTTCTTCTTCTATAAGAATATTAATTACACTTTAAACGCTTATGTGTAGTAGCTATAAGGCTAGTTCTTAATACTAATCTTTATTAGACCTTCTACCTTATAGAAAGTTATATCTATAATATTAGGGAGCCTTATTTAGGCCCTTATCTTCTAAATACTTAGGCTTTTACTTACTCTTTAGCATAGCCTCCTAGAGTTACTAAGTAAGTTATATAACCTCCTTTTATGCCTTTCCTATAATAAAGGTATATAGGTTAATCTAGTTTTATAGGTTAGGGAGTAGTTTTATAAAGAATATAAGAGCTTATAACTTTTTAGTAGCTCTTTCTAGGTATTTCTCTAGTAAATCTAAGTAGATACTAAATTTAATAGGACTCTAGCCCTTATATTACTTTATATTCTCTAGCTATATAGCTATTTAGGTATTATAGTTAGTAGTATCTTAGAGTAGTATAAGAGTCTAGGTCTTAAATATATCCTAGTTATCTTTAAGATTACTTTAGTTATTAGCTATTTATTTATTAAGGTATTAGTTCTATCTTACCCTATAATTACTATATATATAATTAAGTATAAAGAGGATTTTTTAGTAATTATACTAATACTTTTACTTTACCCTATTAAAGGTATAGTTTAGGTTATTTATCTATATTTTATACTTCTATAGGTTTATAGGGTATTAGAGATTAGTAATATTTCTAACTTTAACCTCTTAGTAGCTATTACTAGAGAAGGAACTAGATCTTTACTACCTTTTTATCTTCTCTTTCCCTTTACTTAGCTATAGAAGGTTAATAAGCTCTTACTCTTATTCCTATAGTTTTTTAAGTTTCTTAAGCTAAGTTATTTACTTATTTATTACTATACTATTAGCTATAATATTAGAGGGTCTAGGTTTAGTCCTAGTTCCTATAGAATATAGTATATCTTTAGTAGTAATACTACCCTTATTTAATTAACTTTAGTTATTATTTAATATTACTTATGTAATGGACTTAAGCTCGAGGCTCGGGTCCTTCTCGGGTCCGGGAGGGCTCCGGAAAGGGCGCGGAGAGTGCATAGGGCAGCGTGCGGAGGTTATGCGGACTTAGGGCTTACTACACGCGCCACGCGCATAGACTACGCATAGGAGGATATATAGCTATACGCTATATAATCTCTTACTTAGCTCTTTCTTTCCTCTTTAAGAATAGTAATTACACTTTAGACGCTTATTTATAGTTACCCTAAGGCTAGTCTATAATATTTACTATTCTTTACTTTCTTTATATCCTTCCCCTTTTAGCTATATCTTAATAATAGTATAACCTTTATTAAGTAGGATAGAAATAGGTAAGCTAGCTATATTATAGGCGCTTATTAGGGAGTAGTTAGTGTAGATCTAAGTGCTTTATAAGAACTAACACTAAGTGAGGTAAAAGCTATTACCTATAGGGGCACTATTTAATAGTAATAGGATGCTCTTTATAGCCTAGAAGAGTCTTATAGGCTATAAGCTAGTTATAGACTAGGGGTTTATTAGGGGCACTAAGGACTAATAGTGCTTTATTTACTAGAACCTTTTAGTAAAGGTTTAGGCCTAGGTTATACCCTACTTTAAGAAAGGAAACTTAGTAAACTTTAATATAAGGCGCTTCCTTAATTACTTAGGGGAAATATTTAATAACCCCTATTAATAGGAATTAGCTATTACTAAGCTTAACTAGTTATAATAATAATAATATAAGCGGTTTAGTAACTTCTATATATAGTTTAAATAGAAACTTACGCTTATAGGCAGGCTAGGTTAGGTAGATAAGGTAAAGCTTTTAAAGCTACACACTATCCTTAATAAGTAGATAAGGGACTATAGTGTAGGATATGATATTCCCTAGGCTAACTACTCTGTAGCGTTAGCTTAGTTTAGGAATATTATATTAGATATTAAGTCCTATTATTTAGAGGAAAAGCATTACTTATATTACTAGGCATAACTAGCTCCCTAGGTAAACTAGTCTTTAGGGTAAGATAAGGATATGCTAATAATAGATATCTAGTTAGTGGGTATAGTAGGGGCCTAGAAAGGCTCTAGGAAAGCTATAGGTTACTAGTAGTAAGGGGTAAAAAGGGCTAAATAGGTTTCCTAGGAGGTACTTAATATATAATATAAGGAGGGTAAGTATATATAATGTAGCTCTAATAAGCACTAAGTTATAAAGTGTTCCTTATATTATACTATCTATCTAAAAGAGATACTAGTAGTTAATACCTATAAGGTAGAAGATATTAACTCTAAGGATTTAAGTAATAAGTTAGAAAAAAAGAATCCCCTTTATTAAGTTATTTAAATAGGGAGGAGGAATAGGAGCTTAGAGAGGCTTTATAGTATATAGTTAAGGTTAAGGATAACTTTAAATATATCTAGAGTAATATAGATATATTACCTTTCTTAGTCCCTATATTAATAAATAAGATAACCTTTTTAGATATATAAGTTAATATAGGATATAACTACTATACTACTATTAGTAAATACCTAGTCTAGAAGCTATAACTAGAATATATCCCCCTACTAACTAAGAGGTTAGTTTATATAGTAATTAGTGTGAAAAGAGGGGGAAGGGAGAATTATAAGGTAAGCTTATTAATTACATATATTATCTATTTTTAGATAGATATAGATAGATAGGAGACGCTAATTATGGCGTATATAATCCTAGGATTAATAAGATAACTTATCCTAGGGACTCCGTGGATAGCGCGCTATAATATTAACTTAAACGTGCGACGCTAATAACTAACTATAGGAGTGGCTAATAACCTATAGACTTAGGCTATAACTAATAGAGGGGTAAAGAAGCCTACTATATATATTATAGGATCTTTATTTGCGGGAATAGTATATTAGGTAAGAAAGCAGAAGGAGTATATATAGCTTTACGCTATAAGCTTATAGGAAATTATATCTATCCTATAGATTAATACTACACCGAAACCTATAGAGCAGGAGCTCTTAGTGTCCTTACTAGAGGAGTTATAGGATTATAAGGACCTTTTCTAGGAGAGTAAGGTAAATGCCCTACTACTACACTAGGGTAAGTCTAATTACTATATTTACCTAAAGTAGGATATAGAGGGTAATAAACTAGACTTACTATAGGCTCTGCTATATAATATACTATATTAATATCTCCTAGAGATATATAAGTAGGTAATAGACTTAATAGATAAGGGCTAGATTAGGGTAAGCTTATTATTAGTAGTAGCACTAGTTCTACTAGTAAAGAAACCTAGGGGTAGTTAGAGGTTTTATATAGACTATTGCGCGCTAAATAAGATTATAGAATAGGACTATTATCCCTTACCTTTAGTAAAAGAGACACTACGCTCCTTAGCTAAGGCAAAATAGTTTATAAAGCTAGATATATAAGCAGCGTTCTATTATATTTATATTACTAAGGGCTAGGAATACTAGATTGCTTTCTAGATATAATTTAGATTATTTAAGTGGTTAGTATGCCCCTTTAGTTTAGCGGGCGTGCCTATAACCTTTTAAAGGTATATTAATAGTATGCTTAGTAGTATCCTTAGGGACTATATTACTACTTATCTTAATAATATCTTAATCTATATAGGGGGGTTATAGAAAGACTATATATAGAAGGTCTGCGGGGTATTAGCTAGACTATAGTAGGCTAGGTTAAACCTAGATATTAAGAAGTATGTTTTTATAATAAAGGAGGTTAAGTACCTTAGGTTTATTATCTATGTAGGGAAATAAATTCGCCCGGATAACAAGAAGATTACTATAATTAGGGATTAGGAGGCCCTAATATAGGTCTAAGGAGTATATAGGTTCCTAGGGTTTACTAACTTTTATTATAACTTTATACTATAGTTTTTAGAAGTTATAGGTCCCCTAATTAACCTAATAAAGAAGGGTATAGTATTTTACTAGATAGAGGTATATAAGAAGGCTTTTAAAATGCTAAAGCTAGCTTTTATATTATACCCTATTCTTATATAATAGGACCCTAATAAGGATATAGTAGTAGAGGTAGACTGCTTAGGAATAGTATTAGGAGGCTACCTTTCCTAGATAAATAATAAAGGGGTCTTGTATCTAGTGGTGTACTACTTAGCTTGCTTGTAGCTAGCTTAATAGAATTATATAATATATAATAAGGAGCTTCTAGTAATTATCTTATGCCTTAGGGCGTAGTTAGCAAAGCTATAAAGTGTTAATAGGCTATTTATAATACTTATAGATTATAAGAACTTAGAGTACTTTATAGCCCTAAGAGAGATATTAGAATAGTAAGCGTAATAGGCAGAGACTCTAGCGCTCTTTAACTTCTACTTATATTATAGACTAGGGACTTAGGTAAGTAGACTAGATATATTATTAAGACGCTATTAGGAGGAGGTATAATCCGCTAAGCTAAAGGCGCCTATTGTACGGTTAATAATAATACCTATATAGTTTAGCTTTAGTTAGGGATAATTATGTGTAAATATTAGACCTATAGTGGCCCTAGAAAGCACCACTTTAGAGGATAATTTAGCTTTAGCTCTGGATATTCTAGCTAGAGACTCCTTATTTATAGATAGGTACCTTTAGTCCCTATAGGATTAGGCTATAGCCTATAATAAGACTTATAGGTTATAGCTTAAGGTAGTAAAGGCTAGGGCTTAGAAGTTTCCTAATATAGTAGGCATAAGGGAGTAGATTATAGACTATTAGATTAGCGTAAAAGGAGCATCTTAATTCTAGGGCTAGACTTAGGTGCTAAAGTGGGAACCCTTAACCACGACCTTAATCTAATAGATGTATAACTTACCCTTACTAGGTTACCTAGGGCAGAATACCACCTTTAAAGCGCTCTAGAGGGACTTCTATTAGGATAGTATATTATAGGACGTGGCATGGTTTATGTAAAACTATTACTACTATAGGGGGCAGAAGAGCTAGTAGCTACAATAGGGCTTACTAAAGCTAATTCCTCCGCTAGATAGATATTAGTCGCAGATCTCTATTAACTTTATAATAGAGCTCCCCGCTTAAGATTAGGCTAACCTATAGTTCCTTATAGTAATTATAGATAGACTCTCTAAGTTCATGTAGCTTAAGGCTATAACGTTAATAAAGGCTAAGATATGTGTGGAGCGGTTTAAACACTTGTTAAAATTATGCTATTTATAGCACTATTTTATAGGCCCACTAGTTGCCTAGTTGCGTTGTTGCAACGTTGGTTGCGAGGCGTTGCCTGCAGCGTTGTTGGCCGTGGCCAGCAGCTTTAGCTGTGACCTGCGTTCCTGCACACAACCAACCCACAGGCTTGTATGACTAAGCCGACTAGGCTACCCTATAGGGAAGCTAAAATCGACTGTAACTAGGGAACTAGTAGTCGTATAAAAGGCTGACTTATACTGTTCGAATCCTTGATTTTTTCTGGATTTAATGATGTATTTTATTTATAGGGTTGCTTATTAGATTGCTTAGTTAGTGCACGTGGGTGGCTAGATTGTATGGTCGTGAGTTGATTTTTTACTTTTCATATATAAATGAATTTTGCGGAAAATAAAAAATAGCTCCTAAGGCCTAGCTAGCGACCCCCTTCCGTCGATATAGTCGGTAGGTCTATGAGGGGACTCAGAAAATCCTCTTATTGCTCGTCAGATCGTTCGTCTAGCTAGAAATCTACTATATTCAACTATTAACGCTCTATATCTTGAAGAATCGTTGTATTATAGTGAATCTAGAAGCCGCCGCGTTAGAATCTACTAGGGAGGTCTTCCTATCCCTCTAGCTAGATTCCCCTTCCATTTTCAATAACACTATTAGTGGCGGTTCCACGGGTTCCCTACCTAGATTATTATAGATCGCGGTTTAGATTAGTTAAGTAGTTTTTAGATAGCGCTCTATAAGAAGGTAGGCATAAAGTAACTACTATTAACCTTATATTACCTATAGATAGATAGAGGTATAGAGAGAGCTAACCAGGAGATTCAGGCAGTGTTATAGGTAATGTTATCCTTCTTGTAATTTAAGTAGGCTAATTACCTACTAGCCTGCTAGCTAGCGTTAAATAATAGGGATTCTTTAGTAATAGGAGTAAGCGTGAATATAGCGCTCTATAGCTTTAATATACCTATAATCTAGGAGGCGCTGCTATTAGAGGTATTAAAAACTTCACTAAAAGGATAGGTATAAGCGTTCCTATAGCACTTAAAAGAGGGTATAGACCTAATATAGGCTATAATAGCCTTTGTCTAATAATAATAATAAGAAAGTATAAATAGTAGTTAGAGACTAGTAGAATAGTTCTAGGTTAGGGACTATGTGTGGTTAAGCCTTTAGAATATTAAGATAAACTAACTATATAAGAAGTTAGATTAGGTTATAGTAAAGTATAAGGTACTAGAGGTGCTAATGCTATTAACTATAAAGTTAGATATTCCTAGGGGGCTATACCTAATCTTTTATGTAGATTTAGTTTAGAGGGTAGTAGAGGATCTATTACTAAGCTAGAAGCTAGCTAATAAATAACCTCTGCTAGAGCTAATATTAATAGATATAGATAGTGACCTTGTAGAGTACTAGGTAGAGGAGATCCTTATAGCTAAAAACGCTCCTAGTTAGGGAGCAAATTATAATATACTAGTTAAGTAGAAAGGTTATATTTAGCTAATATAGGAGCCCCTAGAGAATATATAGGATACTAAGGCGCTAGATAGATTTAAGGTAGAATAGGGGGATATATAGATAAGTAATAGTCTAAAGTAAGTGTAGAAATAGGTATAGTTTAATTTACCCCTAGAGGAGTAAGGCCTCTAGGATATATATAGAGGGGGGAGGTAGGGATAAGGAGGAGGTAGGGTTTAAAAATTTTTCTTATATAGTAAGGGGAGGGGAAGGGTATAGAGAGGGGTATATAATAGACTTAAGCTTAAGGCTTAGGTCCTTCTTAGGTCTAGGAGGGCTCTAGAAAGGGCGCGGAGAGTATATAGGGTAGCGTGCGGAGGTTATATAGACTTAGGGCTTACTACGCATACTACACGTATAGACTACGCATAGGAGGATATATAGCTGCACACTATGCGATCTCTTGCTTAGCTCTTTCTTTCCTCTTTAAGAATAGTAATCGCACTTTAGACGCTTGTTTGCAGTTGCCCCAAGGCCAGTCCATAACAACTTAGGTTAATTAGGTAGTTCTTAGCCCTATATTACTCTTAGGTAGCTAGTAGTAGAAGCTTTAGAATTATAAGGATAAAGGTAGCTAGGTAAAAGGATATAGGGTATACTTATATATTAACTAAAGCTTACTAGGTCTAAGTGTAATATATATATAAGTTACTGGTTTATAGCTAGTGGCTTGCTAATATTATATAGACCTAGCCCTTCCTTCTAGTGTTAGGCGCCGCGGTGCTCTGGCGCTGCGGTGCACGCATGCGCGTGGGTTACGTTGTGAGGGGCCTCACATTCTTATTATATAGTATAGGTTTGATTTTAACCGTATCTCCCTCTAGAATATCTAAAACCCTAGGGGGATCCTGAATAGGTCTTTTAGTAGGTCTTCTAATAGCCTTTAATTACATACAGGCTATGCAGTTAAAATCCTTGTCTTTAATAGCAGAAAAATCAGGGATCCCTTTAGCTAATTTCAAAGATTTCTTAAGTAAAGGGAGGCTAATATAGCCTAATTAAATATGCTAAAGAAGGGCTAAATCTAGCAATTTCTAATAACTAGAATCTAGCTTTTTAGAGCTATTATCCCCTAGCTCCCTCTATTGCCAGGCCTCTTAAGAATCACAGGCCTCTGGGGGCAATAGACGGCCACTATCGTCACCTAAGTCATTAGGGTATAGACCTTCTAAACCCCCTATAGAAGATACCTAACTAGGAGGAGCTTTAGTGGGACATAGGGCTGAATCTTCGTCTTCTTTATTAGAATTTAGTTCTTCAATTCGTTAATATTCCTTGGGATTAAATGCTGGCTGCGGAGTTTAAACCTCTATAGGGTAGGAAAACCCTAATTTGGTCTTATAGGCTCTTTATTAGCTTTGTTATTGGTTGCAAAATTAAGAGCCTATAAAGGAGAGGTGGGTTAAATGCTTGCAGATCTTAGGAGTAGCTTGCCCCTTAATCTGCAAAAAGAAGCCGTGTTTAGCAGGTTCTAGTAACCCATAGGGTCTTTTATTAGCTAGGAAAAGCTAATCTTTAGCTAGATAACCTCCCTTAAGATAGTGGGATAAACCGCTATCTAGGTTAGTATCTATACTGGGGAAATATAGGGCATCTAGCAGAGCTAAAGGCCTATATTCTAGTGGGTTTTTCTTAACTAGAACGTTAAAAACAGCAGTGCCTCTTCCTTTAGGATAAATAGGTCCTCCTGCTGTAATTATAGGGCTAGTTTAACCTTTCTTAAGAGGCTTAAAGTCCCTAAAGAAAGCCCTATTATTATAAATATAATAAGAAGAACCTATATTATATAAAAGGGAGTTTTTAACCATATCATTAGAGTAGCTAAAAGTAGGCTTAGTAGTGTCACTAGTAGTAGTGGTACTAGAGGTATCTAAATTAGATTTAGAATCACTACTATCCTCGCTGCTAGATTTGCTAGAATCTAGTTCTTTAACATATCCTATGGCTAGGCTATAGCCTAACGCAAAAGTAGCTTCTTTTCCTTTATTATCCCCGTTACCACTCTTCTTCTTCTGCTTTTTCTTCCTAGAGGCTTTAGAAGGGTTTAAATCCTTCTTATCCTGCTCTTTAGTGGCGTTAGTAGAGTCCTTCTTAGTATTAGGATTAGAAGATTTCTTTTCCTTATCCTTAGAATTTCCCTTATTATTAGAAGCCTTATAGCTAAGAGCTTTAGCCATAGGAGAGGTTTTATCCCTCTGTTCTTCTAATAAATCCGCTATAAGGAACTGTAAATTTAAGGTATTTACAGGCAGTCCTTATGCCCTAGTAGCTCTAATAGTAAATCTTTGTCTCTTAGCCTTACTAGGAAAGGTCTACTTTAATATATTAATATAATGGTTTACTTAATTAATAGGAGCAATCTCTACACTATAAAGTTATAGTCTAGCTAGTAAGTTATTAAAATTAGCATTGAAAGCCTCTAAAGATCCCTTTTAATTTAAAAAATTTAGGGAGTAGTAGCTAGTATATAGCGTATCTCGCTAGATTTTAGCACTCTGCAAATATTACCTAATAAGGACTTTATAGGCTTCTTCGGAGGATTTTTGCTAATATATAGCTGCCTATAGTCTAGGTTAGTAGCTATCTCTTAATATCATTAAAAGAATAGCTTAATCACAGTTAGCTAGATAGCCTACTAAGCTAGGATTATCTATAAATTCAGGTAATCCTAGGGCTCTAAATTAAATGCTCAGGGCTTGCTTCCACTGATTATAATTTTTAGGGCGTTTTAGCTTAGCTCCCTTAGGAATAGAGTAAACCTTCTTATTTAGTTCCTTAATAGCACCTATATTAAAGGCAGCTTATAAGTTACTAGAAGGTAAACCTATAGAATTAGCAGCAGGCAGGTCTTCTACCGGAGCTTTAGTATTTTCTTCCCTTAGCTTAGTAGAATCCTAAAGACCTTACATAGCAGTTATAGCTTACGTTAATTTATCTAATAGATTATTAATGCTAGCCTTAGCTTCTAGCCGTTTTAACTCGCTATGTTCCATAAAATTCTTTAAAGTCTTGCCTTATTGTTTAATTTAGCTTTGCATCTATTATTAAAAAGCACTAGCTTAAACAGCCAGACCTTCTATATCCATCCTATCAGGGCTAGAGGGGCCTGCAGCAGGTCCCATACCCTTATAATTCAGTAGTGCTATTTCCTAGGATCTCAAAAGATATCCTATGTAAGATCTCTAAATTTCTTCCTGTTATAAATAACACGCACTAGAAGCTAGGTTATAGTGTAACCGGGCTACGCACGCAAATTGTGTGGCAGGGCTGTTTAAAAGGGTGCCCCTTAAGGTCTAAAAGTGGGTCTACGGTATGCGCGGGCAGAAACGAGCTAGAGAAGATTCTGTTGCACCCACAAGGGCATAATTGATCCCGGCCGCACGATAGTCTCGCTACTCAACTAGCTGAGACAGGAATCCACCCCGCGCAAGTCATTTTCCAAGACCTCCGTAGTTTCATAGTATGTTTTATCATTGTACCAGTACCCCACTGATGGTACAGGTACTTAGGTATTTAGACTATAGTCCGCACCCTCTTATAGGGTTAGACAACTTAATAGATACGATCACATTAAACCCTAGCTTCGCGGTCTAATATAGTAGTAATTACGTGGTGTTTATGATAATTATACCTTTCTTCTAAATCAGTACTCTTCTCTTTAAATTAACTAATTATTTGATCTTTAAATAATTAGTACAAACACGGCAAAAGAGAGGCCTAATTCATTAACATCATGATCGGGCGACCCTAGCACGCTAGGATTAATACCACTATCTATTAGTTTAACAATAATAACACTACAGGCATCCTTACGATGTCTAAGGAGTCTTCTAAGAGCAATGAGCTGGCTATTAAGCTGTAGGAGCCCTATTACTAGGACCTATGGTATAAGATAGTTAAGGCAAGAGTAGTTAAAGACAGAATTTAGGTCTTTATTAATCCTAACTTAATTATATAGCTAGATTACCCTCCTGAGCCTCTAATCCTCATAGGAAATAGGACTCTAGCAAAGAGAAGGGCAGCAGAGGCTGCATAGGGTTAATTATCTATAATAGATACTATAGGAGTTTAAACGCGCTTATAGAGCAGTAGAACGCTAGTTAGTAGCGCGCGGCAACCCTAGGAAAGCTCTTCTAAAGGTTATGATATGCCTAAAGAGAGTTATTTTCAGTACCCTTAACAACCTAATGATACTAAAGATAGCGCTTAGTTCGCAGTTCTTAGTGGTTGTTATTAGGTATTTAACAGCTAATTCCAGAGCCTTATAAAGGCCCTATAAGAGTATTACACTTAGTTTATAGCGATGCTTAGGCCTAAGTATAAGTAGATAACCTTAAGGTATGTATCCCTTTATAATAAGATTAAGGAGCTTATAAGGAATGTAATACCTTTAAGCAGAACTATTAAGTATTATACTAAAGTTAATTTTAATAAGACTATTAAGCGGAACCTTATAAAGGTAAACATTAATAAGTGGCTTATAGATACTTTAATTAGCTATAAGAGATGCTTTTAAGCAGACTGCCCTATTACTAAAGGTAACTTACCTGTGGAAATGATTAATGACGCTATTAGGGCATGATTCCCTGCTATCTTGGCTTAAATTAGCTTATTAATTTATATAGCAGAGAGCGAGGGAAAGGTCCTAGATTTCTATAGTATTATAAGTAGAATTAGGCACCTAATTAAAGCCTAAGGGAGATCTTAGGTAAAGTTAAATAATGCCTTTAGAGCTAAGCTAACTTAATAGTAAAGTAAAGGATAAGGTATAAAGTTAGTAAAGAAAGACTATATCTACTATAAGAAGCATAAGGTAAAGAAGTTAAGAGACTTATAGAAGGTCTATAGGGCACTCTACCTAATAAAGGACTGGAAAGTTAATAAAGAGCTATTAAAGAAAGCAAAGGAAGTGATGAATTGTTAGCCTAATAATGTAAAGAAGGTATATAACGCGTGGTTAAAGGATAATAGCGTAAAGGAACCTAAAGAAGTCAATATAGCGTTTTTAGCTACGGAAGAGTCAGAGTCTTCAGAGGCTTTCCTCGCCTAGGGTAAATCGCGAGTTATACTTAATAGCGGCACTTTAATCCATATCTTTAATAATAAACGCTGGTTTATAGACCTTAATTACAGTTAACAACCTGGAATTCGAGCCGGTTACGGTGTTACTAAGGCTCACGGCATTAGCATAGCTTAGATTATCCTGATAGACGGCTAGACCCTTACCTTATTAAAGGCCTAGTACTAACTATTATTCTTCGCAAACCTTATATCTCTTTAGCTACTTATAAAGAAGGGAATAAGGTAGGATAACCTTACTAGAAGGGTCACAGACCTAGCAAGAGGTAATTAGGAGATATTTTAAACTTAGATTATTAGTACATAGCTATATATAGAGGGCTTAAGCCCGTTGGATGTTTTTGCTATAAAGGGAGATTTAAGAGACCTAAAGGCCGTGATAATAACGCCTGCGGACCTATGGCATACTAGATTAGCGTATCTAGGCGAGGATGTGATAAATTAAGTGCTTAAGAAGCTTTAAATCCTATTAAAGGAAAGGAGCGCAGGGAAATGTAAGGTCTGTTAGATAGCTAAGGCATAGAGGCAGATATTACGAGTGTCACAGGCAGGGTCGTTACCTTCGGGGCCGCTTTAGGTGGTCTCTTTTAACCTCTTTGCTTAATTATTAGGGTATAATGAAGACTAATACATCGCTCTCTTTACCTGTAGAGCTATAGGATTACGCTATATCTTTATAATCCTATTAAAAACAGATATTACGCTTTGCTTTAATTAGTTAGAAGCTATGTACATAAGAGTGTACAGCATCCATATCGCGGTTGTGATAACTAATAGTAAGACTGCCTTTTAGACTAAAAAGCAAGAAATTAAGGTTATAAATAGAGGCATTATCGTTAGAAAGTCCAGCCTGGCTTACCCACATTAAAATGGGCACGCTAAATGGTCTGGGGGGGTGATAATAAGGGTTATGATAACTCTTATAACATAATTAGGCTTCCTAGAAGATCTCTAGCCTATAGCTGCTAAAGCAGCTATTTATATCTTAAACTATACGCCTTAAAAGCTGCTTAACTAGCAATCCCCTTAATAAGTATTAAATAGGTGGTTAAGAGAGAATAAGCTTTAATGGAGTTACTTACCGGAGAATCTAGAAGCCTCTATAACTTACCTACAAGCCTTTAGTTATAAAGCATTCATAATAACGCAAAGTAGGCTTTATAAGGCAGGTCTAAAGCTCGCACAGAGAGCTTATATTGGATACCTCGCTAGATATGTCTCCTCTACGTAATACCTGATTTAGGTGCTAACGATAAAGAGGAGCTACTAGTTCTTATTAAGTTATATTACCTTTAATAAGTTAATCTTCTATGCTTAAGAAAGAGGCCTATTACTAAGTGCAAAAGAGGTTAAAAAACGCTTCCTTAAAGAGCTAGTTAATAATAATAAGGATAAAAGCTCTAATATAGGGCTTCCACAGATAGCGTACCCTCTGTTGCCGTAATAACCACTTAATCAGCCTTAATAGGATAAAACTCTCAATAATCGCGATTAATTAGTCCACAAGGAAAAAGAGAAAGAGAGTTAAGAAATAAATCTGCCGACTCCTCCGAATTCACCTGAACGATTTCTAGGGTTAACGGATCACACGCTATTAAGTATTAATGATTTGCTTAACCCACCTGATAACAACAATATGTCAACAAATCCACAAGATCACGACAATCTCGAAGCATTCGCTGCAGCCTTTGATCTAGGACCTAAAAGCGAAGAAAAGCCTTATATATTAAGGCTTCCCCCTCCTCTAGCTTATCATAATAACTTAGCTGGTTATCTAAAGGAAAAGGAATTCTGAAAAGCATAAGACAAAGAATATAACAAGATTATTAACGGAAAGGTAGCTATAAAGGTATCTAGAGAAGAAGTTCCTTTATATGTGAAGCCTCTAGGCCTCACTTAGGTCTTTGCTTATAAATTAGATAAGCAAGGCTACCTCCTACGATATAAAGCTCGTCTCTGCGTTCTTAGGAATCATTAACCGAAGAGTTATCTATTAACTTGAGCAGCAACTCTAGCTGCTAACATATTTAGACTGTTTATAGCTATTATGTGCTATTTTGACCTAGAAGCACACTAGTATGACTTTATTATAGCTTTCCTGAATTTAGACCTTAATAAAGAGGTCTACTGTAAGATACCTCTAGGCTATAAAGATAAATAAGCCTATCTAAAGCTTCTAGAGCAGTCTATAGGCTGCGGAGAGCGCCTCTTCTATAGATGAAAGAACTAATTAGCTGGCTAATCAGTGAAGGCTTTACATAGATCTTTAAAGACGTTTATATGTTCATTAAGGACAGGTTAATTATCTTCTTCTACGTAGATAACCTTGTTGCCTTGTTTGCTAAGGGGAAATTATATCTACATGATAAATTTAGAGCAAGGCTCTTTGCAAAGTATAACGTTAAGGACCTTAGAGAGCTTTAATAGTTCCTAGGCGTTAAAATCATTAGAGATTATACTAATAGGAAGGTATAGCTTAATTAGAAGTCCTATTAGGATAAAGCTACCACTAAATTTAACATAAAGATCCCTTAATAAAGGCCTATAGCCCTAATAACCACTACACTACTAGAACCCTTTAAGGGAGAGGTTAGCGCTTAAGATCTTAAGCAATATTAATCCTTAATTAGAACTCTGCTGTATCTAACGATAGTTTTGAGACCTAACATTGCTTTTGTAGCTTTATAACTCTTATAATACCTACAAAACCCGGGGCTATAGCACATAGAAGCAGCTAAAAGAGCCCTTAAGTATAGGTATGCGTGGGCAGACCTAGCGATTAAGTACAGTGGTAATAACCCTGAACTAGAGGCATATAGCGACGCTTCCTTCGCTAACAATCCTATAACACAAAAGAGCTTATAAGGCTACGTTATAAAGCTCTTTAGAGGGCCTATACTCTTTAAGGTAGGAAGGCAAGCCACCGTGACAACATTATTAACCAAAGCAGAGCTCCTAGCACTTTCTTATTGCAGCAAAGAGCTTATAGCCTTTAGATAATTGTATTAAGAGGTTAGACTATGCCTAGGCAATGACACGCTTAAAATCAAATGTGATAATATATAGATAATTCGCCTCCTTAAGGAAGAGTTTGTTAAGCTTATCACGAAGCTTTAGCACGTAGATATTTATCACCACTAGCTTTGTTAAGAGGTTATAAAAGGAACCTTTAACATCACCTAGATTACCACTAAAGAGATAATCACCAACGGCCTCACAAAGCCTCTTATAGGGGATGCTTTTATAAGCTTCTATAAGGCATTAGGGCTTGTATAACTACCCTCTAGTATGCTTGGTAAAGAACCTAAAGAGCGAGCATTACACAACAACCTTAATTTAGACAAGATTACAACTAATTAACTGCTTTTCTGCACTATAGAATTGATTCAAATGTCGGAGTATTGTTTTAACTGTTTTTATTGATTTAGAATTATCATAGGGAACCTCGAATAAGGTCCCCTAGGGGGGTGTGTTGCACCCATAAGGGCATAATTAATCCCGGCCGCACGATAGTCTCGCTACTTAACTAGCTAAGACAGGAATCCACCCCGCGCAAGTCATTTTCCAAGACCTCTGTAGTTTTATAGTATATTTTATCATTGTACCAGTACCCCACCGATAGTACAGGTACTTAGGTATTTAGACCGTAGTCCGCACCCTCTTACAGGGTCGGACAACTCAATAGATGCGATCACATTGAACCCTAGCTTCGCGGTCCAACAGATTCTCTGCGAAAATTTTCTTAACACTAAAAATAGGATTGTAGGTAATAGGTATTACAGAACGTGCAACGCAACGCAACGAATATATAGTGCGTGCAACGTAGTGCAATAGGTTAAAAAGCCTAGTATTAAGATTCTAGATGTCTGATGATTTAAAAGAAATGCAGCGTATCTACTATTGTAGATAATATCAATATAACGGTCGCTGTAGTGAATAGGATCACTAAAAAGAGGTTGTGGTTGTAACTAGTAGTTACAGGTGCGGCTATAGTTGAATTTCAACACTAAGGGTCTGATGTTGCGATGCGTGGTGCTAGCGGATGAAAAGCTTTAAAAGCTAGCGGTTTCCTTCGTAATCTAAGAGCCCACAGGTCTAGTAGAGAGTAACTAGTACCTAAAATTAAGCAGTAATCGCAGTAGAATAACGCAGTAATGTAGTAATCTATAGGCCTTCCGGGCTTATAACCTTTTAAAAATAGAAGGGAATCTGTACTAGAGGGATAGGAAGACCTCCCTAGTAGATTTAACGCAGCGGCTTCTAGATTTACTATAATATAATAATTCTTCAAGATATAGACCGTTAATAGTTAAATATAGTAGATTTCTAGCTAGATGAACAATCTAATAAGCAATAAGAGGATTTTCTAAGTCCCCTTATAGACCTACTAACCGTATTAAAGGAATAGGGTCGCTAATAGGGTCTTAGGAGCTATTTTTTATTTTCCGCAAAATTTATTTATATAGGAAAAGTAAAAAATTAACTCATGACTATATAATCTAGCCACCCACGTGCACTAACTAAGCATTCTTATAAGCAACTGTTGGAACAAGCATGATATCAATCGCGCTTGGCAGCCGCAATTCCCTTCGGCTGAAGGTCGGCCCGACCGGAAGAAGGTCGGCCGCCGCGCGCGTGTGCGTGCGCGTGCGCGTGCCTCCCTTCCTGCCCACGGGCAGGCCTGCGATAGGGCAGGGCCCGGGTCACGTGACCCACTCACATCACGTGACCCACATAGCTGCAGCTGCTTTTTCCCTCTTATAAGGGCCCTCTCTTTTCTAGCTTCCTTTTATTGAAAATGGAAGGGGAATCTAGCTAGAGGGATAGGAAGACCTCCCTAGTAGATTCCAACGCGGCGGCTTCTAGATTCACTATAATACGACGATTCTTCAAGATATAGAGCGTTGATAGTTGAATATAGTAGATTTCTAGCTAGACAAACGATCTAACGAGCAATGAGAGGATTTTCTGAGTCCCCTTATAGACCTACTGACTATATTAACGGAAGGGGGTCGCTAGCCAGGCCTTAGGAGCTATTTTTTATTTTCCGCAAAATTCATTTATATGTGAAAAGTAAAAAATCAACTCACGACCATACAATCTAGCCACCCACGTGCACTAACTAAGCAATCTAATAAGCAACCCTATAAATAAAATACATCATTAAATCCAGAAAAAATCAAGGATTCAAACAGTATAAGTCAGCCTTTTATACGACTACTAGTTCCCTAGTTACAGTCGATTTTAGCTTCCCTATAGGGTAGCCTAGTCGGCTTAGTCATACAAGCCTGTGGGTTGGTTGTGTGCAGGTCATAGCCAAAGCCGCTGGCCACGGCTAACAACGCTGCAGGCAACGCCTTGTAACCAACGTTGCAACAACGCAACTAGGCAACTAGTGGGCCTATAAAATAGTGCTATAAATAGCATAATTTTAACACTCCCTCTAGAAAAGTATGAGTTAACTAATTCGATACCTAAACTTAGCTCTTTAATAGATATCTAAGTTAACGATAAATTCAATAATAAATCCAATAATAATCCAATAACTTTTCAACTAATATCAATAACTTTTCAACGGAATTCCAGTGTTTTTGTTGATTTTAGGTTTTTCGACTTTTTAGTTGTTTTTCTTTAAAACTAGGCCTTTGTGTTCGTAAGACCTAATAGTTGAATAAATTGTTGAAATTTATCGTTAGGCAGGGGCTTAGTTAAGCCATCTACAGGCATCTCTTTAGTGTTAATATAGATAACCTTAGCTATACCCTTCTGTACCTTTTCTCTAGTATAGTTAAATTTTAGTAGGGTATGCTTTATTCTGCTGTGAAGAGCAGGGTTATTAGCGGTCGTAATAGCGCCTTAGTTATCACTAAAAATCGGAATAGGAGGTGCTATAGGCAGCTTTATCTCTTTAAAGAGACTATAAAGCCACTCTAGCTCCCTAATAGCTTCACATAGAGCATCTGATTCGGCCTCTAATGTTAATAAAGCTATCGTAGTTGCTTTCTTTGATTTCTAGCTAATAGGTCCTTCAGCTAGCTTATAGAGATAAGCATAGGTTGATTTAGAGGACTTATCTCCCGCGAAGTCGCTATCACAGAAGCTAATAAGGGTTACAGAAGCTTTAATAGCGTTTTTAGACCTTCTATAAGTTATAGAATAACTTATAGAGCCTAGAAGGTATCTAAGCAGATGTTTAGCAGCATTTAAGTGCTCTATATAAGGCTTAGCCAACGCTGTTAAAAGCCACTGAACCAGAAAAGCAATATCAGGCCTTATAAGGAGCATTAAGTACATAATAGTCCCTATAATACTCTGATATAGCTTGTGATCAGAGGGGGAAAGAGGTTTAGTAAGGTGGGCTGCCTGTTTAATAATTCCGGGTTGTAGGGGAATTTTAGCAGGCCTAGCATCTTTCATGTTAAATCTCTCTAGGGCCTCAGAAATGTACTGGGACTAGTGGATAGTTAGGGTCCCTTTCTTTCGATTTCTAGTGATTTGAACGCCTAGGAAAAATTCAGCTGGCCCACGATCTTCTATAGGATAAGCTTTGTGTAATAGCTTCTTTAGCTTGTTGATATAAGCTAGATCCGGTCCTATCAGAAGACAGTCATCCACATAAGTCGCTATATATGTAGATGTAGTTAGGTTGAAGAAGACAGCTGGGTCAGATATAAGGGGGTGGAAGCCTAATTTTCGAAGAAGTTCCTTTAGGGCCTGCTGCCATTCTCTAGAGCTCTGTTTTAATCCATATAAAGCTTTTTGAAGGAAAATAACCTGCTTTTGAGAGGGATTATAGCCGTATTTCTTGAGTAATTTAGCTATTTCAGGCGAAGCAGCTTTGGCAAATTCAACGAATCCATTAGGGATCTGCATATAAATAGCTTCCTTTAGTAGACTATTTAGAAAGGCCCCTATAAAATCAACCTGTTCAACTTCCCAGTCATTACAAGCCGCTAGGGCTAGTAATATCCGCCAACTAGGGGGGATGCTAGTTGCAGCATAGGTTTCGATATAATCTTAACCTTCTATCTGCATAAAGCCTTTTGCAACGAGTCGGGCCTTGTGTTTTATAGGATTATTTTCTTTATCCTTTTTAAGCTTATAGACAAGCCTATTTTTAAGAACTTTTCGGCCCTTAGGAATCTAGTCTATCCCTATAAATTTAAAAGTTCCGGCAGCTAGTAGCTGCTTAAATTCGCTAAAGGTAGCATTAACCCATTTTTGGCTATCCTTGCTTTTTAATGCTTGTTTCCAGGTCTTGGGGGTATCCGGATCGTTGTTGTTAGATGACGATTTAGCCTTTTCTTGTGCCTTGAAGCATATCTCCTTAACAAAGGAAGATAAATTAAAATCATTGATATCCATAGAATCAGGGTCGATTGAAGAATCTGAATCTGAAAACGGTTTTTCGATAGCACCCTTATTAGGGGCGCTAGAGCTTGGGCTCTCTAGGGGTAGCGCTAGAGGCGTTACAGGCGTTACAGGCGTTGCAGCGGTCGTCCCGGGCGGTGTTGTTATAGGCGCGGCGGGCGCTGCGGGCGCTGTGGGCGCTAGAGGCTTTGGATAGCTATCCTGAACCTCTAGATCTCGTGAGATATTAGCTTCTCCCTCTGAAGGATAGCTCCCTAAAGGCTTAGGGGACCCTACAGAGCTTATATCCTCTATAATCTTAATAAAGCTAGTCTTAATGACTGACCTTTTAGAGGGTATATAAACAAGATAAACGCTGGAACCTAGAGTAGCAAGCAGCCGGCCAGGGATAGTCCTAGGGGCTAGCTTCTGAAGCTTTGATCTCTGCTCCGGAGGTATTAGAACCTCGTAATAAGACCCTATAGCCCTAATCTTTGAAAAATCAGGCTTATAAGAGGTCTTAGGCTCTAAGTCAGCTAGAAATAGCTGCTTAGGGGTTAGGGGCTTAGTTGTATTAGCGGTGATGTTAACTAAGTCCACTATGGCTGGAAGGATATAAGACTATAGATATAAAGGCAGCTTAGACCACTGAAGTGTAGCCCTAAGCCGGTCTAGGATAACCCTAATAGCCCTCTCAACTAGCCTATTCTGTTCGTAAATATAGGGGCAAGAGGTGCTAAAGCAAATTCCTTTAGAAGATAACCAGTGCTGAAGTTCGTTGTTGATCTCAGTACCTCCGTCGAAGTGAAGGTGCCTAGGATACGCGTTATATCGGTTTTTTAGGGCCTTAAAGAAGCCCTTAATAGCAGTATAAAGGGTCTGACCTTCTTTATTAGCTAATGAAAAGCACCATTTATACCGGGATTTTTAATTAATAAGTATAAGGACTAGGGCCTTCTTATTGTGTGGTATAGGTTTGATTTTAACTATATCTCCCTCTAGGATATCTAAAACCCTAGGGGGGTCCTGAATAGGTCTTTTGGTTAGTCTTCTAATAGCCTTCGATTGCATACAGGCTATGCAGTTGAAATCCTTGTCTTTAATGGCGGAAAAATCAGGGATCCCTTTAGCTAATTTCGAAGATTTCTTTAGTAAAGGGAGGCCGATGTGGCCTAATCAAATGTGCCAAAGAAGGGCTAAATCTAGTAACTTCTTGTAACTAGAATCTAGCTTAGAAGATCTATCAGGGCTATTATCCCCTAGCTCCCTCTGTTGCCAGGCCTCTTGAGAATCACAGGCCTCTAGGGGCAATAGACGGCCACTATCGTCACCCAAGTCATTAGGGTATGGACCTTCTAAACCCCCTATAGAAGATGCCTAACTAGGAGGAGCTTCGGTGGGACATAGGGCTAAATCTTCTTCTTCTTCGGAGTCTAATTCTTCGATTCGTTGATATTCCTCGGGATTAAATGCTGGCTGCGGAATTTGAACCTCTATAGGGTAGAAAACCCTAATTTGGTCTTATAGGCTCTTTGCTGTTGGTTTCTTTGTTGTTGGTTACAATATTGAGAGCCTATAAAGGAGAGGTGGGTTGAATGCTTGCAGATCTTAGGAGTAGCTTGCCCCTTAATCTGCAAAAAGAAGCCGTGTTTAGTAGGTTCTAGTAACCCACAGGGGCTTTTATCGGCTAGGAAAAGCTGATCTTTAGCTAGATAACCTCCCTTAAGATAGTGGGATAAACCGCTAACTAGGTTGGTATCTATACCGGGAAAATATAGGGCATCTAACAGAGCTAAAGGCCTATATTCTGGTGGATTTTTCTTGACCAGAACGTTAAAAACAGCGGTGCCTCTTCCTTTAGGATAAATAGGTCCTCCTGCTGTAATTATAGGGCCGGTTTAACCTTTCTTAAGAGGCTTAAAGTCCCTAAAGAAAGCCCTATTATTACAAATATGACAAGAAGAACCTATATCGTATAGAAGGGAGTTTTTAACCACATCATTAGAGTAGCTAAAAGTAGGCTTGCTAGTAGTGTCACTAGTAGTAGTGGTACTAGAGGTATCCAAATCAGATTCGGAATCACTACTATCCTCGCTGCTAGACTCGCTAGAATCTAGTTCTTCAACGTATCCCGTAGCTAGGCTATAGCCTAACGCAAAAGCAGCTTCTTTTCCTTTATCCCCGTTGCCACTCTTCTTCTTCTGCTTTTTCTTCCTAGAGGCTTTAGAAGGGTTTAAATCCTTCTTATCCTGCTCTTTAGTGGCGTTGGTAGAGTCCTTCTTAGTATTAGGATTAGAAGGTGACTTCTTTTCCTCGTCCTTAGAATTTCCCTTATTATTAGAAGCCTTGTAGCTAAGAGCTTTAGCTACAGGGGAGGTTTTATCCCTCTGTTCTTCTAATAAATCAGCCATTAGGAACTGTAAATTTAAGGTATTTACAGGCAGCCCTTGTGCCCTAGCAGCTCTGATAGTAAATCTTTGTCTCTCAGCCCAACTAGGAAAGGTCTGCTTTAATGCGTTAATATAATGGTTTACTTAATCTATAGGAGCGATCTCTATACTATAAAGCTGTAGTCTAGCTAGTAAGTTATTAAAATTAGCATTAAAAGCCTCTAAAGATCCCTTATAATTTGAAAAATTTAGGGAGTGGTAGCTAGCGTATAGCATACCTCGCTAGATTTCAGCACTCTGCGAATATTGCCTAATAAGGACTTTATAGGCTTCTTCGGGGGATTTTTGCTAACATATAGCTGCCTGCGGTCCTGGTTGACAGCTATCTCTCAATATCATCAAAAGAATAGCTTGATCACAGTTAGCTAGATAGCCTGCTAAGCTAGGATTATCTATAAATTCAGGTAATCCTAGGGCTCTAAATTAAATGCTCAGGGCTTGCTTCCACTGATCATAATTTTTAGGACCTTTTAGCTTAGCTCCCTCAGGAATAGAGTGAACCTTCTTATTTAGTTCCTTAATAGCCCCTGTATTAAAGGCAGCTTGTAAGTTACTAGAAGGTAAACTCGCAGAATTAGCGGCAGGCAGGTCTTCTACTAGGGCTTTAGTATTTTCTTCCCTTAGCTTAGTAGAAGAATCCTGAAGACCTTGCATAGCAGTCATGGTTTGCGTTAATTTATCTAATAGATCTTTAATGCTAGCCTCGTTTTTTAGACGATTTGACTCAGTATGCTTAATAAAATCAGTTAAGGTCTTGCCTTGTTGTTCAATTTGGCTCTGCATCTGTTGTTGCAGTTGCAAAGCACTGGCTTGAACAGCCGGACCTTCTATTTCCATCCTATCAGGGTCCCTAGGAGGGCTAGAAGGGCCTGCAGCAGGTCCCTTACCCTTATAATTCGGTGGTGCCATCTCTTAAAATTCCCTAGGATCTTAAAAGATATCCTGTGTAAGATCTCCAAATTTCTTCCTGTTGCAAATAACGCGCGCTAGAATCTGGTTATGGTGCAACCTGATCGCGTACGCAAATTGTGTGGCGGGGCTGTTTGAAAGGGTGCCCCTCGAGGTCTAAAAGTGGGTCTGCGGTATGCGCGGGCAGAAACGGACCGGAGAAGATTCTCTGCGAAAATTTTCTCAACACCAAAAAATAACGGATAGGAATAATAGCTATTGCAGCAGCCACAACGCAACGTAACGTGATGTATAGTGCGTGCAACGTAGTGCAATAGGTCAAAAAGCCTAGTATTAAGATACTAGATGTTCGATGATTTAAAGGATGCAGCGTATCTACAAGGTAGATAATATCAAATATGACGGTCGCGGTAGTGAATAGAATCACTAAGAGAGGTTGTGGTTGTAACTAGATAGTTACGGTTGCAATGTGGTGGTTGCAGGTGCGGCTGTAAATGAATTCAACACCAAGGGTCTGATGTTGCGATGCGTAGAGCTAGTGGATAAAAAGCTTCAAATTCTAGCGGATTTCCTTCGTAATCTAAGAGCCCACAGGTCTAGTAGAGAGTAACAAGTACCCAAAATCAAGCACTAATCACAGTAGAATAACGCAGTAATATAGTAATCTTATAGGCCTTCCGGGCTCATAACCTATTGAAAATGGAAGGGGAATCTAGCTAGAGGGATAGGAAGACCTCCCTAGTAGATTCCAACGCGGCGGCTTCTAGATTCACTATAATACGACGATTCTTCAAGATATAGAGCGTTAATAGTTGAATATAGTAGATTTCTAGCTAGACGAACGATCTGACGAGCAATGAGAGGATTTTCTGAGTCCCCTCATAGACCTACTGACTATATCGACGGAAGGGGGTCGCTAGCCGGGCCTTAGGAGCTATTTTTTATTTTCCGCAAAATTCATTTGTATGTGAAAAGTAAAAAATCGACTCACGACCATACAATCTAGCCACCCACGTGCACCAACTAAGCAATCTAATAAGCAACCCTATAAATAAAATACATCATTAAATCCAGAAAAAATCAAGGATTCGAACAGTATAAGTCAGCCTTTTATACGACTACTAGTTCCCTAGTTACAGTCGATTTTAGCTTCCCTATAGGGTAGCCTAGTCGGCTTAGTCATACAAGCCTGTGGGTTGGTTGTGTGCGGGAACGTAGATCACAGCCAAAGCTGCAGGCAACGCTGCAAGCAACGCCTTGTAACCAACGTTGCAACAACGCAAATAGGCAACTAGTGGGCCTATAAAATAGTGCTATAAATAGCATAATTTTAACATTCCCTTTAGCTAAAGGTTAGCCTATGTAAGGGCTTGGGCTTTGCCCAAGCATTCTCCAGAGTGCACACGTGTCGCGTATGCGTAGGGATAGATAGTCCTAAGCATCTGCCGAAGTGCACATATGTTACATATATGCAGGGGCAAATCCTAAGGGCCTTAAGTCTAGAATATATATATACTATATATATAAAGGCATAGGGAAGAGAATAAGTATAAGGTAGTTAGGGGGTTATAAGAGCCCTAGTAAGGATAGGTTTCCTACCTTTCTCTTCTCTTTCCCTAAGTTTCTTAATACTATACTAATACCCTATTATAGTTACCTAGGGGCTAGTCTATAATAATTAAGAAACTTCCTTTAGTCTTATAATAGCTACTAAAAGATAATAAAATAGATTTTAATATACTAATAGACACACTAATAGGTATATAAAACACACTTTAACCTTAGGATTATCCTAACTAGAGGACTATTACCCTAGGATCTAATACTATAGTATCTCTAGTAGCTTAGTAAGTATAATTTAAAACGCTTTACTATATACTAAATAAGTAAATAGTAGAAATAGTATAACTCTAGGAGTAAGTTAATATAAATTATATAGAACCCTTAGTAGATTATATAGGACCCTTAGCCTAACTAACTTAACTAAACCCTAGGGTCTAGTGCTAAGCTCTAACCCCTACTATATTTACTACCCTATAGGTAGCTATAGTAGCTAAATTAAAGTAAAAACTAATCCCTTTAGGTAACCTATATAATAGTAATAAGGCTATATTTACTATATAGAGACTCCTAATAGAGTATAAGCTACTAGTAAATAAGGACTTTATTAGTACTAATAAGAATAGATAGATATTTATTTACTAGAACCTCTCCTCTAAGGTATAGTCCTAGGTAGCTAACTTCTTTAAGTTAGGTAAAAATATTAATTTTAATCCCTTTAAGTTCCTAAAGTATCTTAAGACTATATTTACTAACCTATATAGATAAGAGATAGCCCTTATAGAGCTTAACTAAATAGAATAAGGACCTAGGGAGGCGTTCTCTATATTCTTTATTTGCTTTATAAATAAGCTCTTATTAGCTAGGGGGGATCTTTAGGTAGATAATATAAAGCTAGTAAAGCTTTAACACATACTTAATAAGTATCTTTAAGAGATTAGCATAGGGTAGGGTATAAGCTATTATAATTAGTATATAGCGGTTATATAGTATTATAAGATAGCGGTTAATATTAAGGCCCTTACCTTAGAGAATAAGTATTAGACCTAATATAGGGTCCTACACCCTAAACCCTTAAACCTAACTAACTATAATAGTAACACTCTAATAATAGGGGTTTATATAGTAAGAACCTAGCTAGGGAAATAGGCTAAGAAGAAGGGTAAGAAAGTAAAGGCTGCCCTAAATATAGAATAGGTAAAATAGGTATTAGAGGTAGTACTAGCTAGATACTACTAAGAAAGATACTACCTCTAATATAGGTCTAAGGACTACTTTATTTAAGAATACACCCTTCTCCTACCTTAGCGCTAGTAGGTTAGCGTTAATATATCTAGGGTAAATAAGGAAAGTATAAATAAGGAGGTAAATATCCCTCCTATAGAAAATAAGTAGCCCCTAAGCAGAGTCTTATATAGGGGCTAATAGGCTAGTTAACTTCTACATTATAGGATAATTTTAACTACTATATAGAAATAGAATAGGATATAGTAAAATACATAAACTAACTACTATTCCTTATTTCTATACTTTTTAATATATATTATTTTATTAATATCTAAATTAATTATAGTTATAATTACTATAGTGCTATAAGCAAATTAGCAGTAAGATAGCTTAGCCTAGAGCTTATATAGTTACTAAAATAGAGGCGTATTTATACTATAGTAGAAATAGAATAGAAAGGAAAGTAGGTTAAGGAAGATACCTCTTCTATAACCTATATAGTGTGCACTAGAATTAATATAGATAGCTAGGAGTTATTTATATACCTATATATTATCCCTAGCCTAACCTAGGATATAATATTTAGAATGCCTTAGTTAGAGCAGCATAGAGTGGTGATTTATATAGTATAATAATAACTAGTTATTAAAGCTATAGAGGGCCTTTATATTTCTAAGTCCTCTACTTAGGTAATAGAGGTCCTAATATAGGGAATTATTAGATCCCTATATACCGCTAAGGCTTATAGGGCACACTAGAATAAGGACACTACTATAAGGTTTATTACTATAAGCTTAAAGGAGATAATAATAGTACTATAGATTATAGCGCCTAAGATAAAGCTAGCTACTCCTAATATATTAGCGCTACCTAAGGAGTTAGCAGACTTTATAGACCTCTTTAATAAGTCTAAGGCTAATAGCTTACCCCCTTATAGAGGGTCTCTTAACCACTATATACGTATATATAAGAACCTAGATAGGTCTAAGCTAGCACTCCTATAGGGACCCTTATATAACATGCCATAGGATCAGCTTTTAGAGGTTTAGCGCCAGATTATAGATCTAATAGACAAGGGATAGATCTATGCTAGCTCCTTAGCGGCTATAGCCCCTATCCTTCTTATTAAAAAGGCAAATAGTAGCTAGTATTTCTATATAGACTACTATACTCTTAATAAGATAATAGTATAAGACTATTACCCTCTCCTACTAATTAAAGAGACACTATATTCCCTATCCTAAGTATATTAGTTTATAAAGGTAGATATCTATATAGCGTTTTATAAACTATAAATAGCTAAGGGCTAAGAGCACCTTATAGCATTCTATATAAGGTTTAGTTTATTTAAATAGCTAGTCTACCCCTTTAGCTTAGCTAGTATACCTATAACCTTCTAGTGTTATATTAATAAATCCTTAGGGGATACACTAGGAGACTTTATTATAGCCTACCTTAATAATATCCTAGTTTATTTAGAAGGGTTAAGGAAGGATTATATAAAGAAGGTCTAGTTAGTCCTTAGTTACTTAAGGGCTATAGGTCTATACCTTAACCTTAATAAGTCTATATTCGCTATAAAAGAGGTTTAATACCTAGGATATATTATTATAGTAGGCTACTTAATCCGCCTAGATCCTATAAAGGTTATAGCTATAAGGGAATAGGTAGTACCTATAAAACTACATAGGGTTTATAGCTTCCTAGGATTTACAAATTTTTATCACGATTTTATTAGTAACTTCTTAGAGATAGTAGCTCTGCTAATATAACTTACTAAGAGGAATATCCCTTTCTAATAGGGACCTAAGGAAGAGAGGGCCTTTAAGAGGTTAAAAAACGCCTTTATTATATATCTAGTACTAGCGTAATAGGACCTAGACTAGCTAATAGTAGTAGAAGCTAATTATTTAGGTAAAGCTATTAGTGGGTGCCTCTTATAATAAGGTCCTAATAGCATTCTATACCTAGTTACTTACTTTTCTACTAGCTTTATATCCTTATAGAAGAATTATATAATCTATAATAAGGAGTTACTTACTATTATCTCTTACCTTAAGGTATAATTAGTAGAACTTTAAGGCATACCCTATCTATTTACTATCTATATAGATTATAAGAACCTAGAGTACTTTACTACTTCTTAGTTAATATTAGAGAGATAGGCTTAGTAGGCAGATATACTTACGCTATTTAACTTTTACCTATAATATAAACCTAGTATATAAGCCTAATGCCTAGATACCCTTTCCTAGAGGGAGTAGGACTAGACTAGATTACCTCTAAGGATAGGGTATATCTTATAGCCTATTATAATTATATAACTCTTACTATTACCTAAGGAGTAGAGGGATAATACTAACCTAGCGCTATACTATATATAAGTGTTAAAATTATGCTATTTATAGCACTATTTTATAGGCCCACTAGTTGCCTAGTTGCGTTGTTGCAACGTTGGTTGCAAGGCGTTGCCTGCAGCGTTGTTGGTCTTGATCAACAGCTTTGGCTGTGACCTGCGTTCCTGCACACAACTAACCCACAGGCTTGTATGACTAAGCCAACTAGGCTACCCTATAGGGAAGCTAAAATCAACTGTAACTAGGGAACTAGTAGTCGTATAAAAGGCTGACTTATACTATTCAAATCCTTGATTTTTTCTGGATTTAATGATGTATTTTATTTATAGGGTTGCTTATTAGATTGCTTAGTTGGTGCACGTGGGTGGCTAGATTGTATGGTCATAAGTTGATTTTTTACTTTTCACATACAAATGAATTTTGCGGAAAATAAAAAATAGCTCCTAAGGCCCGGCTAGCGACCCCCTTCCGTCGATATGGTCGGTAGGTCTATGAGGGGACTCAGAAAATCCTCTCATTGCTCGTCAGATCGTTTATCTAGCTGAAATCAACTATATTTAACTATTAAAGCTCTATATCTTGAAGAATCGTCGTATTATAGTGAATCTAGAAGCCGCCGCGTTGGAATCTACTAGGGAGGTCTTCCTATCCCTCTAGCTAGATTCCCCTTCCATTTTCAATAGGTTATAAGCCCGGAAGGCCTATAAGATTACTATATTACTACGTTATTCTACTGCGATTAGTGCTTAATTTTAGGTACTAGTTACTCTCTACTAGACCTGTGGGCTCTTAGATTACAAAGGAAACCGCTAGCTTTTAAAGCTTTTCATCCGCTAGCATCACGCATTGCAACATCAGACCCTTAGTGTTGAATTTAACTACAGCCGCACCTGTAACTATCTAGTTACAACCACAACCTCTTTTTAGTGATTCTATTCACTGCTGCGACCGTTATATTTAATATTATCTACTCTGTAGATACGCTATATCCTTTTATAAATCATCGAACATCTAGTATATCTATACTAGGCTTTTTAACCTATTACACTACGTTGCACGTACTATACACTACGTTACGTTGCGTTATAGCTGCTGCAATACCTATTACCTATAATCCTATTTTTAGTGTTAAGAAAATTTTTGCAGAGAATCTTCTCCGGTCCGTTTCTGCCTGCGTATACCGCAGACCCACTTTTAGACCTTAAGGGGCACCCTTTCAAACAGCCCCGCCGCATAATTTACGTGCGCAGCCCGGTTGCACCACAACCTAGCTTCTAGCGCGCGATATTTGTAATAGGAAGAAATTTAGAGATCTTACATAGGAACTTTTAGAGATAGCACCACCAAGTTATAAGGGTAAGGGACCTACTACAGGCCCTTCTTCTAGCCCTCCTAGGGACCCTAATAGGATAGAAATAGAAGGTCTAGCTGTTTAAGCTAGTGCTTTTTAATAATAGATGCAAAGCTAAATTGAACAACAAGGTAAGACCTTAACTGATTTTATCAAGCATACTAAGTCAAATTGTCTAAAAAACAAGGCTAGCATTAAAGATCTATTAGATAAATTAACGCAAACCATGACTACTATGTAAGGTCTTTAGGATTCTACTAAGCTAAGGGAAGAAAATACTAAAGCTCCGGTAGAAGACCTGCCTGCCGCTAATTCTATGAGTTTACCTTCTAGTAACTTACAAGCTACCTTTAATACAGGGGCTATTAAGGAACTAAATAAGAAGGTTCACTCTATTCCTGAGGGAGCTAAGCTAAAAGGCCCTAAAAACTATGATCAGTGGAAGCAAGCCCTAAGCATCTAATTTAGAGCCCTAGGATTACCTAAATTTATAGATAATCCTAGCTTAGCAGGCCATCTAGCTGACTATGATCAAGCTATTCTTTAATAATATTAAGAGATAGCTGTTAACCAGGACCGCAGGTAGCTATATATTAGTAAAAATCCCCCAAAGAAGCCTATAAAGTCCTTATTAGGCAGTATTCGTAGAGTGCTGAAATCCAGTGAGGTACGCTATACGCTAGCTACCACTCCCTAAATTTTTTAAATTATAAGGGATCTTTAGAGGCTTTTAATGCTAATTTTAATAACTTACTAGCTAGACTATAGCTTTATAGTGTAGAGATCGCTCCTATTGATCAAGTAAACCATTATATTAACGCATTAAAGCAGACCTTTCCTAGTTAGGCTAAGAGACAAAGATTTACTATTAGAGCTACTAGGGCACAAGGACTGCCTGTAAATACCTTAAATTTATAGTTCCTAATAGCTAATTTATTAGAAGAGCAGAGGGATAAAACCTCCCCTATAGCTAAAGCTCTTAGCTATAAGGCTTCTAATAATAAGGGAAATTCTAAGGATAAGGAGAAGAAATCTAATCCTAATACTAAGAAGGACTCTACTAACGCCACTAAAGAGCAGGATAAGAAGGATTTAAACCCTTCTAAAGCCTCTAGGAAGAAAAAGCAGAAGAAGAAGAGTGGTAATAGGGAAAATAAAGGAAAAGAAGCTGCTTTTGCGTTAGGCTATAGCCTAGCCACGGGATACGTTAAAGAACTAGATTCTAGCGAGTCTAGTAGCGAGGATAGTAGTGATTCCGAATCTGATTTGGATACCTCTAGTACCACCACCACTAGTAACACTACTAGCAAGCCTACTTTTAGCTACTCTAATAATGTGGTTAAAAACTCCCTTCTATATAATATAGGCTCCTCTTGTTACATTTATAATAATAGGGCTTTCTTTAGGGACTTTAAGCCTCTTAAGAAAGGTCAAACCAGCCCTATAATTATAGCAGGAGGACCTATTTATCCTAAAGGAAGAGGCACCGCTGTTTTTAACGTTCTGGTCAAGAAAAATCCACTAGAATATAGGCCTTTAGCTCTGCTAGATACCCTATATTTTCCCGGTATAGATACCAACCTAGTTAGCGGTTTATCCCACTATCTTAAGGGAGGTTATCTAGCTAAGGATCAGCTTTTCCTAGCCGATAAAAGCCCCTATGGGTTATTAGAACCTACTAAACATGGCTTCTTTTTGCAGATTAAGGGGCAAGCTACTCCTAAGATCTGTAAGTATTTAACCCACCTCTCCTTTATGGGCTCTTAATTTTGCAACTAACAAAGCTAACAAAGAGCCTATAAGACCGAATTAGGGTTCTCCTACCCTATAGAGGTTCAAATTCCATAGCCAGTATTTAATCCCAAGGAATATCAACGAATCGAAGAATTAGACTCCAAAGACGAAGATTCAGCCCTATGTCCCACCAAAGCTCCTCCTAGTCAGGCATCTTCTATAGGGGGTTTAGAAGGTCTATACCCTAATGACTTGGGTGACGATAGTGGCCGTCTACTGCCCCCAGAGGCCTATAATTCTTAAGAGGCCTGGCAACAGAGGGAGCTAGGGGATAATAGCTCTGAAAAGCTAGATTCTAGTTATAAGAAATTGCTAGATTTAGCCCTTCTTTGGCACATTTGATTAGGCCACATTAGTCTCCCTTTACTAAAGAAATCTTCGAAATTAGCTAAAGGGATCCCTGATTTTTCCGCCATTAAAGACAAGGATTTTAACTGCATAGCCTATATGTAATCAAAGGCTATTAGAAGACCTACTAAAAGACCTATTCAGGACCCCCCTAGGGTTTTAGATATCCTAGAGGGAGATACGGTTAAAATCGAACCTATACCACATAATAAGAAGGCCCTAGTCCTTATACTTATTAATCGAAAATCCCGGTATAAATAGTGCTTTTCATTAGCTAATAAAGAAGGTCAGACCCTTTATACTGCTATTAAGGGCTTCTTTAAGGCCCTAAAAAACCAATATAACGCGTATCCTAGGCACCTCCACTTCGACGGAGGCACTGAAATCAACAACGAACTTCAGTCTTGGTTATCTTCTAAGGGAATTTGCTTTAGCACCTCTTGCCCCTATATTCACAAACAGAATAGGCTAGTTAAGAGGGCTATTAGGGTTATCCTAGACTAGCTTAGAGCTACACTTCAGTGGTCTAAGCTGCCTTTATATCTATGGTCTTATATCCTTCCAGCCATAGTGGACTTAGTTAATATCACCGCTAATACAACTAAGCCCCTAACCCCTAAGCAGCTATTTCTAGCTAACTTAGAGCCTAAGACTATCTATAAGCCTGATTTCTTGAAAATTAGGGCTATAGGGTCTTATTGCAAGGTTCTAATACCTCCGGAGCAGAGATCAAAGCTTCAGAAGCTAGCCCCTAGGACTATCCCTGGCCAGCTGCTTGCTACTCTAGGTTCCAGCGTTTATCTTGTTTATATACCCTCTAAAAGGTTAGTCATTAAGACTAGCTTTATTAAGATTATAGAGGATATAAGCTCTGTAGGGTCCCCTAAGCCTTTAGGGAGCTATCCTTTAGAGGGAGAAGCCGATATCTCACGAGATCTAGAGGTTTAGGATAGCTATCCAAAGCCTCTAGCGCCCACAGCGCCCGCAGCGCCCGCCGCGCCTATAACAACACCGCCCGGGACGACCGCTGTAACGCCTCCAGCGCTACCCCTAGAGAGCCTAAGCTCTAGCGCCCCTAATAAGGGTGCTATTAAAAAACCGTTTTCAGATTCGGATTCTCTAATCGACCCTGATTCTATGGATATCGATGATTTTAACCTATCTTCCTTCGTTAAGGAGATATGCTTCAAGGCACAACAAAAGGCTAAATTGTCAGCTAATAACAATAATAATTCGGATACACCTAAGACATGGAAGCAAGCTTTAAAAAGCAAGGATAGCCAAAAATGGGTTAATGCAACCTTTAGCGAATTTAAGCAGCTATTAGCTGCCGGAACTTTTAAATTTATAGGGATAGACTAGATTCCTAAGGGCTAAAAAGTTCTTAAAAATAGGCTTGTCTATAAGCTTAAAAAGGATAAAGAAAATAATCCTATAAAACACAAGGCCCGACTCATTGCAAAAGGCTTTATACAGATAGAAGGTTAAGATTATATTGAAACCTATGCTACAACTAGCATCCCCCCTAGTTGGCGGATATTACTAGCCCTAGCGGCTTGTAATGACTGGGAAGTTAAACAGGTTAATTTTATAGGGGCCTTCTTAAACAGCTTATTAAAAGAAGCTATTTATATGCAGATCCCTGATGGATTTGTTGAATTTGCTGAAGCTGCTTCGCCTGAAATAGCTAAGTTACTTAAGAAATACGGCTATAATCCCTCTCAAAAGCAGGTTATTTCCTTCAAAAAGCTTTATATAGATTAAAACAGAGCTCTAGAGAGTGGCAGCAGGCCCTAAAGGAACTTCTTCGAAAATTAGGCTTCCACCCCCTTATATCTAACCTGGCTGTCTTCTTCAACCCAACTACATCTACATATATAGCGACTTATATAGATAACTATCTTCTAATAGGACCGGATCTAGCTTATATCAACAAGCTAAAGAAGCTATTACACAAAGCTTACCCTATAGAAGATCGTGGGCCAGCCGAATTTTTCCTAGGCGTTTAAATCACTAGAAATCGAAAGAAAGGGACCCTAACTATTCACCAGTCCCAGTATATTTCTAAAGCCCTAGAGAGATTCAACATAAAAGATGCTAGGCCTGCTAAAATTCCTCTACAACCCGGAATTATAAAGCAGGTGGCCACCCACCTAACAAAACCTCTTTCCTCCTCCGATCACAAGCTTTATTAGAGTATTATAGGGACTATTATGTACTTAATGCTCCTTACAAGGCCCGATATTGCTTTTCCGGTTCAGTGGCTTTTAACAGCGCTATCTAAGCCTTATATAGAGCACTTAAATGCTACTAAACATCTGCTTAGATATCTTCTAGGCTCTATGAGTTATTCTATAACTTATAGAAGGTCTAAGAACGCTAAAGCTTCTGCAACCCTTATTAGCTTCTGTGATAGCGACTTCGCGGGAGATAAGTCCTCTAAATTAACCTATACTTATCTCTATAAGCTAGCTAAAGGACCTATTAGCTGGAAATCAAAGAAAGCAACTACAATAGCTTTATCTATATTAGAGGCTGAATCAGATGCCTTATGTGAAGCTATTAGGGAGCTAGAGTGGCTTTACGGTCTCTTTAGAGAGATAAAGCTACCTATAGCACCTCCTGTTCCGATTTTTAGTAATAACTAAGGCGCTATTACAACCACTAATAACCCTGCTCTTCACAGCAGAACAAAGCATACCCTGCTAAAATTCAACTATACCAGAGAAAAGGTACAGAAGGGTATAGCTAAGGTTATCTACATTAACACTAAAGAGATGCCTGCAGATAGCTTAACTAAGCCCCTGCCTAACGATAAATTTCAACAATTTATCCAACTATTAGGCCTTACAAATACAAAGGCCTAGCTCTAAAATCAACTAAAAAGTCAAAAAACCACTAAAATCAACAAAAACACTGGAATTCCGCTAAAAAGTTATTAGTATTAATTTCATTAAAAAGTTATTGGATTACTATTGGATTTATTATTGAATTTATTGTTAACTTAGATATCTATTAAAGAGCTAAGTTTAGGTATCGAATTAGTTAACTCATACTTTTCTAGAGGGAGTGTTAAAATTATGCTATTTATAGCACTATTTTATAGGCCTACTAGTTGCCTAGTTGCGTTGTTGCAACGTTGGTTGTAAGGCGTTGCCTGCAGCGTTGTTGGTCTTGATCAACAGCTTTGGCTGTGACCTGCGTTCCTGCACACAACCAACCCACAGGCTTGTATGACTAAGCCGACTAGGCTACCCTATAGGGAAGCTAAAATCGACTGTAACTAGGGAACTAGTAGTTATATAAAAGGCTAACTTATACTATTCAAATCCTTGATTTTTTCTGGATTTAATGATGTATTTTATTTATAGGGTTGCTTATTAGATTGCTTAGTTAGTGCACGTGGGTGGCTAGATTGTATGGTCGTGAGTCGATTTTTTACTTTTCATATATAAATGAATTTTGCGGAAAATAAAAAATAGCTCCTAAGGCCCGGCTAGCGACCCCCTTCTGTCGATATGGTCGGTAGGTCTATAAGGGGACTTAGAAAATCCTCTCATTGCTCGTCAGATCGTTCATCTAGCTGAAATTAACTATATTCAACTATTAAAGCTCTGTATCTTGAAGAATCGTCGTATTATAGTGAATCTAGAAGCCGCCGCGTTGGAATCTACTAGGGAGGTCTTCCTATCCCTCTAGCTAGATTCCCCTTCCATTTTCAATAATAAGTATTACTACTACTAGTAGGGGAGGTCCTTTTTACTACTAAGTACCTTTAGTCCCTATAGGATTAGGCTATTATATTAGACCTAATATATAGTATTTAATTAAGGACTATCTAGGAAGGGGGTTAAAGGTTTCCCCTAGAGGCACTAATAAGGGAATAGGTTATAGATTATTCTATAAGTATATATAGAGCGCTTTAGTTTAGGGGCTATATATAGATTCTAGCTTAGGAGCTACTTATAATAACCCTTATATAATAATACTATAATTCACTACTAGCAGGGCACCTAGGTTATAATACTATATTTTAATTATTATAATAATAATTCTATTAGGATAGGATATTATAGGATATTACTTAGTTTATTTATAACTATTATTATTTTAGTAGTTATAAGAGTTAGTAATAGCACTAGGGTTTACTAAAGCCTTTGCCTATCCCTAATTAGTTCTAGTCTTAGATCTTTATTAACTTTATAATAAACTTACTAGTAGCGTCCCTAGAGAGGCTATAGTATCTTATAGTTATTATAGATAGACTCTTAAAGTTTATATAGTTAGAAGCTATAACCTCTATTAGGGCTAAGGAGTGTGCGGAGCGGTTTAAAATAGTCTAGTGGAGGTTTTAGGGTTTTCCCTAGTTTATTATTATAGATTAAGGGTTAGACTAGTTAGGAAAATTTTAGATAATATTATACTCCCTTATAGGGATAGACTAGTTACTCTCTATATCTTACTACCTATAGACTAATAGTAGTATAGAGTAGGTAAACTAAGAAGTTTAGGTAATATTATATATTATAGTTTCCTTTTTATAGTTTAATTAGCTAGAGCACTTAGCTACTTATTAGCTTATAATTAATAATAGGCCCTCTTCTATAATAGGAGTTAGTCTAAATAAGTTACTTTATAGCTATAATTTAGAACCTATTTAGATATAACTAGACTAGTTAGTATCTATAATAATACCTAAGGGATAAGCTATATAGTTCCTTAAGTACCTATAAGAGAGTACTTAACTAGTATAGGCTATAATAGCCTATACTTAATAAAGATAGTAGGACACTATATTAGCTTTCTAATAGCTAGCGGAATAGTTCTAGGTAGGGGATAAAGTATAGCTTTTACTAAAGAATATTAAGATAAACTACCCCTTATAGAAACTTAATTAGGTTATAGTAAAATATATAGTCTTAGAAGTACTAACGCTACTAATAGTATAGTTAGATATCCCTAGGGGTATCTATCTAGTCTTCTATATAGACCTTATTAAATAAGCTATAGAGGACCCTCTTCCTAGCTAGAGGCTTTAGGACTCTTACCTAGGGCTAGAATAAGTCCTAATAGAGAATAATAATAAACTTATTAAGGAGTACTAGGTAGAATAGATTCTAGTAGCATAGAATGCCCTAGGTTAGGGGAGAAGATATAATATACTAGTAAAATAGGTAGGATATATTTAGCTAATATAAGAGCTATTAGAAAGTATAGTATAGATATAAGCCCTTAATAAGTTTAAGGTAAGGTAGGGAGATATATAATATAATAATAGACTAAATTAATTATAAACTACTTATACTTTTATAGAGACTTCTAATAATATATAAGGTATACCTAGTCTATATCCTATTAACTTATAATAACCACTAGGGTAAACTTAATACTCTCTACCTATTATAATAGATATATTACTTAAGCCCCTAACTAAATTATTATTATAGTTAAGGGGGATAGTAACTAGCGTTACTATAGGTATAATAGGGGCATAGGTAGTATTATAATAGGGGGGATAGATATTTCTATAGTTCTAGATAGTGTAGGTAGAATAATAATTAGTAAGTATAAAGGTTAACCTATCTCTAGGTTAGCCTTTAGCGGGGGATAAGTAAAGAATAGGGTCTAGCGCTAGGGGGCGCCTACTAGTTAGGGTATATTAGATATAATAGTTAATAGGCCCTAGGTTAGGGCTAAGTTAGGAGTGTTTATAGTAATAATAAGAAGGTAAGTTATCTTTATACTTAATATATTATTAACCACTATAGTAATAGGAAGAAAGAGCTTTAAGGAGGAGAGTAGATTAATTATAGTATTCCTAATATATAGTATTTAGACTGCCTATAATCTACTAGTTCTACTAGAGTAGAATACCTATAACTTACTATATAGACCCTACTATACTATAGCTACTTATAGGGCTACTATAGCTAAAAGGGATAATCTTAAGTTTATTTAGGGCTATAGTAAGGGAGATAGAAGAAGGGGGTACCCTAAGGGTAGAATAAATAGGAGCTAGGTTAAACTAGGCCTAGTCTAGAAGGGCTTTCTATTAATATATAAGGGCATAAAAGCCCTAGGATAGCACTAGTATTTATCTCTTAGTTTTTACTATCTTTAGGATACTAGGCTAGATAATATAGTTACCTACCTTAATTATAGCCTTAAGATCCTTTAAGTAATATTAAAGTTAAGGGTCTATAGATAAATACCTTATTATCTAAATATAGGTTATATAGTTTTACTAATATAGGAGATAGAAGGTATTACTAGGGGGAGAACTATAGTTTAGGATACCTATAGTAAGGGATTTCTTAATATATAGCCTATAAGGCTACTACACTACTTATAGAGTAGTATACTCCTTATTATCTAAGTTTCCTTCTATAAGGAACTTACTAATAGACTAATTTATAGGTATAGAGGGAATAGCTAGGATATAAGGAGGATAATAACTAGAGTTACTATAATAGTTACTACTATAGTTAGCTATATTTAATAAGGGTATAATATAGGGATAATAGGTAAATAAAGTGTTATTTAGAGGGGTATAATAGGAAGGTATAATAGGGTTTATAATATTTTAGAGAATTTTCTATATAAGGGAAAGTAAAAGTTATAATAAAATAAATAGTAGATAGAAAGTAGGGGCGGGGCTAGGGTTAATATAATAATAATATAGGGCTTAATAACCGCGTTACACACCTAGCCTATACCTAGGACTAAAATAAAATAATAGGATAGAAGGTTTAAGATAGGGCTAGGGTTAATATAATAATAACACAGGGCTTAGTAACTATATCACGCGCCTAGTCTAGTCCTAGGATTAAAATAATAGGCTTATATAATATATTAAAGAGGAGGAGTAAGGGCATATATAAGGGCTTAGGCTTTGCCTAAGCATTCTCTAGAGTATATATATATTATATATACGTAGGGATAGATAGTCCTAAGTATCTACTAAAGTGCACATGTGTCATATATATATAGGGGCAAATCCTAAGGGCCCTAAGTCTAGAATATATATATGCTATATATATAAAGGTATAGGGAAGAGGATAAGTATAAGGTAGTTAGGGGGTTATAAGAGCCCTAGTAAGGATAGGTTTCCTACCTTCCTCTTCTCTTTCCCTAAGTTTCTTAATACTATACCGACGCCCTATCGCAGTCGCCTAGGGGCCAGTCCATAACAGCCTAACCAGAAGAAGGTCAGCCGCCGCGCGCGTGTGCGTGCGCGTGCGCGTGCCTCCCTTCCTGCCCACGGGCAGGGCCCGGGTCACGTGACCTACCCACATCACGTGACCCACACAGCTGTAGCTGCTTTTTCCCTCTTATAAGGGCCCTCTCTTTTCTAGCTTCCTTTCCTTCTTCCTAGATAGCTTATAATAGATTATTCAATTAATACTATCACAAGCGCGCCTAACTGATAACTGGCCATTATCATTCCCTGGTGATACCAACAGCAACCCTATAAATAAAATATACTATAAAATCCAGAAAAAATTAAGGATTTAAACAGTATACATCAGCCTTTTATACAACTACTAGTTCCCTAGTTACAGTCGATTTTAGCTTCCCTATAGGGTAGCCTAGTCGGCTTAGTCATACAAGCCTGTGGGTTGGTTGTGTGCAGGAACGCAGGTCACAGCCAAAGCTGTTGATCAAGACCAACAACGCTGCAGGCAACGCCTTGCAACCAACGTTGCAACATCGCAACTAGGCAACTAGTGGGCCTATAAAATAGTGCTATAAATAGCATAATTTTAACATATAGTATATTTTATTAACAGGGTTATATATTAAAGTGCTTAGTTATGCCACGTGGGTAGCTAGATTAGATAGTTATAAGTTGATTTTTTATTTTTCCTATATAAATGAATTTTATAGAAAATATAAAGTAGCTCCTAAGACCCTACTAGCGACCCTGTTCCTTTAATATAGTTAGTAGGTCTATAAGGGGACTTGGAAAATCCTCTTATTGCTTGTTAGATCGTCCGTATGGTTAAGAAATCAACTATATTCAACTATTAAAGCTCTATATCTTGAAGAATATAGCGTAATATAGTGAATCTAGAAGCCGCCGCGTTGAATCTACTAGGGAGGTCTTGCTATCCCTCTAGCTAGATTTCCTTCCATTTTCAATACCTAGTACCGCAGAGGTAATATCTTCTTCCTATAGTATATCTTCTCACAGAGGTAATTAGATATCTTTTCTTAGGACTCTTACTGCTCTATGGTTAGTTATACTAAATCCTTCTTAGTTAAGTAACCACTAATTAGTGTTAAGTTAACTAAGGGGGGATTTAGGTCCTATAACTATAAGTCACTAGTGTATATGTTGTGTTATAGGTTAAACACATTATTAGGGCAAAGTGGGGTAATAGTCCTATGTGACTAATTGCGTTACTAGTCTAGGTGGGGCGATAAGACCTTGTGCGCTAGTCGCATTCTAGTGCACAGTGGGGCCTTGGAGGCCCGTGCGTCTAATCGCAATTCAATTGTGACGAATTCGTCCGCAACGAATTCGCAGCGATTCCAACATAAACCTAATTAGGTATATTTAGAAGGCTCTTAAGTCGAAATTAGTTAATTTACACTCTTATCTTTATAAATTAAAAAGAAATAAGGCTTATAAAGTAAAAAATAATTAAATATATTAAATTAGCGTAAGTAGTAGTGCTATAAGACTCAATTATAAGGTTAATTAACTTATTACCTTATCGCATACGCGCTGTGATTTATGCATAGGGTTAGTATACTAAATATTAAATACTAAAAACAGGGCTATTTAGTTATAGTTATTGTTAAAATTATGCTATTTATAGCACTATTTTATAGGCCCACTAGTTGCCTAGTTGCGTTGTTGCAACGTGGGTTGCAAGGCGTTGCCTGCAGCGTTGTTGGTCTTGATCAACAGCTTTGGCTGTGACCTGCGTTCCTGCACACAACCAACCCACAGGCTTGTATAACTAAGCCGATTAGGCTACCCTATAGGGAAGCTAAAATCAACTGTAACTAGGGAACTAGTAGTCATATAAAAGGCTGACTTATACTATTCGAATCCTTGATTTTTTCTGGATTTAATGATGTATTTTATTTATAGGGTTGCTTATTAGATTGCTTAGTTAGTGCACGTGGGTGGCTAGATTGTATGGTCGTGAGTCGATTTTTTACTTTTCATATACAAATGAATTTTGCGGAAAATAAAAAATAGCTCCTAAGGCCCGGCTAGCGACCCCCTTCCGTCGATATAGTCAGTAGGTCTATAAGGGGACTTAGAAAATCCTCTCATTACTCGTCAGATCGTTCGTCTAGCTAAAATCTACTATATTCAACTATCAACGCCCTATATCTTAAAGAATCATCGTATTATAGTGAATCTAGAAGCCGCCGCGTTGGAATCTACTAGGGAGGTCTTCCTATCCCTCTAGCTAGATTCCCCTTCCATTTTTAATAGGTTATAAGCCCGGAAGGCCTATAAGATTACTACATTACTGCGTTATTCTACTGCGATTAGTGCTTAATTTTAGGTACTAGTTACTCTCTACTAGACCTGTGGGCTCTTAGATTATAAAGGAAACCGCTAGCTTTTAAAGCTTTTTATCCGCTAGCATCACACATCGCAACATCAGACCCTTGGTGTTAAATTCAACTACAGCCGCACCCATAACTATCTAGTTATAACTATAACCTCTTTTTAGTAATTCTATTTACTGCTGCGACTGTTATATTTAATATTATCTACTCTGTAGATACGCTGCATCCTTTTATAAATTATCAAATATCTAGTATATCTATACTAGGCTTTTTAACCTATTGCACTATGTTGCACGCACTATACACTACATTACGTTGCGTTATAGCTACTATAATACCTATTACCTACAATCCTATTTTTAGTGTTAAGAAAATTTTTGCAGAGAATCTTCTCCGGTCCGTTTCTGCCCGCGCATACCGCAGACCCACTTTTAGACCTCGAGGGGCACCCTTTCAAATAGCCCCGCCGCATAATTTACGTGCGTAGCCCGGTTACACCACAACCTAGCTTCCAGCGCGCGATATTTGTAATAGGAAGAAATTTAGAGATCTTGCACAGGAACTTTTAGAGATAGCACCACCGAGTTATAAGGGTAAGGGACCTGCTGTAGGCCCTTCTTCTAGCCCTCCTAGGGACCCTGATAGGATAGAAATAGAAGGTCCGGCTGTTTAAGCCAGTGCTTTTTAACAATAGATATAAAGCTAAATTGAACAACAAGGCAAGACCTTAACTAATTTTATCAAGCATACTAAGTCAAATTGTCTAAAAAATAAGGCTAGCATTAAAGATTTATTAGATAAATTAACGCAAACTATAACTACTATGTAAGGTCTTCAGGATTCTACTAAGCTAAGGGAAGAAAATACTAAAGCTCTGGTAGAAGACCTACCTACCGCTAATTCTGTAAGTTTACCTTCTAGTAACTTATAAGCTACCTTTAATATAGGGGCTATTAAGGAACTAAATAAGAAGGTTCACTCTATTCCTAAGGGAGCTAAGCTAAAAGGCCCTGAAAACTATAATTAGTGGAAGCAAGCCCTAAGCATCCAATTTAGAGCCCTAGGATTACCTGAATTTATAGATAATCCTAGCTTAGCAGGCCATCTAGCTAACTGTGATCAAGCTATTCTTTTAATGATATTGAGAGATAGCTGTCAACTAGGACCGCAGGCAGCTATATATTAGCAAAAATCCCCCAAAGAAGCCTATAAAGTCCTTATTAGGCAGTATTCGCAGAGTGCTGAAATCTAGCGAGGTACGCTATACGCTAGCTACTACTCCCTAAATTTTTTAAATTATAAGGGATCTTTAGAGGCTTTTAATGCTAATTTTAATAACTTACTAGCTAGACTACAGCTTTGTAGTGTAGAGATCGCTCCTATTGATTAAGTAAACCATTATATTAACGCATTAAAGCAGACCTTTCCTAGTTAGGCTAAGAGACAAAGATTTACTATTAGAGCTGCTAGGGCACAAGGACTGCCTATAAATACCTTAAATTTACAGTTCCTAATGGCTGATTTATTAGAAGAGCAGAGGGATAAAACCTCCCCTGTAGCTAAAGCTCTTAGCTATAAGGCTTCTAATAATAAGGGAAATTCTAAGGACAAGGAGAAGAAATCTAATCCTAATACTAAGAAGGACTCTACTAACGCCACTAAAGAGCAGGATAAGAAGGATTCAAACCCTTCTAAAGCCTCTAGGAAGAAAAAGCAGAAGAAGAAGAGTGGCAACGGGGAAAATAAAGGAAAAGAAGCTGCTTTTGCGTTAGGCTATAGCCTAGCCACGGGATACGTTAAAGAACTAGATTCTAGCGAGTCTAGTAGCGAGGATAGTAGTGATTCCGAATCTAATTTGGATACCTCTAGTACCACCACCACTAGTGACACTACTAGCAAGCCTACTTTTAGCTACTCTAACAATATGGTTAAAAACTCCCTTCTATACGATACAGGCTCCTCTTGTCACATTTGTAATAATAGGGCTTTCTTTAGGGACTTTAAGCCTCTTAAGAAAGGTCAAACCAGCCCTATAATTACAGCAGGAGGACCTATTTATCCTAAAGGAAGAGGCACTGCTGTTTTTAACGTTCTAGTTAAGAAAAATCCACCAGAATATAGGCCTTTAGCTCTGCTAGATGCCCTATATTTTCCCGGTATAGATACCAACCTAGTTAGCGGTTTATCCCACTATCTTAAGGGAGGTTATCTAGCTAAGGATCAGCTTTTCCTAGCCAATAAAAGCCCCTGTGGGTTATTAGAACCTACTAAACACGGCTTCTTTTTGTAGATTAAGGGGCAAGCTACTCCTAAGATCTACAAGCATTCAACCCACCTCTCCTTTATGGGCTCTTAATTTTGCAACTAATAAAGCTAATAAAGAGCCTATAAGACTAAATTAGGGTTCTCCTACCCTATAGAGGTTCAAATTCCGCAGCCAGCATTTAATCCCGAGGAATATCAACGAATCAAAGAATTAGACTCCGAAGACGAAGATTCAGCCCTATGTCCCACCAAAGCTCCTCCTAGTTAGGCATCTTCTATAGGGGGTTTAGAAGGTCTATACCCTAATGACTTGGGTGACAATAGTGGCCGTCTACTGCCCCTAGAGGCCTGTGATTCTTAAGAGGCCTGGCAACAGAGGGAGCTAGGGGATAATAGCTCTAAAAAGCTAGATTCTAGTTATAAGAAATTGCTAGATTTAGCCCTTCTTTGGCACATTCGATTAGGCTACATTGGTCTCCCTTTACTAAAGAAATCTTCAAAATTAGCTAAAGGGATCCCTGATTTTTCCGCCATCAAAGACAAGGATTTTAACTGCATAGCCTGTATGCAATCGAAGGCTATTAGAAGACCTACTAAAAGACCTATTCAGGACCCCCCTAGGGTTTTAGATATCCTAGAGGGAGATACAGTTAAAATCAAACCTATACCACATAATAAGAAGGCCCTAGTCCTTATACTTATTAATTAAAAATCCCGGTATAAATGGTGCTTTTCATTAGCTAATAAAGAAGGTTAGACCCTTTATACTGCTATTAAGGGCTTCTTTAAGGCCCTAAAAAACCAATATAACGCATATCCTAGGCACCTCCACTTCAACGGAGGCACTGAAATCAACAACGAACTTCAGTCTTGGTTATCTTCTAAGGGAATTTGCTTTAGCACCTCTTGCCCCTATATTCACGAATAGAATAGGCTAGTTAAGAGGGCTATTAGGGTTATCCTAGACCGGCTTAGAGCTACACTTCAGTGGTCTAAGCTGCCTTTATATCTATGGTCTTATATCCTTCCAGCCATAGTGGACTTAGTTAACATCACTGCCAATATAACTAAGCCCCTAACCCCTAAGCAGCTATTTCTAGCTGACTTAGAGCCTAAGACTATCTATAAGCCTGATTTCTTGAAAATTAGGGCTATAGGGTCTTATTGCGAGGTTCTAATACCTCCGGAGCAGAGATTAAAGCTTCAGAAGCTAGCCCCTAGGACTATCCCTGGCCGGCTGCTTGCTACTCTAGGTTCCAGCGTTTATCTTGTTTATATACCCTCTAAAAGGTCAGTTATTAAGACTAGCTTTATTAAGATTATAGAGGATATAAGCTCTGTAGGGTCCCCTAAGCCTTTAGGGAGCTATCCTTTAGAGGGAGAAGCCAATATCTCACAAGATCTAGAGGTTCAGGATAGCTATCCAAAGCCTCTAGCGCCCACAGCGCCCGCAGCGCCCGCCGCGCCTATAACAACACCGCCCAGGACGACCGCTGTAACGCCTCCAGCGCTACCCCTAGAGAGCCTAAGCTCTAGCGCCCCTAATAAGGGTGCTATTGAAAAACCGTTTTTAGATTCGGATTCTCTAATTAACCCTAATTCTATGGATATTAATGATTTTAACCTATCTTCCTTTGTTAAGGAGATATGCTTTAAGGCATAACAAAAGGCTAAATCGTTAGCTAATAACAATAACGATTTGGATACACCTAAGACATGGAAGTAAGCTTTAAAAAGCAAGGATAGCTAAAAATGGGTTAATGTAACCTTTAGCGAATTTAAGCAGCTATTAGCTGCTAGAACTTTTAAATTTATAGGGATAGACTAGATTCCTAAGGGCCGAAAAGTTCTTAAAAATAGGCTTGTCTATAAGCTTAAAAAGGATAAAGAAAATAATCCTATAAAACACAAGGCCTGACTCGTTGTAAAAGGCTTTATGTAGATAGAAGGTTAAGATTATATTGAAACCTATGCTACAACTAGCATCCCCCCTAGTTAGCGGATATTACTAGCCCTAGCGGCTTGTAATAACTGGGAAGTTAAACAGGTCGATTTTATAGGGGCCTTCTTAAACAGCTTATTAAAAGAAGCTATTTATATGCAGATCCCTGATGGATTTGTTGAATTTGCTGAAGCTACTTCGCCTGAAATAGCTAAGTTACTTAAGAAATACGGCTATAATCCCTCTTAAAAGTAGGTTATTTTCCTTTAAAAAGCTTTATATAGATTAAAATAGAGCTCTAGAGAGTGGCAGCATGCCCTAAAGGAACTTCTTCGAAAATTAGGCTTCCACCCCCTTATATCTGACCCGGCTGTCTTCTTCAACCCAACTACATCTACATATATAGCGACTTATATGGATAACTGTCTTCTAATAGGACTGGATCTAGCTTATATTAATAAGCTAAAGAAGCTATTACACAAAGCTTACCCTATAGAAGATCGTGGGCCAGCCGAATTTTTCCTAGGCGTTTAAATCACTAGAAATCGAAAGAAAGGGACCCTAACTATTCACTAGTCCTAGTATATTTCTGAAGCCCTAGAGAGATTTAACATAAAAGATGCTAGGCCTGCTAAAATTCCTCTATAACCCGGAATTATAAAGCAGGTGGCCACCTACCTAACAAAACCTCTTTCCTCCTCCGATCACAAGCTTTATTAGAGTATTATAGGGACTATTATGTACTTAATGCTCCTTACAAGGCCTGATATTGCTTTTCTGGTTTAGTGGCTTTTAACAGCGCTATCTAAGCCTTATATAGAGCACTTAAATGCTGCTAAACATCTGCTTAGATATCTTCTAGGCTCTATAAGTTATTCTATAACTTATAGAAGGTCTAAGAACGCTAAAGCTTCTGCAACCCTTATTAGCTTCTGTGATAGTGACTTCGCGGGAGATAAGTCCTCTAAATTAACCTATGCTTATCTCTATAAGCTAGCTAAAGGACCTATTAGCTAGAAATTAAAGAAAGTAACTACAATAGCTTTATCTATATTAGAGGCTGAATTAGATGCCTTATGTGAAGCTATTAGGGAGCTAGAGTGGCTTTATGGTCTCTTTAGAGAGATAAAGCTACCTATAGCACCTCCTGTTCTGATTTTTAGTGATAACTAAGGCGCTATTATGACCGCTAATAACCCTGCTCTTCACAGTAGAACAAAGTATACCCTGCTAAAATTTAACTATACCAGAGAAAAGGTATAGAAGGGTATAGCTAAGGTTATCTACATTAACACTAAAGAGATGCCTGCAGATAGCTTAACTAAGCCCCTGCCTAACGATAAATTTCAACAATTTATCCAACTATTAGGCCTTACGAATACAAAGGCCTAGCTCTAAAATCAACTAAAAAGTCGAAAAACCACTAAAATCAACAAAAACACTGGAATTCCGCTGAAAAGTTATTAGTATTGATTTCGTTGAAAAGTTATTGGATTACTATTGGATTTATTATTGAATTTATTGTTAACTTAGATATCTATTAAAGAGCTAAGTTTAGGTATCAAATTAGTTAACTCATACTTTTCTAGAGGGAGTGTTAAAATTATGCTATTTATAGCACTATTTTATAGGCCCACTAGTTGCCTAGTTGCGTTATTGCAACGTTGGTTGCAAGGCGTTGCCTGCAGCGTTGTTGGTCTTGATCAACAGCTTTGGCTGTGACCTGCGTTCCTGCACACAACCAACCCACAGGCTTGTATGACTAAGCCGATTAGGCTACCCTATAGGGAAGCTAAAATCGACTGTAACTAGGGAACTAGTAGTCGTATAAAAGGCTGACTTATACTATTCAAATCCTTGATTTTTTCTGGATTTAATGATGTATTTTATTTATAGGGTTACTTATTAGATTACTTAGTTAGTGCACGTGGGTGGCTAGATTATATGGTCGTGAGTCGATTTTTTACTTTTTATATATAAATGAATTTTGCGGAAAATAAAAAATAGCTCCTAAGGCCTAGCTAGCGACCCCCTTCCGTCAATATAGTCAGTAGGTCTATAAGGGGACTCAGAAAATCCTCTTATTGCTCGTCAGATCGTTTGTCTAGCTAAAATCTACTATATTCAACTATTAACGCCCTATATCTTAAAGAATCGTCGTATTATAGTGAATCTAGAAGCCGCCGCGTTGGAATCTACTAGGGAGGTCTTCCTATCCCTCTAGCTAGATTCCCCTTCCATTTTCAATAGTTATATTATTAAAATCAATGCATTATTAACTAACTTGTGGTTAATTGAAATGTTACGCGATAGCCTTGTGGATGGCGTTGATGTGGGGTGTTCGCAGACTTTTGAGACCCTACTTTATTATTTGTTATAGACTCTGTATCCGCTATTAGGCAGCACAATCTTGAACCCCACTCCTAACAATAGTCAAGGTTATGGAGGAAACACGCAGTAGTGATGCATATTGATTCTAGTAACAACAGCTATTGGCTTTTAAGAACACATTAGCAGTCTTCGCTCATATCGGCTAATAAGGTCGCGTCACCGGTGTACTTCGACTGCCATGAGACAGCCTACATTGCCTGCGTGAAAACCACCACTCCAGTTGGCCGTGCCACGGTATCTTAAAGTACTTGTGCATATCAGTGGAAAGGGGTTCCGCTATGATTTTCGTTACACAAGGGAGCTGTTCGGGACATATAGACACAAGCACCCATAGGCCACTACTGCAAACTTCTTGTAAATCGCTTAAGTAGTCTGCACGCACCCAACCTAAGCTTGCTTGAGTAGCATTTGAGTAATGTAGGACTATGCCAGTGACTATGCCCCTTATTTGACAGATCCTCAATCCCGTTACATCCGTAAGAGAGGCGCAGGAATAAAAAAACAACTCATGGCAGTAGGATTGGGGATAACTTAATATCGGCTTTGGGCAGTTCGGAGCAACGACTTTTCTATCATGTCTCTCCGGCTGGCCAATGGCTATGCACTGCAATCCTTGACTGAGATCAAGACCTAGCAGAGTTGGTGAGTTCGGCAAACTAGCGATAAGCAGGTAGTTGTATCTAGTCAAATCATCCGGATGATGCTGCTCCCCGAGTACGCGTACATGTCCCGTATTGAATACCAGCTAAACCGATTAGCTCTGACGTATTTTGAGCCTTTGCTTTTCACTTACGATAAGGGCGTGCCGCCTGAATACTTTGTCATCGCGCACCCAAATCTCCGAGATCCATTCACCGCAGCTCATGGGAATGAACAGCCACCTTGCGCTGTCAGCATGTTGTTTCAGGTCATCGTCGATTGACAGATCTTGACCCGTCCTGTGCACATAGAAACAGAGTATTTCCGTATTCCAGCAAACCGAAAATCCGGTGACGGACTTGTCGTTGACGAGGATAGATTTGAACCGTTGTGGTCGACATGTTGGGTAGTTATCCTTGATTCGGCACATCTCGAAGCTCATTGCTGGCGATTGGGGCAAAGACCATAGGATCAGGGATGTATCTGTTATCCGGGACCCATCGTAGAACTTCAAAGCCCTCAACTTCAAACCCTGCGGTTGTCCCATTTATTAGCACCTCTCGTAGCGGTCTTATGGATCGCAAGCATACGTCACCCTGTGGAATAATGAATCCATCACTTCTTGAGATGCGTATAGTTTGCCACCATGTACCTGGCGATTCGACAACATTGATGCCACACGTGTCGGCAAAGGCGATCCGCCTCACACCCAACGCGTCCCGAGCTACATATATTGTGTTGACAGCTCGTGTTGCCGGAGATGGCCTGTATATCAAAACTCGCTTGTTTTCTCTATCGGTTGTTCCAAAGTCGTTTGACACAGCAGCGATGTATGATCTACCAAGCACGCTCACAAAGCGAGCCCAAATATCCCTCGACAGGCTTACGTGCCCTGCTATTTCTTCCGGCTTATCAATTGCCAAGGTAGACTCAATGCACCATGATCGCAGCCACGCAACGTCGGCGAAAAAATGTCTTCCCACAAGCATGTCAACTTCAGGCGGCAGTTTTCTGTAGGAGCTGGGGAGCAAGCGGGATCTTTGGTCCCAGATCCTCTTAAGAATGCCAGCTAGGTCAGCTACCGAGTTCTGCGGCGAAGGTACAAAATCGCAGTTGTTTGTCGCCATTCGTTTTAAACATAGATTGTCCTTGTCCCGAACGCAGTCCTTGTGGCATGCGATGAGTAGTCCATTCTTATGCTCGCAGTCCCAGTCGCAATGACGCATGTCAGTTTTATATTGCGAACCGTGATCTAGGCCTTGTATCGTCAGCGATGGAAATGCAAAGTTACGTATAAGACTTACAAACAATGACTTGCTCTACATCGAGTCTGAATGTGCACAGCCCACAATATGAGCGTAAACATCGATCCTCCATCCTGGTAGATTCAATGATTGTGTTGTTAAACGCGGACTGTTGCATACGTACGTATCCCTTGCTTCTATGTAAAAGCTCGTTATTACTTGCGTAGACCAAGACTTACCCATCGGAGCGATGAGAAGGAAATAGTGGAAGAGAGAAAGGAGGACGGAGAGCAAAGGGGGGGCATGAGAGTGGGGCTAGCAATGCAGCATTCTTCTATTAGGGGACAGCGGGGCTAGCGAAAAGTGCAAGTGAGAAAGGCACGGAGAGCAAAGGGGAGCTTAAGAGTGGGACTAAGCGATGCAATGTTATTAGGGTGTGATCCACGTAGGCGCAGTCATTTAAAATCTGGCGCAGTCGTTTAAAATTCATCATTTTTAGACCTATAATTATATAAAAACTAGGGCCTTCCTATATTTAGTTAGTGTTTTTATAGTGTATACCCTAGGTAATTACTATACCTCTAAAAGGCCCCTATTTATAATATACTAAGATAGTAAGGGCTAGTTAGATAGCTATAAGAGAGAAGCTATTAAGAAAAAGTTATATTTCTACTATTAGTATAGTAAAAAAGAGTATACTAAATATTTTAGTATACTCTAGTTAAATTAGCGCACTCTCTAGCTAAACTAGTATACTTTATATTCTCTAATTTACTAATAGAGATAAACTTCTTTTCTTTAGAGTAATTCCTATTAAATTTAGTTAAAGAGAATAATAATAATAATAACCTATACCTTACTATTACTATATTAATTCTTTATAATATTTCTTTTATTTAAAACTTACTATAAAATAATACTAATTCTCCTATAATAAGGTATAGATTACTAATAGCCTTAATAGCCTTCTATAAGAAAGTCCTTTATATTTCTACTAATTTAGGGTTTTAAAATATCTTCTATATATTAAAGGCTATGTTTTTTAACCTCTATTAATAGCTTTAAAATAATATAGATATTAGGCCTACTAAATACTAGTTAGTTAAGTAGATAGTTATAATCTTCCTATAGATTATAGTGTTTAATAAGCTATAGTAAAATATAGCTTTTTATTTTAAATTAGGCTAATTATTAGTATTAAGGATCTTCTATAGGCTTATTAATCTAATAAGGTATTTATATATTACTTTTATTTATTAACTAAAGCTAGATTATATTTCTATATGTATTATATTAGATCTAAGCAAACACGCGTTCTATAGTATAATAGGTACTATTAATAGTATATATATACCTATATTTATTCTAGTAGTAAAGTAATAATAATTTTTCTCTTAAAAAAGTAATATATCTTAAAATATACTTATAGCTATAAATTTTAATAATAATATCTTTATATATATATTAGTAGGCGCTAAGGGATTAATTTATAATAGACTATTACTTTAAACTACTCTTACTAGGTTATTCTAAATATATAGAAAGTGTTTTTACCTTATAGATATAGGATTTTATACCTAAGCTAGTTTACTTATACCCTTTATAGGTATTTACTATTATTTAAATAAGAATCCTAATAATAAAGAAGGGCTAAAAATAAGGGCTAAGCTTTTTAACCTCTAGTATACTATTCTTTAAGTAGTAGTTAAGAAACTCTTTAGGTATTATAAGTAAAAGTTTAAGATAATTTACTATAGTACTACTAAGTATAACTTTCTAGATTAGATTAAGATTATTTATACTATAACTAGCCTATTTAACTTTATTAAGTTAGGTAGTATTACACTAGAAGAGTAAGGTAGGCTTAACTTAGAGGTATTAAATAAGGATAAACACTAGCTTATTAAAGAGGCTTATAAGCTAGTAAATAGCTTTAATATAAGAGGAAGTCTAATAGTATAGTAAAGTATTATTATAAAAAGAGGCTTTTATAGTTATTAGTAATACTAGTAAGAGAGAGGCATTAAGATCCCTAAGGATAGAAGTCTTTAATAAGGGAGGAATTATTTAGTAGGTAGTTATAAGGTTATTAGGTAGGTGGCTATAAGGTTATTAGGTAGGTGGCTATAAGGTTATTAGGCAGGTAGCTATAAGGTTATTAGGTAGGTAGCTGTGAGGTAAGGGAGATAAAACCATAAGTAGCGTGAATTTTATATAGGTAAAAATACTAGTAATCCTTATACCTAAGCTAATTCTACTATAACCTTCTAGCCTCTTCCTTTACCTTTATAACCTTACTTTCTAAACCTCCTCCTCTACCTTTATAACCTCTTTCTTTACCTTTATAAATAACCTCTTCCTTTTACCTTTATAAATAATAGCTAAAGTCTATAGTTATAAAAGCCTCTTTATCCTTACTTCTAAGCTTATTCTAAAGCACTATATTCTTTAGATCTTCCTTAACCTAGCTTATTACTTTTAATATCTAAGTAATACTATAGCTTTTATAAAAAGACTTATAATTCTTTAATACCTTTTTAAACTTACTTGTAATGGACTCAAGCTCGAGGCTCGGGTCCTTCTTGGGTCCGGGAGGGCTCCGGAAAGGGCGCGGAGAGTGTATAAGGCAGCGTGCGGAGGTTATATAGACTTAGGGCTTACTACACGCACTATACGCATAGACTATATATAGGAGGATATATAGCTATATATTATATAATCTCTTACTTAGCTCTTTCTTTCCTCTTTAAGAATAGTAATTATACTTTAGATACTTATTTATAGTTACCCTAAGGCTAGTCTATAATATTTACTATTCTTCTCTTTCTTTATATTCTTCCCTTTTTAGCTATATCTTAATAATAGTATAACCTTTATTAAGTAGGATAGAAATAGGTAAGCTAGCTATATTATAGGCACTTATTAGGGAGTAGTTAGTATAGATCTAAGCGCTTTATAAGAACTAATACTAAGTAAGGTAAAAGCTATTACCTATAGGGGTACTATTTAATAGTAATAGGACACTCTTTATAGACTAGAAGAGTCTTATAGGCTATAAGCTAGTTATAAACTAGGGGTTTATTAGGGGCACTAAGGACTAATAGTGCTTTATTTACTAGAACCTTTTAGTAAAGGTTTAGGCCTAGGTTATACCCTACTTTAAGAAAGAAAACTTAGTAAACTTTAATATAAGGCACTTCCTTAATTACTTAGGGGAAATATTTAATAACCCCTATTAATAGGAATTAGCTATTACTAAGCTTAACTAGTTATAATAATAATAATATAAGCGGTTTAGTAACTTCTATATATAGTTTAAATAGAAACTTATGCTTATAGATAGGCTAGGTTAGGTAGATAAGGTAAAGCTTTTAAAGCTACACACTACCCTTAATAAGTAGATAAGGGACTATAGCGTAGGATATAATATTCCCTAGGCTAACTACTCTATAGTATTAGCTTAGTTTAGGAATATTATATTAGATATTAAGTCCTATTATTTAGAGGAAAAGTATTATTTATATTACTAGGCATAACTAGCTCCCTAGGTAGACTAGTCTTTAGGGTAAGATAAGGATATACTAATAATAGATATCTAGTTAGTAGGTATAGTAGGGGCCTAGAAAGGCTCTAGAAAAGCTATAAGTTACTAGTAGTAGGGGGTAAAAAGGGCTAAATAGGTTTCCTAGGAGGTGCTTAATATATAATATAAGGAGGGTAAGTGTATATAATATAGCTCTAATAAGCACTAAGTTATAAAGTATTCCTTATATTACACTATTTATCTAAAGGAGACACTAGTAGTTAATACTTATAAGGTAGAAGATATTAACTCTAAGGATTTAAGTAATAAGTTAGAAAAAAAAATTCCCTTTATTAAGTTATTTAAATAAAAAGGAGGAATAGAAGCTTAGAGAGGCTTTATAGTATATAGTTAAGGTTAAGGATAACTTTAAATATATCTAGAGTAATATAGATATATTACCCTTCTTAGTCCCTATATTAATAAATAAGATAACCTTTTTAGATATATAAGTTAATATAGGATATAATTACTATACTACTATTAGTAAATACCTAGTCTAGAAGCTATAACTAGAATATATCCCCCTACTAACTAAGAGGTTAGTTTATATAGTAGTTAGTGTAAAAAGAGAGGGAAGGGAGAATTATAAGGTAAGCTTATTAATTATATATATTATCTGTTTTTAGATAGATATAGATAGATAGGAGATGCTAATTATAGTGTATATAATCCTAGGATTAATAAGATAACTTATCCTAGGGACTCTATAGATAGCACGCTATAATATTAACTTAAATATATAACGCTAATAACTAACTATAGGAGTGGCTAATAACCTATAGATTTAGGCTATAACTAATAGAGGGGTAGAGAAGCCTACTATATATATTATAGGATCTTTATTTATAGGAATAGGATATTAGGTAAGGAAGTAGAAGGAGTATATATAGCTTTATACTATAAGCTTATAGGAAATTATATCTATCCTATAGATTAATATTACACTAAAACCTATAGAGTAGGAGCTCTTAGCATTCTTACTAGAGGAGTTATAGAACTATAAGGACCTTTTCTAGGAGAGTAAGGTAAATACCCTACTACTACACTAGGGTAAGTCTAATTACTATATTTACCTAAAGTAGGATATAAAGGGTAATAAACTAGACCTACTATAGGCTCTACTATATAATATACTATATTAATATTTCCTAGAGATATATAAGTAGGTAATAGACTTAATAGATAAGGGCTAGATTAGGGCAAGCTTATTATTAGTAATAGCACTAGTTCTATTAGTAAAGAAACCTAGGGGTAGTTAGAGGTTCTATATAGACTATTATATACTAAATAAGATTATAAAACAGGACTATTATCTCTTACCTTTAGTAAAAGAGACACTATGCTCCTTAGCTAAGGTAAAATAGTTTATAAAGCTAGATATATAAGTAGCGTTCTATTATATTTATATTACTAAGGGCTAGGAACACTAGACTGCTTTCTAGATATAATTTAGATTATTTAAGTGGTTAGTATACCCCTTTAGTTTAGTAGGCGCGCCTATAACCTTTTAGAGGTATATTAATAGTGCACTTAGTGGTATCCTTAGGGACTATATTACTACTTATCTTAATAATATCTTAATCTATATAGGGGGGTTATAGAAAGACTATATATAGAAGGTCTATAGGGTATTAGCTAGACTATAGTAAGCTAGGTTAAACCTAGATATTAAGAAGTGTGTTTTTATAATAAAGGAGGTTAAGTACCTTAGGTTTATTATCTATATAGGGAAATAGATTTACCTAGATAATAAGAAGATTACTATAATTAGGGATTAGGAGGCCCTAATATAGGTCTAAGGAGTATATAGGTTCCTAGGGTTTACTAACTTTTATTATAACTTTATACTATAGTTTTTAGAAGTTATAGGTCCCCTAATTAACCTAATAAAGAAGGGTATAGTATTTTACTAGATAGAGGTATATAAGAAAGCTTTTAAAATACTAAAGCTAGCTTTTATATTATACCCTATTCTTATATAATAAGACCCTAATAAGGATATAGTAGTAGAGGTAGACTACTTAGGAATAGTATTAGGAGGCTGCCTTTCCTAGATAAATAATAAAGAGGTCTTATATCTAGTGGTATACTACTTAGCTTACTTATAGCTAGCTTAATAGAATTATATAATATATAATAAGGAGCTTCTAGTAATTATCTTATACCTTAGGGTATAGTTAGTAAAGCTATAAAGTATTAATAGGCTATTTATAATACTTATAGATTATAAGAACTTAGAGTACTTTATAGCCCTAAGAGAGATATTAGAATAGTAAGTATAATAGGTAGAGACTCTAGCGCTCTTTAACTTCTACTTATATTATAGACTAGGGACTTAGGTAAGTAGACTAGATATATTATTAAGACACTATTAGGAGAAGGCATAGTTTACTAAGCTAAAGGCACCTATTATATAGTTAATAATAATACCTATATAGTTTAGCTTTAGTTAGGGATAACTATATATAAATATTAGACCTATAGTAGCCCTAGAAAGCACTACTTTAGAGGATAGTTTAGCTTTAGCTCTAGATATTCTAGCTAGAGACTCCTTATTTATAGATAAGCACCTTTAGTCCCTATAGGATTAGGCTATAGCCTATAATAAGACTTATAGGTTATAGCTTAAGGTAGTAAAGGCTAGGGCTTAGAAGTTTCCTAATATAGTAAGTATAAGGGAGTAGATTATAAACTATTAGATTAGTATAAAAGAAGTACTTTAATTCTAAGGCTAGACTTAGGTGCTAAAGTAGGAACCCTTAACTATAACCTTAATCTAATAGATATATAACTTACCCTTACTAGGTTACCTAGGGTAGAATACTACCTTTAAAGCGCTCTAGAGGGACTTCTATTAGAATAGTATATTATAGGATATAGTATAGTTTATATAAAACTATTACTACTATAGGGGGCAGAAGAGCTAGTAGCTATAATAGGGCTTACTAAAGCTAATTCCTCTACTAGATAGATATTAGTTATAGATCTCTATTAACTTTATAATAGAGCTCCCTACTTAAGATTAGGCTAACCTATAGTTCCTTATAGTAATTATAGATAGACTCTCTAAGTTTATATAGCTTAAGGCTATAATATTAATAAAGGCTAAGATATATATAGAGCGGTTTAAATACTATTAGTAGTGGTTCTATAGGTTCCCTACCTAGATTATTATAGATTATAGTTTAGATTAGTTAAGTAGTTTTTAGATAATACTTTATAAGAAAGTAGGTATAAAGTAACTACTATTAACCTTATATTACCTATAGATAGATAGAGGTATAGAGAGAGCTAACTAGGAGGTTTAGGTAGTGTTATAGGTAATATTATCCTTCTTATAATTTAAGTAGGCTAATTACCTACTAGCCTACTAGCTAGTATTAAATAATAGGGATTCTTTAGTAATAGGAGTAAGTATAAATATAGCGCTCTATAGCTTTAATATACCTATAATCTAGGAGGTGCTACTATTAGAGGTATTAAAAACTTTACTAAAAGAATAGGTATAAGTATTCCTATAGCACTTAAAAGAGGGTATAGACCTAATATAGGCTATAATAGCCTTTATCTAATAATAATAATAGGAAAGTATAAATAGTAGTTAGAGACTAGCGGAATAGTTCTAGGTTAGGGACTATATATAGTTAAGCCTTTAGAATATTAAGATAAACTAACTATATAAGAAGTTAGATTAGGTTATAGTAAAGTATAAGGTACTAGAGGTGCTAATACTATTAACTATAAAGTTAGATATTCCTAGGGGGCTATACCTAATCTTTTATATAGATTTAGTTTAGAGAGTAGTAAAGAATCTATTACTAAGCTAGAAGCTAGCTAATAAATAACCTCTACTAGAGCTAATATTAATAGATATAGATAGTAACCTTATAGAGTACTAGGTAAAGGAGATCCTTATAGCTAAAAACGCCCCTAGTTAGGGAGTGAATTATAATATACTAGTTAAGTAGAAAGGTTATATTTAGCTAATATAGGAGCCCCTAGAGAATATATAGGATACTAAGGCGCTAGATAGATTTAAGGTAGAATAGGGGGATATATAAATAAGTAATAGTCTAAAGTAAGTGTAGAAATAGGTATAGTTTAATTTACCCCTAGAGGAGTAAAGCCTTTAGGATATATATAAAGGGGGGAGGTAGAGATAAGGAGAAGGTAGGGTTTAAAAAAAAATTTTATATAGTAAGGGAATAGAAGGGGTATAAAGAGAGGTATATAATAGACTTAAGCTTAAGGCTTAGGTCCTTCTTAGGTCTAGGAGAGCTCTAGAAAGGATATAGAGAGTATATAAGGTAGTATATAGAGGTTATGCAGACTTAGGGCTTACTACACGCGCTATATATATAGACTATATATAGGAGGATATATAGCTATACGCTATATAATCTCTTACTTAGCTCTTTCTTTTCTCTTTAAGAATAGTAATCGCACTTTAGACGCTTGTTTGCAGTTGCCCCAAGGCCAGTCCATAACACTTACTAATAGTCTTATAAGCTATAATACTTTTATTTTACTAATTTTATAATCTATCTATAATAAGGGTAATAATCTTATATAGTAGGGATAATATCTTATAAAGTTAATTAAGTTATACTATACTTTATACTATTTAATTTACTATTAACCTAGGCTTTATAAAGCTTCTTTAGTAAGTAAATTATTTACTCTTTAGTCTACCTTATACTAATACTATACTAAGAAGTAGTAAATTAACTAAGCTATAAAGCGCTTTAAGACTAAGAAGAAGATATTTAAAGAAAAAGAGTATAAAGGTATAAGGAATTATTTAATAATAATAACTTCTTTATAAGGGAAAAGCCTTTAATAATATATAAAGGGCTAGGGTAGTATAAAATCTCTTTACCCCCTTATATATTAGTAAGGAAAGGTACTATAAATAGTATAAAGTAAGCTCTCTACCTATATCTATAGCTAACTTATACCTACGGGGGTCTTGAGTGCGCCAGCTTTTAAACGACTGCGCCTACGTGGATCACACCCTTAGGATACCAGGGCTAGCGAAAAGCCCGGGCACACGGTTAACGTGTCCAGTTTTCGCACAAAGCGCGTCTAAGGCACCCAGGTCCCCTGTTTAAACTTGACATTTACATCAACTAGAACTAGAAACCAGCATCGTGCACAACCGGCATAATTGAGCTAGCCTGGCCTAAGTAATTCTTCTTGTCACTTCGGCGGTATTGGATAGATCACTGCTAGAATATTGACTACAGTTTTGGAAGTCACCTCACATGAGTCTTGGCTACGAGGGGCACAAGTATACGCCTAGCCGACGGACTCGGAGTGATATTAACAGGTTTTCTTTTTTGCAACTAATTTTGAATTCCTCTTGGCCACGGGAGTTCTTGTTTAGCATGTCTGACACCGCGATTTATGGACTTAGATGGCTCCACGCATGAATCCGATGGTGTAGCTATGGACCTCATGTAGAACAAATCTTAGCTTTGCTCTGTCCCCGAACTGATTTGCATAGTGAAAGAGTAGGGTTGTCATCTGTTTATGCTTTGGTCGTGCCCTCCCGCGCGATCTGCTAATTAAAGTACTGGTATTGGCGTCGATCCGATCCGATGCGGGCGTGGCCTTCGGGACTACTAAATCATGTTCTGAAGTGTGGCAAGGCAGAGAAGACGCAGCACTATGTGAGATAGTCTTGTGAAGTTTAGGAAACATTGGTATTTGCGATTTTTGCTAAGACTAATCACTCTTTTACCAAAGGTAGTGTAATGCTAGCACAGCACATAATGATAACTTGCATTTCAGTAGCCATGCCTATACAATGACCACGGTATACCGAACGTGCCGCGACACTCTTATCAGCAACGCAACGCGATTATTCAAACCGGATCTTGACCTCTTTTGCAGGTAGATGCACATTGAGAGCAACAACTGTTAGCATCTTCCGAAATGCAATTAACAGAGCACTTGTCTAAACATGCCACCTTGCATAGATTTTCACCGTCGGGTAGGCCGTTGATATTCTCTTCGATATCAGAATAAGCTCTGTTTTGCTTAGGACATGCCCTAAAACTTCCATAGTAGTCACCGTGGTCCGCTTTACTTGATTGGATGTAAGGGAGTCCAAAATTGCAACCTCCTCTATTGGACTTGCCGCAGACTCGGACACGTGTTGGCTGAGAAACTCCTTCCTGGAACCAGTATTCTGGATATGTCGGAACATACTTCCGACTCGGCGACAAACGTGGGACTGGATCCTTCTTACTCGTGACGCGGGCAGTGAGCCCAGGTTGTTTGGTGATGAAATCTGACAGCTCTTTATTGCCCACCATTGGAGCCCCATATGAATAGATATCGCAGGCGATGCTGTTCTTGCGTAGATACGCACCAGCGATAGTTGCCACGGCGCCCCCTAGTGAACGGCCTGTAACGACAATTCTTGAATTGGGTACGTTCTTTGTGACCTCTTGTAGATGCTGGAACCGTCTTTGACGCACCGTGAATTTTATGAATTTTATGCCCCGCGGGGGTGGGCAAAACGGGGCTTTTGCAGTGCCACGTAAGTGTACGTCCGTAGAGCTAGAGCTCACACCCGACTATCAACCGGCCAGCACGACCAACTGATGCGTCTCGAATTCCTTTTCCACTGTCGCGACGTTCAATCACCGCAGCGGTTGTCGCCATGATAACATCAGCGACACTATTTTCATTCAGCGCCAGAGTCGCGCATCTTTGCTTTACTAGGTGTCCGCCATTTCTTATCAACCCTGGCGGAGCACTTCTTTCGAGGGTCATGCCCTTCAACGTCCGTACTTTCTCAACCGATGGTTTCGAAAAGCTGCCCGAGCAGACAAAGATTGAGGAGGAAACAGTACCGGATTACAGAGCCGAGCGATTTTATCCCGTCCGACTTGGGGAAATATTCAAATGTAGATACCGGGTCGTTGCGAAACTTGGGTTCGGCACCGCGTCCACTGTCTGGCTTTGTCGTGAACTTGTCGGGTACGCGTCTTGCCAATTTTCTTTCCGCCGTATGCTCTGTTGCTGGCTAACGAAGCCATTTAGAAACAGCAGCTTACTGACTCTTAAGATCTGCACAACTCAAGACTCGGCAAAGGTGAACAACGAGTTAGCCGTCTCACGACATCTTCGATCCATCGAGGCAGAACATCCCGGCCGAGGAATGCTACGACTGGTCCAGGATGATTTTCAAGTAGCTGGACCGCACGGGATGCATCAATGCTTAGTCTTTGACCCGCTTGGGTTAACATTTACTCAGTTTCGAAACAAATTCCCAAACAGAGCCTTGAATAAGGAATTATTACAGCAAACCTTACAATTGATTCTCTTGGGTCTAGACTTCTTGCATCAAGCAGACGTGGTGCATACAGGTTTGTCTTCCACTGGCTAACGGACTCTTCGCGCCACTGACAATTTCAACTGACAATTTCAACTGCCATAGACATCTCACCAAATAACATCCTCCTAGGCAGCCCTGATCTTTCCATTTTTGAGACTGTTGAGAAATCTGAGCTAGAACAACCATCCGCCCGAAAACTTCTCCCAGATCGCACTATCTACCTTTCACAGCGTTTGCCAATTACATTTGGCATGCCAATCCTGTGCGACTTTGGCGCGGCAAGGATAGGGCGAACTCACTTCGGCGATGTTATGCCAGCTGTTTATCGAGCGCCTGAGGTAGTCTTGGGAATGGCGTGGGACTCAAAGATAGACATATGGTCAATCGGGGTCATGGTGTGTATTCTGGCTCACGTCTTCTTTCGGATTCTAACATGACCCAGATATGGGATCTCTTTGAAGGTGGCCGTCTATTTCATGCTGTGAAAGATGGAGTTCTTAGTGATGAGCTGCATTTAGCGGAAATGGTTTCTTTGATGGGACCACCGCCGAAACGCTTCTTAGAACGGAGTCAGACTTGCGCCCGTTACTGGGACGGCGAAGGTAAGTATTGCACCATTTATTTGCACATTGCGAAAGATTGACATGGTCAGGCAATTGGATCGCGTCTACTCCGATTCCACAGCAAAATTTCGAGAGCCGTGAGGGTCAGCTAGAAGGCAAAGACAAGGAACTGCTCCTCAACCTTGTTCGAAGAATCCTTTGCTGGCTTCCCGATGACAGACCATCAGCTCAAGACCTCTTCGAAAATGAGTTTCTAATTCAGCACAGTCTCTCAGACTAACCTAGCAGATATCAACATATACGCCGCCAGCCTGTTAACAACTACTCTCAATTGGATCCAGTTCTCTGCATTCTAAAGGCAATGTCGTATGTACTAATCTATACGCTGAAGAAGCCATTTTGAGAAGCTCTAGCACGGCCTCACAAGGCAGTATTTATATTTGATAATGGCTAATGAACTGCGGCACGTACAAATGATAAAAGAAGTCTTGACGAATGATGTTCGCTTACTTCCCGCCCGTTTCCAATTGCACCAAGACGGGAAAAATCACCCGGTCATGACTTGCTCACTATTTTGCAGCTGCTGGTTGGGTCATGGAGACATAGCAACGCGCCGACCTGCAGAAGGATCACACGGTCTTGGGAAGTACTAAATTTAGCTGCTCATTAGCCATTCGCAATGCGCGGTTAGATAGATCCCCTCCCGTGTTGCATTAGCATTATTATGTGAGGCGCTGTGTCCGTAATGGACCACGGGTCTCTTAAGCAATTGTAAGGTGCAATGTTAATAGCAGCGGCTAGCATTGATGCATCTGTTGGTCTATTGGGGAATCATGGCACACCTTCTGGGTTCTTGCACATTAAGGGTGTGATCCAAGCTCTAATAATGACGAGTGGCTTAGGTCGTCCACCACGTCTGCCTGGCCTGAAGTTCCTGGTCTTCCATTGCTTTATCTTCTTAGGTACACACTCTCGCATTATGCTCATCGACAACAATTTGAAATTGGACGATGTCATGGATTATTTGTTCCAAGCCACCAGACTAGCCCCACCATCTCTGATGAAATGCCGGTATGATGATGCCTTAGGTTGCAGCACATTGAAAGCCAAAGCTCTGGCCTTCAACAAACACGAGTTGTCACACTTCCTTACAAACATACAGGACATGTCTGCATTTGTCAATAACAAAATGCCTCGTTCGCCATTGACGACCGTTAACGACCTGTCCGCCTTGAGCGATGCACAGCTCGGCGACTTCATGAAGAAACACCGACGATCCGACGGCGCATTTGTCATTCGCGTGGACGATGACTGGAATAAATTGTCAAAGGAAGACCGAAACCGCCTTGCTGAGAGATTACAGTGTGTTTCTCTATCCTTCCAACGTATTCATCCATTCATGTCTTCTTAGGGCCGTATCGTCAAACGCGAGTCCGCTCGACCTTGATAAGGTCAATGCACTATTGCTTGGTGTCTCCAATAGAGAAGACTGCCCGTCACAAACCCAACCGCGAGCGAGGGAAAGAGAAACCGAATCGCCGCCAGATGATCGAGAGATATACAGGCAGCGTGAGATGAAAGCGTACAATAATCTTGTCAATGACGGTGGGCGCCCGCTCTACACGGTTGACCTTCTGGAACCAGTTTCAAAGAATCCTGATGCGTACTATGAGATGCTAAAGCCTTTTTGGCGACAGCCTCGATACGATAATTACTCCGAGAGGGACTATTCTGACGCACGATCAGTATTTCGAAGACAATGGAACAGGCAGCAAAATTTCCGAAAGTGGCAGCTTGATAACAGAAATATTAAAGACGAAGACGATGGGTTCCTGGCCCATGTGGAGAAGACGAAACGTGCTTTCCAAGTGGTCGGGGACTTGGAAGCTGTGGCTGAGATTGAAGCCGATCCGACAATTTTGAAGCGCCACGGCGAACCATGGTATGGTATTCAGCAACACCGCGACTGGCAGCGACGATATCAGCGGGAGCCTAGATGCAAAGACTTCTCTCATTACGAAGATGCTGTCAAAAAGCGCCTAAATCGACATGGCTTTACACGAGTTTTCCATCTGCAAGAAGACCCGAAGCAGCAGGACGAGTTAACAACATGGATTGAATACCTTGGCTTTGAATACTGGTGGCTGGATCGTTACACTGCGACCTTTGAGCGCCTGAAGCCGAAACACGACGAAGCTTGGGAGGTGCTAAAGAAATCAGGAACACTGGAGGATGACGAGACTCCTGAATTTGTTCGCACCGATGCATCGGGTACAAGGTGCCAAAACGAAAAAGACCGCACATGGGAGACCCTTGAAGATGCTCTATCGGAAGCAAAAGAGGTCTACCAGAAGACAGAGATTGACTCCAATCGCCTTAGTATTCCGACGCAACAACGTGTGCAAATGATGGCCAGGGCCAAGGAAAAGCTAATTGCAGCACGAGAAGCGTATGACTTGGCTAAACGGCGGAGTGGTCTCATTATTGACTTTGTTCGCGGAACCTTTGACTATGTCAACACGAAGGAAGACGTAGCCAACCAGATGCGCCTTTTGGAATGGGCTGTGGCCGAGGCACAGGCAATTGAGACGGAACGGAAATCCGCGATCCTTGATGGCAGTTCCCAGCAGAAGAGAAAAACATCTGATGCTGTCTGCTCAGCACTTCCAGACCCCAAGAAACGGAAACCAAACGGGTCAAAAGTGTGAAGGATGAAGACGGTGGCAAAGAGTGATCAGAAGAGAAGATGATAATTTAGAATTGCTATCTAGGAATTCCAGAATCTAGCAAGGAAAAGGAAGCTTATTATAAGCTTCAAATCTATCGATTAGATGAATCTAGGTCTTCAAACGAAGCCTACGATAAAACGCGATAACAAACGCGATGCGGGAAGCTGCATCGTCAAAACGAAGAGGGATGACAAGAGTGGTGCCTCAGAAGATTTGAGGCTGCGATATCCAACACCCGGTATACAAAGAGGCGCTGCCCTGCGTCGCTCCTTGGGATTTCCAACAAGGGTTGATCCCTCTGCAACTCACCTACGCCAAAGGCCATCTCGCAATTGGGACTACGAACCATGGCGACCGAGCAGTCTTGTGCAGCATGCAGCTGGACAAATGAGCGCCGAGAATCCTGTCGCTATGGCAGTCATGTCAAACTCTTCTATGAAGTAAGCCACCGAGTGTTTTGGCGCATAGGGAAGGGACCAGCCTGATTGTCCAGGAAATGGCCGATAGCCCTCCCAACCTTGAAGCTAGAAAAACCGCTTAATGAGGCGTGGCCAGCTATGTCTGAGTTGGAGAAGGATGTTTATCGCCAAGCAAACGGTTGACTACCTCTGCCAACTTCGAAGACTTGGTTCAGCTAGTATCCAAAGTCTAGGCGCCGAGCCGGTTTATTCGGCCTGCTTGTTCCGAGATGGCGGCTTGTTTGAAAAGCCGTGCACGAAAGAAACCACAGAGACGATGCATAAGTAGCTGGAACGAAGGGACTGCTCGTCAGCACAATTGCATTCGCAGGAACATCCCCGTTGTGGTTCGACTTATGGGTCGCAGGCTTCAGACAACCGCACCCGACCGTCAATCTGACTAATTGATCAAAGCTATCCCTTTCACTAGGCCTCATAGCTCCCTTGGGCATCGCTTCCATTGTCAGATTTATTGATCTTTGAAGACCTTCGATCTTTGAAGACCTTCGACCTTCGATTCTTCAACCTTTCCATTCAAATTCGATCAATCCGTCCAACTTGGACCAGACCGTCAATCTGACAAATTCGTCAATCTCGATCGCTGGCCTTCCCGCTAGGCAGCTTCCTTACGAACCCGATAAAGCTCGCTATAATGTTTCCCTTGCAACGAATACTACACGGGAAGCTACATTGAAAAACAAAGAGGGACAAAGAGGGATGGCCAAGACACAAGGCCGCGATGTAAGGCTACGATATTTTTTACACTACCCCAAAATGGCCCATTCCCAGCCAGCCGACATTAATAGAGACGTCACGTATCTTGTCGGCGTCGCTTAAAGACTATAATCAAGGTTTACTGTGTGTCTAGACGTCTTTATAATCAAGGTTTACTGTGTGTCTAGAACAGACTTGGGCAGAGGTCTCATCATACAATACAGACAGGGGGGGGGGGGCAACAGGCTCTTGGAAAATGTAGGCTCGACTTTCACGAATTCAAGTAGCGACAAACAGTTTAGACGTGCTGCAAAATGAGTGGGTTTTATAGTATTGGCTCAATCAGGATGGAATCATGTTGGAGCACAGGTAAACAAGCAATGGAAATGCTGTAAAAGAGTGAGAAGCCGACAACCTTCGTCGAGATTCCCAGGCCCAACAACGGCCTTTCTCCGCGATGAAGCCCCTGCACCGGCATGTTCGGGTGAACCCAGGTCTTTCCCCTCGTCGTCAGGAGAACGCTGCCAAGAGTCTCCATCCCGACAACCCTGACACGGGGGGTGCAAATCGCCATCTCGCACACAACTTGACGACTTGGTGTTGCCATCATCATCAGCGGATATCAGTTCGCCGACTTATCTGCCTACCATTGGCAAACCATCCTTCTGCTTTGAGTGGTCTTCACCTTTCCGCATGAACTTGCCTTGGTGGCTATATGTGCATGCACGCCAGGCGGCAACGTCCGGGTCGGCCGTTGCCAATGTCTGCTCACCCGCCCTTTCCGCCCTCACCCTTGGCAGGGTTCATTCCCACGGGCCGCTTTGACTTTGAACACGATGGGCTTCCGGGGGAAAGTTTTTCGACTTCTCCCCTGCAAGTGTTACTGCTACCCTCCTCCTCTTTAGTCCGCGGCTATGTTGTCTAGCACGCAGACAAACGTCAGAATGGCACGACATTGGGCAATACAAGGAATAATTCACGCACAAATTAGTCGCCAGTCGGCTGCGCCTCTTTTTTTTTCGTGCAACAGTTGAGACACGGCCGGGGCCGGACCGACCCGCACCCGATTGTCGGCTCTTGCTACGCCCCCCCACTTATTAGTCAATAAAGCTTGTAATAAGTCGTACCTGCCTGCGGTGTGATGGGTTGGAGGATGGATTATGTAATTGAGAGTAGTATTACTATGGAGAACACGGTAATAGCTAGATGACTGTCACAAACTAGGGAGTACCCCACATCTTATCGTTCTGTTCCGATCATTCCGATTGGCTCACATTCCCACGAGAGACCGACTTGTCACAGAGGGATCGTGAACTTTTTTTTTTTTGTTGTGCTCGTGTGCTCGTGTGCTCGTGTCGGTGCTGTTTCTTCCATTGGCTATTTAAAGACGGACATCAAGCAGGAGTCATGGATAAAATGTCTTGTCGAAACCAGGCCAGCAGAGGGTACGACAACTCGCAATCAATTTCCATTTTCCATCCCCCATTCGCAGCTGCATGACAACAAAATAAACCCATGAGTCAGTCATGAAGGCCACATCCCCCACAGTTGTGCTAGACACGACGCTCCATGACCTGTACCGCGCCGACAACGAGAGCGGACACCAGCCGACTCTGGTCTGTGCCCCGTTCCACGTCTATCAACGAGGACCATTGACCAAATTCATCTACCATGCTGGGCTCCGACCGACCCAGCCAGCCGCGACCGCAACCGCAACCGATGAGGCAGCGGTGATGCTACGGCTCAGGGCGACGCCGCAGCGACACCTTTTCGCGGCTGGGCGGATGCCCGTCGTCATCCTGACCTCGAGCGAGCGAGAGTCGGGGACGGCTCACCATGTGGCGTCGATGGATGCCGCCAGCATTCAGAGGAGCACTTCTCTGCTGCCGCGGGACCAACGGCCGGACGTGACGTTTTGGCCAGGGCCAGAGGACGTGCCGCTGAAACCGGGCTCCGAGATTGCTCTGAGCCGCCCTACCGATTGCCTGTCGCATCTGCCGCATCTCATCGACCCCGAGGTCCACTATGAGATTCTGTCGAAGCGTGGACTGGCCCAGTCAGGGTTGCCGACACCGCCGTCAGCGGTGGTCGACACGCTGCTCCGACCCGGCGACGACGGCGAGATGCGTGATCCGGCCAAGACCTCGGCAGAGGCCACCCGGATGCTGCGCGCCGTCGACACATACAAGCTGCCGTTCGTAGTGAAGCTCCCCCAGTCGGCGGGCAAAGGAACCTTTGTAGTAACAAGCGATGCCGAACGCGCCCGGCTCACGGAAATGCTCAGGCCGCAGCTGCAGCAGATGCTCGAGCAGGTCACGGAAGCCAACCACCGGCTGCATCCTTGCTCTCTGGTCCTCCAGGACTACATTGCCGGCAAGGTCGTGGCTCTGTCACTGTTCGTTACGCGCAAAGGCCGTCCAATTTTCGTGGGCTGCTGCAAGCAAAAGTTCAACGACGACGGGCGGTGGGCCGGCGGCTCTATATCGTATCCGGAACAGGCTGAGCTGCGCCAGCTATATGCGGGATCCATGGAAAAGGCTGCTCTTTTCCTGCACCAGAAGGGATACTACGGACCAGCGGGCATAGACGTACTCACAAACGCAGCCGGGGAGCAGTACATCATTGACCTCAATGTTCGCATTACGGGAACCTTCATTCTCGGACTGGTCGCCGGACACTTCACCAAGCGCGGGCTGGATAGAGCCATGGTGGAGGCCGCGTACTTTTCCTGTTCGAGAACTGCGTTTGAGGAAGCCTTTGCGCATGGAATCCAGGACGGGCGCATCATCATCACGGCTTGGACCTACGACGAGTCCGTCTCGCTGAGTTTTGGTGTCTTCATCATCGGAGGGAGCACCGCGGGGGAAATCAAGTGGCAGTTCATGCAAGTCCAGAACCATGCCGTGCTGGGTCTGGATACATTTGTGGAATGTTAGAGGGTGCTTGATGATGACTGGGCTAGATAGACTAAGGAGAGAGAGAGAGAGAGAGAGAGAGAGAGAGAGAGAGAGAGCAGATGAAGAAGAAAAAACCTCGCGTATCAGACCCTGCCTGTTTGCTTGCCCGTGCTTTGATAATCTGACATCCATCAGCCGTTAGCTTAGTGAGCTGTGGGGACCTACGCGGCATTTGTCTTATAAGTTAGCTCCGGCTCCCAATGAATAAATGATATATGATATGAGACAAGTGTGCGGAGTATGCCAACCTGATATGTCGATGTTAATCGAGGGGTTACCAAGCCGCCTGCACACAAATACCAGACAGTCTCCCTAGATTCCTGGATTTAGTTGCCTGTATATCAGCTATCCAGGTTACCACCACCATCTGGGCTCGAAGAAGAAGAAGAAGACATGGCATCCTCGCCTGCCGCGGGGGGCACCGCCAACCAGAATGTCGACACGCCATTGCAGGTGGTAACAGACGCGCCGCGGCCAGCCTCTTGGGCCTCGATGCCGCAGAAACGGCAGCTTGCCCTCATCGTGGCCGCGCGGTTCTGCGAAACAGTCGCCAGCGGCAGCCTGCAGAGCTACATCATCTTCCAGCTCCAGTCGTTTACGCTTCCCGACGGCTCCGCGCCGAGCACCGCCACGGTGGCCTTGCAACTTTCCTTGCTACGCGCGTGCGTCGACACGCCCGAGCTCGTCACCTCGACGCTGTGGGGTGCCCTGGCCGACCACCCCCGCGTCGGACGCAAGCTCGTCATCGTCGCGAGTCTCGTTGTGCAGGGCATCGGGAGCCTGGCCCTGGGCTTCACGCGTGGCTTTGCCGGCGCCGTGCTGTGCCGGCTGCTCGTCGGCCTGGCAAGCAGCAACAAAGCTGCGACGAGGAGCATGATCAGGGAGATTTCGGGGGACAGGTTTGAATCTCGCGCCGTGCTTCTCCTGCCGTCAGCCTTCAACGTCGGGTCCGTTGTCGGGCCGGTGCTGGGCGGCTTTCTCGCCGAGGGCGCCGTGAGCAGAACAGGCGGCATTCAGCCGTGGTTTCCGGCGTGGCCCTTTGCGTTGCCAAACATGGTCAACGGTATCATGCTGGTGGGCTGCGCGGTCTTGATGGCTTTCCATCTCCGAGAGACTCTCCCCGACGACGCCGGCGCGAGGAGCCGACGGCGTGTACACGTTTCCATGGTCCCTGGATGGGCCAGGCGACTCCACAGACGATACTTTCGTCAGCAACCACCGCGGTATGAGTTGCTTGCCGAACAGGAACATGAGCTGGATGAGCTGGATGAGCTGGATGAGCTGGATGACCGGGATGACCGGGATGACCGGGATGACCGGGGGGACCGCCAGACAGATGATGGCAAGCAGCGGCACGTGGGCTTATGGACGCGGCGCCTGGGTCTGACCCTCGCCGCCCGCGCACTGCTGGTGATGCACGTCTTTACCTATCCATCGCTCCTCCTCGTCTTTGTCTCGACGCCCCGATACCAACCAGTCGACGGCGACGACGACGACAGCGGCGTCGTGCAGAGGGCGACTGCTCCCGCGACCGCGACCAACGGCTCTGCGCCCTTCGTCCATGTCCCACCGGGCTACCATCCACACGCGCCATTCACCTTTACGGGCGGCCTCGCCTTCAGGCCGCATGATATCGCCGTGGTGCTCGCGATCCGCGGCGTCGTGGGCCTGCTGCTGCAGCTCCTCTTCTTCCCGTGCCTGCGCGACGTCTTTGGCACCCTCCGACTGTACCGCTACGCACTCGTCGTCTTCCCCCTGACGTACCTGGCCACGCCGTACCTGGCTACCGTCCCGTCCTCGACGCCGCCGCCGCTACCCGCGGCCGGCGTCTCGCTCTGGGCCATCATGTCGGCCATCCTGGTGCTGCAGTCGACGGCCCGTTCGCTTGCTCTACCCGCAGGGGCGATGCTCCTCAACGCCGCCTGTCCGGACCGGTCGGTGCTCAGCACCGTCAACGGCATCGGCGGGAGCGTCTCGGCGGCGGCCAGGGCCATCGGCCAGCTGCTGGTGACTGGCTGGCTGTACGGCAAGGGCCTCGAGGCTGGCATCGTGGGTGCGGCGTGGTGGGCCATGGCGGGAGTGGCCGTGGCCGCCGCCGTGGCCGCCGCGTGTGTTCCGGCTGGCTCCGGGAGTTTCCTAACCTGAATGAGAAAATCTTTTTGTTTTAGAATAAACGGACAACTGTATCTGCAATTCTGGCTCTGGTCCGATGAGTCCACACGCACATCGTAATCTCTCTGTAGACGTGACTGCCAACACCACATTATTGGCAATACAATGCAGAACCACTGTCATTAACGAGCTCCATCTGCTGCAGGCCATCAACATTTTGTGTACAAGGCAGCAATTGAATATGCACTGCAGAAATTTCGTGGAGAGATGCACTGTTGTCTGTTCCGGTAGTCCGCTCCAGTCCATCAAGTCATCTTGGTTCAAATCGCCAATCGCCAACATGATGTCGCAAAGGCAGATGAAGAGCCCAGACCCGGGAGGGAAGACGAGAGCGAAGCATCTGGAATAGAATTTCCTCAATCATGTTCCTGCTTCGAAAGGCGATCCGTCGCGGGTGGAGGGGAAGAACTGCCGGGTATGGCGGTTCCAGAATCGACATATCCCGCGCTAGTGAACTGTGCCCGAGGCCTTTGCAGGCGTGGCCCTCGTCGAATAAGTCCGCTTCATGCTCAAGGACTCTCAGACTATCTTTCTCCAAGGACTTCGTGACTAGGTTGAAGGCGACGAAATGGCGTGGTATCCATCGAACTAGTGGACTTCCGATGTTCGGACGGCCTAAGATAGTAGAGTACTCTAGCTGCCATGCCATTCACGGGCTTATCCAAGTGTTGTGATGAAGTGTAGTCGGTTAGTCTTGAGCTTGACGGCGATTTATTCAGCATGGGGGTTGAAGCGGAGACGTGAGGGGGCCACGATAAGGCGAGCGCGTACATAGCTGACGTAAGCAGATTCCGAGGCTGTGAACAATCCTCCCATTTGTCCCGGTTTCCAAGACTCACTACAGAGCGAGCCATCGTTCGCATCAAGCAAGTGATCCCCCCCCCCCTTGCCAACTAATAAAAGACAGCCAGGCCAACTAGGCCAAAAACGGGATGCGCATCCCTTATAGTGGCTGCGATAAACAAGCATATATAATGCTCAACACCAACAGTCGTATCTGTTAAACATATATGCTCGTTTATCGCAGCTACCATTAGGGGTGCGTACTTCGTTCTTCACCGTTTGGCCATCCTCCGGGCGCGTGCTCATTTATCGGCGTAAACGAACAAGCGACATCTTGAAGACCCGATAAGCCCGCTAGTTATAAAGAGTAGGCGCGGCTGTTGGGGATTGGAGTAGGAGAGGAGCCAGATGGTGAGGTAAGATATGTGTGCCGCACACATTCACATCATAACACTTGGCCCAAGCTTTGTCTCATTTCCCCGTCAGTGCCATTGATTGCGAGTCCTGGATATAGCCTTGGTATTAACGTTGCTTATACAAAGTACTGGCTTGTGTGAGTACAACAGGCGAGCCTTGCCTGCGTTGTTAATGAACACGTTAATATATCCTTCCTCGGTGGCAACCCTTTTGTAGCATTGTGCAATAAATGTGTGTCATCACAGAGGGTCCATCGACGGAGTATAAGACTTTGATTTCGCTTCAAGATATAGGGTATTCAGGTCGGAAGATGAGCTAGACATTCATTTTGCCTGACCATATCAGCCGTCGAATGTAGGCGGTCAGGAAGCCCGATGGATAACTCGTCAAGAACAGTCAGATAGTCGTCCTGCAAACCAGGCGCCGGCGGCTCCAAACTGGGTGGCTTTCCAACAGAGTGTGCAGTGTTTCGCAGCAACATGCAAATGGATATACCTTTCTACTAAATTAACTATTATATAGTATTAGTCTTTTACTATATAACTATAGCTACATAGACCATGTAAAATTGTTCATGTAGATACTGAAAAAGAAGGTTCTGAGTGTAAACAAAGAATGAGAACCCCTCCATCCTCTTCTGACTTGGAAGGAGAGCTGTTGCGCGCTCGTGAGTGGCGGGATGAGAGCCAGGGGAAGCCTTATTTCACTGCGTCCTGATCATAGTACAGATCGCAATGGTGTGGATGCTGCAAGCAGTACTTGGGAACCAAAGGAGTGGCGGCAATGCCATTTGCGACGAGGTACTCTCTGAAGTTCAGGATGCGTTGGGTCAAGTTCGTGGTCCGCTTCTTCCCAGTCTTTGGGTCCTTGTTACCAGACCACACCAACTCAGCCAAAGCAGCAGCACGAGGCCACATCTTTCCGCTGACGATGGTATCGTCAACTTGCTCGGACCACAGCGGGGCAGCAGCACCAATAATGTGCTTGGCCTGGGCGTCTGTCAGATTGGCCGTGAAGTCGTAGTCATAAATGCGCTGCCAGGTCTTATAGGGCGCACACCATGAGCCGCCAGGGCCACCGTAGTTGAAGGAGAAGGCGGTGCCTGTGGGATCGGGGTTTGACTGGGGAGAGTTATAACGAGGGTCGTTGGTGACGTAGCCACCGAAGCCGCAGTCGAGGTACATGAAATCAGCACTGGATACAATGACATCGTAGCCGGCCTTGGTCAGCTTTGCAATGTTCCCAACACCGTTGTTCCACGACTGCATGATGACCTTCTTGGACACATTGGAGGCGCTGGCATCTGCCGAGAGAACGACATCTTCCCACATGATCAGGCGGCGGTCCTTCTTGCCAGTGTTGTGCTCTGACATGAAGAGGGGATAAGATTTGTCGACCCAGTACTGGTTCAGGTCGAAGTAGGTGCGCTTTGGGTCAGCAGCAAACCAATCTCGGATGCCCTTGCTAAAGTTGAAGCAGCCAACCTGGAGCTCGTCGCCGCCGACATGGAAGAAATTGTCGGCGAAGCGCTTGGACAATTCAGAGTAAATCTTTTCAACAACCTTGTATGTCTTGGGGTTCATGACATCCAGTTGCCCAGGATTGGGCTGCACGGCTGTGTGGTGCGGCCAGTCATCGTTTGACCACCAGCTGTTCTCGCAAGTAACAATGTCTCTGTCGATTTGCCTCCAGCCCGAGGCTGAGTGGCCCGGCATGTCAATCTCGGGGATGACTCGAACACCGCGGGCTCGGGCGTAGGAGATGACGTCATGAACATCCTGCTCCGAGTAGCTCTCTCTGGACGAGTAGGCATCTTTCGTGACCTCTGGGTAGGACTGGAGTTGAATCGGCCACGACTGAGTATCAGTGATATGCCAGTGGAGGATATTCATTTTCGACAAGGCAAGGCCGTCAATCTGTTCCTTGATCTTGCAGACGGAAATGAAGTTGCGCCCAGTATCAAGCATGATGCCTCTGTATGGGTAATTGGGGTGGTCCTTGATTGTAACGGGCTGCTCCACGATGAGACGTTGGTCTTGGAAAATGACGAGCTGCTGGAAGGTGGTGAAGGCATGGAGGGCGCCCCAGACGGTTTTGGCAGTCACGTCGACTGCAGGAGACGTTGCTGAAATGCGAAGAGTGTAGCTCTCATCGACGCCATGCTGCAAGTCGGCAGACCAGTCCGAGACTTTGACATTGATTTCATTCAGCAAACCACGGCTCCCGTCATCATCTCGCTTCGTGTTGCTGCTTTTGCCGCCGGGCTTGGGAAAAGGCTCGAATTTGGGAATTGGCTCTTCGATTGCTTGCGGAACCCATTTCAGTGTGGTGATTGCTTTCGAGGCGCGATTCCAAGCATCAGTCACCAGTTGAGCGTTGGCTCGGGATTGGCCATTCGGATTTGACTCGGAATCTGAATTGGAATTGACATTGGCATTGGTTCGCAGGTGCAGCCATCCAACATTCTTGGGGCCAGACGAGCCCCAGCTGATGTCCTGCGGCGCAGGGAGCGGGTTGACCTTGACCTTTACGGCAAAGCTGAACTCGGCAGCAGCCAAGCCTAGAATAAGAACGTGGTGCGCCGGTGGAAAGCGCATCGTGAGAGTGGTCGTCTGTTTTTTTCTGTTCTTGTTTCGTACAAGGACGGAACCTGAAATTGCATCAACTTGTGAGGGAGGGGGGCAAGAATCTTGGTCGTTTATGTACACAACCACCCCTGTATGTATGTATGTATGTATGGGCCCTTTCTCCTGTCTCCCAATCCAGCCGGAAGTGGCGGAAATGACGGACTGAATGATGGGGGGGGGGAAACCTGTTGTGCAACCCATCGTAACCCATCGTGGCTTTAGCCGCCGGGCGGCCCGGGTCGACAGAATGTTTGTTTTTCCATGTTTTTCCGTCTTTTCCCCCCCACTACATGAGACATTGCCTACCAACGCGGTGCGCGCGGCCAAGCTTTGTTTGGTGCAAAGGCGCCTTTTGTTCTAACAAAGGGTCTAATCCACGAGCCGGTGCAAAGTTGTGTGTGGATTTATATAGGGCGGCTACTTCGTACCAGTATGGCTCTATCATAATAGCAGCTCTAATGATAATGCAAAGCTATTTACGATACTCTTTGTTAGCAATGCATAGGCACCTTTATGAGTGTGCTTATAGAAGCGAAAACAACCACCCGAAAATGACGAATTTGACGATGATGATGATGATGTCGGCGTACATCGTACTAAAAGGTGTCAATATCAATATCCAAGTCTGCGAGGTTTTCGATCTATCGCGAGGATCCAAGCTGTGATAGGGGGCTAATCCCTTTGAGTGCGCGAAGGCGCCAACTAGGTCACAAAAGTGCTAGTGGGCTAATTAGATTAAGGGCGGATTAGAGGTACTTAATTTTCTATAGGAACTGTACTATAATAGAAATACTAGTAACTTCCCTTAGTATAAAGAGCTATATCGCATATGTTATAGCTATCGCGTTTGATAGGAGCTAAAAGGGGTGTTTAGAAGTACCTCGCATGTATTCAGGCAGATGTGGGTCCCGTGACCTCGTTGACGCCTTCGCGCACTCAAAGGGATAGCCCTAGTTAGAAAAAAACGATATTATAAATAAGGAGAGATATAGTATTTATATAATTCAGATAAAGTTCTACAAATTTCTATAGAACTTGGCTAATAAAAATAGCTAGCGCGTCTAGTAATATGCATTTTGCACTCGCGTAAAGTTTGCACCGGCTCGTGCATCACACCCAAAACACACAAGTCGTGCTTGCAAGCCGAGTTTGTAAAAATTGCTTGCCAGCCATCTTAGCGGCCGAGAACTCGGGGGTATGTATCAATCAATATCAACAACTTTGTGAACGCGCAGCTGTTTGTCTGCGCCATCGTGCCACCAAGACAGACATGTGATGACCATGCACGTGTCGGGGTCGGCATGGTTTGTCCAGGAATTCCGCCCTGGTCAACCCCTTGTTTACTTCGTACCTACCTACATTCCAGTGCATCGTGCGGTCGCTGCAACAGGCCAACAGGCATCATTTCATATTTGTCAGTCTGTCCGTCAGTAATCCGTGCTGTGCGGGAGTGCGCCGAGATTTTAATTTCGGAATCGGGAACTCGAATTCTGTTTGTTGTTGCAGTGACGCTCCGAGGAGAAGGAGAGAAGAGAACGTGGCTCGTTTCGTTTCCAACAAGGTGTTTTGGATGCTCATGCCAACATGCCAAAGCAATCACCAGCCAGCCGCCTTGCGCGTGGAATTGTCTCAGTGTCTCAGTCGTGCCAAGTGCCACATGGAACCGCAACAAAAGTCTTCATCATGGTTCATGGCGGCAGCACTTGTTTGGTTGGTATTCACAACAAGGAGCCTCGGGTTGGTCAGCGCGATTGGAAACGCCCACCTTGGAATGTCAACAATGTCCTCTGCTACACCCAAGCTTTTCATCTCAACTATACTCTACAAAGTTCTGACCTCTTACACATACAACCTCTTTGATTGATTGGGAGAGCCTCACCCTGCTGCTCAATCAAGGGCCGCCGCCGTCCAAGAAGATTATGCACCTCACCAAGTAAAGCAAAGCAAAAATGCGCTCGACGACATCGGTGACGGAATCGACGACGTGATTTTCCCTATATTCCTGACACGGGGTTGAGATTTCTTCCTTGTGGAATAGAATAGAAGATGGACACGACACACGACAAGGCTTCGAATTGCCAGACATCAATGCCGGGGCTGGACGTCATGTATCGGTCACCATCGTGGGACAAGCTTGGAACGACGACGACCAAGTCGGCACGAACACAACTTATACCCGTGTTGAGAGCCAAGGACGGAAACCCACAACGAGTCAATGCGGCACTGCATGCACATGCTCCCGTGGAAGCGTCTTTCAAAACATCAGTCGCGAAAAAGAAGCAGATTGGTGAAAGGGGAAAGAATCGACCTTCGACGCCTGTTGTTCACAAGAAAATGGGCCGAGAGCCATCGCCGAAGGGCCGAATGCCGCTCCCGGGGCGGAAAACGGACCATGATGAACAACATCTCGACTCCGCTCGCAGTCCTCACTCTACAAGTATTAGTCGCAGAGCAGCTTTGGCCGCCCCCGGGTCTCGACCGGCACTGCAAGTAAAACCTGGCCATGCCACCAATGTCCGTCCGAACAGCAGAGTCAAACCCTCCGAAAAGGCCTCCCAGCCCGTCAGCAGTATCAAAGCCTTGCAAGGAAAAGGGCAATCAGGCAGCCACCACATTCAACATGGCACGCAAACATCCAACAACAACAACCAGGTGGTAGGGAAGTCACAGCCATCAACCAGGCGACAGCCCTGCGACGTCCGTCGATCAGTCATCTTATTACAGCAACAGAAACGCCTTGTTTCAAGCTCACTATTTTTGTTAAATGATACGAGCTCCGCCTCTTTGCAGCCACGGTCCAAACAACCACAACATGTCCTGAAAGCAAACACGTCTGCGTCTGCGTCTGTGTCGGCGAGACCGCCCTCTCAGGCGTCGGGCTTGTTTGAGGGGAAGAAGAAGCCTATTCTTCCTCAACAAAAGCGGTCAAGTATGAGCGATGGACGACGGGCTTCTCTCACCAGAATTCCCTCGAAAACTACAGGTGTGGCTCGGCGAGGCCGACCGCCCGTGGACAAAACCCATGCCGCCCATTCTGCTGCAGCGCGGCCGCCGGATGGTGTGACCTCGGCTACGCATGTTCACGTAATCCAGGAGGAGGGCCCGATGTCTTCATTCTCAAACACCATTGACAATGATGCCGTGCTGCGGGATACTGTTTCGCGTGAACTGGAGGGCGCGAGTCATCAACTCGGGGCCGTGGCGGAAGACGACATGCCAGAACACTGCGAGCCAACGACGCCTGCTGAGGAGGCGCAGGGTCTGCCATCTGATGCCAAACACCAAGGCCTTGTGAATGATCTGAATGGTCTGAAGGAATCGGTACTTTCCCCGACCAGCAGCAAGTCGCATGCGCAACAATGCGGCAAACACGAGCCAGCCGTTCACGGCCGAGGCGGCCGCCCGAATGCCCTTGCCAACCAAGCAGTGGTAGACGACATATCATCTCTGGTAGCAGCATTGGAGAAGCTCAAGAGCATGGTCATAGACTGCTCCATCAACGACGTCGGACATTTACAGGACTCTCCCTACGTCCCTATATTAGCTTTCGTCAACGCACACAAGCTCCGAGAGTTCACGTCCGACGATGTCCTGTCAAACGCATCGCGCATTCGTCGTTATCATGGCCCCGTAGCCACAGACACCGACGAGACCGAACACGAGGCTTCCTCCCAACAACCAGAGACCCCGGCCCTGGGCAATGTCCTGCGCCAAGAAACCCATTCGACCGACGACTGCAATAGCTCAGAGGAGGAGCGTCATGGACCGTCGCAACCGCAGTTCTCACCCAGCATGCGACCGAGAAGAGGACAGTGTCTGTCCAGCTCCTCCCCCCAGGTCGGACATCTTCCCGAAAGCAGATCCATCGAGGACGCGCTGCGGTATATTCTCACAAACTCGGACGGAAGCAGTCCAGTCTTCAACACCCGATCATCGAGCCTGGCGGGCGAAATGAGTCGGCGACTCCCAGGCGGGCAACGCAATCAGCGAGGACACGGTGCTGCGCCCGGGGGGGCACTCTTCGAACGACCGCTGCTGCATATCGCAGAGTGTGTGGCCCCCCCAGAGGGACCAGATGGGAACACCATGACGGAGACGGGTTCGAGTCACGCAGCAGCAGCAGCTCAATTCGATGGCCTCGCGCAGCTCAGCCAGTCCTCTTCTACATATGCCACCTACACTGACGCGCCTCCCAAGTACTCAAGCTGCAGCTCCAACCAGCACCGTCCGGGCGAACGACTCGAGGCCGGCGAGGAGGCTGCTGGTGATACGTCGCCGGAGCAGGGGGCAGGTGCACACCCCAAGGAGGACTCGGACAGTGCAGATGTCGTCGCAGCTTCAGAGTCAAGCTTTGCGGAAATCGCATATGCTGCTGCTGCGCCCAGTGCTGGCTTGAAGCGGGGGGTGAAGGGCGACGTGAGGACGGGCGTACGCAGGAAGTTTGGGTTCAAATTTCGTGGACAAGCAGCTCGACAGACGTGATGAACCGACGCGGCAGGGCAGGAGGTGATTGATGGATACTTGCGAGATGTGTTTTGGCCAGCAAAAGACGACTTTTGAAATATTTCATAATTTTCAAGCATCAGAAGATGCAACAAACCAAAACAGTAGTATGGCCAGGTAGTATCTCCAACATAATATTTACATGACGTAACTTGTAGCTAAGTTAATTCATCATCATTTACTCTTTATATATTTATTTTTTCCCCCACTCGCTGGAAAGCAGGCCCAGGCCCATCTGACAAAAATATTCCGTTTGAGATCAAGTGCCCCACGGATGTGCCCTTTGCTTGATTAAAAGACTACAAAGGTGCCCATTGTCGACACGTTTGCGCGTGCGAAATCTATCCAACTCTCATACTCTAGCAGAGTTTCGGGCTGGGACCAAATTGATCTGAGGAACTGCAACGCGGGATAATTGCACCAGATGCCCGTTCTCGACAGTGACTCGACAAATAGCTTGTCGATGAAGATTTGCTGGGCCCGATCGAACGTCGTCTCCACGCCGGCGATGAAAAGGGGGAAGAAGAGGTCGTGCGATAAATCGTCTGTTGAACCGGCTATGATGAACCTCACGTCTTGGAGAAGATTGTCTTTCAGTCTCGCGATGGAGCCGGATTTCTCTTCCGCCGTCGCAAAAGCCTGGTAGCTGTATATGAGCGTGGCGTGGTAGTGGACGCGAGTTAGTGCTTGGAAGCACTTGCGCAGGGCCTGGCTCCGACTGGCGCTTGTCAGCCTCGGGCACGCCAAGGTGCGCTTGTGTGCGTCCTCGACGCGGCGGCGCCATACGCCCATGTCTACGGGGTTCAGATGGCCCCTGGTCTGCTTTGTGAAATGTCGCCTTCGTTCCAGCGTCGTGATCTTGTGAATCAAGCTCGTGAAGGCCCAGCCGGACTCCGTGTTGCCGGACTGCAAGGATATGGCTGACAACGGCAGAAGATCATCGTCAAAGGCGGTCGTGCTCGTCAATATCTCCAAGTCGTTGATTTCCTTGACCAAGAATTTAAGGACAGGGTCCGTGGATGTATTTTGCCAAACTTGGAGCTGCTGCAGATTGATGATTGTGCGGCACGCGCGGAGGTGAACTTTCCAATCACGGGAGCCGGGCACAAAGACTTCCGTGTAGCAGAGCGCAAGCATTGAGGCCAGAATCTCCGTGGCAGAGATGACTGAACAGCCAGACCGCAATTCCGACTGCATCTTGGCACTGAGGATTCTCAAAGTGCGGTCACGCAGTGAGGAATAAACACCGAACAACGAGCTTGACTGTTGGGCAGATGCTTCGGGCGCCATGGACAAGTGAGCGGCCGCGAGACTGCTCACGGAGAGTTGAACGCAAGCCGAGTGTTGAAGAAGGCTCTGGACGATTGTGCGCCATGGGTGGCTGGGCTGGTCGATCCAGGTCAGCCGAGACACAGCTTTTGTGCAGAAATGATGAATCAGGGTCTGGAATATCGTTGCGGACAGGAAGGCGTCGGCCATTTTTGCGTCCCTTGTGGGATCGGTGCTTGTGCTGATGAGCGGAAGCGGAAGCGGAAGCGGAAGCGGAAGCGCTTGAGAGTCAGAGTCGAGAACAGACTTCTTTCCTGTCTGCGAGCCTGAAGAGTCGGGAGCTGTCGTGTGTTGTCTTTGCCGACGTTTTCGGACGGCACCACTCGCACTCCCATCGTTGTCGGCCTTGTTTGAACAGGCGGCGACAGGGGCAAACTTTCCGGCGTGTTTTCCCCTGCTTGCGATTCCTTGGTTCCATTTGAGATAGACTGCTTTGAAGCCGGGACAGCCGAGGCCGCGGCTGGCGCATTTCAAACATTTCGGTTCGGTTCGGTCGCATCTTATTCGTCTCTTTATACAAGTGGGACAATCTGCTCCGAGTCAGACGAAGGAAGGGAAGACGCAACAACAATGGGAGAGAGTCTGAACTCACCGCGGGACGCGACTGCTCGATTTGCAGGCAAGCTTGTCATGCGCACGTTGCCCATGATGCGAACTCGGGCGGTTCGTGGAGGAATCGGGGCGAAGATGGGGCTGATTGGGAATCCATTCACTGGCGAGAGGAAAGCGACTGTGCGTCGCCCAATCTTTTTCTGTTCAAGTTGTGTTCTTTGTTGGAAACGATTGTTGGTCAGTGCAATTCTGCGTCGAAGGCGGGGGTGGGGCGGGACGGACAAAAAGTCAGGTGGACAAGTTTGTCACAACGGGGGATTTGGGGTGCCCCCGAAAGCTCAGACCACCAGTTGGTCAACGATGGGGGCCAAGTTGACATGACACCAGTTTATTAACAAGTTGACAGATATTAGCAATATTATTAGCAGATGGTCCCGTCCCACAGGCGCACAGGTTTTTTCTCTTTCCTCTTTCTTCAAAAAGCACACACATCTTCAAATAAGCATATATGCTTAACATGTGACACAAAAGCTCCATGCACTGTGTTACCGCTACCCTAGAGGGCACCAGAGGGCACTAGAGGGCAGCTTGCTGCTTCGCAATTGACTCCGAGACCGGAGGAACTCGCAGACAACATTGTACAAAGTCGAGGTGTGTCAGGGTGTGATCCAGCGCGTGCATAATTTGCGCACATACATTATACACACAACAGCAAGAGTTGTCAGTCATTATGCCCAGCAAGAGTGAAGCCGCGACGTACACACATGGTCATCATGCATCGGTTCTCAGGTCTCACACGTGGCGCACAGCTCTCAACTCGGCCGGCTATCTCCTTGCCCACATTCAACCAGGAATGAGAATCCTAGACATTGGCTGTGGTCCAGGAACCATCACGGTCGATCTCGGTGCTCATGTCCCAGACGGACATGTCGTCGGTTTGGACCGTGCAGCGGCAGTGCTGGACCAGGCTCGAGCTCTTGCCGCAGGAAAGGGGGCGCAAAACGTAGAATTCGTCGAGGGCGACGCGAACGCGTTGGGATATGCCGACGACACCTTCGACGTGGTGCTCTGCCACCAGCTTCTCCAGCATGTCAAGGATCCCGTCGGAATCCTCGGCGAGATGCGACGAGTGGCCAAGCCCGGCGGCATAGTCGCGGCGCGCGAGTCGGACTACGGATCCTTCACATGGTACCCCGAGGGCGAAGGGATGAGGAATTGGCAGTCTCTTTACCGTACGGTGGCCCGCCACAATGGGGGGGAGCCGGACGCGGGAAGAATGATTCATGCTTGGGCAAAGAGGGCTGGCTTCTCGCCTGGTTCAATCACGTCTACTGCGAGCTCATGGTGCTATAGCACAAGAGAGGAGATATCATGGTGGAGCGGGCTGTGGTCCGAGAGAACCGTCGCTTCGTCATTTGCAGATACGGCCATCGAGGCTGGTCTTGCGACGCGGAGGCAACTCGATGATGTTGCTGATGCGTGGCGTCGCTGGGGCATGGAAGACGACGCTTGGTTTTCTGTTTTAAGCGGCGAGATTATTTGCAGGAAGTAGGAAGTAGATGTGTGTGAATCGAGAGACCTCATCCCACTTGTCTGGACTCTGTTGCACCCACCAACGACTTCTTTTTCCAGAGAATTTACCAAGACCAAGATTGTGATGCCGCCGTCGAAAGCCACGAGCCCGCCACGGCTCGCCAAGGTGCCCGGCCCGGACGGCTGAGCGCTCTTCTTATTGGCGTCAAGTGCGGACTAGTCTCGTGACAAACGCCATCCCCTCCTGGTTGAGCTTTGATGGCAGGAGAGATCTCACGTCTTACATGGGCTTGCGAGCCGCAATTCCACAGCACAATCCATGCGCATCTTCATTCAGTCTGGTAATACCGGTCAATGCCTGACTTGTGTCGTCGAACCGCCAGTCCGCCACTATGAGCTCCATCGACCACTTGATACCCCAAGTTTCTGGCTCGCATACATGACTTGTAGTCGCAATGTACGCACATGGCACGCATCATCGACCACGAGCGGGAGAGGGATGCTGTTTGCTTGCCCAGCATTTCAAGCCACGACTCCGTTTCGACTCCGTTTCGACTCCGTTTCGACCTCGAGAAGCATTTGAATGCTAAAATATATACATCAGGGTCGGCAGTCAGGGGCAGTGTCCTGCTCCAAGCCCATCGTGATTTACATTTCGACCATGTTGAAATCTGCCTCATCGGCGTCAGCACAACACAGAGCTTCCTCCAGCATGAGCCGGGAACTGTGGCAACGCCTTTTATGAAGCTGCTCATGCCACTCGGAAGCAGTAGCCTCCCTGCGAATAAAGTATTTCTAGCGGGTAGGGACTATGGTTTCCCATTCCAACTTCGTGGTGCCTTTGCAACTCACCATCGGAGTCTGTCAACATGAATGCACGACGCCAGCAGTCCGAGAGCAACACCTTCGCTCACCACCAACCATGGGGTTTTGGAACGTTATTACGGAGGGGGGGATTTCTTGTCTGAGAGCAGACGGTACAGTTATAGTGAGCACACATGATTGGAACATGTGAAAGTGGGGGTTAAATACGTTGACCCTTGTTCATCGGAATGTATTCACTAGTTTCGGAGCCTCCTTCGGCAAATCCTTTGCAGCTTGGCAGCCTCCCAGCCTCCCAGCCTCCCAACCAGGCGAATGGAAGCCATGACTCGTTTGTTGGCATTTTTCGTTCGTGTGCCTGTTATTCAGTGCTGATCGCTTGATAAAGTCGCGGGCATGGCCTTTGATGCATCAGAGATGCCCCGGTCCAGATTGATGAACTGGGCGTGTCCCAACAAAGTCTGGTTGCGCGCAGGTTGAACACTGATAAAAAGTCCCACAATCCGCAGCCCGCAATCCACACAATCCACAATCTACAATCCACAATCTACATATATCAATCCGTACAATCCACAATCCAAAAATGCAAAATCCGCAGCCCTCTTCGACCACCCGGTCGCTGCATCGCTTCGGGGTGTCACCCACGCACGCCTGGTTTTGCTGAGGCGATGATGAACCTTTCTCGTAATTACCTCGAATCCCATCTCCCCATGCATCCATCGTTGCTGAGCGTTCATCAGCGGGAAAACCTCCCGCCGAATTCCCGGCCTACTCACTCGACTCTTGGGCAGCTCCCCGTTCCCCGCAGAACTGGCCCAAAGTCAATCGCTTCACCCGCCGCAGCCGCACGCACTTGTCTCACCCCGCGCATTAATAGCTGGCCGAATGCCAACGAGACGTTTGATGCGATCCCGTTCATCATACCCTGCCAATCTTGACACCTCGCCCGCTCGGTTCCGCTCCAAGTGAATCGCTAACGTATAGTCAGAGCCGTCGCTCGTCAATAGCCCTGTTCTGTTCTTCTTTCTCTTCACAGCAAATTTCATCGAGTTAGTAGAACCAACCAACCATGCCATCTCGGCCACGCAGCGACCAGCCCGCCACTCGCAGAAGATGCAGCCGCGCCTGTGACATGTAAGTTATTCTCGCCTCCGATCAGTGCCGCCGACTTCTAATATGTACCGGCCGGCACACTCAGGTGCAAAAGGCGGAAAGAGCGTTGCGACGGGCGCCAACCTTGTGGTCGCTGCACGGAGCGCCGGGTTCAGAGCGAATGTCGGTACGACACCGAGCATGGCGGACGAGCCGGCAGATCGAACTTGACCAGGCAGAGAGGCTCTTCCATGACCAGTTCCAAGGGCCGGTCCTTGGCCGAGCCTGCATCAGTCGCAATGGACACGGGCGTGGGCGTGGGCATGGGCGTGGGCGTGGACATGGACAAGGCTTCACCAGCAGCGACCCCCTTGGACCAGTCGAGATTGATCCTGGATAAGAAAGGACGCTTCATGTACCTTGGAGACTCCGCAAACCCATCCTTCTTGCAGTCAATCAGGCGCATTGTCAGGGAAACACAGGGACCCTGCGTATTCGTCGACGATCCTCTTCGTCCCTGCATGGTCGAAGCATCCCCCGAAGGTGCGCCGGCGTGGCTTGAGGCCGGCTCTGATCCGAAATCGCCTCCGATATTCAGTGAAGAGGAAGTAAAGCATTTTGCTCATCAGTACCATGTATGCACCAACGGCATCATTGACCTGTTTGACCAGTCGATACTCGTAGATCAACTTCCGCAGGCCGTCTCAAGGAATGCCGTGGCACTCCCGCTCGCAAAGCCGCTTGTGTATCTCATCCTCGCGATTGGGGCTCAGTCGTCACCGAAAGATTTCGGCCAGACGGCAGAATCTTGCTTCGACCATGGTCGCTACCTTTCGGCTCGATATATCACCGAGGATCCAAGCACATTGACCGTTGAAGCGTATCTCCTCATAGCCATGTATCTCTTGGCCTCCTCCCGTCGAAACGCCGCGTTTATGCATCTAGGATTTGCGGCAAGGGCCGCGTATGCCTTGGGACTGCACTTGAAGTCTGTTTCCATGCGCTTCACGGCTGACGAGTTCAAGCATCGGGAGCGGATATGGAAATCGCTTAGATGTCTGGATGTTCTGAGCAGTGCGATGCTAGGCCGACCGCCTTCCACCAAGGAGACTCGCGATACCAGGTCCCCTGGCGATTACTCCGCCTGCAATGACGTTTCGTCCATCATGGAGGATGTATTGATCAACGTGTATGAGAAAAGACAGATTTCAGCAATCACACTGAATCGAGTGGCTTCTCGTCAGCGAGAATGGGCCGCAGTCTTCTCCCGTGGCCTAGCAGTCGACAACATCGAACCGCACGATCGGCTGGACGGGAGCGGTGTGCCTAACATTGGACTCACGCATGTAAAGATTGTGTTTCACTGGACAGTCATGCTATTGACGAGGCCATTTCTCTCCGAACGGGTTGCCTCTCACGCGCGGCAAATGGCCTCGGGCGTGCAAGACCCATCACAGCCGTGGACGCCGGCACAGTCATCGAGAGTCCTGGCCCATGCATGCGTCAACTCGGCCATTCGAACCTTGGCGCTGCTAGAGCCGCTCACTGATCATTGGGACACGCCGAAACGCTTGCCATTCATCATCACCTGCGTGGTGCACTCTGCATTGGTCATTGGCCTGGCGCATTTCGGGGACATGCATCAGATATTCCCCCTCGACAAGTTCATGTGCACGGCGCGCAGCCTGCTCCGACGCTTCTCAAGCGATGCGATTGCGTCAAGGAATCGCACCATCATACAGTATCTCCACGAAGCATGCCAAACCTACTCTGAAAGAAGGCATGCTGCAACCACGAGGATCGAGGGGCAGCCCATCAGCAGTTTGTTCGGTCAACTATATTACACCCCGCCCGCGAAAGAAGAAACGGGAGGCGATCAAGCCTCAAACTATCAGCCCGCCAACAATGAGTCCGGGCCCAACGGCCATGTCGATCTCATAGATGAAGCGTTTGGACCCAACGATGTACCGGACGACACCTGGAGCAACCTCTCCAACAAGAATGCAAAACAGTCTTTCCACCCCTTGTCCCCAAACTCTACGTCAGCAACGGCCCCGAGACTTGATGATGATGATGATGTTGATAGCAATGACGCCGCCAGTGGCACGGGAATGGAAATGTCCCACATGATGGATAGCAACAATATCCTGGGAGAATCGGATATCGTCAATTTGGAATCTCAGGATGAACTCGTGTCTTTGTATGCGCTAATCGACACATCCGGTGGCTATTTGGGTTTGGAATGAGCTGTCCCCGGATTCTTACGGCACACATGCTCTCGGCCAGTCGACGGCTACGTAAAAAGGCCATTCGTTATGCTCGGTTGAGCCCACTGCTTAGAAAACTGCGTAGTAGAGCTTGCTCGCCGAGTTAGCACGAATTGACTTGTTCGTCCGGGGTCAAGAGGAGCTTGTGGAAGCTGCCCCGTTGAACAAAAGATAGCATGGGCTGCTGGGGATGTGACTCCAGCGTCCATGACTTCCGATTCTCTTATGGGAGGTAGGTTCATGGTTTCCGCGACTAGGGAAAGTTTCCACCCAAAGAAACTCCCTGCGGAAGCCATGATGCACGACACTTGCCCCCCCGGCATGGGATCAGCACGAAATGAGCAAGATACTTTGACGTCACGGTTCTCTGTCTTCGGCCAAGTCGGCATTGCAGGGCAAGAAGAGACTCATCAACATGATTGTCCGGTCTGATACATTGTGAAGAGCAAAGTATATAGCACAAGATGCAGCACCGAAGGTTCTTACTTCCGTGTCACTGCCATTTGTTACGTTGGCCACAGAAGTGTGAGCCCGTTGAAGACCCAGAGCTCGAAGTGACATGTATGTACGTCATGGAAGGATCACCGACGAGGCCGAAAAAACTCCGGCTTCTTCTCATGGGCATATGCCGTCAGCAGCGGGTTAGGCTGCTTAGTCAAGTGATGGATGGGTGCGATGATACCCCCAGAGGAACAAGACGTCGTGCATAAGATGGCGGTACCAATAGAACCAGAAGTCCAAGATTACGTACCCCAGTTTCACAAAGTTTTTGCCGGATGGATGGCTGACTGGCCGTGGGCAAAGAATGCCGAAGTCGGTGGTTTGTTCGCAAATTCTCGGGATTCCGCTGACGCATCATAGCTGCATTGGGAAAGAGGCGCCGATCATCACGTGAGCACGGGTTGCAGATGGTGACTCTGGAACTCCAGACGGTCCAATGGGAATCGCATGAATGAGCATTGCCGCCCATCCTTTTGCGTCATCGCCTTGGCTAAAGTCGCCCGGGGAGGGGGGAACTCGCGGCGCAATCGGAGGTGACCAACTCAAAATCTTCCATAACTTCCATTCGTTGAACGACAATTTTCCAGCAGATGGTAATCAATCAGTCCTTTATCAGATTAAGACTGTTGGCTATTAAACGAAACCACTGCTCCTGATTAGCGGCAGGTTCTAGTAAATGTGGGCTGGACACCTCTCACTGCGTTCTGCAACGGAACGAATGAGGCAATGCACGGAGCAATGAAGTGTTGCCAGGTAGGATCCTCATCACATGCAGACACCACCGGTTTGTTTGGAGGCCTGGGAATCGGCATTGGAAGCCTTTCAGCAGAATCATTCGCAATAACGTCACCCAACGAGAGCCAACGAGAGCCAACGAGGATGCAAGGGTGGAGCCGATGGTCTAAGTACACTTGCTGGAGCGGTGAGGGGCTTGCCACGCGGGGCAAGGCCGTTCCAAACGCCAGCTGGCGAGACTGCCAGTGCCGAGGGAATCGGTTAGGCCAGACCCTTCCTTGACCAACGGAAAGCCATCTATTAGTTATGGAGGACGCCAATTGTGGCAACACAACTCTCATTCCCCTGTGTGGTTTGGGGCAGCAGCAAGTCTGGAAGGAAGAGTTGAGGCAACTTGCCCACGTACGGGATTCGGCGGGATTCCTTGCCACCACTTTGCGCGGGGTCGTTCGGGCAGATTGCTTGAAGCTTCGGACTCTGTTTTACTAAATTATTAATTCTGCAGCCCCCGCACCTTGACGAACCCTGCTTTCTGTTTTATATTCCCCCTAACTCAGTCCAACTGCCCTTTTTTCTTTCCCTCCTCCCCCCCTCCCCAAGCCTTGCACCAAAGAGTGTGTGAGAGAGCCGATCTTTCTCTACAATCCCGCTACCCCCCTCTCGTCTTTTTTCCGTCTTTTTTCGAATCAGAAAACAAAAACATGGCCGAGAGCAAGTGCCCAGCTCAGGCTTCGCTCAATGTCGCTGGTGGCGGAACCAGAATCCACGACTGGTGGCCCGAGTCGGTCAAGCTCAACATCCTCCGCCAGAACACTTCCGTCACCAACCCTCTCGGCGAGGACTTCGACTATGCTGCTGCCTTCAAGACTCTCGACTACGAGGGACTTAAGAGAGATCTGTCCGCCCTCATGACCAATTCTCAGGACTTGTGGCCAGCTGATTTCGGCCACTATGGCGGCCTCTTCATTAGAATGGCCTGGCACGGTGCTGGTACATACCGCGTCACAGATGGCCGAGGCGGTGGTGGTCATGTGAGTCCTCCAGCCCTCCCTTACCCTTTGTCTTGCAATTAGATGCTGTTAGAACGCCCCCCCTCCCCCCTTTTTTTTTCTTTCTTTCTGGCTAACTTTGAGCCCTCTATGGGTGTCATCGTATCACAGGCCCAGCAGCGCTTTGCTCCTTTGAACAGCTGGCCCGACAACGTTAGCCTTGACAAGGCCAGACGTCTGCTCTGGCCCATCAAGCAAAAATACGGCAACAAAATCTCTTGGGCTGATTTGCAGATTTTGACTGGCAATGTCGCCTTGGAGTCCATGGGTTTCAAGACTTTCGGCTTCGCCGGTGGCCGTATCGACGATTGGGAAGCTGATGAGTCCGTCTATTGGGGTGGTGAGAACACCTGGCTGGGCAACGAGGTTCGGTATCACAATGAGAAGGATCCCCAGAAGCGAGACCTCGAATCTCCTCTGGCCGCTGCTCACATGGGTTTGATCTACGTGAACCCCGAAGGTCCTGACGGGAATCCTGACCCCGTTGCCGCTGCCCGCGACATCCGCATCACCTTTGGTCGCATGGCCATGAACGACGAGGAAACTGTCGCCTTGATCGCAGGTGGTCATTCTTTCGGCAAATGCCATGGAGCCGGCCCTGCCACCAACGTTGGGAAGGAGCCCCATGGTGCCAACATTGAGCAACAGGGCTTGGGTTGGGCTAGCACCTACGGAACTGGCAAAGGTCCAGACACCATCACCAGTGGTCTTGAAGTTACATGGACCAAGACTCCCACCAAGTGGAGTAATAATTACTTCGAGTACCTCTTCAAGTATGAGTGGGAGCTCACCAAGTCCCCTGCTGGTGCCAATCAATGGGTCGCCAAGACCGACGACCTGATCATCCCCGACGCCTACGACTCCAATAAATTCCACAAGCCCAAGATGTTGACCACTGATCTGTCTTTGCGCTTCGACCCTGAGTACGAGAAGATTTCTCGTCGTTTCTTGGAGAACCCTGATCAGTTCGCCGATGCCTTCGCTCGTGCCTGGTTCAAGCTCACCCACCGCGACATGGGTCCCAAGTGCCTCTACATCGGCCCCGAGATCCCCAAGGAGGATCTCATCTGGCAGGACCCCATTCCTCCCGTCAACCACGCTTTGATTGACGACACGGAAGTCGCTGCCTTGAAGAAGGAAATTCTCAACTTGGGCATTGACGTGTCTCAGCTCGTCTCCACCGCTTGGGCGTCCGCTTCTACTTTCCGGAGTAGCGACAAGCGCGGCGGTGCCAACGGCGCCCGCGTTCGTCTGACTCCTCAGAAGGACTGGAAAGTGAACAACCCTGCCCAGCTATCCCGGGTTCTTGCTGCTCTTGAGGATCTTCAGAAGCGCTTCAACCAGAGTGGCAAGACTGTGTCTTTTGCGGATTTGATCGTGTTGGCTGGCGTTGCCGGTGTCGGGAAGGCTGCTCGTGACGGTGGTGTCGACATTAATGTTCCCTTCACGCCCGGTCGTGGTGATGCCACCCAGGAACAGACGGATGTTGAGTCAGGCAAGCATCTCGAGCCAGTGGCCGATGGCTTCCGAAACCATGGCAAGTCGTATGGCGCTGTCAAGCAGGAACACCTCTTGGTGGACCGGGCCAACCTGCTGAACTTGTCTGCCCCCGAGCTCACAGTTTTGATTGGTGGCATGCGTGCCTTGAACACGAATTATGACGGCTCCGCCCATGGTGTTTTCACCTCGCGCCCTGGTGTCTTGACCAATGACTTCTTCGTCAATCTCTTGGATATCAATACCGAGTGGAAGCAGACGGGTGAAGACGTCTTTGAGGGATTTGACCGCAAGACAGGCGCCAGGAAGTGGAGCGCCACTCGCAACGATCTCATCTTCGGACATCACCCCGAACTGCGTGCCGTCGCCGAGGTTTATGGCAGTGCTGACGGTACTCAAAAGTTCGTCAAGGACTTTGTGGCTGCGTGGGACAAGGTCATGAACCTGGATCGATTTGACATTCAGAAAACCGGAGACAAGAAGGCTGTTAGTCGTCTTTAAACGCCTGTTTGATGTAGGATGAGAGTGACGAATTTCACGAGACCTTGACTGGTGGTGTGCGATTATCTTGGTTGATTACTGGCAGAAGAAAAAGAAATTGATATGTATGACGTAAGAAACTATTCAATGGTGAATTGCCAAGAAATGCAGCGGTTAGATGGAAGGCGTCGTCAACTTGCGACGTGATGAGCAATATTGGTTCTCATCGGCAGACCATGCCCGAGTCAGTGAAGTAAAGCGGCATTTGCGTGATTATGATTGAGCAGTAAGTTGCAGGCTAGTCAATTGTTCCCAGTAACAAGTGCGAAGCAGCCCGGCACTCTCGATACTTGACTCAGATGGGAGGGGGACTCGAAGACGAGGTGGAAGGGGAAGAAGTCATTGTAGGCCAGCAGCCAGCGATGAAGGACGAGGTCGCTTTGGAAAAGTCGGGCTTGAATGGCATAAGAGAACAGGTTATCAGAGCTAGCTACAAGGGACCCCTTCTCTGGTCCAACATGTCGAATGCCGTTTTTAAACGGCCTTCTCATGCACGCCATGGGACAAGCGACTTGACAGGAGCTTGGTTCCGAAAATGGGTGCCATTTTCTTGCCCCGCCCGTAAGCTTTCGCCGGGTCGTGATGATGACTTATCTCCCGTGCGTGTTCCTTGCGTTGCGCCATCTAGCCTCGGTGGAATGAGTGCCTGCTTGCTTACTACCGTGGTAACTTGGGTGCCTTAGTAGGATAATTATTAGCAGGCGTAGGGAAAGAAACTTAGGACCCCGTGTAATACGGGCAACTAATTCCGTCGTCTGCCCCGTGAGCTATTCGTTATATTGTCGAATCATGATGGATTCGACTTGCTTAGGATGGTTGGCGTGCCGTCATTGACGTGCATTCTGTTGGCCGTTTGGAAAAGACAGTGCTGCGTGACGTAGAGATGGTTTGATCGACTGGACCGCAATACGTGTCTATTTGGAGTCGGTGGCCTCACGCCTGTAATGAGGGTTTTTTTTTCCGGGCCAGCTGGGAACCTGGATATCTCAAAAATGAGTTTGCAAAGTGGCACATTGCAGCTGCAAGGAGGGACTTGTATCGCTCTGTCAGCAAGGCGCTTGGAGTTATAATTCATGAGACCTATCTCAGGGGGCTGCGGAGTCCCAGTACAGGCACGAGGCATTCGCTAGCAGCGCTGGAAAAAAACAATGATATTACGCTCTTCATAGTCGCTTCATCAGTACATCTCGTGACATGGAGAAAAAGGCAGAGAGCAGAATGTTGGCACCCCCCCCCCCTCTGTGCGCAGATTTGTACCACTAATAGCATTTCCAGCAGGCACGATATTCTCTGCACTAGCTGCTTGGGAGCTAAACACAGTAGTTGCTACTCCTGCAGAGCCTTTCCCGCCCACAATCTGGCAGCTTCTGTACCATCATCGTGAGACTGTTGGCTGAACCAAGGGTGGGCAAGAGCTTGTTTTGCTGTTATTCGATCTCCTGGTTCGAAAACGAGCATTTTCTGGAGCAAGTCGAGAAACTGCATGAGAAAGTTGTTTGTTGGTGGAATAAAGTCCTGACAAACATGATTGTAAGTTCCTGAGCCAACAGTTGCCTACATCACAGTCTGGAACTAACGGGAAGTTTTCGAATAGCTCTAACAAAGGCCCGAGAGCTCCTCGTTGTCTCTGCTACTGGATAATTTAGCTTGAGCCGCTTGAAATAGCTTTGAAAGTACCTTGTTAGTATACATCGCAGATTGAGGTTCCATTTAGGAAAGGGGAGGGAGGGGGGGGGGGGATTGTCCCACCAAGAGGTGTCGCCATTCGAAGACTTAGACTTGCTGTTTGCCTTCCGAGCTAAACTAGCATCGATTTTGCTTGCACACACAGCTTCCATCATGGCCAGATGTTCCCGATTATCATGTGTCTGAAACAAAGCATCGCCTGTAAATAACTCAACAAGTATACAGCCGACACTCCAGATATCACATGGATAGGACCATTCAAGCCCTAGGATTATTTCCGGTGCTCTGTAATGTCGCGTTGAGACAACTGAGCTGTGATATTCGTCCTCGAACGTTGCGGATCCGAAATCAATGACACATATCTCTGTGTTGAGCAAAACTTTTCTCTGTGTGGCAGTGCGGGATATCTTTGAAGTTGCCGAAGGTATTTTGCGGTTATATGTGAAAGCCTGGTATGAAGCATTCCTCAGCAGGATGTTTTCAGGCTTCAAATCGGTATGTATGATATGAATATCGTGCATGTCTGCGGCCACAAGCGTAAGCGTGGAGTCTTAAAGGCCCGGGGCTATATTATACACCTCATACGTACAGGCAACACTGGTGAGGAGCTGATGAGCTATGCTTTGAATCTGGCTGTTGGGGAAGGGTACAAACCCATTATTTTTGAGAAAGTCAAATATGCTTGAACCAAGGAGCCTCATGGTGATACAGATATGACCTTTGTATTCAAAGCAATCCTTGGAATGAATGCACCTGTACATGTTGGCAGGATCGTGGTGTTGAAGCGTTTGTAGAACACGTAATTCGATTCGCGCAGCGTCTCGATATTTTTGGATTGAGCGAATGACCTTGAGAGCGACACGCTCCCTGTTCACTGAATCGTACGCCTGGACGACCTTCCCAAACGTCCCTTGGCCAAGAAGCTTCTCGATTCGGTCTGCCGGGTCTTAGTCGAAGGAGATTTGGAGGGTGTTGGGGGGCCGAGGCAACAGAACGTACATCGTCTCGCTATAACCTGATCGGGCACCACAATCAAATGCCCATTCGCGTCATCTGCTATAGATTCGTTGTCCGGGCCGTGATCCTGGCGTTTGTTTGTTACTGGAAGGGTTGGCCATGATTCATGCGGAGCCCGACTTACACAGTTTACTTGTCGGATTGTTGCTGTCTTGACCCTATAAGTACGTCCACGGGGTGGGTGGTAGTCCTGAGACAGTCTGTACGCTTTCGTGACGTAGTTGTCGCCATGGCCATGGCTTCTTTCGTTTCGTTGTGTTCGTCGTCTCTTTGAACTCGGAGGGAGATCCGAGTCAGTGTGATCGTTTGAAGCAGCCGGAAGTCGTGGGAGGCGGTCCTGCGGCGTGAGTGTGGCGTGAAGGCTGTTTTGACACCTCAGCTTTCGCTTCTTGGTGCATAGGTTCGATTGAGAAGGTACGGTCGTTGGGACGGGAAAGCTGGGGGGCAGTGTCGTCGAGTTTGAGACGTCTGGTGAATCTTCGATGACGATGACTTCCTTTGGCAATCCATTTCGGTAGAAAGCCTTCCAGTCGGGTGCTCTTGGCGCCCGCCGTGAGCCCCGACCAGGAAATTGCGGCCGATGCTGTGTTTGAACCAGATTTGTCGTCATGTTGAGTGTATGGGCCGAGACTGTTCGCATTACTGGGAAACGCTGCTCAATATGAGGCGATAAGATCGACAACTCCTCTTCGCAGGTTCGGGTTCGGAGAAATATCAACCCGGGGGTTCGGGCGCCACCACGGATCGGGGTGATGGAGGTGATGGAGGTGATGGAGGTGATGGAGGTGGTGGAGGTGGTGGAGGTGACGGAGTTGTCAAAGAAGCAGAACATTGATTAAAGAACAAACAAGCCTAGTTGGGCTCAGGTTCTCGGGCACCAAACCGGTCATGTTCCGCACCCGATTTCGTGGCTGCCCTGGCTTGAGGCAGCCGAAACTCACGCCACGCGCCACTTTAGATGCGAGTGAAGCCAAGTACGGATTACATTAGGGCAGTACATGATCATCACTGCGGAGTACGACCAACTACGGCTAGAGTGGTTGGAGACAGCCATGAAGTAACCCTACACGGAGCAGTTGCCGAATCAATCGACATCTTGGACACAATGAGCAACATCAAGACTTTATGTACGGACTAGGTAGCAAGTTTTCAGGAAAAAAAAAAGAGAAATTAAATTTATGCCATTATATGCAACGTAAGCTGACCTGACCTCACGCAAACGCCAAGATATGCAACCCCAGACCTCTTCTTTCTTTACCGTGGCATTATACAATTGTGTCATCGCCCAATCTATTCGCTCTTTCCTCATCTCGTCAGGAAGGCACCTTGCTCCATTCCTTGCACATTCCAAAAACGGTCCTGCAAAACTTGCCATACTCCACGGTGGCATCGAATTTGTGCCATGATCCCATGGCATGGTGCGCTAGTCGGGCGTCTGGATCGCTGTATGGCTTGGAGCCCATGTTGCCATATGTGCCGCGGCCGGGACTACAAGTGATCAGGTAGGTCAGTGAGTATTTCGCGCAAAAAAAAAGAAAAAAGAAAAAAAGCGCCGCCTCGGAGCAACTTGTATCAGTGTCCGACTTGACTTGGCGTACCTGAACCCAGTCATGGGCAGAATGAGCACATCAGATGCTAGCTTTGCCCTTCCACCGTCATGCAGGCCCGTCAATGCATTCCATCGCAAGCCAACCTGCTTTTTGAGCCATATCATGGTCACTTCGGTCACGGCGGCGGGGCCTGTGCGCGTCAACGGGTCGTGTTCCTTTTGTGCTTTCTTGGTCGGTTTCTGCAACGCCTCTTGCTTCTCGAGCTCTAGCTTGGCCTGCAATCGGTTCATGAACCTGTGCAGGACCGGATGTTGGCGGGCCGAAGCCATTGCCCAGTTCGTCAATTGCACAGGATAGTTGTAGCCCATGCGCCAGTACTGGTTGGTGTTGGGGTCGGTGTCGGCCTCTAGGCCCCAGAGCAGGTTAACAGGTCTGATGTCCTGCATCTCAGCTCCTACAGGTTTCGGCTTCTCAGGCGCGTCTTCTTTCCCATACGAGTTCCCGGTTTCGTCGTCGACCCATACTGATATGTCTTCTTTTCGAACCCAATCGGCAGGATGCTTGAGCGGCTCGGTATCAACATCGCCATACTACCACCCCTGAGTCAGGACACCATCACTCAATCATTTCGAACAACAAAAGGGTCTGGCCTAGTTTCCATGGGGGGGGGGGGGGTTTCTCTTTTTTTTTTTTTTTTGGCTCAAGGTCTCGAGATCAAAGACTTACAATACCCCCAAACCACTTGCAGACCAACACGCGAAAGATGTCGACTCTCTCAATCGTCGAAAACTTGGTCTGGTAGTCTTGAAGAAAATGGCTCTCCTTTTCATTCACCAGCATGGCCACGCCATCGTCAGCCCACCAGAAATACGCCATTTCTCGAAAAGTGTCGTTCGCAGATATGCTGTACCGGAGCCATTTCTCGACGTAGGTGAGTAGGCCCTCGTTCAATCTCGTCAGGTCGTTGTCATTCCATTTTTGATGTACGACTAGTGGAATGTTGGAGTAAGGAATCTGTCGGTGGGGAGCTAGTTTGGCAGCGTCCGTGGCAAACTGCACGGCTTCGAGAATATTCCGGGGTTCGGGGTCATGGCCCTGCCATGAAGGGGGAAAATACCAGGCTGTCGGGGTCGCATTAGTTAGTCTTATCAGATGCTACAAGAAGGCGCGGGCAAGCTATGGGAAGAAAAGTACCTCCGCCAGTCTTGTTATTTTGTTGAATATGCTCCCAAGCCGCTGGAAACCTTTGCTGGATCGCCGCCTTGTCCAACAGCCGAGGTCCGCTCCTGGTGACAGGCAAGAGCGTCCAAAGCACAATGCAGAGCACGAACCCGCCGAGGAGGAGGGTACGAGGTCGAACCCTCGGGATCCGAGGTGAAAGCAGCATATTGGCCATATTGGCGCGTATCGCTAGGTCGGATGAATGTCGAAAGAGGAGCGACCGTCAGTCTCGATGTGGAGAATTACTGACGATGACTTGTGCTCGTCTCATTCTGAGAAGGGCCCAGTCGCGCCTTGAATGCGATCGCACGGGTCGGTCGGAACAGTGACAAAGAACGAGGAAGCCAAGTTTGAGACTCGAATCTTTCTTGATGCCAGGAGCAATGACAGACAAGGGCGCACTTATTAGCTAGAACCTCGCGACCATAAAGGCCCAGTGCTCAGTGCCCGCGCGCTCTGGGACTGGCACCAAAAGGGGCTGCATTTGAGTGGAGACTGGCGCCTAAGGGGTGTGTGTGTACGGAGTAAGTCGCGTGACTGGGAATTGTAGAGAAGACCCAGCTGAATGGGGTGGGGCTTGATTTTCGCCAACAAATTAACGCTTTCGATATGATTGACCATTCATCACCGCATTTTCAAGCTTGGCATTTTGATGGTCCGGTTTTACCAAGACGTTCACGCAGACGCGCCTTGATTGCTTCCAAAACGTTAAAAACTTGACATTAATTTCGGACAAAATTGTCCACCAGAGGTTTCTATGGACCGTGCGCTAGAGAATAGAACCCGCAAGTATATGTGTATGTAAATGCGGCATGATGCAGTTCAAGTGGCTTTGACTCGACTGACCGGCCCGTCGACCCTTCTTCATGTGTGACAGACATAACACGCGCGTGAAGGAATCGTGATGCGGACGAAATCAGACCATGATATTAGGGGCTTGTTTCAGGGGTATTAAAATCGTCGCAACAGCGACTTCTTTCTTAAAAATAGCGCCAGCGCAACTCCCACAAAGAAGAAGAAGATCAGATTAATCCGGCTTCCAATGGTCACTATCAGCTTTGCGTCGTACGAGTGCCACGACGAGCTGCCCAAGTGGTCGAAAATAGGCGTTGACACCCTGCCGTTCAAGCTGTGCAAAGGCCCTGGCAGGATCTTCAGGTCTGTTCGATTTGATTCGTAGACGTGGATGACGGACGCAAAATGACATCCAGTACTGAACATGACAGTCGCGTATGGCAAACCGAGCCACTGCTTGTTGTAGACGGTAAGATTACGCACAATGTCACCGACAAACGCGTTCTCTTTGCTCGCCATCATGAATCCGATGGAGAACCCAGTTGGGTGCGCTTCCGGAGCAACGAAAGAGAATCGTCGCAGCGGCCCGAGACCCCGCTTGCATTTGAGGTCCATGTCCAAAACCACACCCCCATATGCATACAGAAGCATATATCGGAGAGCGTCGATCCTCTCTACGGGATAATGATAGTTGTCCCAGAGTTCTTTGAGTTCGGGGAATTTTTCGGCCACGAACTTGCTGGCGTTGTCGTCGGTCCAAATGTGGGATTCCCAGCCTGGATGAATATCAACGCAGCTCTGCACCGAGTCACCCCATCGACTCTTCCATCGGCCTTCGGTGTCACCGAGGGCGATATGGTGCAAAACGAGGGGAACAAGGTCTTGGTATGGTCCGGCGCTGACCTGTGCCTTGCTGTAATTGGCAAATGTTACATCAAAATTGTCGTTTGATTGCGAGAGGATGAATTGCGAGGCATTCTCGTGCCAGAATACGCGGAGGGCAGCGAGAGTCCAGGTTGTATATAGAAGATGGCGGCCAAGCCAGAACGTGAGTAGCAGGATTGCAACGGCTACCCATAGACTCAGCCGAGATCTCCCCCCGGACTGGTTCCGCAACAAATGTGACTTCTGCATGGTGGAATTGTCTTGGTGCTGGTCGTTTCTGTATTGTGGGGTTCGTTCTAATCCTTGTAATGTGTAGGGTTTAGGTAGATACGTGGTAGGGAGAAGTATGAACCGATCGCATAGGGTGTTGAAGTTGGCCCTGAAGGTGATTGAAATTCGTTCAGTAAATCTTCCGAGAACAGTCAGTGGTGCTGGCTACGAGACGAAAGCCAGTAACGCGTCTCGGGTGGAGTCGATTCGACAGATTTTCAGCCAGAAGTCAACGGTGCAGTGAGAAGAGATCCTTTTTTTTTTTTGGCTGGAGTCGGCGGCAGGTCGAGAGCGTCTTAGGGTACAGTGAATGCTACACCAAGAGTAGCTAGGATGGTCTGGGAATGACTCCAGCGTGGAGGTGATGATGAGGTTCAGAGGCAGAGAGGCGCCGGCATGTTGGCGTCGGTCCGGTCCCTTGAATCGTCGACGGGTCGAAATGATGGACTCGACACGAGTGAAACTTGGTAGCGGCGATTGTGAGCACGAGAACACTGATAGGAGGAGATTGGAAGAATTTGGCGAGAAAGGAGTGTGAGTGTACGTCGTTCGGTGTATGTCGTTCGGTGTATGGTTCTCGATGCGAAGGAAGGAGTCAATGCACGAGAGAAAGGCAGAGACGCAAGTGAAGTAAAACGGGATCAGACGCGCAGACCTCAGACGAGAATATTACCGTGGTGAGATGAGGCAGGCAGGGCGAGCCGGGCAGCCGGGGGGACCGAACTTTGGGGGGCGAATTTAGGGGCTTTGTTAGAAGAAAAGCGAAATGAAAGGGAGGAAGAGGGAGGACCAAGGACGCGTGAGTGGGCTGGGCTGGGCTTCTACAACGTCTGTGCTGTTTGGGTGTTTGGGTGTTTGGGTGGAAAGTGGATCACGTAACGTGGATGCAAACGTGGATGCAAACCGTAGCCGTGGAAGGCCATCAGGGCCGAGGCCTTGTCAGTCGGCCAAGTCGGTGTTGCGCAAACTTCAATGTGTTGTCCACTTGTTGTTGGTCTGATAGGATGCACTCCCCACGAAGATTTGTGGCATTTCTTGTCAGGGTACTCGGTACTTTGTGCAGAATGTCAGCAACCCAGCACAGTCATTCTTCTGCAAGTACGGAGTACAAAGCTCATTCGGGCAGTGTCCGGGGCAGCCTACGGATTACAGTCTGAGAAGAATTGTGCGCCACGAAGCTAATACCGAGGGCTGAGGCTAAGGCTGAGGCTGAGGCTGAGGCTGAGGCGAGAACTGCAACCACAGGGGCGCAGCGCAGTTGTCTATCCAAGACCCCAGACAATTCCTATCATTCGCGGTTCTTCGGTTCCCGGGCCATGATAAGTCGAACCCGACCGAGCCCCTCATACGGATTACACGCGCGACATCATCCCGACGCATGACAAATCTACATCTGCATCAACGATGCGCAAGCTCAACAACGCAGCGCAGTCGCTCTCAAGGGCTTGTCACTGGGCCGTGGCCACGCGCGGTCGCCGTCGATGGTTCGTTCGTGTCGCACTGGTTGTCTTCCTCTTCCCGCTCTTCCTGCAATGGGCTCTAGCCTACATCCTAGGCAGTGACGCCCGGTTGCTCCCTCCGGAATTGTTAAAAGCAAAGAACTTGCTTGTCGTCACGGCCCACCCTGATGATGAGTGCCTCTTCTTCTCGCCCAGTATTCTCGGCGTTTTGGACAGAAACAAGAATATCAAAGGTGGTCTGGTGGTCATGTCAACAGGTGTGTAAAGCTCGCCGTGGCCATGTTTTTTTTTTTTTCTTCTTTCATCATCATCGGCTTGAAGTCGACTGACGTGTTTGCTCCCAATCGCAGGTAACAACTATGGGCTGGGAGAACTGAGAAAGAAGGAGCTCCTCGGCTCGTGTGCGGCCCTTGGCATGGACACAACAAGATGTGTTGCGCTGGATCACCCTGATCTGCAGGACGACCCCAAGGTTTGGTGGGACGAAAACAAGATCAAACCCATCCTCAAAGAGTATATCGACAAATGGAACATCGATGCCGCAAGTACACACGTGTGCATACGCACAACCCGTCCCAACAAGTAGCTAGCTGGCTAACATGCATGCCTGCAGATTATCACTTTCGACGATGGTGGTGTTTCCGGTCACATCAATCACCGTGCCGTGAGTTCAGCTGTAAAGTGAGTTCATTGACCCTTCACTCGCTCTGTTGTACGGGACGAGGAGAAACCAACCATTGCCTAGCCAATATGTTGCGGAAAACGAAAAGGCACCAGCCGCATACATGGTCGTCTCTGTGGCGCTGCCTAGAAAGTACACCTTCCTGCTGGACCTTCCCCTTACCGCCCTCTCATTCTTGTGGAGGATCTTGGCCGCAGTTTTCTATCCGTCCAGCAGCGCGGACCCCAAGTACAGCACCCGGGCACTTGTTTCCAACACCTGGCACAGATACACCATGACGAGGCGGGCTTTTGCCAGTCACGGCAGTCAGTATACCTGGGATAGACACTTGTACATGGTCATTAGCCGATATGTTTGGTTCAATGATCTGCAGAGGATAGTCGTCAACGGAGCCAAGTCATGAATGAAATGTACATGGAGCATACATGGTGATGACGACGGCATTCAACCTTTTTTTTTTTATATACATTGTGTGACATGTGATTCCCATGAGTGATGGAAGACAAAAAGGGGAAAGTTGGGAGCCTAAATCTTGAACGGACAGACAGGCATTGTTTGAATCAGTCAAGTCAGAGCAAAACCCGGAATGTATATTTCAGTAGATACCACACACAAGCCGCGACTTAATAAGTATTCCCCTGCGGCGTGCCACGGCTCGCCCAGTCGTTCTCAAACCGATGCCAGCCACCATGTTGCAGCTCACTCGCCAAATGCAAGGTAGAAACAACCATGTCGTAATGGCCGTCGGCCGGCGTCTTTCGGCCGCAGACGTTGCCCCCGATGGCGACATTCAGCAATACGGTCATGTCTCTCATGGGCCGCGTCCCCTCGGGGACGGACGCCTTCATGACGGGCCTGCCATCAATGTACCACACCATCCGACCTTGGCCGGCCCGCCCACCGGGCTGCTGCCACGCGAAGTCGTACCGCACAGGCCGGGCATGCATGTCGTGTATCTTGGTCCCCCGCACGCGGTGCTTGTCCTTGTCATGATGCTGGCCCCAGTGGAGACAGCTCCTGTTCTCGCGGTCGCCGTTCCACGTCTCCGCGATGTCGATCTCTCCGTCCGTCGGCCAGCAAAAGGGCTCCCGCGGAAGCAGCCAGAAGGCGGGCCAGATGCCCTCCGCGCAAGGGGACAAGATGACGGCCGTGAGAACGCCCTGATCACGAGCAAGAGTGGTCCTGCTCACGAGACGAGCAGACGTGTATCGCTGTTCTGGATCCTGCGAGGATTTGTTTGCCAGGGCGCGGATGACGAGCCGGCCGTCCGGGGTGCTGCAGTGATGTCAGTTTTGTTTTCCTTGAAACTTGATAATGCAGAGCTTGCTGGCTAGCTATCCGAGAGGGCTTACGGAGAGCTGAGCTCGCTCGTTGGGTTGCCAAAAGAAAAACCGTGTGGGAGACGAAAGAAACCTTACTGGAATGAATTCTCGGGAGCAGCGGTGTAATGCTCCAATTCCCGATTACCCCAGCCATTGTGTCCGTTTCCCAGCTTGGCGTCCCACTCTGCGCTGATGGGCGTGTCTGGGTAGAATCTCGGGCACCAATATATGTGGAAGTCCGGGCTGGGTCCTGGAAGGGGGGGCCGGGTATCCATCGGGGGAGGGGGGGGCGGTTGCTGCTGTTGTTGTTGTTGTTGTTGTTGTTGTTGTTGTTGTTGAGGCTTGATCATCCGCTCGAGCTCCGACTTGAGGTCCTTGATTTTGTCTCTCCAGGGCATGTTGGTGAATGTTTCTGGGAATGGATGCAGGTGTTGATCTGTTCCATCATCCGAAAATGAGGAGGGAGAGGAGGGCACGTCTTTTTATGATTCCTGGAATTCCATCCGGTGAATTGAGGGCAAACGCGCGAAGGGGACAAAACAGAAGTTTGATCAAACGGAGGCTCCCAAATGCCTTGAATGCGAGGCTGCCACGAGCCTGCGCATCGCCGCTCTCAATGCACCTCCACCCAACTAAGTGAGATGAGTGGCAGTGCATAGATAGATGCATCTTGTTTCTATTACTTTTTCTCTTCTTCTTTTCTTGAATCAAGATGAGGAATTAAGCACGGGTGGAAACATGAATTTGCCATGGCAACAGCGCCAAGTAGAACGATACGAGTCCAGAACACGGTCATCAAGCCGGCAGCCTTCAACTCGGCAAACTGGCATCCCGACCACCAGAGAGCCGAGCCAAAGACGGCAACGCAGTCAAACGAGTGCCAGTAATGGCGCGACTGGTCGTGGATGAAGCAAGTCAAACGCGACGATTTCTGCGCAGATGCCGTAGAATCGATTGGCTATCGGCACGGATGCTCCATCAAGCGTGTATGACGAGGCTGTGCGCCATCGCTCGACAAGCGGTGCAATGGTTGGAGCGTTGAGGAGGGAAGCCGACGAGGAGAATCGGCCAGAGCAGGAGGGGTGCAGTCAAGAGGTGCAGATTGGTAGGGCTAGCTCATGTCTTATTATTCTCGCCAGAGAACATGAACATGAATGAGGGCAGTTTGTTACGAAAGCATGCGCTGCGATGTGTTGGATCTAACAGCCTCACGTCTTATTAGACAGGCCCATTTGCCTCGTATGTACATTATCATCATCTAGTTAAAACAGTATGCTTCGTTTCTCATGCCCATGTACTCGCCCATTACTTGCCGGCCTCGTAGGGCGTTTCGTAAGGAACCTCGGCCTGGGGGGTGATGCGCGCCAGATGGCGACGCTGGCCGTCCTCCCAGTCCACCAAGGCTGTGTGCTGAGTGACTCTGTTGTCCCAGATGACGACGGTGCCCTCCTCCCACTTGACTCTTGCTTGGAAGTCGGCGCCATATGCAAGGTGGTCGTACAGGAACTTGAGAATCGCATCCGACTCCTCCTTCTTCATGCCCACAATCTCGCGGGTGACTGGGTTGTTTCCGTTAGCTTTAGCATTGGCTTGAAGAAGCTCTCTTTTTTCGCAGGGGGGGGGGAAGGAGGGAGGAGAATGACGGGATTTTGACCCCAAGCCAAGGGACTCACACTGGGGATTGACGTAGAGAGCCTTCTCACCGGTGGCAGGGTGAGTGCGGACAATGGGGTGGTCGTTGACGACGGGCTCTCTCCGCTTGATGCTATTCCGGGCAGCGGCGGCGTTGACCTGCTCGACACCGGAGTGCGTCGCGCGCAGACCGTGCAGGCGCTCCTGGAAGAGGGGACTCAGGCGCCTGTAGGCCTGCACGGCGTCGACAAACAAGGTATCGCCGCCCGTCTCGGGCTTGTTGAGGATGTAGAGGAAGGTAGTGCCAGGAGGCTGCTGCTCGTACGAAACGTCCGAGTGCCAGGCCACGGAGCTGGTGCGCGCCTGGAAGAACTCGGCGGCGCCCTTGTCGCCCTCGCCGCGGTGGACGAGGTGAATCTCGGGGAAGCCCTCGGGGGCTCCCGAGGTAGGGTGGATGTGGTGGCGGCCAAAGTACGAGCCGTATTTGAGGGCGTCGGGGATGGAAAGACTGGCGAAATCTTGGTTCCGGAAGGCCACGACCTTGCGCTTGGCGACATAGTGCGCCAGCTCGTCTTTGCCCGCATCCGTAAGGGACGAGAGCTGGATGCCCGAGACTTCGGAGCCGATGGTGGGCGTGAGTTGCGTGACGCTCACGCCCTCGGGGAGCAAGTTGGGATATGTCGTGTCGGCATCTTTGCCGTGCTCGTAGTGCCGGAATGTCTCGAGAGGTCCAAACTTCTCGGCCGGGTTCCAGGTAGGGAGATAGTGAGGATACTGGCCGACGGGGGAATATGGTCAGGACCCAGGACTCAATTTGCTATAAATGGGCTTCCGCTGCCTCACCTTTGCTCCATTGCCGCCCACCTTGCCAGTCTCGACATCCTTGTCCACGTCGTACGGGTCAATCTCCTTGTAGTTGCCAAAGTCGAGTTTGAAAGTTGAACGAGGCTGTGCCTGTTCCACGGTAGTAGTTGCCACTGCCGAAGATGCCATGGCGTGTTTTTCTTCTCTATCGCCCTTGTTACAAAAGGAAAAAAAAAGGGGGAAAAAAAAAACAAGGACGTTCAGTGTTTGTCAATTGCTTTACTTGTTCGTACTTTCTGACTCGCAAGTTGCTGCCCACGAGGCCAAAGTCAAAGAAGCAGCTCCCGGTTTCTTTTATACTCAACTTGCATTCGGATGCCGAACTCGGCAATAATTGCGCAATCGTCCCCCCCCCTATTCTGGAACAAGATGTCACTGGAGTTCGGAAAGGTCGCGAGTTCGAGCGCCTCGAGCGGAGTTCCTCCTTAACATGTCCAAGTGCATCCGCCGGATGCGGAGCGATAGTACAATACCCGGAGCCTGGTTAATAAGCCATTGACGTGATGATGATGGGTGCCGATCACGTCACTCACTTCCCACCCACTTCTTTCCAAACTGGTGCTCATGCTCCCTCCGTACAGCGCGGAACTGGCTGAGCACGCAATTTCCAAGGGGCAACGCATAATTCGTGTTGGCGATTCGTCATGATACCGACCCTGTGTCATTGACAAATCGGCCATGCGCCGACGAGGAGGACAGTCAACATCGAAAAGTCCCTGAACATGCCATGCCATATGCAGGATTTGCTGGATTTCATAGCTTCCCCGCGCCCAGACCGGAATGCTTGAAAAGCAACACGGCCTCCTCCAGGGCACCCTGGGCCATGAGAATATTGTCCACGAACAGCCACCCCCCTCTCCCAGACGCATCCGCAGGCGGCTGCAGTACATGCCCGCCAGCCCCTCTGTGTAAATGTTCCGGAATCCTCGGCTGGCCGTGGCCGGAGATCCCCGAGATGAAACTGTTCCAGCAGATGGGTCGTGTGTAGCGAGCTCAGTGAGATTGCCTTTTAGCCCAACGCCTGGACAGTCGTGTCGTATGTGGTTTGGGGCATCGGAAGCGAGCATCGCGCACGCGGCTACATCTCCCGAGGTAATATCCATCTCCGCCGCCATCAGCGAATCTCCCATGCCCATCAGCCGCCGCCCTCGAGCGAACCAGGTCTCAAGCTTCGGGAGCTGGCTCAAACGCAGATAGGCGAGGCCAATCCTCTGGCGGCGGGCGGTATTTGTTCGATCAGAAGGACGAACGACATGAGGACCCAGTCGGCTGGCCCATGGAGAAATTGGGTCGTAAACATGCGCACTGAGAAGACAAATGACTTTCTCCAGCTTGACTTCATCCGGTTTCGTGTACTTGCCCAATTGCCTCGGGGATCAAAACGCAGAACCTGCCCAGCTTATGCAATCTGACCGCTCATTTACCAGAAGAAGCGAAAAATAAAACATAAGCACGGCCTGAAGAATTCCAAAGCGCCTCTGCCGCGAGGTCTACGCTGTCCTTGCGAGCGAACAGTTGTGTGGACAGTCTGGTGACGAGTTGCACGTGCCGGAACCATTTTGCGTTAAAGGTGTCCAAAAGATTGCCATGCTTCATGTGGAATGATGCAAGCGATGTTGTTATCGCGATATATTATTGGCTTTATTTAAAGACCTTAGATTACTTATACAAAGAAAGGATAAAAAAAGTGATGCCTTAGAAGGCTGCGATATGAGGCTGCGATATCCTCAACACTTCACAAAGGCAGCGCCTCTGGCAAGGAAGAGCCAGTGAGATCCGATATCCAAGAACGATCGAATCGTCGAGTGCACGAGCTGGTGCATGGATATGGCGGCATCGTCCCCAGAGTTCTGCTGACTCTTGATGGCGGAGAATGACGAAAGAATTGACTTGATCTCGTAGAACTCTCCGATGCCATCACGACATTTCCACCTTGTGAACTGCCATTGAAGGTCTGGCGCCACCAAGTAGCTCTCCAAAACGGCCTTGTCGTCAAGAACGAGGAGGCTCAGAAGCTCGGCGGCTTTCTCGTCAAGTGCCCTGATCGCTTGGACAAGTCATCTCGAGTTGTCGCATGTGGGGTCTTCTCATGCAGAGATCCAGACACCGGATTTTTCAGACAGTGCGAGAGGTTTTCCCGCAACCTCTCCAAGTATGTCTCTAGTGGCATCGCGGTGGCAAGCATGTATGCTGCGGCGCGCTCGACGGGTAAACGCGGGATGGCTCAGGTGGCCTACAATCTTGAGGCAGATCTCCGTCTCTCGCTCGGTGAGATTCTGAGCGCCGCTTCTCCGGATGAAGAGATGCTGCGCCGCCCCGGGCGACATCTCGCCTATCTCGTCTCGACAGGTGAACTGATACGCTGCAAGACTCCTGTTTTGGAGACTCCTGTTTTGGCTTGTGACAATCATGTTGCCCTTTGAGCTCTCTGCTCGAACTCAAGGGCACGGAAAGCCAAGAAAAGCCTCACTTCGCACGTGATGTATATTGTCGTAATTTGTAAAACGTTGTACATATGTTGTACATGTTGTGAATTATCTCGTCCATGACCATGCCATTCAAACCGACAACTTTTTATCCTCGTAAAGATGCCATATCAGTCTCGGTTTCGGGATCCGAATCCTTTGCCAGCGTCTGCCTGTTGTCAAGCTTGGGATTCCGCAGCAAGATTCCAAACACGATGAGAGGAACACAGAGGCACACTCCGGTGATGGTGAGCAGTTTCTGAACGGATTGATACGACTGAATCATGCCTGTGCGCTCAGGCGTACCAACAGGATACTTTGTATACGTGTTGAGCGGGTCTAGGTACATGGTCGCTCCCAGAGTTGAGTTTATGGGGTTCAGTTCGTCGTTGAGTTTCCCCGGCAGCACCTGACTCCAAATTGCGCCTGAGACGGTGTTGCCGAGGGCTGAGCCGATGTTGTACGTCGCCAGGAAGATGCCTGTGATGACGGCCAAGTGCTCGTGCTTGAGATTGACCTGCAACGAGGCCTGCGCAGTATAAGGCACCATGCCGCCAGCGACTCCGAGAAGAACCTGGGCACCGATTACACCGGCTTGAGCTGAACCATCGGTGGAACCACGGAAGTGAATCAAGAGTCCGAAAGCTATCGTGTACAGCAGCGTTCCGGCAACAACGAAGATCCTCAGCCGCTTGACTCTGTACACCACCAAGCCGAGAAGCGGTCCAACTATTACACTGGTAAAACTGTACAGAGACTGGATGCGAGTGGCGGATTTGACGGAAAAGTCAAAGGCGACGAGCAGGACTGTGTAGAGAAAGTCGCTCTGCATGGTGAAGGCAAAGTTGAGAAAGATTGCAATGCCCATGGGTGCCCACACTCCGCGATCCTTCATGTCCATGAATGGGATGAGAGGATGTGGTGCCCTGAGCTCCCAGAAGACGAATGCAGGAATGCAAAGAACGCCCATGACAAGAGGAGCAATGATGTGAGCCTCTCCCCACTTGGCACTCTCGCCACCAGCGATGGTGAATGGAACCAGAATCAGATCAAGCACCGCGATGATGAGAACAATGCCGATGACGTCTAGGAGCCAGAACAACTCGAGAGCCAGGTTTCGAAATCCAAGCTGCCTGAACGCAGACGCATAATCCCCGAGCAGGCCCTGGCGTTTGGCGCGGCGGGATGCCACCACCAAGGAGCCGATCAACGGCAGGGCACAGACAGGCATGATGATAGCCCACATTGCAATGCCCCATTTCCAGCCAGGGCCCTGAAGTACAGCTTCCGAGATATCCCCGGAAACCCAGGTGTTGATGATGAAAGGCAGAGCTGGAATATAGCTGAAGAAGAGACGGGCCCGAGTAGACGTTATGTCGGCTATGATGACTTCAACAAGCAGAAGCAGCATCGTGTACCCAATCTGGTATATGATGGCGCCGCCAGAAAAGACGTCGACATTGTCGGCCACTGCCTCGACAATGGTACCAACGACATAGAAGACGACGGATACGCAGATGAGTTCCACGCGACCAAACACATCGGCGATCTTGGCGGCGGTAGGTTGAGCTCCGACGGATATGGCGGATCGCAGGACATTGACCGTGGCCGAGAGAGAATGTTGGCTGAAGGAGCTGGTCGCGCTTGGCTGGTAGGCATATCGAAGCGTGCCATCCAGACCATAGACGTAGGCCATGAGGAAGACGCCAAAGAAGATGAAGACTCGGTCGAGATTGGTGATGACGGAGGAGACGGCCTCGACGCGTACAACACCGGGTGATGTGATGTCTCTGACAGCGTCGGCGGCAGTCACTGGTGATGCGCTTTCTCTCATATGACCAGCCCGCGCGCCATAGTCATGCGGCTGAGGCGTCGGTTTTTCCGCTTCGATTGATTGACCCATCTTGTGTGGTTGGCAGCTGTACTCCGTATTGCGTCCCACGATACGTGTGTAGCTAGCTAGTTTCTGGTCACCGGTGATGCTGGTGCTCTCACCTTTTCGCAAAAACACACACGCTGACGTGCTGCGAATCGGTGTTGTGCGTCACACTGGTGTCTCACGGTGTCTTACTCCGCAACCGGAAGTGACTGGTGTGGGCGTCAGTCGTGGGGAGCAAAAAAGGGTCCCAAGACAGTCGACACGTAAACGAAGTAGATGTTGATATATCTAGATGCTGAAAAAATTGGCGCTGCCTCGGTTTTTCCAAAAACTGGACCAGAAATGAAACGGCTGATTGGACTAGAAGGTCTTCCGCAGTGAATAAAAAAAAAGCCACAGACCAAGTACGGATGAGCAGCCCGTTGGCGTCGGGAACGGTCCCCACACCTAATTTTAGTGTGGCTCGCGTCTGTTGATTTTCGCTATTAATCAAGATGCCTATATGTGCGATATTTGAAGGTGTTGATAAAGTGTTGATTTTATTGAAGCTATCTTCTGCGGTCGCATAAAATGCCTGTATCTCGGGGAATGGTATGACAAAGGGTATTGAAAAGAGCCTTGTTTTGTTACGTTGCGTTGTGTTATTGCGTCGCGTTGTTACGTTGCGTTGTGAGGCCTTGTGATGATGAAAAGGAAGGAAGGAATTCTACAGAAGAGGTTATAAGGTTGCAGTGAGCTGCCTGCATTCGCCACTAAAAAGAGCTGGTATATTTAGCAGGGGATTAGGTGGAAAGGTACTTCTTCCGTTTTGGGACTCATTTAGTGACCCGTCGGCATCTGGCATTTTAAAGACTAGTGCTTATCAATCGCTGATGTCCTTCGTCGATCGCGGGTTTCGTCAGAACCGCGATGACGCGTAGGATGTGTCTTGAGTGATGAGCCACCAGCCAAGGTGACAATAAGCCCTGCTGAAATACGCGGCTGTCAGCTGTGGGTGGGTGGGTGCCAGCTGTTCGTGGGAAGTGCCTTAGAAGTGCCTCAGAAGTGAGGCTACGACACGCATCCACCGTCCACATCCAGCACCGCTTGGAGCAATCCTCGGAGCCATGAAAGGTGTCAAGCTATCAGGATTCTCTGCCGAGATGTCGGCAATCGTCACTCGACTACGGCTAGCAGAAATCCAATCCGCTAGGAGCCTTTTCAGGGGCGATACGAAAGAAGGAGATACAGTCGCAGTTAATTCTCTCACCAGTTTAGTCGCCATGGCCATACGAAAGGACGAATTTATATAGAAGAGGGATGAAGGACCTGTACTTCGTACCCAAGGACATCAATCTGCAATTCACCACTGCTCAAGGGCATTCTTGGAGAAACTCCGATTGCGGAAGGCCGTGTGCCACTATCCTCTACCGACATCGCATTTTCAAGTGGTGATTGGTAGCAAAGGTGTCACTTTGAGTCGAGGACAGAAGCAATGTGTTGTAAGTCATTAGATCAGGGAATCTCGACGACAACACCCTTACCAAAAGAGACCCGGATCCATCTTCTGTTTCCATTCAACTCTAAAATTTGGTTACAGATCTGGCTCAAGTGGTTTTCTTTATCTCGTCCATAATTTTTCATCTGCGAACGTCCCGGCGATTGCGATTTCTGAATTTGGAGGCCAAGAGTCCCATTTATTCGCAATTTCAGGAGACTCAGGAGACTTTGAGTGGTTTAGCAGCCGTTCGGGCGTTCAATTGGCAGGGTGACTTGGTCAGGCGGAGCGACACCCGGCTGGACCAGTCCCCAAAGCCCTTCCATCTTCTATACGCTATACAGAGCTGGCCGAACCTCGTTCTGGACCTGATTGCCGTCGCATTGGCCATCATCGTCACCGCTGTCGCCATCTCAACGAGATGGCACATGAGTGCGGGTTTTGCCGGAGTCGCTCTGTACAGCATCATGACTTTGAGTAACGCCATGAAAGCAGCTGTGAACGTTTTGAACAATATTGGAAACTATGAAGGCTTCTCCACTTTGAACTGAATCCCTCTCTATTTGAAAGATGGCCTGTGTTCCCCGTTGAGAGATCATCAGCCTCGCGGTATTTCTCTCTCGTGGACAGTCTCTTCTCCATCCTCGACGGACTCCTTTCCATAAAAGCTCGTGATATGGTCAAAAAAAGGAATCATTGAACATCGAAAAGGATTTGGACTAACGAAGAAGAAGAAAGAAGAAGGCTCAAAGTCAGGATTCATCGTTGCCGCCACCTCGTACATCAACGTTGGTGATGTCGCTGCCTATACCTCAACCTGAGAATTACCAGCAAGACTGAAGCCAACGGGTACTACCACCATATACCACCTCACGTGCTTCTACTTTGGCTGTCCACTCGCTCGTTACAACTAACTTCAGGTCAAAGCCGGAAGGAGGAGCCTGAAGCTTTTCAGAGAGAGAAGGCAGGCTACCGAGGACAGTGATGTGATGGCGAAGAGAACAAGTATGAGCCAATCCCAGCGCAACCGTCAAAGGGTTATTGCACAATAGGACATACCGTTTTCGGCGGGAGAAGTAATAGTGGCATTTTCGCGAAGAAAATGAAGGAAAGATCTTCTGCTTCTCAACGACTTGTTGAGTGCCCACAAGAAAAAAATCGGGAACGGAAACCGTCACTTCGAAAAGAATTGGTAATTACTGCGCTTCAGACAAGAATCAACTCTGAAGGCTGCGGTCACGTCGTCTAAGCAAAAGGGAAGGGATTTCGAACGCAAGGCAGGCAGTATGATGAAGTGTTCAAGAGCCGAGCTCCTCATCAGCTTGCTTCCCATCTAGACCCCTCATTGAGCCAAACATCTTCAGCATACTTCTGAACCGGAAACGCTACCCGAGATGGTCTTATTTACTCCCTTGAAATCATCATGTGGCCCTCCATCTTGCACGTACCTTGCATGAGGCCGGGATTACACGAGCTTCGGTCCATGCGCGGCGTCAAAAAAAACTTGCAGTAATGGTCGAAACCATGGACATGGTGGGTTACGATGTCACCTCTAGGTTGTACCAATAAAACATTTTTTTTCCCGAACAAGATCTCCCTCCTTGTCCGGGTGCGTACTACGCAAAGACGGTTCACTGCATACATACTATTGATCATGGGCGGGGCGGCGCATACCAAACCATACGATTCCGAGTGGCTTGAGAGGCGTTTAACGTTTATCTTGAAATTTGCTTCAGCGAGACAGGCATCGGGTATTTTCAAGATTCATCAGAATTATAAAAGAAGCAGACAATCCCATTTGGAAAATCTCTACAGCCCAGGATGCACTTGTATCTCACTTCAAGGAGGGGGGGGGCAAAAGATATCGCAAGTCATAAAACGCTTTGTCGCCTTGTTCAAAACTTGCAAAGAACGGTCTTTGGTAGATTCGAAGATGAAACTATCAATCGTCTTACTGGCTTTGTTTCCCACGGCAAATTGTGTGCATCTCCAACTTCTGCGCCATGGAACAACAATACAGGAGACCCCCTTTTCACACGACCTTTTGCAGCGTCCAGGCCAGCGATGCGGTGCAAACAGTGGAGGCGCAACATGTGCAACGGGCTATTGCTGCTCCAAACAAGGGTATGTTGTCCCTCACCCGCGATTCCACCTGATGTTTGTTCTTACTAAGAATGGCTTCAATCAGTTGGTGCGGCAAGGGTTTCGAGTTCTGCTCCTCTCCAGCATGCCAAGTCGACTACAGCGACAGCTGTGATGGCAACATTCGACCCAAAGGACCTGATACAGCCGACATTGACCGACCAAAGAAGGGCCTAGTCCCGTACGGAAGGGGAATCTATCATTGCGAACAGTATGGCGTCGTTGCACTGACGTACGATGACGGGCCATACTCGTACACCTCGGACTTGCTCGACTTGTTGAAGGTACGTACGTACGCTGGGGCGAAAACTGCCCATCCCGGGGGGCAAGTTGCGGTTGGAAACAACAAATCTTTTCCCTCCAAAGGCTAAGCACATTCCCCGCAGAAATACAACGCAAGAGCAACATTCTTCATCACGGGCCGCAATCTGGGCAAAGGCGCCATCAACGACAACAGCCTCCCCTGGCGCAATCTCATCAAGCGCATGGTCTCTGACGGTCACCAAGTCGCCAGTCACACGTGGTCTCATCAGCGGCTGACTCAGATCAGCGATGCCCAGCTGCAGAAGCAAATCATCTACAACGAGATTGCTCTCGCCGACATCCTCGGCTACTTCCCTACCTATTTTCGGCCCCCGTACTCGGCCAGCAACGACAGGGTGGACAGGCGGCTGGGGGAACTGGGCTACCACGTCACGTACTTCAACTTGGACACCGAGGGATACTTGCACAACTCTGCCGGGGAGATTCAGCAGTCAAAGAACATCTGGGACAATGGCGTGGAAGGGAAAGACGTCAAGAAGACCAAGTGGTTGGGCGTTGAGCATGACCCCGTGTACCAAGCTGTTTACAATCTGACCGAGTACATGCTCAAGTCGATGCTCAGGAACGGCTTCAAGCCCGTTACGGTCGGGGAATGCTTGGGGGACCCCAGCCAGAATTGGTACAGATCGGTGGACGGGGTGAGACGGTGAGCTCGCCTTTGTTGAAAAGCCAAGGCCGCATTCCACGCCAGCGGTGCACCGTTGTGGCTGAGACGAAGCGCGGAGAGGGACGAAACTGCTCTATTACATCTAGTATCAAATCATGCTAGAGTCGTCGTCCAAAAAAAATTCCCGGAATCATCATCATCATCATCATCATCATCATGAAGTGTTTTGTGCATGTCCGGGGAAGCAGGTAGAAGCAGCGAGTCGTTGATGTCGGCCTTCAAAACAAAAGACCGACAGCGACTGACAGTTTCAACAAGGCAACAAATTGCCTAGCCAACCCAATCTGACGGAGACTCGGTCTCGTCAGTCACCTGCGAAGGAGGATCGGTCCGACAACTTGTATGCGCCGCCTGACGACATGAACCACCAGATTTCCCGACGAGGGAGACACAATGCGATACGCCGCACAGCTTGGTGGAACACTGTGACTTGCGCATACGAGCACATGCACACGAGATGATGCTGATACTTACTTGTCCCGTCGTCGGGGCGTGAATCTACATCTGCATCTGCATCTGCATCTCATCCATGCGGATTCTCGACCAAACACATGCCGTCGGGGAGAACTCGTCGCCTCGTATCCGGCCGGGAACGACATGTTTCCCAATCCGGTCGATTCCGCATATGTTGAACTACGCCAGTCCGTACGGAGTACACGCAATACGAATCGGCCAGTGCAACCGGTGCACCACGCAACTTCGCCTTTCCTTTCCTCTCTCCACATCAGAAACGTCCCATCCCGCCGTGAGGCCGTAAAGGGGCCTTGCGAGGCACCCCTTCCCCAACAGCCCGAGCAAGGACTCGGTGGTCCAGCTAACACGCACGGTCTGCCCAGCAAGTACGTGGCACAAGGAGCACGAGGGCGAGCTCACCAAGTTGCTCGTGCTTCAACCAGTACAAGTCCAAGTTGGTCCAAGACTTTCCTTTGACGGCAAAGGCGCCACCACCAGCGATGCCACCAGGACGAAGGGTGCTGCTCGCGAGGGCGGCATGGCCGTCGCTAGTTTCGCAGTATGGCTTGGAGGCAAGAGTTTTGGGAACCAGGTTTGCCCATACATGATGTGCCGTTTGGCGTATTCAAAAAGTTTATACATAGATTGGGCGAAAAGGTTATATAGCGTAGGACGGAACCCTGATTTACAATTATATCCTTTTACTACCATGACGGGTAAAAGCGTTTGATATCACACCAAATCGACGTGCTATGCTTTTGTTTTCGTCAAGTCCAGCAGACTAGTTGGAAGGCTCAGTCTTGCCTGTGCTCTTCTTTTCCCCGCCACTTTGTTTCTGCTTCTGCTTCCGCTTCTGCTTCTGCTTGCCCTTCCTAATCGTCTCGACCAGTCCATCGATCTCGTCGATTCGTTCCTGCTCCTGCTTCTTTTCGTGCTCCTTGTCCTTGGCGACTTTCTCCAGCGCCCTGGCTTTCGCGGATGCCCTTTCCGCACGCTCGATCAGCGCATCGCTGTCTTCCCATAGTTTCTTGGCGACCTCATCGTCTCTGACCTCGCTGCGGGCATAGTCTACCTGCGTGCACTCCTTGATCAGTCTTCCTCCATGGCCGACAGCGAGTCCAGACTCCATGACGGCATGGAGAAAAGATTGTGCGCCTCTGAAGGGAGATTTGAGCAGGAGCCAGGGAAGCGCATAGCCGGCCAGGTAGATGGCCAACCCAACGAGGGACCCTCTCGTCAGCCAACGGCGCGTAGCCGGCGTGCGGCTCGGGCCCGGGTCAACGAAAACGACTTTGGCGTTCATGGGCAGCTGGTCAGGCCGCTTGTAAGTGTCGAGATGCTTCTGAAGCGCCTGCCCGAACACCATGAGGGCGAGTTTGCTCCGCGCATACGCAGCAGAAGGTGACCAGTTTTCCTCCTCTGCGACGGCTTCCCTCAGCGAAGGTGACGCGATGTATGAAGAGCAAGTTGCCATGATGATGCGAACGTCCCGATCGAATGGCTGAGCCTTGATTGCTGGACTCAAGATGCTCAGCAGGTGGAAGTTGGCCAGGTAATTGATCATCCACGTCTCCTCGATGCCGTCCTTGGTCTCCCTCCTCTTGCTCCCGGGCGGCGCTGCTGTCGCTGCGCAGAGAACAATCATGTCGAGCCTTCGCGGCGGCGCATTGTCGATCCACTTGGTGGCAAACTTTCGAATGCTGTGCAAGCTCGAGAGGTCGACCTGCTCGGCGTAGATGAGCTGGTTGTTGGTTCGGTCGCGCAAATCCTGTATGTATTCGACGAGAAAGGGGTCCGACGGTCGTGCCTGTGTCAAGAGGACAAGTTGTGCGCCTCGAGCTGCCATCTCTTGGGCTGCCATGGCACCTATTCCTGATGTGCCGCCAGTCATCATGATGACTCTCCCATGCAGATTCTTCTCGGCCGTGTTTACGGCCCCAGAGGTCCACGTTTTCAGAAAGTACAACGAGGCTATCGTCGCTGTGACGGCCAAGATGGTGTGGGCATTGTCGCGCAGCCAGTCCGGGGGACCGTTGCTGATGACATACATGATGAAAGGAATGGGCATCTTGGCGAAGTCGATACGGCCGCGATTGAAAAGGACCAACAAGGGATCTGTGCCATTGACAGCGTTTGACAGGGGTTCGGCGGTGACAGAAGGTGAAGAGAGAAGCGGTCGAACGGATTTGGGTTTTTTTTTTTTTTGGTTGTTGAAGCTGACAACCTGGCTGGGAGTAAAGCTTGCTTTGGAAGCCCCACCCAATCACCTTATCCAGCCACCCACAACGCGACGTGATGATGATGATGCAGCATTTGAATTCAGTCTCGGCAAAAATTTTCACAGCGCGGCCGTGCTTCGTTCCTAGCTAATGTTCCTCCATTTCCTCTTCTTCAACAACACAACATACGGCCGCTACTCAGTGCCCAACACCATTCGTGCCGTTGGCTCCCCTCGGTTTCTTGGACCAGATCTCTCCAATTGCATCTCCAGGCTCAGCAACGCAGATCCAGTCGCCGGTTCCATCCTCTGGCTTCGCTCTTCGTACACCTCGCCCGCCACCTCCGATGATCAGGTTGCCCGGCCTGTACGTCTCATCCTCCTTCATCCTGCGAAGGACACTGCCGTGAACCCGCACATCATCTGGGATATCTCTGGTTTCACCGCGCGGCAGGGGCCATCGAATCGGTTTCCACGACCCATCTGGCTGCAAGTCCATGCGTCGGAAGGGGAGGTATTCCATGAGCTTCCAGGCTGTCACGGCCATGGGCCCCAGCCCTCCTCCGAATTCGAGAGAGTCGTGGATGCGCGACGTGTGGGCTCTGTGCATCATGTCGTGGAATGGTGATGTTGGCGTCGTCTCTTGTGCGAGATGCTTGCCTTTGAGCTCGCTTCCCTCCATCTCTGGGCTTGACTGGCTATTTTGCCGCCCGTCTTGGAGCCCGTCTTGGAGCCCGTCTTGGAGCCCGTCTCGGACATGTCCTGCTTCGTCTTGCACTTGAATGGCGGGTCTGCTGGCCCGTCGGATGTCATTGTCGAACACGTCTTGACACCCCATGTTCGTCACATTGTCCACGTCGAATGCGAGACCTGCTTTGATCGCTTCACGGACCATCCAGGCCAGAGGAACGTGGCTCGCACTCTTGCGGTCATCCAAAACCTCCCACCCACCACCGATGTCACCGTGACCTCCGGCAAACCAGACCTCGTTGATGTCTTGGTCCTCGTCCCTCCAGTCCTCCAGTTCCCCGTCCCACTGACACGCATCAGAACACGACATGTTGTCCGTGTCCCTGTCCCTGTCCACGAAAGCGCCACGTACCATTCGCTGTCGGCACCGCCCGGATCGGGCTCGATATGGGGCGAAGTCCTGCCGATGCGTTTCCTTTCCCACAGGCGCATCAGCTGCATCAGCTGCATCAGCTTGATCAGGGGCGTGCGTGTGATCCATACTTTTCCGCGCCCGATCGATCATCTCACCTATATGGTGACGGTGCTTGTGAGCATGGTGCTGGTGCTGGTGCTGGTGCTTGGACGCTTTCTGATACATCAGGTCCTCGCGAAATTTGGCGCGTCGCTCGTCAATGCTAACCGCATGCCGAATGACCCGGGCGCTCGAACGAGCAGTGTAGGGAAACTTACTCCTCTGCATCCACGCCGTCTCGAATCGCGGGACGGAGTTGACAGTATCGAACAGTCCCAGGAATCGGATACGACCAACTGGTCTGGAGAAGGTTTCCCGGAATCCCTTCATATAGTCGTACATCCTCCTGGTCTCCTTGTCTTCCCCGGCGCCCTCCCCACCGTCATCATGATGATGATGATGATGATGATGATGATGATGATGATGATGATGATGATGATGATGATGATGATGATGATGATGATGATGATGATGATGAGAAGCAGACTTCCTACGCTGCCACTGCGCAAAGGCCTTCCAAGCAAACTTGACCATCTCCTCGTTCCCGTGGCAAAGAAGCCCGATGTAGTCGAGCATTTCAGCGAGAAATCTCGCAATGTAGGCCCCGCGACTAAAGCCAAACATGTACATCTCGTCGCCCGTTTGGTAGAAGCGCATCAAGAAACGATAGCCGCCGACAACATGCTGATCAAACGATGAGCCAATGGCCGAGTCCTTGGCCTTTTGATACCAAGATCTGATACGTGTGCGAAGGCCGCTGTGCGAGAGGGAATCCGATATCACGTAGGTGCCAATGCCGGCTACGGTGTAAAGATCAGTGCCAAATCGTCTTCTTTGGTGCTATAATTGCCACGCCACAGAAGAAAAAAATTCCATTCACCCAACTCACGCTGATAATAATGGTACTGGTCGTCAGCAGACCGATCAAGCATGCGAAAAATTTTGAGAATATTGCTGTCGCTTTCGTCGCCGTGAAACCTATTCCCAGTTCCATCAAAACACAAGATCAGCTTCCTGGGCGGCCTCTCTACCTCCCTCTTGTTCGCCATGTTGATTGAGAAGGGGCTCATGGCCCTGGGACTTCTGGCCATGGGGCTCACTGCTCTGGGCGAGTGATCTACTGAAGAGACATGATCCCGCCTGTTGCGAGGACCGTTCGCCGACCGAGGACCCAGGAGTCCGTCCGCCATTGCTCTTGTATCGCGCGAGTGGGAAAGCGGAGGTGGTGAGTCAATCTCGTCGTGTTCCGCACTTTTGCTTCACGACAGACACGGAATGAGTTGTGCAAAGTTTTGAGGACAAACTCGGTGTAACATGTTTCTTTGAAATGGAGAAATCTGCGGCTTGCCACGTCGCCGGGCATTGTGCGACTTCCCCCAAGAGTCGGCCGCCTGTGATTCTGTGAAACAGCGGCCGCAGTGGCATGGGCCAGTCTCGCCATCGTCATTTGCTCGAGATGGAGATGCGGGCGCGGATCATGCATCCGGCCGCAACCCGCCTTCTTCCCTCCCGCGCCCCCTTGTTTAGAACGCCACGCCGCCTGCTGCTGAACCCATCTATTCCAATCTCCTCCGCTAACTCGACAAGTCCGACTACTCGGCAGATGCAGATGCAGTACTACGGCGCATCACAGAAGCACCGTGGGTTGTCCCCACTCGTGCTTGTGCTGCTCTGCAGATGACGACGCCGCGGCCATTTGGGGAGCACGGTCCTCATCGGGGGAGGAGAACCACGAACTGGCTCGACTATTTTTGAGAATGCGTCAACGTACGGAGTAGAGAACGGCTTGTGTTGTTGGTCGGGGGGGACCAGGCAATGTCGGGCCGGCCCGCGTCGACGTCAGGGCTCGCTCATCACGGACCGGGATGGGAAATGGAAATGGAAATGGAAATACTGGAGTAACGTCGTGCTGCGTCATCCTTTTGCCGTCCCACGGTCCGCACAAGCCTGGGCAGCGCGTCCGGGCTGGCAATGACCATGTCTACGGGCTGAGAAATCATCTCCATCGCTCTGCCGAGGCAAAGCCCGTTCACGGCAGCAGCAGCAGCAGCAGCAGCAGCAACAGGCCTCTTTTCTTGCCCCGTGAGTTTCAATGAGTCAAGCCCGAGCATGTAACTCAAGACATGTAAGTATTGTACGTAGTCGAGCCTTGTTCCTGTCATGGGCGCCGGACCCATTCAATCCGGGGGGGCGGAGCCAGCTGCCTGCCTGCCACCCAATTAAACCCGTCCTAAAACGAACAATGAATGTTTGCGAGGGGGAATCATCCGAGTCAGAGTTCTGCCTTGGCACAAACGCTTCTTTTGCCCTTCTTTCCATCGGTCCCGGCGCCGACGCCGACAACAGACAATACGAAGCTGGGGTCTGAAGGTTTCGGTGCCCGTCCAAAAACCTCGCCCCTTGCTCAACAACACGCAGCGTCCCTTCGTACAGGCTCTGATTTAAAAACTCCCTAATTTTTTCCCCCATGTCCCTGCTCCTCATAAAGTACACTCTTCGTGATATGCAACCACAGCCGTGATGACGGCCTCTTGCAATGATGGGAATAATAATAAGAAATTAACACACACCACACACACCTCTGTGCCATCGCTTTTGCCATCGTCCCCCCTACCTTGCGCATCTTGTTCTCGACCGAGAAGAATGGAAATCACGCTTGCAGTCCTCGCTTCTCGCTTTCCGTAAAGAAAATCACCATCCTCCACAGCTTCTTGACCAGATCCTCTGCGTCTTCATCCAGTGCCTAGAAAATTGGTCAGCAAAAGTAGTCCGAGTTCCGTGAGCAACGTCGAAACCACGGCATGGAGAGGGGGTGAGAAACTTGGGAGAGAAAACTTGCCCCTTCGAGTTCCTCCACCAGTGCCGCCGCGGTGCCATGCTTTCGCAAGTGCTCCTCCACGGCTTCCACCAGCATTTCCTCCTGCACGCCGAGATAGTCGACGACCTTCTTCTCGACAAACGGCCGCAGTTTCTCTCGCACGACCGAGTCGTCCATGTAGTCCCATTTGACCTCCCAGTTCCACAGTCCTTCCTTTTCCGACGGGATTTCCTGCGCCAGCGCCCGGACGGCCTGGGAAATCTCCTCTTCGGACATGGCGGCGGCGCCGGTCATGGGCTCCATTTGAATGGGGACAAGCGTGCGCTTGCTGAGTTGCTCCGTGTCTTCGTCGTCCAGCAGGCCTTCGACTTCTGCAATGGTGCGGCGTTGGGGCCCCCTCGAGGCTTGCGCCTTTTGTGCAGCAGCACCGAGTGACAGCTTGAACGGCTGGGGGGCGGCGGCGGCGGCGGCGGCGGCGGCGGCTGTAGCAGCGGCTGTAGCAGCCTCACGTCGGTCCAGCTCCTCTGCTTGTTGGTCCAAGAATGAATCGGCCATGCCCCGGGCCTTCTCCATCTGCGCTTGTTCTCTCCGGCGTTCCTCGTTTTCTGCTCGTCGGTCCGCGTCGTCTTTGCTCTCCTCGTCTGCCCGATCCAGCCCTCGTTTCCTGGCCCAGGTTCCGTGGTCGCGATAGTAAGGATGCGACTTGCGACTTGCCTCGCGCTCGTCGTTCCATGACTTCTCTCGCTCCAGCTGCTCGTCCTTCTTGCGCTGCTCCGACTCGGCTTCTTGCTCCTCGCGGTCTTGTTCCCTGTCGAGCGCAGACTGTTTGGAACGTTCGCGGTTTCCCCATTTACGCTCAGCGTCCATGTATGCCCTCTCATCGTCCGCTTCCTGGTCCTGGGTATGTCTCCGGTGGATTTCCTTGTCGCTGGCATCAGACTCCTCCTCGGCGCGGTTAATGCCGAATTCTCCGTTGACGAATGACACTCCTTTGGGCGCGCCACTCTGACCTCGTGGTCCAGACGGCGCGTTCGGCACCGCGCCCCTTGGTCCCAGGGGTATGTTGTTCGCACCTGCTGTCTGGCGTGACGACCCATTTCTCCGCCTCTCCATCTCCTCCGCCTCCTCTTCTTTTCGTAAACGTTCCAAGTCGCGCTGGTTGCTTCTTTCTCGAAAGGCGGCAATCTCTCCTGCGACGACCTCTCGCATTTCAGCGGGGATGTCCGCAAGTTCGTCCTCTTGCGCTATAGGAATATTGACAACTTCCACATTCTCGTCTATGCCATTCTTCATCGCAGTATCCCCGTCGACATCGGTGCCATTACTAAGGGGAGGAGGGTAGAATAAGTCTCGGAGAGCTCGCTTGAGCTCTGCTTTCGCGCTTTCGAGCCTGCCCGCGGCATCTGGATCGTCTGCCCTTCTCTCCTCATACGACTCGACGTGTTTGAGGGTAGCGGGATCAACAGCAACTTGAAGCTTTCTCTTCGCAACCCCTTCGAAATTATCGTCCTCGGGCGCAGGCTCCTTCGTACCGGTTTGACGGTGAACAGGGACCTCTACGTTCTGTTCATAAAGTAACTTGACAGCGTTGAACAGTGAATTCGCGTCTTCGAATAGGGCAAATCCGAACCTGGTGCCTTTATGCTCGTCCATCACACTTGCAAAAGATTCCCACTTGCGCAGAGCTCCAATCGAACCCAACAGCTTCCGAACTCCATCGTCGCCGCAGACGCCATCAGGTATCTGATGAAGCATGATGGTTCGCAGCCGCTCATCATTTGTCGGAGGTACTAGAGTTTGGACAGTTTCCCTGGCAGCACCTCGACTCTGTTCCGAACCGCGTTCCATACCGACGCCAGGTCGGCCACCACCGCCACCAGAAGACTGTGATCGATCGCCGCGTCCACCCTCGGTGGCGGGTGCACTTGTCCCTAATCGAATAACGGGGGCGTTGAAGTTGATATTGGGCATGTTGGCGGGAGCCTGAAAGTTGGCGGGTAAGCCGCCCGGACGCCCAGATCGGGGAGCGTTTGCCTGCTGCATACCTGGAGGGGCGCTCATGCCCGGAGGGGCAGCCATCCCAGGAGGAGCTCCTACAGTTTTTCCAAAGAGTTAGGAGTAGTTTCGCAGAATAGATGGGACTGTGCTGGTCGTCATACCTAACCCGGGCGGCGCATTCATACCGGGCGGCGGCGCGCCATAACCACCGCCATAACCAGGCGGCATGCCGTAGGGGTTTCCTAATGAATCAAGTCAGACACTCTGTCACTCTGACAAAGCGTATGGATATAACTGACCCCCGTACTGGTTGTATGACATGCCGAGTTGTTGTCGCAATGAAAGAAGCTTTGTTGAGAAAATATCGACCCGGCAGATGCTCTGTTAAGTTTCGTCGTGTGTGGATCTTTGGCAACCTGGACTCGCGTAGGGGAATCGAATATTCGAAGTCAGACTTTAGATTGCGTAAGCAGGGTTCCCGTCGTCGAGGTCAGCCGTGTTGACGAATTGATTCTGTTCACGCCGTTGCTGGAGCAAGATTGTGACTTACTTTGCCTCTCCGAAAAAGAGCTTCCAGCCTCGTCCTGCCCGGCCAATCAACAAGTGGAGCTTGGCCAGCTGCTTTGCCCACTTCCACCCAGGGTCGATAATAAGAAACCCACCCCCTCCTTGCCATGTGCATCGTATCAACATTGCTCCGTCCCGGGCAACTTTTCATAAATTCGTCAAGATTGCCGCGCGCTGGAAACGAAACAAGGAAAGCTCTCGGAATTGACAATTCCCAACATCGGGTTTCCTCCATCAACTTGGCCTTCAACCGCGACAAGCCCGCTGCGCTCGGCAGCCCGTACGAAATGTGAGCCCCCCCCCTCTCGAACAAAGCTTTCTTTCATTGCGACAACAATTCGGCATGTCATTGATGCAATCCGTACCAAGGAAAAAGTTTCTCACAACTTGTAACAGGGCCGCAACGAGGTACACCAGCACCATGCTCGGCCGAATGGCCATGGCCTCGCCCACACGAGCCTTCTCTACAGCCATTCCCCTGCGGATGGCGCCCTCAAACGGTCCCTCTCGACCGGCTCGCTCGAATCCTCTCGTCGGCAACTACGTCTCCGCCGAGCCGGCACAGCCCAGAGAAATAGAAAGCGCATCCTCCTCCTCCTCGGGCGCGCCAGGTTCAACCTTGGACGCAGACATGTTTCCTCCTCCTCCTCCTCCGCCGCCGCCCGCGGGCGAAGCGACCGCAGAACAACAACGACCCTTATTCGCCTACAACGCCGTCGATACCAGGCCCCTTATTGACATTGCAAATATCATTTCGGACAAGTCAGTCGCCTACGGGCGCGTCTACGGCATCAGCAACCCTCTTGACCGACCCAAGGTGCGCGCCAAGGCTGTCGCGGGCCGAACCGTCTTCATAAAGGACAGGCTCACGCCGCAGTCTGCGCCGACGCCCATGGTCGCTCTCCGCGTGCTGGACAAGATGTGCCGTGACCAGAAGATCAAGAACAAGTTTCACTCGCAAAAGTTCCACGAGAGAAAGGGTCTCAAGAAGAAGAGGCTGAGGAGTCAGCGGTGGAGAGCGAGGTTCAAGACGGGCTTCAAGGCAGCCGTAAGTCGGGTGGTTGAGCTGAAGAGGCAGGGGTGGTAGGGGAGAGGTGGAACGGGGCGGGAATGGGCAGGGCGGCGACTTGTACGTTCAGGCCAAGTTGTGCGCAGCGATATAGAGCAATGTATGTACCATAGGGGAGAAGCGCATATTTTGACGCGGTCAGGGTCAAAAGATGCATCATGATGTGGAAACTGACTGTAAATTGGCCATTGCGGCACGCCTGCAGATATATATATATATCAACAATTCAAGGCCCAAGAAACGAACGGGCCCTATTTTTTTTTCAAAAGTCGGGTCATGTTTCGACTCATTATTCATACGGCATACGGCGTTACCTACCACTCCCTGACCGGACTCCCCACTGGACTTGTCCGCATCTTTGGCCTCGACTTGAACACGGCCTCCATGTCCTCCTCCATGATCAACTCCTGCGTCAGCGCCTCACGATCATGGCCGTCCTGCTCTTCTACTCTCGGGAAATAGTCACCCTCTCTCCTGGTGGGCAAGACTTTGCTCCTACGAAGTGATTTACGCCTCTCCTGCTGAGCCTTTCTCTGGGCCTGTTCGAAGCCAGTCATGCTGAGACGAGTCCGGCTTACCAAGTCCATGGCCCCGCAATCTTCTTTCAAAGTATCCGGCTCTTCTGAGGGTGGTTTTGGGCCAGCTTCATCCCGCGAAACTAGAGGTCCGAGGGGCAAATCTGCTTCTTCGTCCAAGAACGGGAAGCGGTTGCCTGCCATGGATAGGCGTGTTCGTTGAGCCAGGGATAGCGTGGGGCGTTGTTTGAGACGTTTCACGGGAGAGGGGGACGCTTGGTTCATTGCTTCGAGTATATCGTCTGCCATGTTTTGTGTCGGGGACGGAGGGGGCTCGAGCTCCTCGAAATCATTTGTTGGGGGAAGCGAGAAGTCTTGTTTGCGGAGGGGGGGTTCCTGGTCGCGAGGCGGCGAGAGCGACGATTGTGTCGAAGTAGACTGGTTGAATACTTCCGAGGTTGGCATCCGCGGCTTGACAGGATGTCGCCTCAAGCTGTCCAGTTTGGTCCTGTTGGTTCGGACAGGAATTGGGGCCGTGGCGGGTTCGCAAGGCTCATCCTCGAGCTCGCTAACATCCGAAACTGCCTCGCCACCCTCTGTCGATTGGCCGCCGAGAGGCTCTTCAAGGCATCTCCTTTGTAATTCTGTCCGACCGAGGAAGTCAAGAACGGTGGAATCGACGCTTTTGATACGCACCAGCTCATCTTTCAGCCCAGTCAATAGATCCTCGTAGCCCTGTGAGGTTTTTGATTTTCTTCCCTGGCTTGTTCCGAGTGATTTGGATGTCGCCCCCACCTGTAAACCAAGATGCGCAGAAAACTGAAAGTCAATCCCCCGGTTTGGTTTCTTCCCAGTCTCTCGTTTCTTCGATGGCGAGGCAGAGGAGGCATCGGGCAGATGACCGAAAGCACTCTTTCGGAAGGCATTCCACCTCGCCAACCTATCTTTCTGCAATCCCACCCTGTTGTCGAGCTGCTCCAGAAGGCCACCTGAGTTTTCCTCAAGCTCAGCCAGGCGGCCCTGTTGAACCCGTCGCCACACTCTATCAAATGGCATGCCGAGCAAGCCCGTTCCTTGAGAGTTGGGATCGCCCTTGACGAGAGTTTCCATCCATTTTTCGTTGCCAGACCAGTTGTTCCTTACCAACCGACGCACCTCTTCCCTGGCATTATCTGACAGCCTATCTCGACCGCTGTCAGCCTCCCTTGCCCGAACTGCTTCCATTCTGCGCACAATACCTCGCTCTTTGATGCTGAGCAAATCCCCAAGGTCGCGGTACATGGCTCTCGCTTCCTCCTTTTGTTCCAAAAATCGTCTCAACGAGGCCCTGTATGACAAATTCAGGGCATGTAGCTCAGCATTATCGCTGTCGTAACCCCTGTTCTCAAGTGCCAGGTTGACGGCAATGGGGGGATGCTCACGGGTAGCATTCATGCCGTCTTCGATGGCCCTTTTCAACACGGCTGTGGAGAAATAGGCCAAGACTTCTTCTAACCGTTCGCCTTTGCAGTCATCAAGCATGGTCTTTCGAATGACAGAGTCTCGACCTAGAAGCCCATTCTTTTTCACTGTGTCTAGAGCGCGCAGGAGAGCACCTCTCAAGTTGACTGATTGCATCTGGTCATGGGGCGGGAAGAACGGATCGAGTTTCTGCCTGCTGTTAGCCCCGACGCGGACATGCTCGTATCCATGTGGTCGTGACGGTAGGTTTGCATTACTCACCGAAGAGGTTTCCTCAGGATCCCATAATCCAAACAGCTTCACCAGCACCCACTCCACGCACTGGATCCTCCTCTTCTGCCCTTGCACGCCCGTCGTCGCAAACGTCTCAAAGGTAATGCCAGGCCAGTCTGGTAACAAGTCCAGATCAAGTAGCCTCAAGTTCGTCAGAAACACCGACAACGGCGGCGCAGAAGCGTTTGAAGCCCCTGCATTATCATGATACGGGGTCGTCGTTGTGCTTGTGGATTTCGGTCTCGAATTCGTTGCTGCAGTGTTTACTCGAGGACGCGTCCGAGGTTGGACTGTTGCCATGGTGGCATCGCCGTCGGTCACGATTATTGTTTACTGGGTAATATGCATGTATGCTTCGGGAGCTTCAGCGGCAATAGAGCGTAGGGATTCGTTGACCAATTCGGGTTTTCAAAACAAAACACAATGATATGTTGCTTGGGCAGCAGTCGGACGTGGACAAAAAGGCGGACGAGGCCATGAGCTCAAGCTCAAGCTCCAGCTCCATCCAGGGCGGCGGGTTGCCGTCGGACTAGTTGAGAGAAACACCCCCTCTCCCCTCCCCCCTCCCCACCAAAAAGAGAGACGGGGTCGGTCAGACCGTTAGAGTGCATCCTTCAAACAAAAAACATCAGACCCATTGCTCCAGAATCGGAGGCACGGCAACGACTGCAGGCATCTAACAACATCTCTTCTACTGAAAAACGGTGCTTGTTTTCCTATCTGACCAATGTCTCCCATCTCAACGTATGTTTCGTACATGTCTGTATTGGCATCTACTCAGCAGCAGGGCACCACATCCCCAAGGGTTTCACAAGACTCTCCATGTCCGTGAAGTTTCCATACTCGGGACCCGTAGTGAAATTTGATTTCACAGGTCCATACAGGAACCAGGAATTGAGCGGCTCTGCCAAAACACCCTTCGTTCCATTCTCCCTTCGCCTTATGCCGACGTTGCCTGCCAAGACGTATGCCATTGTGTTCGTGCCCGGCCTGGGATAGTCGAGCATCTTCAATGGGGCTTTGGCATATCCCACTGGGATGTTGTCGACGCCGACACGCGTATAAGAAACACCATCCAGCTTCGCATCATCTTCTCCTGCCATGGTGCCATGTGCGTCTCTCAGTCTTCCATCCTCCCGCCAGTGCATGAAGCCCGTAATCCATCCGGATATGTCGTACTCCGTCGGCCCTCCGCACGAAGAGCGTTTCTTTGCTCGGACGATCTGTTCCCAGAATGATTTGATGGCCGGACTGTTTGGCTCGTCCCAAGTCTGCACGAAACGACTGAGGATGGGCTTGAGGTTGTTGGCATACTGCGTTGGCTCAGCGCCCCATTCCTTTAAACGATGCAGCTTCTCATATAATTTCACCCAGTCATCTCTTGTTCCCAGCAAAGTCACAGACGGAATTCCGCAAATGATGCCTCCAGAGAACTCAAAGTAGTGTTGCATGAGCCCCATCATCAAAACTGTCGCCGTCATATTGTCGTTTTGCGTACTCGTACTAAATCCTGGCGCGACCCAGCCCAGCAACCAGTCTGTCTTGACACGCCTCTGAATTTCTTTCCCGAACGCTGCAATCACACTCTTCCAGGTGATTTCGTGGACTGTGATCTGTTCTTTCCCCTCAGAGTTGACAAATAATTGTCGGATGGATTCCGCATTTTTCGTCATATAGAAGTTCAGCTGAGCGAGCATCTCGAACCATACTACATCTGGCCGGAGAACGAGACTCTGGTGGTTTGCCCACGCGACGATGGATCCGCGCACAAAGCTATCAGATGATGGATATACGTTGTCGAGAACCCGTTCATCGACCCGTTCGTCGGGTGCATCCAATTCGGAGTAAGATGATAGTAGGAGTCTGGCCATGTACGGGTTCTTGTTGGCAACTTCTTCTGGACAGCTTTGGCGGAACAGTTCGCCTGCAGACGACACTTGTTCTGAAGTTTCCAGAGGTAGCGGTTCAACATTGTTAACGGGAATTGTGATGCTGCATCGTGCAGCTGTTGGCAGCCCCAGCAAGTAAATCAGTGTCGGCCTCATTTTGGAGCAAGCAGGGTGCGGATGGGTGCGGATGGGTGCGGATGCAGGTGACACGTTGGAGGAGCACCAGATGAGGCCAAAATTCGGCCCTGGTTGGGACTATATTCTCGGCTTCTCTGTGCTGTGAGGAATGCTTTGTCTTTGGAACAAAGCAGCCGACACGATCCAAGACACTGACTGAGCTGGCCTTGAGCATTCCACAGCCAGAGCTTGTCCAGTCAGGTTTGTCTGCATGCCAACTGGCAGGAATGATTCCATAATTGGTTTCTTTCCTAATCAAGATAATTAAAAAAAGAAACAATGATTCATAGTCAGGAAGGGACGCTCATGAGTCTTGTGCGGTGGCAATTCAATGCACTCATCTGACACAGAATGTTCCTGCCGTTTTGCCGTCGACACGCACACGACGCGCAACCACACGAATTCACGGTGAATTCAGCCCACTGATGTCGAGCTCGGCCCAAAAAACCCTCGACTCATGTCGGAACATGCATCTATTTTCTTGTGAGTGACTAGCATCAAAATGATCGAGATAAGAAGGTTATTTGGAATTTCAAAGAATTTTGCTTAGTTAATCTAAATCATTCTATATATGCTGGCCGTGCCGACCGCAAACCCAGTCCCAGGACTGTTGGATCAAGCCAAGCGAATAGCTCATGAACTCCAAAACCTTCCCAAGCGCCATGCTCATCGGCAAATAGGAAAAAAAAAAGGCACCTCCACCATCGGTATAAAAAAAAAACAGTAGTCAAGCCAGGTATCACATGCATTTCGTGTCTCTTTTGCCTGGCCATCAAATTTTGGCTCCAAGCTTTCGTTCATCACTCCGACCATCCAGTCAATCTTCGCGGCTGTCGTCAAGGACGCGCTGGACAACCTGAACCAACTGAGGATGAATCTTTTCGCTAGTCTGAATGCCGCAGACCTTGCTGACGATTTCCTCTGCCGAATTTGAATTCTGAGACATGATCTTGGCCAACTCTTTGGATTCTTCGTCCCCTTCAACATTCTGGAAACGGAAGCACATTTCGATAGCATCAAGAAGGTACTTGATGGACTGACCCATTTCAGCAAGTTCAGCAGCCGGGCCGATGAAGCGCTCCTTGCGGGAAAGCTTTCTCAGTGGGGCGCGGCCAACACGCTCCACGGCATCTTCCAAGTGAGGGTTGCCAATTCGCTTGATGATCTTCTCGACATAGGCAGTTTGGTCGTCCTCCTCAAATTCGTGCTTGGTGACAATGAGGTTCTTGGTCTCCATAAGCGCGCCACGGACTTCTGACATGATATCCTTGTCTTGGAGGGCATCATAGACGGTGCGCTTTCTTCGGTTATAGCCATGGTAGGCCGCAGTGGCGTGGCCAGTGTTGACAGTGAACAGCTTGCGCTCAATAAAGGGAGCAAGGTTGTCAACCCATTGAATGCCTTGGATGGGAGGGATACCAACGTCTTCGAAAGGAGTCTTTTCCACGACCCACTCGAAGAACTTCTCAAGAGTGACATCGAGCCCAGCGTTTGCATCTTGAGCCGGGACAATGCGGTCAATAGCCGAATTGGCGTAGCGAGCTCGCAGGTGATGGTCTTCTAGGCGCTCAGGTGCTGTATTTCTGGCGTCTTTAATGTGTTGAGCAAGTGTGTCGGTGGCACCGATGGCGTTTTCGCATGCAATAACATGAAGAGGGGCCTCATCGCTGGACCGGCGGTCAATACCCTTGGCAATGACTGGAGCAATGAACTTGAGGATGTTAGGGCCGACAGAGCAGGTGACAACTTCAGCAGTGGCAATCTCCTTGATCAAATCCTCCTCGTGAGTCTTGGAGTTGATGGCCCGGTAGTTGGTAATTGTATTCTCAGTAGTGCCCTCAGTTCCAACCTCGATGACCTTGTATGAGGGTGCCGCGTTGATCTTGTCAATGAGAGAATCAACGACATCGGCGAATACAACCTCGTACCCAGAGTTGTGCAGGAAGCAGGCAACAAATCCACGACCTGGAAAGAAGAATTAGTAACTACAAAAGTTGGCATGCCTTGCCGGCAGCAGCAGCCCAAGTCTTGCGTCTAGATAATCACACGAACAAGGAGTGGCGAGCGAGCGTGCACATAGTTGGCGCAGTTGCCTCTGCGCAGCGGGTATTACGTACCGATATTGCCGGCGCCAAAATGGACAGCCTTTTTTGTACTAGGAGCCATCGTGAAGTTCGGTTGATTTGCTCAGATAGCTTGCAAGGTGGACGGTAGGTAACGAGAGGGAGCGTTCCTGGATTGTAGAATGAGATGCAGCAGAGCAGAAATTCTGTTCAGGCTGATCAAGAACAAGCTCAGTGAGAAGACAGGCGTGGGATAGATGACCAACGCCGGATTGGGCAAAATGAAGAGAGATTGTAGTGAAAACCGTTGACGGTATTGAAAGGGATGGAACTGGAGGGAGAAGATTGGACGGTACGAGAGGGACTAGGGAGAGTTTAAATAAATATGAGGCAAACTTGGCGACGGAAAGTCCAGGGACGATGACGGAACGGTCTTGCACAGTTGAGGAAGCATTGAGGCATCAGGGATGTGCCAGTGGGGCAGCTGCGAAAAGGCTAGGGGGAGGAGCGATTGCAAGAAAGAGGGGGCAGTTGATGACGATGTTATTATTATGGAGTATGGAAGTACGGATTATGTAGTCCGTAAACGCGCAGCAGCAACTTGCGTGCTTCATTCATGATGGCGGGGGGGGTACTTGCACATGCCGCACCTGCTGCATTTGTCGCCGAGCATTTGCATTCGCCCGGCGCCTTCAGTGGGCGCTTTTTCCTGCAGGTGCCGTAACCAGGCCATATTATTGCTTGGCTGAGACGTAAAGGAGGCGGCGGTAATCCGTACGGAGTAGAGTCAGAGTCAGAAGTTAGAACATGGCAAGTGGGGCAAGTGGGGCTGGCGGGGCTGGCGGGGTAGATAGATGGCACATCGCAGAGATGGCGGGAATGGGCAACCATCAGCCAGCCTTGGCCAGAACACATCGTGACATTCTTCTTGTCCACCTGATGACACCTGATGAGAGTGCTGTTATTAGTCCGTACATACAGTAGACTCTTCTCGACTCTAAAAGGCCACTTGACTACATGCAGACGGGGATTCTGTTGGCGTTCGGTCAGCAGTTGTCGCGGATTACTTTAACCAGGGCGAGAACGTGTGGCCACGACTCGTTATGGCCGTGAGGAGACATCCCCGGGCTAGCCTCCCATCGGCGCTCTGCGACTCGACGACTTGGATGCTGATGCCATCGTGGACTCCGCCGTCTTTGTCAACAGATATCCTCTCTGTCCTTTTGGGTACAGGGCCAACGTTGTAGTCCATGTGTCCGAGTTCCCACCCCACCGCAAAGGGCCGAGCAAGATCAGCAAAACGCAAAAGTCTGGCACAAATGCGGCTTTTACAGGGGTAATTGTCAGGGTGAGGGCTCTGACAGTAATACATGGCTTCCGGGTGCTGACAGCACTTGCGGCCACCCATCATACAAGCCGCATGTGCATCCAAAGAGGTGTTTCGAGACAAGTGACCGAGATGGCGCCAGCAGCGTCCCAACCAGCCAGTGGTATGCGAGAACGGTCAAAGGCAACAAGGATGAGGACAGTTCCACCGTAACACCACCACCTTTTTGTGAGTCTTTTATTAATATCTTCCCCCTCAGGTCGCCAGCCACTGACAGCATTGCGCGGCCAGAAGCATCACAGTTGGCTCCGACGTACAAGCGGTAGGGCAACAGGTATCTGCCGTTTCGGCCCATTGATTGCCAGCGAAGCTTTCACAGAATCACTAATGATGCCGGTGACACGAGCGAGCAGTGTGTTTCAAATTTTACTTCGTGTCATACCCATGAAATAGCAACTGGTCAGGGAACTGCGAAAACTATTGTGGTACCGGTGTGACATCAATGAGGCCAAGTTTCGAACCCCACGACACCACCCCCTTGGGTGGCATCAGTATGCATATGGGTTCACTCCTCCACCTCCAAATACATTCCAGAGTGAAGGTGGACGAGGGGGAGCATTTCGCTGGGGTCAGTTCCCCTCTGAGCCTCTCAGGGTACGGAGTAGAGGGTACGACATTGACGATGACGTAGGAGGTGCAAATGGCCCTTGATTGGTCCGGAGGAACCAGAGATGGCGATGGGTGCCGTAGTGTGACTGACCCTCTAGTGGGTGGTTCTTCAATTGAATGTCGTCAGACCGTCGGTGTCAGTGTCAGTGTGTGAGAGAGGTGAGCTTCACAGGAACAATTGCTCCGTCACGGGAAGAATTCCGTTCATTCATGATGCTGACAAACCACAGCGAGAGTAATAGGCACAGCATCTAATTCGGTACATGTTGCAGGCATGAGCAATTTCGATGCCTCGAAATGCCCCTTGGAGCAAAGAAAGCGTGATGAACCGCCTCTGCTCAACATCTGCTCAATATCCAAGCGGGAACAACGTGGCATGGCAGGGATGTCACCCGGCCAGACCTCTCGATTGGGAAAAAAAGAATCTCGATTCACCATGGCCATCGTCTGGATCTGTGCGATCCCGAGAACGTGGTGTATGTGTATGTGTAGCTGTAAAGACGCACGCTAGGTGATTTGAAAATTGGACTAATAAATCGTCAATGACTACGGCGGGTGACTGACGTCTTGGTCCAGTCCACTTGAAGATCGATCGAGTTGTCGAGGGGGGGAGGTCGTCACTCCCTAGGCGGACACGAAGAGTTCGCAGAACGGGTCCATTCTCGGAACAACCCCGTTCGAGAGAGTTTGTTGCACGGCCAGGAAACATTCAGGGTCGGCCACGGGCTCAATGACGTCCCCTGCACTGACTGGGCCGGATATGAAATGCATGCGCATAGGGGGCCGGGTTTTCCTGAAGAATTCATTACCCGCAGACACTCGTGGTATTACATACATACACTTGTGCTGCTTCTTTTCACCAGAGGCAGTTCTTCGTCAACGACACACGACCCACACCAATACCGACAACTCACTTGAGTGAGGGACACAACCCTCGCTCCCTTGTGAAATTTCGCACAGAGAAAAACAAAGAATAAAAAGAAGACGCAGTATTGCCTTTCATCACCGAGTATCAGCATAAAATAGCTTCTTTACCCCCAAAAACCACGCATTCATCACATTAATCAAATTAATTAACACCATCAGACTTCAAACCCCTCCTGCCCAGTGGCTAGCATCTAGACAATGAATGTCATTAGTCACCGCTAATGCACCACCCGCATCATGCATGCACGAGCCAAGCCACATGAACAACAAACACACAAGACAGTGCATGAGAACTGATTCGAGCCCCCCATTTCCGGCCGACATCTTCCGAGGCGGAACCTCGGGCCGCCCATATAGTGACAACCATGCTTGTTGGTTTCGCTGTCACTCCTATAATCAAAGCACGTGTTCCGAGGCCGATCCTTGACATGGCTGTTGCAATCGGGTGTTGATATGGCATTCCAAAAGCACGCTGCATATTTGCTCAAGACTGAAGAAAACATTGCTATAGACTATATGGGAAGGAGTCTCGGGCCACTGCGGCGAATTGAAGCGCTATTCGACTTCGCGGAGCATGCGTGTATCTGGATGCTTTACATGCCCCATCTGCTACGGACTCGGTCCGAGTCCCTCGACTGCAATCCTATCTGATAATGAATGCCCATGTGCCAACGAAGCCATATTCACTGCCTGGACTACTTGATGATTTGTCCTGGGGATTTTTTCCCCTTCTTCATTGAATCACTTCATACCACTTGATTGAGCATAAGCTCCCAGATTCCCATTCCGTTGTTATCATCAGAAAAGTGTGCAGGCTTAGATCTTGGAGAACTTCTTGAATGCTCCTATAAGGCCGCCAGTAGAGCTGTCGTGGCCTTCGCCATTGCCAGACTCATCCAGTTCCTTGAGAATCTTCTTGGCAAGGACCTTGCCCAGCTCCACACCCCACTGATCGAAGCTGTTGACGTCCCAGATAGCACCTTCGGTGAAGGTAAGGTGCTCGTAATATACAATCAGTGCTCCGAGCTCAGCAGGGCCGATAGATCCTCCAACAAGGATAGACGTAGTGGGGCGATTTCCAAGGAAGCGTTTGTGAGGCACAAGCTCCTCGGGCGCTCCCTCAGCTCTGACCTCCTCATCAGTCTTGCCTACCATCAGAGCCTCGGCCTGAGCGAAGTAGTTGGAGGCCAGCATCTTCTGGTGCAGGTTGTCGCTGATGGGATTGTGCGACTTGGCAGCAAGAATGAAGTCGGTTGGGATCAGCTTGGTGCCCTGGTGGACGAGCTGGAAAAAGGAGTGCTGAGCATTGGTGCAGGGCTCGCCGAACAATATAGGGCCTGAACGATTAGCCACCATTTTCTACACGATAGAAGCATTGAGCCAAAAACATCTCACCCGTCGTGTACTTGACGGCAGTTCCGTCAGAAGCAATCGACTTTCCGTTAGACTCCATGGAGAGTTGCTGCAAGTATGCAGGGAATCGAGACAGATATTGATCAAATCTGCGTGCATTTTAGAACAGGGCAATTTTGTCAGCAGATTGCCACATGAAAGAAGCACTGGTCAGGTGTGTGTGTCTTTGGTTTAAATAAGACTGTGTTACTTACGGAGCAACAAGATGGGTCTGAGCCTGGAAAAAGTCAGAGTACCAAACACTGAGCAGACCGCCGAGGACAGGAATGTTCTGCTTCAGGGGAGTCTCGCGGAAGTGCTTGTCCATGGCGTGGGCACCGCTGAGGAACTTATGAAAGTTGTCGAAGCCAATGTACAAAGCGACGCTCAGGCCAATGGCGCTCCAGACAGAGTAGCGACCTCCAACCCAGCTTTCGAATCCGAACATGTTCTTGCTGTCGATGCCAAATTTGGTGACTTGTTCCTCGTTGGTAGACAGAGCAACAAAGTGCTTCGCGATCTCGCCCCTGTTTTCCGTCTTCTCCAAGAACCAAGACTTTGCTGTGTTGGCATTGGTGGTCGTCTCAGCAGTCGTGAAGGTCTTGGAAGCGACGAGGAAAAGTGTCGTCTCCGGGTCAGAGTTCTTCAATGCCTCGGCCATGTGAGTGCCATCAATGTTGGAGACGAAATGCAGAGTCATGTCCTTGGCACCATAGTACTTGAGGGCCTCAGTGACCATGACGGGGCCGCTGTTCAACATGATTGTTAGTAACTTTGACGTCACGGGACGTGTTTCCTTGCTGCCATTTGCCACCGGTTCGTTTCGCAGTCTGCGAGGGACTTACAGGTCAGAACCTCCGATACCGATATTGATGATGGTAGTCAACTTCTTGCCAGTGAATCCTTTCCATTCGCCACTCCGAACCTGCTCAGAAAACTCCTTCATGTGGTTCAAGACATCGTTCACACCACCAGCAGTGTTCATGACGTCCACGCCATCGACCTTCATATCCCACCCGCCAACGTTGCGGAGAGCGGGGTGATATACGGCACGTTTCTCGGTGAAGTTGATCTTCTCGCCCGCAAACATGGCATCTCGCTTCTTCTCAACACCAGCCTGTTCAGCCAGCTTGACCAGCAAGTCGAGGGTTTCGTCCGTGAGAAAGTTCTTGCTGAAGTCGAACAGAATCTCCGCCGAAACACCCTTGGAGTCAAACGTCCGGGTAAATCGAGAGAATCGCTCGGGATCGGAAGCAAAGGCCTCCTTCAGCACAAAGTTCTTGCCAACATTGTCGCGGTGGGCTTGGAGCTCTGCCCAGGCAGGCAGTGTGTTGGCGGGGGCCATGGTGATAGATTGTGCGGATGCAAAAGTTGTGGACAAGAAGAAAGGCAAGCGGCGTTCTGAAGGCAAATGACGAGGGCTATTGTTAACTGATTGTTCAAAAGCTCAAGATGGATTACGGTGCGAATCAACAAGTGCCCAGGTGGAATTATAGGAAACGGTAAGTGGAACGTAGCCCACCTACGAATAGAACAGGCCAATTTGGGCCGTGACGTACAACGCGAGTCTTATGGAGGGGGGGGGGAGCTAATGACACAAGCAAGCAGGAGCCGGATCTGGATTCTGCGGAACTTACGGTCGGTGCGGCGAAGTTATCGGCAGCTCAGAAATAGAGGGAATAGAAAACGTAGCACTGCTCAGTCACTATTAGATTCGACGTTCAACTGAGAATATCGGTCGAGTTGGGGGAATGGGAAGTTGTCGCAATTGATGTGCGTAAGCACTCGCCAAAAAAGAGGGGATCTAATTCAGCCAGGCTCGACTCGACGACTCTCCTCTGGTGCTCCCTCCTCTGTGGAGGGGCAGGAGCCTAGGCTTAATGTTGCACCCACAAGGGCATAATTAATCCCGGCCGCACGATAGTCTCGCTACTCAACTAGCTGAGACAGGAATCCACCCCACGCAAGTTATTTTCCAAGACCTCTGTAGTTTTATAGTATATTTTATTATTATACTAGTACCCCACTAATAATATAGGTACTTAGGTATTTAGACTATAGTCCGCACCCTCTTATAGGGTTAGATAACTTAATAGAGGTAATTATATTAAACCCTAGCTTTATAGTCTAATATAGTAGTAATTATATAGTATTTATAATAATTATACCTTTTTTCTAAATTAGTACTCTTCTCTTTAAATTAACTAATTATTTAATCTTTAAATAATTAGTATAAATATAGTAAAAGAGAGGCCTAATTTATTAATATTATAATTAGGTAACCCTAGTATACTAGGATTAATACTACTATTTATTAGTTTAATAATAATAATACTATAGGTATCCTTATAATATCTAAGGAGTCTTCTAAGAGTAATAAGCTAGCTATTAAGCTATAGGAGCCCTATTACTAGGACCTATAGTATAAGATAGTTAAGGTAAGAGTAGTTAAAGATAGAATTTAGGTCTTTATTAATCCTAACTTAATTATATAGCTAGATTACCCTTCTAAGCCTCTAATCCTTATAGGAAATAAAACTCTAGTAAAGAGAAGGGTAGTAAAGGCTATATAGGGTTAATTATTTATAATAGATACTATAGGAGTTTAAATATACTTATAGAGTAGTAGAATAGTAGTTAGTAGTATATAGTAACCCTAGGAAAGCTCTTCTAAAGGTTATAATATACCTAAAGAGAGTTATTTTTAGTACCCTTAATAACCTAATAATACTAAAGATAGTATATAGTTTATAGTTCTTAGTAGTTATTATTAGGTATTTAATAGCTAATTCTAGAGCCTTATAAAGGCCCTATAAGATTATTATACTTAGTTTATAGTAATACTTAGGCCTAAGTATAAGTAGATAACCTTAAGGTATATATCCCTTTATAATAAGATTAAAGAGCTTATAAGGAATATAATACCTTTAAGTAGGACTATTAAGTATTATACTAAAGCTAATTTTAATAAAACTATTAAGTAAAACCTTATAAAGGTAAATATTAATAAGTAGCTTATAAATACTTTAATTAGCTATAAAAGATACTTCTAAGTAAACTACCTTATTACTAAAGGTAACTTACCTATAGAAATAATTAATAATACTATTAGGGTATAATTCCCTACTATCTTAGCTTAAATTAGCTTATTAATTTATATAGTAGAGAGTAAGGGAAAGATCCTAGATTTCTATAGTATTATAAGTAGAATTAGGTACCTAATTAAAGCCTAAGGGAGATTTTAGGTAAAGTTAAATAATACCTTTAGAGCTAAACTAACTCTTAATAGTAAAGTAAAGGATAAAGTAGAGAAGTTAGTAAAGAAAGACTATATTTACTATAAGAAGTATAAGGTAAAGAAGTTAAGAGACTTATAAAAGGTCTATAGGGCACTCTACCTAATAAAGGACTAGAAAGTTAATAAAAAGCTATTAAAGAAAGTAAAGGAAGTAATAAATTATTAGCCTAATAATATAAAGAAGGTATATAATACGTAGTTAAAAGATAATAGCGTAAAGGAACCTAAAGAAGTTAATATAGTGTTTTTAGCTATAGAAGAGTTAGAGTCTTTAGAGGCTTTCCTTACCTAGGGTAAATTATAAGTTATACTTAATAGTAGCACTTTAATCTATATCTTTAATAATAAACGCTAGTTTATAGACCTTAACTATAGTTAATAACCTAGAATTTAAGCTAGTTATAGTGTTACTAAGGCTTATAGCATTAGCATAGCTTAGATTATCTTAATAGATAGCTAGACCCTTACCTTATTAAAGGCCTAGTACTAAATATTATTCTTTATAAACCTTATATCTCTTTAGCTACTTATAAAGAAGGGAATAAGGTAGGATAACCTTACTAGAAGGGTTATAGACCTAGTAAGAGGTAATTAGGAGATATTTTAAACTTAGATTATTAGTATATAGCTATATATAAAGGGCTTAAGCCTATTAGATATTTTTACTATAAAGGGAGATTTAAGAGACCTAAAGGCTATAATAATAATGCCTATAGACCTATAGCATGCTAGATTAGCGTATCTAGGTAAGGATATAATAGATTAAGTGCTTAAGAAGCTTTAAATCCCTTTAAAGGAAAGGAGCGTAAGGAAATATAAGGTCTATTAGATAGCTAAGGCGTAGAGGTAGATATTATAAGCGTTATAAGTAGGGTTATTACCTGTCAAGGCTTCTGGGCCGAATATGATGAACAGGGTGATGGTATGATTAAGGTAGCAGCTATGTGACTAGAAGGTAGGTGTGTGTGCTTAAAGGTTTTAATCTCTAGCCTCCCACATTCTATATATACGACCTTTACCTAAATACCCCCTCTACGTGTATATAACTAGCTCGCGGTGACCTTATAGCTAGGGCGCTATAAGCTATAACTAGGCCCTACTATATATAATGCTATTGCCTTTATAGCCTCTATTACTCTATTACCTCTATAACCCTAATATAGTTCCCCCTCTCCTTTATAATTACCCTTAATTATAACTAGCTACCTAGTTAGTGTAAACTTACTATCTTAATTTCCTATGTAAATCTAAATAACTTTTTACGTTATAATATAATATATAGGGAGATATAATAGCCCTATTAATATAGGTTATGGATTATTCCCTACCTTACTTATAAGCTCTTAATTACTATATAATTATAGCTATAGAGTCACTTTATATGTCAAGGCTTCTGGGCCGAATATGATGAACAGGGTGATGGTATGATCAAGGTAGCAGCTATGTGACTAGAAGGTAGGTGTGTGTGCTTGAAGGTTTCAATCTCTGGCCTCCCACATTCTATGTGTGCGACCTTCGCCTAAATACCCCCTCTGCGTGCACGTGACTAGCTCGCGGCGACCTCGCAGCTAGGGCGCTGCGAGCCACGACTAGGCCCTACTATACATGATGCCATCGCCTTCATAGCCTCTGTCGCTCTATTGCCTCTGTGACCCTGACATTATAAATACTTATATTATCTTTATTATAGTTTCTATAGAAGTGGATACCCTATATTAAATTTTCTAATTAGGTTAAATAGATAGGGTATTAGATACTATATATCTAGGTAAGTTTAACTATAAGTTCTAGTAAAGTTACTATAAACTCGCTAGGTATATGTAACTAGCTATAATTTTTACTATTAGTAGCTATAATACTAACTCTTTAACCTATAGCTTATTTTTACTACCTATATAGATTACTTAAGGGGCTATAGTTAATATAAAAAAGCCTAGATTTCCCCCCCTTTATCTCTTCCTTTCTTCTTTATCTCTCTTAATTACTCTATATAAATTATAAGTTAGCCCTACTAGCCTTATAGTAACGCTTCTATTACTATTACTTAGTAGTTACTAACCTTACCTAGGATTATATTATTCCTAGCTCTTACTTCTAAGCTTCTTTATTATTAGTCTCTTACTACCTTACTTCCTTACTTACTTACTACTAACTTATAGCTAGTTTACTATATCTACTATTTACCTAGTAACTCCTAGTTCTTTAGCTCCTACCCTAGAAAAATCTCCTTATAAATAGGTATCCTAAGCTTCTAAGACTACTATATAAGTTTTACCTCTTACTTATAGTATTATAATAGCTAACTTACTAAATAGTAGTATTAAGATCCTATATCTATACTATAATTAGTAAGCTACTATCTAGTAGATTATACCTAAAGATAATAGTAATAAGCTATAATATATTATTAATAGGAAACCTATTCCTAATAAGTATTATTATTCTCCTAGTATAACTAAGCTACTTACTTATTACTTTCTTATTACTAACTTTAGCTAGGAAATTCCTCTAAGTATACTTATTATATAAAAAATAATAAATTATATATTAGTATAAGTACCTTTCTAATAGAAACTACTTCTAGATAACTAATATACTACTAGTATCCTATCTAAATTATAAAATTATATTATAAGTTATTTAAGATAATAAGAAATATCCTAGAAGGTATTTAATATTATAAGTATCTAGTAAGAATATTAACTCTAATAACTTAGTTATAGCTAACTTATTACTAGGGTCTTATATAGGCTAAATATAAGTTATATAATACCCTCCTAGCTATAAAAAATACTAATTAATATAGATATATTCACTAGGCTTAATTAACCGCTAAGGCTATGCGTAAGGCTAATGCTAATAAGCACGCTATAATATTATAACTATTTAATACTATAAACCTTAAGGTATAGATTAATATTATAAATAGCCTATGCTTTATTACCTAGTATACTCTAATAGTAATATCTTATTATTTTAGGCATAGCTTTTAATTTACTAACTTACTACTAGTTTACTAAGTTTACTTCTAATATCCCTACCTATATTAGCCTCTCTAAGCTCCCTAAAGAGCTTTATACCTTTATTTATAGGGATAAGGAGGAGTCTTCTAATAATAAGGCTCCTATAGCTACTATAGATAAAAATATAGCTACTAATATAATAATAAAATAGTAGCTACTAGATAGCTATAAGGTAGTTTTTTACTTTAAGTAGAATATAACTTATATTATAGGATATTTATATACTAAATTACTAAAGTAATTATATCTCTATAAACTAGCTACTTAATTACTACTTATAATTATTTATAATATCCTTTATAATAAAATCCCTTTTTAATACCTATAAATTTTCTAAACTATTATAGCCTTTCTACTTTACTAGGTATTTATATTATTTTCTATTATAGTAATATAAAATAATTCTCTTAACTTTAAACTCTTCTTTATTATCTTTAATATTATCTTATAATAAGGATATATCTATATAGCTAGTAGGGTCTCTTTTAAAGAGTTTAAGGCTTATAATATTAAATATATTATAAAGTCTTAAGCTAGCTAGTAATTATAATTAATAAGCTAAGCTATAATTACTAACTACCTTTTTAATCTTATAGGGCCCTAGGTACTTTATAGTAAGCTTTTAGCTTAGGTATCTTAGGTTAATGTTTTTTATTAATAGTAATATATAATCTCTAATCTTAAACTCTATTAGTATTCTCTTATAATTATAGTACTTCTTTTACTATACTTATATATTACTTAGTAGCTACTTAATCTCTAAGTGTCTTTATCTTAGTTCTAAGACTTTATTTTCTACCTAGTTATTTACTAAATTAGGCATTAGGATAGCCTAGTATAGTCCCCTTAGGTTATACCTATATAGTGCCTCCGCTAGTATTAGGCTATAACTACTATACTTACTTATATTATAGGTAAACTATACTATTAGTAGATATTCTACCTAGTTATCCTATTTAGTATATATATAGGCTCTTAGATAGTGCTTAAGAACCTAGTTTAATTACTCTATCTATCTATTTATTTAGGGGTAGAATACAGTGCTTAGTTACTACTTTATTGTAATTAGGTAGTAGAATATCCTCTAGAAACCACTAGTAAATATTAACCCTTAGTCTATAATAATACCTTCTAGGGCGCTATAGTCTTTAAAAATGTTTTCTAGGAACACTATAGCTAGCCTATTACTAGATAGGCGTGTGAACACTAGTATATAAATACTATACTTTAAAAATTAGTCTATAATAACTAGTATTGCGTTATATATCTAGTGCTTCTAATCCTTTACTAGCGGTAAGCCTATAATAAAGTCTATTAATAATTCTTAGAAAGGGTAATTAGGCACTAGTAGCATAGCTAACTTACTATAAGGTTTATATAACCTTAGCTTTAAAACTTAATAATTAATATAAGTCTATATATATAACTTAATGTCCTTCTTTATTAATAGCTAGTAATATTAGCCTATAATTTAATAGAGGGTTTTACTAACCCCCTAATAACCTACTATAGGATTATTATAGGTTAATAGTAAGACTTCTTTTTATATACCTTATAGAATAAAAACTTAATTATTATATATTAGTAACTTAGAGGGCACCCTAGTCTATATCTATAACCCTTTAGCCTCTAGCTTAGAGAGACTAATTAACTATAGTCCTAATACACTAGAGTTACTACTTATTAGTAATAACTTCTACTACACTATAAAGGCATCCCTTTATTATACTTCTAATAATAAGACTAGAATTAGGGCTTCTAATTCCTATGCCTTGCTCCTAATAGTGGAGTTTAATATTATAGAGGTTCTCTAAACCACTAAGATTCTTACTATAACACTACTATAAGCCTATAGCTCTTTAGTAATGCCTATAAACTATCTAATTAGCCTAGTAGAGATTAACTTTATAGAGGTTCCCCTACCTACTATTAGACTTCTTACTATACTATTAATAGGTAGTAATCTTAGATATAGGGTATTAATAGAGTTACTACTACTCTTACACTACTTATTAATTATAAACCTAATATACTATAGCTTTACTAGACTAGTAGTAATGCTATACTTATTATAGTGCCCCTATAGCCTAATAGTAGTAAACTTAGTAAGGAAGGTTAGTAACTAAGATATAAATACCTTAGCTTTCCTTTCCTTACTAATATAATCTAATCTTTATAATAAAGTATTAGTAGGATTTAGCTTACCTACCTAGTGTTTAATAATAAAGTTAAATAGGTATAGCTTATCTAATATAGTAACCTACTAGCTTATTAGCTTAGGCTTTAAAATAAGGTATTTATAGTTTAAGTAATCTATTATTACTTTTACTAGGTAAGCTAAGTAAGTAAGGTAATGCCTCTAAGTTTAAAAGGCCTCCTAAATTACTAGTAGCTCTATATCTAGCGTTATATAGTATAATTTAGTGTCCTTTAACTTCCTTAATATAAACGCTATAGGGTGCTAGTAACCTAGCACTAATATTATAAGGATAGCTCTAATTATATATCTAGAGGCATTAGTCTTAACTTATAATAGTAGCGCTAGATTAAAATACACTAAAATTAGTGCCTCCTAGAATTACTTTTATAGTTCTTTAAACACTACTAGCTTATAAGGCTCTAGCTTAAACTTTACTAGTTATTTCCCTTATAGATAGTTAGTTAATAGGATAATAATTTTACTATAATACTTAATAAAGCGCCTATAGAAACTAGTAAATCCTAGGAAAGATTAGATATTAAATATATAGATAGGTATTAGCTATATTATAATTGCTTTAACTCTACTAGGGTCTATTAAGATTCCTTCTAGGGAGATTATATAACTAAGGAATTTAACTTCCTTAATAGAGAATTAGCACTTATCTAGGTTAATAAAAAGATTAGCGCTTTAAAGCCTCTTAAGAACCTACTTAATATAATTCTTATACTCTAAGACATTACTACTATATATTAGGATATTATTAAGGTAGATAATATAGATAATATCTATAAGACCTTCTAAAGCTATGTTAATATATTCTTAGAAGGTAGTAGGTATATTAATAAGCCTAAATAGTATTATAAGATACTTAAAGTAACTATATTTATACTAAAAGGCTATCTTCCACTTATCTCCCTTGTAGATATATAGCTAATAGTATATATCTTTAAGGTCTAACTTTATAAAGATCTTTATACCTCTTAGCTAATCTAAGATTTCTAGAATTAGGGGCAAAGGGGCCTTATCCTTAACTATAATCTTATTTAGGCCCCTATAATCCACGTATAGTTATAATTTTCCCCCTTTTTTTAGTATAAATAGGATTAGGGCACCTACTAGACTTATAGATCTTTAGATCTAACCTTATTCCTACACACTTACTAGGTACTTATAGAGTACCTATAGCTCTTTCTTAGCTAGGTTATATATAGGTCCCTAGGGCAGTGTTTTTCCTTCTTCTAATTTAATTACATATATCTGCCTACCTAATCTAGGAAGGGTGCTAGCCTTATAGCTTAAGAATATATCCTTAAACTCTATATAAACTTCTAGGAGGGCTACCTTATAAATAGTATTAGATAGATTTATTATTATATAGATATTACTTAGTTTCTACTCTTTTAGCGTATCCCTAATAAAGGCTACACGCTTAATTAGACCTATTAACTAGGGGGGAAGTATTACTATAACTAATAAGTATTTCTCTATACACTATCTATCCTATAACCCTATTACTAATAAGATATATTCCTTTATTATAGGGTATCTCTAAAGTCTTTTTCCCTATAATATTATAATAGGTTTATATTATCTTACCTAGTTAATACCTAGCACTAGCTTTTTACTACTATTAGTAATATAGTAGCTAACTTAGTATATCTTTATATATCCTATACTATCCCTTACTAATATTACCTTTTCTAAAATTCCTTAATATAGTATAATATTACTAGATATACTCTTAAGTATACTATTACTTAGTTATATATTTACCTAGTCTAGGTCTATTAATATATCTAGATAAATTAAAGAATATATAGCGCTAGGGTTAAATAGCATTAGTATTACTACCTAGTGGTGATCTTACTATAACTTAACTTCTATATAAATTTATAGGTCTAATTACCTATTCTTATTAAGTTATATTATATTAAGAGCGTTTTCCTAGGGTTATACTAAGCTAATTAGGGCCTTATTTAGGTTTAACTAGCCCTTAGCTTAGTCACTACTACCTTAGTGCTAGTTAGTAGTATAGCTACCTCTATAGTAGATACTATAGTCTAGCTTAGGGCACTTAGTTAAGAGGTAGCCTAGTTTCTTACACTTAAAATAGGTAATAGGTAAGCCCTCTATTTCTATATAGTATCCTTCCTATAACCTACCTTCTAGTAAAGCTAAGTAATTCCTCCTTTTCTATTAGTTATCTCCTTAGTTACCTTTATAGTAAGGCCTTTTTTCCTCTTTTATTACTACTTTTACCTTCTTTCCTTAGCCTATAAAATAGTTCTAACTTATAGGGTATTCTTAGCTAAATACCTACTTCTTTATAGTGCTATTTAGATACTATATAAACTAGGTAATTCTTATAGGCTTAGGTATAGGCTTAGGTAATTCTACTTCTACCTTACCCTAAACCTTAATAAATACTTAGAATAACTAGTCCTTACCTTACTAGAGGGTTAGTAGTGTTCCTATAGCTTCTAGGTAGTAACTATCTTTATCTATTTCTCTAGTTTTTAACTATTATATAAACTTTATCTAAGTATAGCTCTAGTAATCTATATAACTATCTATAGTAGTAAAATATATTTACTATTACTTTACCTTATCTACTAGGTAGCTACTAGTATATATAACCTTTATTATATTATTTATAAATATATTCTAATCTATAGTAAAAACTATATTTAAATCTACTAGGAATATCTATAGATTCTTATAGGTATCCCCCTTATATATAGGAGTCTTAAGCTATATCTTTACTATACTATATCTATATAGCCCTAATATAGTTAGTACTAACTAGGGAATAGGAATAGGGGCTTAAGTAGGAGGGGTTTATAGGGTAGAAGTAAAGCCTTAGTTAGTATTATCTAATTAGGAAGGGGTATTTACTTTCTATAAATTTTTCTATAGCTACTTAAGTTTATATTTTTTTTAGGTAATTTATAGCTATACCTTTACTTATATAAGGCTATAGTTTAATATAGCTTCTTTATTATTAATAGCTAGCTCTAATATATAGGAATTCTCTAGGGTAGTTAGATAAGAAGACTTACACTCTAGGAGTAGGTATTAATCTATAAATATATCTTTATATAGCATATTTACTCTAGAGTTATTAGTACCTATTAAATAGGTGTTTATTCTATATAATACTAATATTCTTAACCTACTAATAGCCTATTACCCTAATAGGAAAGAGAGATTAACTTATTAAGGCTTCTAGGCTAAATATAATAAATAGGGTAATAGTATAATTAAGGTAGTAGCTATATAACTAGAAGGTAGGTATATGTGCTTAAAGGTTTTAATCTCTAGCCTCCTATATTCTATATATATAACCTTTGCCTAAATACCCCCTCTGCGTGCATATAACTAGCTCGCGGCGACCTCGTAGCTAGGGCGCTGCGAGCCATGACTAGGCCCTACTATACATGATGCTATCGCCTTCATAGCCTCTGTCGCTCTATTGCCTCTATGACCCTGACATTACCTTTAGGGCCGCTTTAGGTAGTCTCTTTTAACCTCTTTACTTAATTATTAGGGTATAATAAAGACTAATATATTACTCTCTTTACCTATAGAGCTATAGGATTACGCTATATCTTCATAATCCTGTTAAAAATAGATATTACGCTTTACTTTAATTAGTTAGAAGCTATATATATAAGAGTATATAGTATCTATATTATAGTTATAATAACTAATAGTGAGACTGCCTTTTAGACTAAAAAGCAAGAAGAAGAGGTTATAAATAGAGGTATTATTATTAGAAAGTCTAGCCTAGCTTACCCATATTAAAATAGGCACGCTAAATAGTCTAGGGGGGTGATAATAAGGGTTATAATAACTCTTATAATATAATTAGGCTTCCTAGAAGATCTCTAGCCTATAGCTACTAAAGCAGCTATTTATATCTTAAACTATATGCCTTAAAAGCTACTTAACTAGTAATCCCCTTAATAAGCATTAAATAGGTAGTTAAGAGAGAATAAGCTTTAATAGAGTTACTTACTAGAGAATCTAGAAGCCTCTATAACTTACCTACAAGCCTTTAGTTATAAAGCATTTATAATAATATAAAGTAGGCTTTATAAGGCAGGTCTAAAGCTTACACAGAGAGCTTATATTAGATACCTCGCAGGATACATCTCCTCTATATAATACCTAATTTAGGTGCTAATAATAAAGAGGAGCTACTAGTTCTTATTAAGTTATATTACCTTTAATAAATTAATCTTCTATACTTAAGAAAGAGGCCTATTACTAAGTGTAAAAGAGGTTAAAAAACACTTCCTTAAAGAGCTAGTTAATAATAATAAGGATAAAAGCTCTAATATAGGGCTTCTATAGATAGCATACTCTCTATTACTATAATAACTACTTAATCAGCCTTAATAGGATAAAACTCTTAATAGTTATAATTAATTAGACTATAAGGGAAAGGAAAAAGAGAGTTAAGAAATAAATCTACTAACTCCTCTAAATTTACCTAAATAACTTCTAGGTTTAATAGATTATATGCTATTAAGTATTAATAATTTACTTAACCTACCTAATAATAGTAATAGTTATAATATATTAATAAATCTATAAGATTATAATAATCTTAAAGCATTTACTATAGCCTTTAATCTAGGACCTAAAAGTAAAGAAAAGCCTTATATATTAAGGCTTCCCTCTCCTCTAGCTTATTATAATAACTTAGCTAGTTATCTAAAGGAAAAGGAATTCTAAAAAGTATAAGATAAAGAATATAATAAGATTATTAATAGAAAGGTAGCTATAAAAGTATCTAAAGAAGAAGTTCCTTTATAAGTAAAGCCTCTAGGCCTTACTTAGGTCTTTACTTATAAATTAGATAAGTAAGGCTACCTCCTATAATATAAAGCTTATCTCTATATTCTTAGGAATTATTAACTAAAGAGTTATCTATTAACTTAAGTAGTAACTCTAGCTACTAATATATTTAGATTATTTATAGCTATTATATACTACTTTAACCTAGAAGTACACTAGTATAACTTTATTATAGCTTTCCTAAATTTAGACCTTAATAAAGAAGTCTACTATAAGATACCTCTAGGTTATAAAGATAAATAAGCCTATCTAAAGCTCCTTAGAGTAGTCTATAGGCTATAGAGAGCGCCTCTTCTATAGATAAAAGAGCTAATTAGCTAGCTAATTAGTAAAGGCTTTATATAGATCTTTAAAGATATCTATATATTTATTAAGGATAGATTAATTATCTTCTTCTATATAAATAACCTTATTACCTTATTTACTAAAGGGAAATTATACTTATATAATAAATTTAGAGTAAGGCTCTTTATAAAGTATAATATTAAGGACCTTAAAGAGCTTTAATAGTTTCTAGGTATTAAAATTATTAGAGATTATACTAATAAGAAGGTATAGCTTAATTAGAAGTCCTATTAGGATAAAGTTACTACTAAATTTAATATAAAGATCCCTTAATAAAGGCCTATAGCCCTAATAATTACTACACTACTAGAACCCTTTAAGGGAGAGGTTAGCGCTTAAGATCTTAAGTAATATTAATCCTTAATTAGAACCCTACTATATCTAATAATAGTTTTAAGACCTAATATTACTTTTATAGCTTTATAAGTCTTATAATATCTATAAAACCTAGGGCTATAGTATATAGAAGTAGCTAAAAGAGCCCTTAAGTATAGGTATATATAGGTAGACCTAGTAATTAAATATAGTAATAATAACCCTAAATTAGAGGTATATAGTAATACCTCCTTTACTAATAATCCTATAATATAAAAAAGCTTATAAGGCTATATTATAAAGCTTTTTAGAGAACCTATACTCTTTAAGGTAGAAAGGTAAGCTACTATAATAATATTATTAACTAAAGTAAAGCTCCTAGTACTTTTATACTATAGTAAAGAGCTTATAGCCTTTAGATAATTATATTAAGAGGTTAGGCTATGCCTAGGTAATAATACACTTAAGATTAAATATAATAATATATAGATAATTTACCTCCTTAAGGAAGAGTTTATTAAGCTTATTATAAAGCTTTAGTATATAGATATTTATTACTATTAGCTTTATTAAGAAGTTATAAAAGAAACCTTTAATATTACCTAGATTACTACTAAAGAGATAATTACTAATAGCCTTATAAAGCCTCTTATAGGGGATACTTTTATAAGCTTCTATAAGGTATTAGGGCTTATATAACTACCCTCTAGTATACTTAGTAAAGAACCTAAAGAGTAAGTATTATATAATAACCTTAATTTAGATAAGATTATAACTAATTAACTATATTTCTACACTATAGAATTAATTTAAATATTAGAGTATTATTTTAACTAATTTTATTAATTTAGAATTATTATAAGGAACCTTAAATAAGGTCCCCTAGGGGGGTGTATTATACCTATAAGGGCATAATTAATCCTAGCTATATAATAGTCTTACTACTTAACTAGCTAAGATAGGAATCCACCCTATATAAGTTATTTTCTAAGACCTCTATAGTTTTATAGTATATTTTATTATTATACTAGTACCCCACTAATAGTACAGGTACTTAGGTATTTAGACCGTAGTCCGCACCCTCTTACAGGGTCGGACAACTCAATAGAGGCGATCACATTGAACCCTAGCTTCGCGGTCCAACACTTAAGCAATGATGTGGGTCGGGCTCTTGGCAAGGTTCACATGGCACGTACATACAATATCATTTCGTTGCCATGGCCATGGTGGCATCTCGTCTCCGGTATTGCTTTTGTTAAGTCAAGTAAAGTAAAGTACTGGTATTCTACCTAGGTATTTTTGACAATCCGCTGCAACAGGCAATTTTCATGGTCCCTGCAAACCCCGTTATTGGCAACAACATGAAATAGTATCAAAAACGAGAGTGTGTAGATGATTCATGTGAACGACGAAGGGTTTTCAAGGTATTGTGACCATCACCCATTTCTTGCTCTAAAAACCAGACTATACCCATATTGCTGCCTGCCAAACTCCGAGTATATGTTTGCTAAAACCCTTTGTTTCAAATGGCCGTCTGCAACGGCAGTTGTCGCACCCCCTTTCCAGTTCAATCGTATGCAGAGGAATACGACAAAGCGACTTATCTTGACCATGGGTCGTCATCTAAATTTCCCTATGTCTCGTGTGCGACATTGAAACGTTACTCATCGTCGGTCTTGTATGCTCCCAACAAAAGATGGATCCGTGACACTACCGCCAGCATCACCAAGTCCAGCAATGGGACGGTTGTAGCTGAATCCCTGGAACTGATCCTGCATTGTTTGTGACAGCAAAGGTCCATCAACTAAAGAATCTTGTGGCGCTTCCTTGGTGAAGTCTATATCGAAATTATTGGTATCCATAGCATCAACCTGGACATCTGTTAGTAACGCTGATAAAGGACTGCTTTTACATATAGGCTGATGAACAGCAGTTCAGTTTGTGCCATGGGTCCAGAGGGTCCAAACATACCACACTGGGCTTAAACGTCGGCTCGTATTTGCGCTGCAGCAACTTGCGCCAATCAATGGCATGGAAGAAGGGGTGAGCCTTGATCTCCGCCGAGCCATTGGCACCGAGACGCTCCTCTGGGTCGCGATTGAGGAGCTTGGTGAGCAAATCCTTCGCAGCAGGGGGCACCACGTCGGAAAAGTGCAGTGGCTCTGACAAAATCTTGCGGTACATTTCGTTCGTGTTCTCGTCGTAGAATGGTGGTAAGCCTGTCAACATCTCATACAACAGGACGCCAAGCGTCCACCAGTCGACCGTCTTGTTGTATCCCTTACCCATCAGAAGCTCTGGCGCCAGGTACTCAGGGGTGCCGCAGAATGTATTGGTTCGGTCTTCGTCCTTCATGTCCAACTTGCAAAGACCAAAGTCGCACAACGCAATGTGGCCTTGGTAATCTAGCAAGATGTTCTCGGGCTTCAAGTCGCGGTAAATAACGCTGAAGCCATGCAAGCATTCCAAGGCACACAGCAACTCGGCCGTGTAGAATCTAGCTCTGTTCACGTCAAACCGGTGTTCTTTCTGCAAGTGATGGAACAGTTCTCCTCCATTGACAAAGGCGAGGACAAAATAGAGCTTCTCGGGGGACTGAAAGCTGAATTTGAGAGGTACAATAAAGGGGTTGTTGATCTGCGCCAGCACAGACCGTTCAGCTAGAGTGTGAGCAACCTCAGACCGGGAGATGATGTGAGCCTTCCGGATGGTCTTGAGAGCATAAATCCGATTGGTATCTTTTTTGCGAACTTGCATGACCTTACCAAAACTGCCTTTGCCGACAACCTTGAGCAGCTCAAAGTCTTCAATCTTGAGCTTACCGGCGCGGGTTTCGACATATTCCACACCGACCTTGATTTTACCCGTACCAAATTGAATATCCACCCACTCAACACCGCCATGGCCATCACCTTTCTGGCGTTGGGCATGCTCAGCAGCCGCCTTCTCTCTGTCCTTCTTGCTGGCTTTGGGATCCTCGACGAAAGGTTGCCTCTCTTCGAACCGCGGGTTGATCCTGGCCACACCCAAAAAAATATCTTGACTGCGACCAGACCCAGGGGCGGCGCCAGGGTTCCGCAGATAGAGGTGAATCACAAGTTCTGTAACTCTTGACACATCAAACTTGTACTGTGTATTGCCACCTGCCCAAAGGGGGTTCTCCGGGTTGCCATCTACTGAATTGACAAAGACTTGGACCTTGTCAAAATCCAGCAAAGCATAAGGCATATATTTGCCTGAAATGCGCCCATGGTTGGTGGGGATGCCACCAAAACCGCCTGCTGACGAGTGTGGTCGTCCAGAACCGTTGGCAAATGAACCAACAACGCGTTGTGAAGATGAAGGCCGCACCGATCCAGCTACGCTGGATGCTGCATTGCTCGTTGAAAGTGAGCCTTGATGCTGCGAGGTGAAGGCATTTCGATGCGACTCGGGTAGCGAGAAACCTTGGCCCTCGTGAAGGGTCACAACCAAAATGCCAGGCTTAGGGGTTTTGACGATTGGGGCCTGGGCCATGGCCTCGGAGGCAGCTAAGATTTCAAATATATTAATTCCATTTGAAGAAGACGAGCACACAAGCGGTACATGGTCTGTGAATGGGCTTACCAATGGCACTCTCGGTGGTCGGTGTCACGGCACCAGACGCCTGGGGCATCTTGTCATCTTTCTCTGTAATAGTCGAAGTAGAAGGTGATCGTGCGAAGGCGCTTAGAGGCCCAAGATGGGTCTCCTTGAGTTCTGATGGTTTTTAGGACCAGTTAGCTCCTTGACCCAAACGAGTAGCTAGACTCAGGACGTGATGGTAGAACAAATTAGCAGTAGGGGCGATAGGGAACTCATGGAGCGATTGAAGAAAAATACTTTGTCACGAACTTTTTGTAAGTTTCCAAGACATGGTGTTCATAGGGACGCGGGAGTTCGAGGTTATAGGATATGTTTTCAGAGACCGACCGTCCGGTGATATCGAAGAGGAGACCTAGTTCGGGGGAGGGCGGACGGAAGCGATCGTCTTCGCGAATGCCTCAGCGACTGGGGCCGAGTCGAACTTGAGCCCACAGTCACTACAATGAAACAAACGATGGCCAGATACGTGCAGTCAACAAAAGTCGTGTTGATGATGGCGAGATACCGAGGCAGCGTGGCCTTGAGGTGCAAGATGGGCTCGGGCAACGTTGCGCACGAGTTGTTTTGGCTCGGGTTCTGCAGTCGATTTCCTGGAACCCCGCAAGACAGGTGCCTACCTAGGTACCTAGGTACTGGCGACGACGCTCTCTGACCCGCACGGAGAGATGGCAGGCTTCTTGAGTGGCTTGGCGCGCCAGGATGGTTAATGCGTGTATAGTATATAACTGTAAAAAAATTCGTTTCGTTCGGAGCAACAGCTCCAGACAAGGGGAAAGGGAAGAAGGGTTGAGGGAGATACAAAGGGATAGAAACTGCATTCATTCAGGAGTGAAGTATGGAGTGGGAAGTTGTTTGGTAATACACAGTGGCGGTGGTGGATCAACAAGTCTGTCATGAAGTGGGAGGCGGGTGGCGGAGCAGTCAACGATGTGGACCGGGCTGGGCTGGGCCATTACGGGCAGGTGCAAGGGTGATGAAATCGAGGCCCGGCTTAGCCGCACAGTGTTTATTAGTGCCCCGCTTGTGCGGCACATCGCCTGCTTGGGTCTCTTGTCGGCATGGCGCTCCGCCATGCTGGACTCTGATCTACAGTGCGAGGAGCGTGTCGTCTACTCTCCACGCAGAGTACTCGGTAGAAATAAGTTAGCTATGGATATAGGTATGGAGTTTACTTTATACTATCTATAGTACCTTTCCTTATTAATATATAAGGCAGTAAAGAGATTTTATACTACCCTAGCCCTTTATATATTATTAAAGGCTTTTTCCTTATAAAGAAGTTTATTATAATGGTCTAGGTGTCACGGTCATAGAGGCAATAGAGCGACAGAGGCTATGAAGGCGATGGCATTATATATAGTAGGGCCTAGTTATAGCTTATAGCGCCCTAGCTATAAGGTTGCCGTAAGCTAGTTATATATATATAAAGGGGGTATTTAGGTAAAGGTTATATATATAGAATATAGAAAGCTAGAGATTAAAACCTTTAAGTATATATACCTACTTTCTAGCTTTATAGCTACTACCTTAATTATACTATTACCCTATTTATTATATTTAGCCTAGAAGCCTTAATAAGTTAATCTCTCTTTCTTATTAGGGTAATAGGCTATTAGTAGGTTAAGGATATTAGTACTATATAGAATAAATACCTATTTAATAGGTACTAATAACTCTAGAGTAAATATACTATATAAAGATATATTTATAAATTAATACCTACTCCTAGAGTATAAGTTTTCTTATCTAACTACCCTAGAGAATTCCTATATATTAAAGCTAGCTATTAATAATAAAAAAGCTATATTAAACTATAGCCTTATATAAGTAGAGGTATAGCTATAAATTACCTAAAAAAAATATAAACTTAAGTAGCTATAAAAAAATTTATAAAAAGTAAATACCTCTCTCTAATTAGATAATACTAACTAAGGCTTTACTTTTACCTTATAAACCCCTCTTACTTAAGCCCCTATTCCTATTCCCTAGTTAGCACTAACTATACTAAGGCTATATAGATATAGTATAGTAAAGATATAGCTTAAGACTCCTATATATAAGAGGGATACCTATAAGAATCTATAGATATTCCTAGTAAATTTAAATATAGTTTTTACTATAGATTAGAATATATTTATAAATAATATAATAAAGGTTATATATACTAATAGCTACCTAGTAAATAAGGTAAAGTAATAGTAAATATATTTTACTACTATAAATAGTTATATAGACTACTAAAGCTATACTTAGATAGAGTTTATTTAATAGTTAAAAACTAAAGAAAAAAATAAAAATAATTACTACCTAGAAGCTATAGGAATACTACTAACCCTTTAGTAAGGTAAGGATTAGTTATTCTAAATATTTATTAAGGTTTAGGGTAAGGTAGAAGTAAAATTACCTAAGCCTATACCTAAGCCTATAAGAATTACCTAGTTTATATAATACCTAAATAGTACTATAAAGAAGTAGATATTTAGCTAAGAATACCTTATAAGTTAGAACTATCTTATAGGCTAAGGAAAGAAGGTAAAAGTAGTAATAAAAGAGGAAAAAGGGCCTTACTATAAAGGTAACTAAGAAGGTAACTAATAGAAGAGAAGGAATTACTTAGCTTTACTAGAAGGTAGGTTATAAAAAGAATACTATATAGAAATAGGGGGCTTACCTATTACCTATTTTAAGTATAAAAAACTAGGCTACCTCTTAACTAAGTACCTTAAGCTAGACTATAGTATTTACTATAGAGGTAGCTATACTACTAACTAGTATTAAGGTAGTAGTAACTAAGCTAAGAGCTAGTTAAACCTAAATAAGGCCCTAATTAGCTTAGTATAACCCTAGGAAAACACTCTTAATATAATATAACTTAATAAGAATAGGTAATTAGACCTATAAATTTATATAGAAGTTAAGTTATAGTAAGATTACTACTAGGTAGTAATACTAATACTATTTAACCCTAGTGCTATATATTCTTTAATTTATCTAGATATATTAATAAACCTAGACTAGGTAAATATATAACTAAGTAATAGTATACTTAAGAGTGTATTTAGTAATATTATACTATATTAAGGAATTTTAAAAAAGGTAATATTAGTAAGGGATAGTATAGAATATATAAAGATATACTAAGTTAGCTACTATATTACTAATAGTAGTAAAAAGCTAATACTAGGTATTAACTAGGTAAGATAATATAAACCTATTATAATATTATAAGGGAAAAGACTTTAGAGATATCCTATAATAAAGGAATATATCTTATTAGTAATAGGGTTATAGGATAGATAGTATATAAAGAAATACTTATTAGTTATAATAATACTTCCCCCCTAGTTAATAGGTCTAATTAAGCGTATAGCCTTTATTAGGAATATACTAAAAGAGTAAAAACTAAGTAGTATCTATATAATAATAAATCTATCTAATACTATTTATAAGGTAGCCCTCCTAGAAGTCTATATAGAGTTTAAGGATATATTCTTAAGCTATAAGGCTAGCACCCTCCCTAGATTAGGTAGGTAGATATATATAATTAAATTAGAAGAAGGAAAAACACTACCCTAGGGACCTATATATAACCTAGCTAAGAAAGAGCTATAAGTGCTCTATAAGTACCTAGTAAGTGTGTAAAAATAAGGTTAGATCTAAAGATCTATTAGTCTAGTAGGTACCCTAATCCTATTTATACTAAAGAAAGGGGGAAAATTATAACTATATATAGATTATAGGGGCCTAAATAAGATTATAATTAAGGATAAGGCCCCTTTACCCCTAATTCTAGAAATCTTAGATTAGCTAAGAGATATAAAGATCTTTATAAAGTTAGACCTTAAAGATATATACTATTAGCTATATATCTATAAGGGAGATAAGTAGAAGATAGCCTTTTAGTATAGATATAGTTACTTTAAGTATCTTATAATGCTATTTAGGCTTATTAATATACCTACTACCTTCTAAGAATATATAAATATAGCTTTAGAAGGTCTTATAGATATTATCTATATTATCTACCTTAATAATATCCTAATATATAGTAGTAATATCTTAGAGTATAAGAATTATATTAAGTAGGTTCTTAAGAGGCTTTAAAGTACTAATCTTTTTATTAACCTAGATAAGTACTAATTCTCTATTAAGGAAGTTAAATTCCTTAGTTATATAATCTCCCTAGAAGAAATCTTAATAGACCCTAGTAGAGTTAAAGTAATTATAATATAGCTAATACCTATCTATATATTTAATATCTAATCTTTCCTAGGATTTACTAGTTTCTATAGGCACTTTATTAAGAATTATAGTAAAATTATTATCCTATTAACTAATTATCTATAAGGGAAATAACTAGTAAAGTTTAAGCTAGAGCCCTATAAGCTAGTAGTGTTTAAAGAACTATAAAAGTAATTCTAGGAGGCACTAATTTTAGTATATTTTAATCTAGCGCTACTATTATAAGTTAAGACTAATACCTCTAGATATATAATTAGAGCTATCCTTATAATATTAGTGCTAGGTTACTAGTACCCTATAGTGTTTATATTAAGGAAGTTAAAGGACACTAAATTACACTATATAACACTAGATATAGAGTTACTAGTAATTTAGGAGGCCTTTTAAACTTAGAGGTATTACCTTACTTACTTAGCTTACCTAGTAAAAGTAATAATAGATTACTTAAACTATAAATACCTTATTTTAAAGCCTAAGCTAATAAGCTAGTAGGTTACTATATTAGATAAGCTATACCTATTTAACTTTATTATTAAATACTAGGTAGGTAAGCTAAATCCTACTAATACTCTATTATAAAGATTAGATTATATTAGTAAGGAAAGGAAAGCTAAGGTATTTATATCTTAGTTACTAACCTTCCTTACTAAGTTTATTACTATTAGGCTATAGGGACACTATAATAAGTATAGTACTACTACTAGTCTAGTAAAGCTATAGTATATTAGGTTTATAATTAATAAGTAGTATAAAAGTAGTAGTAACTCTATTAATACCCTATATCTAAGATTACTACCTATTAATAGTATAGTAAGAAGTCTAATAGTAGGTAAGGAAATCTCTATAAAGTGAATCTCTACTAGGCTAATTAGATAGTTTATAGGCATTACTAAAGAGCTATAGGCTTATAGTAGTATTATAGTAAGAATCTTAGTAATTTAGAGAACCTCTATAATATTAAACTCTACTATTAGGAGTAAGGTATAGGAATTAGAAGCCCTAATTCTAGTCTTATTATTAGAAGTATAATAAGGGGATACCTTTATAGTGTAGTAGAAGTTATTACTAATAAGTAGTAACTCTAGTGTATTAGGACTATAGTTAATTAGTCCCTCTAAGCTAGAGGCTAAAGGGTTATAGATATAGACTAGGGTGCCCTCTAAGTTACTAATATATAATAATTAAGTTTTTATTCTATAAGGTATATAAAAAGAAGTCTTATTATTAACCTATAATAATCCTATAGTAGGTTATTAGGGGGTTAGTAGAACCCTCTATTAAATTATAGGCTAATATTACTAGCTATTAATAAAGAAGGATATTAAGTTATATATATAGACTTATATTAATTATTAAGTTTTAAAGCTAAGGTTATATAAACCTTATAGTAAGTTAGCTATACTACTAGTGCCTAATTACCCTTTCTAAGAATTATTAATAAACTTTATTATAGGCTTACTACTAGTAAAGGATTAGAAGTATTAGATATATAATATAATACTAGTTATTATAAACTAATTTTTAAAGTATAGTATTTATATACTAGTATCTATATACCTATCTAGTATTAGGCTAGCTATAGTATTCCTAGAAAATATTTTTAAGGACTATAATACCCTAGAAGGTATTATTATAGACTAAGGGTTAATATTTACTAGTAGATTCTAGAGGATATTCTACTACCTAATTATAATAAAGTAGTAACTAAGCACTATATTCTACCCCTAAATAGATAGATAAATAGAGTAATTAAACTAGGTTCTTAAGTATTATCTAAGAGCCTATATATATACTAAATAGGATAACTAGGTAAAATATCTACTAATAGTATAGTTTACCTATAATATAAGTAAGTATAGTAGTTATAGCCTAATATTAGTAGAGGTACTATATAAGTATAACCTAAGGGGACTATACTAGGCTATCCTAATACCTAATTTAGTAAATAACTAGGTAGAAAATAAAATCTTAGAACTAAGATAGAGATACTTAGAGATTAAGTAGCTACTAAGTAATATATAAGTATAGTAGAAAAAGTACTATAATTATAAGAGAATACTAATAAAGTTTAAGATTAGAGATTATATATTACTATTAATAAAAAATATTAACCTAAGATACCTAAGCTAAAAGCTTATTATAAAGTACCTAGGGCCCTATAAGATTAAAAAGGTAGTTAGTAATTATAGCTTAGCCTATTAATTATAATTACTAGCTAGCTTAAGACTTTATAATATATTTAATATTATAAGCCTTAAACCCTTTAAAGGGGACCCTACTAGCTATATAGATATATCCTTATTATAAGATAATATTAAAGATAATAAAGAGGAGTTTAAAGTTAAGAGAATTATTTTATATTACTATAATAGAAAATAATATAAATACCTAGTAAAGTAGAAAGGCTATAATAGTTTAGAAAATTTATAGGTATTAAAAAGGGATTTTATTATAAAAGATATTATAAATAATTATAAGTAGTAATTAAGTAGCTAGTTTATAGAGATATAATTACTTTAGTAATTTAGTATATAAATATCCTATAATATAAGTTATATTCTTCTTAAAGTAAAAACTACCTTATAGCTATCTAGTATCTACTATTTTATTACTATATTAGTAGCATAGTGGGAAAAGTACTAGAAGCAGCGATAGCGAGACGACTTACGGCCGTTGCCGAGGCGGGGGGCCTCCTCCCGGAACTACAGATAGGAAATAGGGCGAATAGATTAATAGAAACCGCGATACACACCCTAGTAGAATACGTTAGAGCGGCCTAGGGGAGGGGCGGGATAGCCTCGCTAGCATAGATAGATATATTAGCTATATTTAATAGAGTTAGCTACCTATATCTTATTACCCTCCTTATTAAGATAGGTATCTCTCTATAGCTAGTTATAGTAATCTATAGCTTCCTTATAGGGAGAATAAGCTAACTTAGCTTTAATAATAGACTCTTAGAACCCTTTAAAATTAAGGCTAGTACCCTATAGGGCTTATCCCTTTCTCCTATTCTCTTCCTTCTATATTCTATAGAGCTATATATCTGCCTTTAGGTTATCCTATATATAGTTACTATAGGCTTTACTAATAATATAAATATTATAGCTTTTAGGAAAAACATAGCCTAGACCTAGAGAAGACTTAAGGTATCTTAGAGAATCTATAAAGACTAGGTAAAGGAAGTAGGAGTTAAGTTTAACCTAGCTAAAATAGAACTTATATACTTTAGTAAAGCCTAATAACCTCCCTAGGAGTAAGTCTAGCTTAGGATAGAGAAGATAATGCCTATAGAATCCTACTGCTTTCTTAGGATATAGGTTAATTATAAACTTACCTAGAGTATTTATAAGAATATTATTAAAGGGAAACTAGCCTAGTAGTAGCTTATACTTATATTACTAGCGGTGTTAGCCTAGGGCTATAGCTTTAGAGATACCTACCTCCTATATATATAGGTAGTCTATCCTATTATTACCTATAGGGTAAGTATATACTATATACTAACTAAAAAAGCTAGAAACCCTAAAGGTATTATAAAAAGCTTTATAATAGACTAGTTAGCCTACCTCTAAGTTATTATAAGGGTATTTAAAGCTATACTAATTATATAATTAGAAGCTAAGACCTTAGTTCCCCCCCTTAACCTCTACCTAAACTATATTAAGAAGAGGTTTAAAGAAAGAGTTATAGCTAGTAGAATAGTAGAGATAATCTAAGTAGTAGCTAGCCTAGTAGTAACTATACTATATTAAAGAAGACCTTAAAGATAGAGAAACTAAGTTAAAAATAAGCTAAATATAGAGCTATATAAGAAATAGAAAAGATATTAGGAAGTATAGTATAATAAAGAAAGACTAGCCTAGAGCTAGTATAGTAAAGAGCTAACTAAGGACTAACTACTAAACTATAACCTAAAGATAATCTAAAGATTTTACACTAAACTAGATAAGCATATCTTCTTTACTATTATATAATTATATATAGGTAAGATTAGTCTTAATAAATTCCTCTTCCTTAGAGGTATCCCTAGGGTAGCTTTACCCTTATATAGCTATAGATAAGTAAAAGAGGACTAGTACTATATAATTATTAACTACTATAAATATAGCTATATATAACCCTATTAGCGCTAGCCTATAGATATATAGGAGGCAAGGCTAGCCCTAGATAACCCCTAGAGGGCAAGATACTTAGCTAAGTAGTTCCTAGCTATAAAGAGACTATAATACTATATACTAGTATATAACTTAGTAGCTAAGTTAAGGGCACTAGAACTAGAGCTAGAGCGCTTATAATATAGGAGATTAAATCTAGGGTCTATAACTATAGTAGATAGTAGAGATAGTAGGAGTAGTAAGAGACTAGGACTAGACTAAATAGTCTAGAGGTAGTAGGGAGCTAGAGGTAGGGTAGGAATATATATATATAGGTAAAGAGCACACACTAGAATAACCCTTAGATTTAAACTACTAAAACTCTTAAATACTAGGTATCTAATTCCCCCCTTCCCCCTAGGCCTCCCCTACCCCGCTACTACCGCTATATTAATATAAAAATAAAAGGAAAAATAACTACTCCTCTTCTAGAATAGGAATCACATCCTCTAGGGCCCTAGCCCGGCTCTTAGCTAGTAGGGCAGCGACCTAGAGCTAGATTAACTCTACTATCTAAGCATCTAGTCTATATAGCTAGAAGATTATCTCCTTATACTAGTCTCTTATAGACCTACCCTCCCCCTAGACTAGACCTACTACTAATATACTCTATTTTCACTTACTTTAATTCTTTATATATAGCTTCTTAATATAAGCACTAAAGTTATCTAGGACCTAGGGAAGAGATAGATTAGCACTAGTATAGGGCTAGACTAGACTAACTAGAAGAATACTTATATCTATACCTTTAGTAATTTTAGTAAATACCTTAGTTAACTACTAGTGCTCTACTTAGTACCTAGCGATTTTAACCTAGAGCTAGGTTAGCAGTAGTGCCGCCCCTAAAAATAGAAAAAATAGATAAAATATATATTACCTTTTTATACCTATTATTTTAAACCTAGTAATTAAAATATATATTAGTTATAGCTCCTAGAAAGATAGATTAGCCCTACCACTACTATAGTATAGAGAAGAAAAATATACTAACTATATTATAATACTAGTGCCCTAGGTTTTTTAATAATTATATATAATAAGAGATATACTAGAATATTTATAGCTTACCTAGCTAGACTAAATTAGTAGTAAAATAGGCCTAGCGCTAGGGTAGGGGAGTCCTACCTATAGTTTATAATTAAGTGCTCTCTAAAGCTACTTTAATATAAGCTACTTCCTTAGGTAGTAAAGAGAAGGTTCCTATATAGATTAGCACTAAAGTTATAGGGAAGTAGGGTTAGACTTATAGGTAATATAGAATACTAAGAAGATATAATAATAAGCTATAACTATACTAATATTAGTAACTAAACTAGACCTAGCTAGGGTTAGGGCCTAAGAGTATATAAGAAAATAAAAGGAAAGAGAAGGGAAAAAAAGGAAAGGAAAAGAGAACCTATAGGAAGTATAATAAAGAAAAAAAGAAAGAGGCCTAGATCTAGAGGTAGGAGGGATTTCTTTTATAATCTCTAGAGAGGGGGGGGGTCCTTAAAGTATTACCTAGATTTAAAGATAATATATAGATACTATAGATAGATAGAAAAGCCTAATATAAGAGAGTAATAGGATTATAGTAGAACTAAGCTAGCTTTACCCTCCCCCCCCCTAGAGTTTTAAAAAACTAGGTACTCTAACTTTATAACTAGACTAGACTAGAGAAGAGGTAGAATAAACTAAAAAGTAGGGTATTAGATATATTAATAATAAAGTATAAAAAAAGTAAGTTAAGAGTAGATTACTATATAGTATTAGATTTTACCTAGTAAGAGGTAGCTAGAAATAGATTAGAGTAGAGCTAGAGAAGAGCCTAGAGCTAGGCTTAAGATATAAAGTAGAGGTAACTCTACTAATAGGGATAAGTCTAGTATAAGCTAGTAATAAATAACTATAATAGGTAACTATAATAGCGGCGCTAGCCTGCTGTAGAGCTAGCGCCGGACTATATAGAGTTATAAGGGGGTTTTTTATCCTCTAGAAGGTTTTCCCCTTTAACTAAACCGCTGGAGTACTAGAGACAGCCAAATCAGGCTGGCTAGTGTATATAAATAAATAAATAAATAAATATTATATTAGTAGCTATATTTTTATCTATAGTAGCTATAGGAGCCTTATTATTAGAAGACTCCTCCTTATCCCTATAAATAAATATATAAAGCTCTTTAGGGAGCTTAGAGGGGCTAATATAGGTAGGGATATTAGAAGTAAACTTAGTAAACTAGTAGTAAGTTAGTAAATTAAAAGCTATACCTAAAATAATAAGATATTACTATTAGAGTATACTAGGTAATAAAGTATAGGCTATTTATAATATTAATCTATACCTTAAGGTTTATAGCGTTAAATAGCTATAATATTATAGCGCGCTTATTAGCATTAGCCTTATACATAGCCTTAGCGGTTAATTAAGCCTAGTAAATATATCTATATTAATTAGCATTTTTTATAGCTAGGAGGGTATTATATAACTTATATTTAGCCTATATAAGACCCTAGTAATAAGTTAGCTATAACTAAGTTATTAGAGTTAATATTCTTACTAGATACTTATAATATTAAATACCTTCTAGGATATTTCTTATTATTTTAAATAACTTATAATATAATTTTATAATTTAGGTAGGACACTAGTAGTATATTAGCTATCTAGAAGTAGTTTCTAGTAGAAAGATACTTATACTAATATATAATTTATTATTTTTTATATAATAAGTATACTTAGAGGAATTTCCTAGCTAGAGTTAGTAATAAGAAAGTAATAAGTAAGTAGCTTAGTTATACTAGGAGAATAGTAGTACTTATTAGGAATAGGTTTCCTATTAATAATTATTAAAAATGGAAGGGGAATCTAGCTAGAGGGATAGGAAGACCTCCCTAGTAGATTCCAACGCGGCGGCTTCTAGATTCACTATAATACAACGATTCTTCAAGATATAGAGCTTTAATAGTTAAATATAGTAGATTTTAGCTAGATAAACGATCTAATAAGCAATAAGAGGATTTTCTAAGTCCCCTTATAGACCTACTAACCGTATTAACGGAAGGGGGTCGCTAGCCAGGCCTTAGGAGCTATTTTTTATTTTCCATAAAATTTATTTATATATGAAAAGTAAAAAATCGACTCACGACTATATAATCTAGCCACCCACATGCACTAACTAAGCAATCTAATAAGCAACCCTATAAATAAAATATATCATTAAATCCAGAAAAAATCAAGGATTCGAACAGTATAAGTCAGCCTTTTATATAACTACTAGTTCCCTAGTTACAGTCGATTTTAGCTTCCCTATAGGGTAGCCTAGTCGGCTTAGTCATACAAGCCTGTAGGTTGGTTGTGAACGCAGGTCACAGCCAAAGCTGGCCGTAGCCAACAACGCTGCAGGCAACGCCTTGTAACCAACGTTGCAACAACGCAACTAGGCAACTAGTGGGCCTATAAAATAGTGCTATAAATAGCATAATTTTAACACTCCCTCTAGAAAAGTATAAGGTAACTAATTCAATACCTGAACTTAGCTCTTTAATAGATATCTAAGTTAACGATAAATAAATTCAATAATAAATCCAATAACTTTTCAACGAAAATCAATACCAATAACTTTTCAGCGGAATTCCAGTGTTTTTATTGATTTTAAGGTTTTTTGACTTTTTAGTTGTTTTAAAGCTAGGCCTTTGTATTTATAAGACCTAATAGTTAAATAAATTGTTGAAATTTATCGTTAGGCAGGGGCTTAGTTAAGCCATCTGCAGGCATCTCTTTAGTGTTAATATAGATAACCTTAGCTATACCCTTCTGTACCTTTTCTCTAGTATAGTTAAATTTTAGTAGGGTATGCTTTATTCTACTATGAAGAGCAGGGTTATTAGCGGTTATAATAGCGCCTTAGTTATTACTAAAAATCAGGACTAGAGGTGCTATAGGTAGCTTAATTTCCTTAAAAAGGCTATAAAGCCACTCTAGCTCCCTAATAGCTTTACATAGAGCATCTAATTCAGCCTCTAATGTCAATAAAGCTATCGTAGTTGCTTTCTTTAATTTCCAGCTAATAGGTCCTTTAGCTAGCTTATAGAGATAAGCATAGGTTAATTTAGAGGACTTATCTCCCGCGAAGTCGCTATCACAGAAGCTAATAAGAGTTACAGAAGCTTTAGCGTTCTTAGACCTTCTATAGGTTATAGAATAACTCATAGAGCCTAGAAGGTATCTAAGCAGATATTTAGAAGCATTTAAATACTCTATATAAGGCTTAGCTAACGCTGTTAAGAGCCACTGAACCGGAAAAGCAATATCGGGCCTTGTAAGGAGCATTAAGTACATAATAGTCCCTATAATACTCTGATATAGCTTATGATCGGAGGGGGAAAGAGGTTTAGTTAGGTGGGCTGCCTGTTTAATAATTCCGGGTTATAGGGGAATTTTAGCAGGCCTAGCATCTTTTATATTAAATCTTTCTAGGGCTTTAGAAATGTACTAGGATTAGTGAATAGTTAGGGTCCCTTTCTTTCGATTTCTAGTGATTTAAACGCCTAGGAAAAATTCGGCTAGCCTACGATCTTCTATAGGGTAAGCTTTATATAATAGCTTCTTTAGCTTGTTGATATAAGCTAGATCCGGTCCTATTAGAAGACAGTCATTCATATAAGTCGCTATATATGTAGATATAGTTAGATTAAAGAAAATAGCCGGATTAGATATAAGGGGGTGGAAGCCTAATTTTCAAAGAAGTTCCTTTAGGGCCTACTACTACTCTCTAGAGCTCTGCTTTAATCTATATAAAGCTTTCTATAGGAAAATAACCTACTTTTAAGAGGGATTATAGCTGTATTTCTTAAGTAATTTAGCTATTTTAGGCGTAGCAGCTTCGGCAAATTCAACGAATCCATCAGGGATCTGCATATAAATAGCTTCCTTTAGTAGACTATTTAGAAATGCCCCTATAAAATTAACCTATTTAACTTCCTAGTTATTACAAGCCGCTAGGGCTAGTAATATCCGCTAACTAGGGGGAATGCTAGTTATAGCATAGGTCTTAATATAATCCTGACCTTCTATCTGCATAAAGCCTTTTGCAACGAGTCAGGCCTTGTGTTTTATAGGATTATTTTCTTTATCCTTTTTTAGCTTATAGATAAGCCTATTTTTAAGAACTTTTCAGCCCTTAGGAATTTAGTCTATCCCTATAAATTTAAAAGTTCTGGCAGCTAGTAGCTGCTTAAATTCGCTAAAGGTTGCATTAACCTATTTTTGGCTATCCTTGCTTTTTAATGCCTGCTTCTAGGTCTTAGGCGTATCCGAATTGTTGTTATTATTATTAGACAACGATTTAGCCTTTTATTGCGCCTTAAAGCATATCTCCTTAATAAAAGAAGATAGGTTGAAATCATTAATATCTATAGAATCAGGGTTAATTAAAGAATCCGAATCTGAAAACGGTTTTTCGATAGCCCCCTTATTAGGGGCGCTAGAGCTTAGGCTCTCTAGGGGTAGCGCTGGAGGCGTTATAGGCGTTGCAGCGGTCGTCCCGGGCGGTGTTATTATAGGCGCGGCGGGCGCTGCGGGCGCTGTGGGCGCTAGAGGCTTTGGATAGCTATCCTGAACCTCTAGATCTCGTGAGATATCGGCTTCTCCCTCTGAAGGATAGCTCCCTAAAGGCTTAGGGGACCCTATAGAGCCTATATCCTCTATAATCTTAATAAAGCTAGTCTTAATAACTAACCTTTTAGAGGGTATATAAACAAGATAAACGCTGGAACCTAGAGTAGTAAGCAGCCGGCCAGGGATAGTCCTAGGGGCTAGCTTCTAAAGCTTTAATCTCTGCTCCGGAGGTATTAGAACCTCATAATAAGACCCTATAGCCCTAATTTTCAAGAAGTTAGGCTTATAAATAGTCTTAGGCTCTAAGTTAGCTAGAAATAGCTACTTAGGGGTTAGAGGCTTAGTTATATTAGCGGTGATATTAACTAAGTCCACTATAGCTAGAAGGATATAAGACTATAGATATAAAGGCAGCTTAGACCACTAAAGTGTAGCCCTAAGCTGGTCTAGGATAACCCTAATAGCCCTCTTAACTAGCCTATTCTGTTTGTGAATATAGGGATAAGAGGTGCTAAAGCAAATTCCTTTAGAAGATAACCAGTGCTAAAGTTTGTTATTAATCTTAGTACCTCCGTCAAAGTGAAGGTGCCTAGGATACGTGTTATATTGGTTTTTTAGGGCCTTAAAGAAGCCCTTAATAGCAGTATAAAGGATCTAACCTTCTTTATTAGCTAATAAAAAGCACTATTTATACCGGGATTTTTAATTAATAAGTATAAGGACTAGGGCCTTCTTATTGTGTGGTATAGGTTCAATTTTAACTATATCTCCCTCTAGAATATCTAAAACCCTAGGGGGGTCCTAAATAGGTCTTTTAGTAGGTCTTCTAATAGCCTTTAATTACATATAGGCTATGTAGTTAAAATCCTTATCTTTAATAGCGGAAAAATCAGGGATCCCTTTAGCTAATTTCAAAGATTTCTTAAGTAAAGGGAGGCTAATATAGCCTAATTAAATATGCTAAAGAAGGGCTAAATCTAGTAATTTCTTATAACTAGAATCTAGCTTTTCAGAGCTATTATCCCCTAGCTCCCTCTATTACCAGGCCTCTTAAGAATCACAGGCCTCTGGGGGCAATAGATAGCCACTATTATCACCTAAGTCATTAGGGTATAGACCTTCTAAACCCCCTATAGAAGATGCCTAACTAGGAGGAGCTTCGGTGGGACATAGGGCTGAATCTTTATCTTCTTTATTGGAATTTAGTTCTTCGATTCGTTGATATTCCTCGGGATTAAATGCTGGCTGTGGAATTTGAACCTCTATAGGGTAGGAAAACCCTAATTCGGTCTTATAGGCTCTTTGCTATTGGTTGCAAAATTAAGAGCCCATAAAGGAGAGGTGGGTTAAATACTTATAGATCTTAGGAGTAGCTTGCCCCTTAATCTGCAAAAAGAAGCTATGTTTAGCAGGTTCTAGTAACCCACAGGGGCTTTTATCGGCTAGGAAAAGCTAATCTTTAGCTAGATAACCTCCCTTAAGATAGTGGGATAACCCGCTAACTAGGTAAGTATCTATACCCGGGAAATATAGGGCATCTAGTAGAGCTAAAGGCCTATATTCTGGTGGGTTTTTCTTGACTAGAATGTTAAAAACAGCGGTGCCTCTTCCTTTAGGATAAATAGGTCCTCCTGCTGTAATTATAGGGCCGGTTTGACCTTTCTTAAGAGGCTTAAAGTCCCTAAAGAAAGCCCTATTATTACAAATATAATAAGAAGAACCTGTATTATATAGAAGGGAGTTTTTAACCACATCGTTAGAGTAGCTAAAGGTAGGCTTGCTAGTAGTGTCACTAGTGGTGGTACTAGAAGTATCTAAATCAGATTCAGAATTACTACTATCCTCGCTGCTAGATTCGCTAGTATTGAAAATGGAAGGGAATCTGTACTAGAGGGATAGGAAGACCTCCCTAGTAGATTCAACGCGGCGGCTTCTAGATTCACTATAATACGACGATTCTTCAAGATATAGAGCGTTAATAGTTGAATATAGTAGATTTCTAGCTAGACAAACGATCTAACGAGCAATAAGAGGATTTTCTGAGTCCCCTTATAGACCTACTGACTATATTAACGGAAGGGGGTCACTAGCCAGGCCTTAGGAGCTATTTTTTATTTTCCGTAAAATTCATTTGTATGTGAAAAGTAAAAAATCGACTCACGACTATATAATCTAGCCACCCACATGCACTAACTAAGCAATCTAATAAGCAACCCTATAAATAAAATACATTATTAAATCCGGAAAAAATCAAGGATTCGAACAGTATAAGTCAGCCTTTTATACGACTACTAGTTCCCTAGTTACAGTCGATTTTAGCTTCCCTATAGGGTAGCCTAGTCGGCTTAGTCATACAAGCCTGTGGGTTAGTTGTATGCAGGAGCGCAGGTCACAGCCAAAGCTAGCCACAGCCAACAACGCTGCAGGCAACGCCTCGCAACTAACGTTGCAATAACGCAACTAGGCAACTAGTGGGCCTATAAAATAGTGCTATAAATAGCATAATTTTAACACTCCCTCTAGAAAAGTATGAGTTAACTAATTCAATACCTAAACTTAGCTCTTTAATAGATATCTAAGTTAACAATAAATTTAATAATAAATCTAATAACTTTTTAACTAAAATTAATAACTTTTCAACGGAATTCCAGTGTTTTTGTTGATTTTGAGTTTTTTGACTTTTTAGTTGGTTTTTAAAGCTAGGCCTTTGTATTTGTAAGGCCTAATAGTTGAATAAATTGTTGAAATTTATCATTAGGCAGGGGCTTAGTTAAGCCATCTGCAGGCATCTCTTTAGTATTTATATAGATAACCTTAGCGATACCCTTCTAAACCTTTTCTCTAGTATAGTTAAATTTTAGTAGGGTATGCTTTATTCTGCTATAAAGAGCAGGGTTATTAGCGGTCGTAATAGCGCCTTGGTTATTACTAAAAATCGGGACTAGAGGTGCTATAGGCAGCTTAATTTCCTTAAAAAGGCTATAAAGCCACTCTAGCTCCCTAATAGCTTCATATAGAGCATCTGATTCGGCCTCTAATGTCGATAAAGCTATTGTAGTTGCTTTCTTTGATTTCTAGCTAACAGGTCCTTTAGCTAGCTTATAGAGATAAGCATAGGTTAATTTAGAGGACTTATCTCCTGCGAAGTCGCTATCACAGAAGCTAATAAGGGTTGTAGAAGCCTTAATAGCGTTTTTAGACCTTCTATAAGTTATAGAATAACTTATAGATCCTAGAAGGTATCTAAGCAGATGTTTAGCAGCATTTAAGTGCTCTATATAAGGCTTAGCTAACGCTATTGAAAGCCACTGAACCGGAAAAGTAATATCAGGCCTTATAAGGAGCATTAAATATATAATAGTCCCTATAATACTCTGATATAGCTTGTGATTAGAGGGGGAAAGAGGTTTAGTTAGGTAGGCTGCCTGTTTAATAATTCTAGGTTGTAGGGGAATTTTAGCAGGCCTAGCATCTTTTATGTTAAATCTCTCTAGGGCTTCAGAAATATACTGGGATTTGTGAATAGTTAGGGTCCCTTTCTTTCGATTTCTAGTGATTTAAACGCCTAGGAAAAATTCGGCTAGCCCATGATCTTTTATAGAATAAGCTTTGTGTAATAGCTTCTTTAGCTTGTTAATATAAGCTAGATCCGGTCCTATTAGAAGACAGTCATCCACATAGGTCGCTATGTATATAGATGTAGTTAGATTGAAGAAGATAGCTAGGTTAGATATAAGGGGGTGGAAGCCTAATTTTCGAAGAAGTTCCTTTAGAGCCTGCTGCTATTCTCTAGAGCTCTATTTTAATCTATATAAAGCTTTTTAAAGGAAAATAACCTACTTTTAAGAGGGATTATAGCTATATTTCTTGAGTAATTTAGCTATTTCAGGCGAAGCAGCTTTGGCAAATTTAACGAATCCATTAGGGATCTACATATAAATAGCTTCCTTTAGTAGACTATTTAGAAAGGCCCCTATAAAATCAACCTATTTAACTTCCTAGTCATTACAAGCCGCTAGGGCTAGTAAAATCCGCTAACTAGGGGGGATGCTAGTTATAGCATAGGTTTTAATATAATCTTGACCTTCTATCTGCATAAAGCCTTTTGCAACGAGTTAGGCCTTGTGTTTTATAGGATTATTTTCTTTATCCTTTTTAAGCTTATAAATAAGCCTATTCTTTAGAACTTTTCGGCCCTTAGGAATCTAGTCTATCCCTATAAATTTAAAAGTTCTAGCAGCTAATAGCTGCTTAAATTCGCTAAAGGTTACATTAACCTATTTTTAGCTATCCTTGCTTTTTAATGCCTGCTTCTAGGTCTTAGGCGTATCTGAATTGTTATTATTATTAGCTAATGATTTAGCCTTTTATTGCGCCTTAAAGCATATCTCCTTAACGAAAGAAGATAGGTTAAAATTATCAATATCCATAGAATTAGGGTTAATTAAAGAATCCGAATCTAAAAATAGTTTTTCGATAGCACCCTTATTAGGGGCGCTAGAGCTTGGGCTCTCTAGGGGTAGCGCTGGAGGCGTTACAGCGGTCGTCCCGGGCGTTGTTATAGGCGCGGCGGGCGCTGTAGGCGCTGTGGGCGCTGGGGGCGCTAGAGGCTTTGGATAGCTATCCTGAACCTCTAGATCTTGTAAGATATTGGCTTCTCCCTCTAAAGGATAGCTCCCTAAAGGCTTAGGGGACCCTATAGAGCTTATATCCTCTATAATCTTAACAAAGCTAGTCTTAATAACTAACCTTTTAGAGGGTATATAAACAAGATAAACGCTGGAACCTAGAGTAGCAAGCAGCCGGCTAGGGATAGTCCTAGGGGCTAGCTTCTAAAGCTTTAATCTCTGCTCTGGAGGTATTAGAACCTCATAATAAGACCCTATAGCCCTAATCTTTAAAAAATTAGGCTTATAAGAGATCTTAGGCTCTAAGTTAGCTAGAAATAGCTACTTAGGGGTTAGGGGCTTAGTTATATTAGCGGTGATGTTAACTAAGTCCACTATAGCTAGAAGGATATAAGATATAAAGGTAGCTTAGACCACTGAAGTGTAGCCCTAAGCCAGTCTAGGATAACCCTAATAGCCCTCTTAACTAGCCTATTCTGTTCGTAAATATAGGGGTAAGAGGTGCTAAAGCAAATTCCTTTAGAAGATAACCAGTGCTAAAGTTTATTGTTAATCTTAGTACCTCCGTCGAAGTAAAGGTGCCTAGGATACGTATTATATTGGTTTTTTAGGGCCTTCCAGAAGCCCTTAATAGTAGTATAAAGGGTCTAACCTTCTTTATTAGCTAATAAAAAGCACTATTTATACCGGGATTTTTGATTAATAAGTATAAGGACTAGGGCCTTCTTATTATATGGTATAGGTTTAATTTTAACTATATCTCCCTCTAGAATATCTAAAACTCTAGGGGGGTCCTAAATAGGTCTTTTGGTTAGTCTTCTAACAGCCTTTAATTGTATACAGGCTATATAGTTGAAATCCTTGTCTTTAATGGCGGAAAAATCAGGGATCCCTTTAGCTAATTTTAAAGATTTCTTAAGTAAAGGGAGGCTAATGTAGCCTAATCAAATGTGCTAAAGAAGGGCTAAATCTAGTAATTTCTTATAACTAGAATCTAGCTTTTTAGAGCTATTATCCCCTAGCTCCCTCTGTTGCCAGGCCTCTTAAGAATCACAGGCCTCTGGGGGCAATAGATGGCCACTATTATTACCTAAGTTATTAGGGTATAGACCTTCTAAACCCCCTATAGAAGATGCCTGACTAGGAGGAGCTTCGGTGGGACATAGGGCTGAATCTTCGTCTTCTTTATTGGAATTTAGTTCTTCGATTTGTTAATATTCCTCGGGATTAAATGCTGGCTGCGGAATTTGAACCTCTATAGGGTAGGAAAACCCTAATTCGGTCTTATAGGCTCTTTGCTGTTGGTTTCTTTGTTGTTGGTTATAATATTAAGAGCCTATAAAGGAGAGGTAGGTTAAATGCTTGCAGATCTTAGGAGTAGCTTGCCCCTTAATCTGCAAAAATAAGCTGTGTTTAGTAGGTTCTAATAACCCACAGGGGCTTTTATTAGCTAGGAAAAGCTAATCTTTAGCTAGATAACCTCCCTTAAGATAGTGGGATAAACCGCTAACTAGGTTAGTATCTATACTAGGGAAATATAGGGCATCTAGCAGAGCTAAAGGCCTATATTCTGGTGGATTTTTCTTAACCAGAACGTTAAAAACAGCGGTGCCTCTTCCTTTAGGATAAATAGGTCCTCCTACTGTAATTATAGGGCCGGTTTAACCTTTCTTAAGAGGCTTAAAGTCCCTAAAGAAAGCCCTATTATTATAAATATAATAAGAAGAACCTGTATTATATAGAAGGGAGTTTTTAACCACATTATTAGAGTAGCTAAAAGTAGGCTTGCTAGTAGTGTCACTAGTAGTAGTGGTACTAGAAGTATCTAAATCAGATTCGGAATCACTACTATCCTCGCTGCTAGATTCGCTAGAATCTAGTTCTTTAACGTATCCCATGGCTAGGCTATAGCCTAATATAAAGGCAGCTTCTTTTCCTTTATCTTTATCCCCATTGCCACTCTTCTTCTTCTGCTTTTTCTTCCTAGAGGCTTTAGAAGGGTTTAAATCCTTCTTATCCTGCTCTTTAGTAGCGTTAGTAGAGTCCTTCTTAGTATTAGGATTAGATTTCTTCTCCTTATCCTTAGAATTTCCCTTATTATTAGAAGCCTTATAGCTAAGAGCTTTAGCCACAGGAGAGGTTTTATCCCTCTGTTCTTCTAATAAATCCGCTATAAGGAACTGTAAATTTAGGGTATTTACAGGCAGCCCTTGTGCCCTAGCAGCTCTAATAGTAAATCTTTGTCTCTTAGCCTAGCTAGGAAAGGTCTGCTTTAATGCGTTAATATAATAGTTTACTTAATTAATAGGAGCGATCTCTACACTATAAAGTTATAGTCTAGCTAGTAGGTTATTAAAATTAGCATTAAAAGCCTCTAAAGATCCCTTATAATTTGAAAAATTTAGGGAGTGGTAGCTAGCGTATAGCGTACCTCGCTGGATTTTAGCACTCTATAAATATTACCTAATAAGGACTTTATAGGCTTCTTTAGGGGATTTTTGCTAATATATAGCTACCTGCGGTCCTGGTTAACAGCTATCTCTTAATATTATTAAAAGAATAGCTTGATTATAGTTAGCTAGATAGCCTGCTAAGCTAGGATTATCTATAAATTTAGGCAATCCTAGGGCTCTAAATTATATGCTTAGGGCTTGCTTCCACTAATTATAGTTTTTAGGGCCTTTTAGCTTAGCTCCCTTAGGAATAGAGTAAACCTTCTTATTTAGTTCCTTAATAGTACCTATATTAAAGGTAGCTTATAAGTTACTAGAAGGTAAACTCGCAGAAGTAGTAGCAGTAGGCAGGTCTTCTACTAGAGCTTTAGTATTTTCTTCCCTTAGCTTAGTAGAATCCTAAAGACCTTATATAGTAGTTATAGTTTGCGTTAATTTATCTAATAGATCTTTAATACTAGCCTTGTTTTTTAGATAATTTAACTTAGTATACTTAATAAAATTAGTTAAGGTCTTACCTTATTATTTAATTTAGCTCTATATCTATTATTATAGTTATAAAGCACTAGCTTAAATAGCTAGACCTTCTATTTCTATCCTATTAGGATCCCTAGGAGGGCTAGAAGAAGGGCCTATAGCAGGTCCCTTACCCTTATAATTTAGTGGTGCTATCTCTAAAAGTTCCTATATAAGATCTCTAAATTTCTTCCTATTATAAATATTACGCGCTAGAAGCTAGGTTATAGTGTAACCAGGCTGCGCATGTAAATTGTGCGGCGGGGCTGTTTAAAAGGGTGCCCCTTAAGGTCTAAAAGTAGGTCTGTGGTATGCGTAGGCAGAAATAGACTAGAGAAGATTCTCTATAAAAATTTTCTTAATACTAAAAATAGGATTATAGGTAATAGGTATTATAGAAGCTATAACGTAATATAATATAGTGTATAGTGCGTGCAATGTAGTGTAATAGGTTAAAAAGCCTAGTATAGATATACTAGATGTTTAATGATTTATAAAAGGATATAGCGTATCTATAGAGTAGATAATATTAAATATAATAGTTATGGCAGTAAATAGAATTACTAAAAGAGGTTATGGTTATAACTAGATAGTTATAGTTGTAATGTGGTGGTTGTAGGTGCGGCTGTAAATAAATTTAACACTAAGGGTCTGATGTTATAATGCGTGATACTAGCGGATAAAAAGCTTTAAAAGCTAGCGGTTTCCTTCGTAATCTAAGAGCCCATAGGTCTAGTAGAGAGTAACTAGTACCTAAAATCAAGCACTAATCGCAGTAGAATAACGCAGTAATGTAGTAATCTTTAGGCCTTCTAGGCTTATAACCTATTAAAAATAGAAGGGGAATCTAGCTAGAGGGATAGGAAGACCTCCCTAGTAGATTCTAACGCAGCGGCTTCTAGATTCACTATAATATAATGATTCTTTAAGATATAGAGCGTTAATAGTTAAATATAGTAGTGTTAAAATTATGCTATTTATAGCACTATTTTATAGGCCCACTAGTTGCCTAGTTGCGTTGTTGCAACGTTGGTTACAAGGCGTTGCCTGCAGCGTTGTTGGCTGTGGCCAGCTTTGGCTGTGACCTGCGCTCCGCGCACAACCAACCCACAGGCTTATATGACTAAGCCGACTAGGCTACCCTATAGGGAAGCTAAAATCGACTATAACTAGGGAACTAGTGGTCGTATAAAAGGCTGACTTATACTGTTCGAATCCTTAATTTTTTCTGGATTTAATGATGTATTTTATTTATAGGGTTGCTTATTAGATTACTTAGTTAGTGCACGTGGGTGGCTAGATTGTATGGCCGTGAGTCGATTTTTTACTTTTCCCATATAAATGAATTTTGCGGAAAATAAAAAATAGCTCCTAAGACCTGGCTAGCGACCCCCTTCCGTTAATACGGTCGGTAGGTCTATAAGGGGAACTTAGAAAATCCTCTCATTGCTCGTCAGATCGTTTGTCTAGCTGAAATCTACTATATTCAACTATCAAAGCTCTATATCTTATGAAGAATCGTCGTATTATAGTGAATCTAGAAGCCGCCGCGTTGAATCTACTAGGGAGGTCTTCCTATCCCTCTAGTATAGATTCCCTTCCATTTTCAATAGGTTATAAGCCCGGAAGGCCTATAAGATTACTACATTACTACGTTATTCTACTGCGATTAGTGCTTAATTTTAGGTACTAGTTACTCTCTACTAGACCTATAGGCTCTTAAGATTACAAAGGAAACCGCTAGCTTTCGAAGCTTTTTATCCGCTAGCATCACGCATCGCAACGCCAGACCCTTAGTGTTAAATTCAACTATAGCCGCACCTGCAACCACCACATTGCACCCGCAACTACTAGTTGTAACCACCTTTTTAGTGATTCTATTCACTGCCGCGACCGTTATATATTAATATTATCTACTCTATAGATACGCTGCATCCTTTTATAAATCATTGAACATCTAGTATATATATACTAGGCTTTTTGACCTATTGCACTACGTTGCACGCACTATACATCACGTTACGTTGCGTTGTGGCTGCTGCAATACCTATATCCTACGATTCCTATCCGTTATTTTTGGTGTTGAGAAAATTTTCGCAGAGAATCTTCTCCGGTCCGTTTCTGCCCGCGTATACCGTAGACCCACTTTTAGACCTCGAGGGGCACCCTTTCAAACAGCCCCGCTACATAATTTGCGTGCGCAGCCTGGTTACACCACAACCAGCTTCTAGCGCGCGATATTTGTAACAGGAAGAAATTTGGAGATCTTACATAGGATATCTTTTAAGATCCTAGGGAATTTTGAGAGATAGCACCACTGAGTTATAATAAGGGTAAGGGACCTGCTGCAGGCCCTTCTAGCCCTCCTAGGGACCCTAATAGGATGGATATAGAAGGTCTGGCTGTTCAAGCTAGTGCTTTACAACTGCAATAATAGATGCAGAGCCAAATTGAATAACAAGGCAAGACCTTAACTGATTTTATTAAGCATACTAAGTCAAATCGTCTAAAAAACAAGGCTAGCATTAAAGATCTATTAGATAAATTAACGCAAACCATGACTGCTATGTAAGGTCTTTAGGATTCTTCTACTAAGCTAAGGGAAGAAAATACTAAAGCTCCGGTAGAAGACCTGCCAGCTACTGCAACTACTTCTGCGAGTTTACCTTCTAGTAACTTATAAGCTGCCTTTAATATAGGGGCTATTAAGGAACTAAATAAAAAGGTTCACTCTATTCCTGAGGGAGCTAAGTTAAAAGGCCCTAAAAACTATAATCAGTGGAAGCAAGCCCTGAGCATCTAATTTAGAGCCCTAGGATTACCTGAATTTATAGATAATCCTAGCTTAGTAGACCATCTAGCTAACTGTGATTAAGCTATTCTTTTAATGATATTAAGAGATAGCTGTCAACCAGGACCGCAGGCAGCTATATATTAGCAAAAATCCCCCGAAGAAGCCTATAAAGTCCTTATTAGGCAGTATTCGTAGAGTGCTGAAATCTAGCGAGGTACGCTATACGCTAGCTACCACTCCCTAAATTTTTCAAATTATAAGGGATCTTTAGAGGCTTTTAATGCTGATTTTAATAACTTACTAGCTAGACTACAGCTTTATAGTGTAGAGATCGCTCCTATAGATCAAGTAAACCATTATATTAACGCATTAAAGCAGACCTTTCCTAGTTAGGCTGAGAGACAAAGATTTACTATCAGAGCTGCTAGGGCACAAGGGCTGCCTGTAAATACCTTAAATTTACAGTTCCTAATGGCTGATTTATTAGAAGAGCAGAGGGATAAAACCTCCCCTGTGGCTAAAGCTCTTAGCTATAAGGCTTCTAATAATAAGGGAAATTCTAAGGATGAGGAAAAGAAGTCACCTTCTAATCCTAATACTAAGAAGGACTCTACTAACGCCACTAAAGAGCAGGATAAGAAGGATTTAAACCCTTCTAAAGCCTCTAGGAAGAAAAAGCAGAAGAAGAAGAGTGGCAACGGGGATAAAGATAAAGGAAAAGAAGCTGCTTTTGCGTTAGGCTATAGCCTAGCCACGGGATACGTTAAAGAACTAGATTCTAGCGAGTCTAGTAGCGAGGATAGTAGTGATTCTAAATCTGATTTGGATACCTCTAGTACCACTACTACTAGTAACACTACTAGCAAGCCTACTTTTAGCTACTCTAATAATATAGTTAAAAACTCCCTTCTATATAATACAGGTTCTTCTTATAATATTTGTAATAATAGGGCTTTCTTTAGGGACTTTAAGCCTCTTAAGAAAGGTCAAACCAGCCCTATAATTACAGTAGGAGGACCTATTTATCCTAAAGGAAGAGGCACCGCTGTTTTTAACGTTCTGGTCAAGAAAAATCCACCAGAATATAGGCCTCTAGCTCTGTTAGATGCCCTATATTTCCCCGGTATAGATACTAACCTAGTTAGCGGTTTATCCCACTATCTTAAGGGAGGTTATCTAGCTAAAGATTAGCTTTTCCTAGCTAATAAAAGCCCCTGTGGGTTACTAGAACCTGCTAAACACGGCTTCTTTTTGCAGATTAAGGGGCAAGCTACTCCTAAGATCTGCAAGCATTTAACCCACCTCTCCTTTATGGGCTCTCAATATTACAACTAACAACAAAGAGCCTATAAGACCGAATTATTAGGGTTTTCCTACCCTATAGAGGTTCAAATTCCACAGCCAGCATTTAATCCCGAGGAATATCAACGAATCAAAGAATTAGACTCCGAAGACGAAGATTCAGCCCTATGTCCCACCAAAGCTCCTCCTAGTCAGGCATCTTCTATAGGGGGTTTAGAAGGTCCATACCCTAATGACTTAGGTGACGATAGTGGCCGTCTAGTGCCCCCAGAGGCCTGTGATTCTCAAGAGGCCTGGCAACAGAGGGAGCTAGGGGATAATAGCCCTGAAAAGCTAGATTCTAGCTATAAGAAATTGCTAGATTTAGCCCTTCTTTGGCACATTTGATTAGGCCACATTGGCCTCCCTTTACTTAAGAAGTCTTCGAAATTAGCTAAAGGGATTCCTGATTTTTCCGCCATTAAAGACAAGGATTTCAACTGCATAGCCTGTATGCAATCGAAAGCTATTAGAAGACCAACTAAAAGACCTATTTAGGACCCCCCTAGGGTTTTAGATATCCTAGAGGGAGATACGGTTAAAATCGAACCTATACCACACAATAAGAAGGCCCTAGTCCTTATACTTATTAATCGAAAATCCCGGTATAAATGGTGCTTTTCATTAGCTAATAAAGAAGGTCAGACCCTTTATACTACTATTAAGGGCTTCTTTAAGGCTCTGAAAAACCGATATAACGCGTATCCTAGGCACCTTCACTTCAACGGAGGTACTGAGATCAACAACGAACTTCAGCACTAGTTATCTTCTAAAGGAATTTGCTTTAGCACCTCTTGCCCCTATATTCACGAACAGAATGGGCTAGTTAAGAGGGCTATTAGGGTTATCCTAGACCGGCTTAGGGCTACACTTCAGTGGTCTAAGCTGCCTTTATATCTATGGTCTTATATCCTTCCAGCTATAGTGGACTTAGTTAACATCACCGCTAATACAACTAAGCCCCTAACCCCTAAGCAGCTATTTCTAGCTAACTTAGAGCCTAAGACTATCTATAAGCCTAACTTCTCGAAAATTAGGGCTATAGGGTCTTATTGTGAGGTTCTAATACCTCCGGAGCAGAGATTAAAGCTTCAGAAGCTAGCCCCTAGGACTATTCCTGGCCGGCTGCTTGCTACTCTAGGTTCTAGTGTTTATCTTGTTTATATACCCTCTAAAAGGTTAGTTGTTAAGACTAGCTTTGTTAAGATTATAGAGGATATAAGCTCTGTAGGGTCCCCTAAGCCTTTAGGGAGCTATCCTTCAGAGGGAGAAGCCGATATCTCACGAGATAATCTAGAGGTTCAGGATAGCTATCCAAAGCCTCTAGCGCCCCCAGCGCCCACAGCGCCTATAGCGCCCGCCGCGCCTATAACGCCCGGGACGACCGCTATAACGCCTCTAGCGCTACCCCTAGAGAGCCCAAGCTCTAGCGCCCCTAATAAGGGTGCTATCGAAAAACCGTTTTTAGATTCGGATTCTCTAATTGACCCTGATTCTATGGATATCGATGATTTCAACCTATCTTCCTTCGTTAAGGAGATATGCTTTAAGGCACAACAAAAGGCTAAATCGTTAGCTAATAACAATAACGATTCGGATACACCTAAGACATGGAAGCAAGCTTTAAAAAGCAAGGATAGCCAAAAATAGGTTAATGCTACTTTTAGCGAATTTAAGTAGCTACTAGCTGCCGGAACTTTTAAATTTATAGGGATAGACCAAATTCCTAAGGGCCGAAAAGTTCTTAAAAATAGGCTTGTCTATAAGCTTAAAAAGGATAAAGAAAATAATCCTATAAAACACAAGGCCTGACTCGTTGCAAAAGGCTTTATGCAGATAGAAGGTCAAGATTATATTGAAACCTATGCTGCAACTAGCATCCCCCCTAGTTAGCGGATATTACTAGCCCTAGCGGCTTGTAATGACTGGGAAGTTAAACAGGTCGATTTTATAGGGGCCTTTCTAAATAGTTGTTATGGACTGGCCCCTAGGCGACTGCGATAGGGCGTCGGTATAGTATTAAGAAACTTAGGGAAAGAGAAGAGGAAGGTAGGAAACCTATCCTCACTAGGGCTCTTATAACCCCCTAACTACCTTACACTTATCCTTTTCCCTATGCCTTTATATGTGTAGCATATATGCCTTCTAGACTTAGGGCCCTTGGGATTTGCCCCTACACATATATAACATATATGCACTTCGGCAGATGCTTAGGACTTATCCATCCCTACGCATACGCAACACATGTGCACTCTGGAGAATGCTTAGGCAAAGCCTAAGCCCTTACATATGCCCTTACTCCTCCTCTTTAACGTGTTATATAAGCCTATTATTTTAATCCTAGGACTAGACTAGGCACGTAACGCGGTCACTAAGCCCTGCGTTATTATTATATTAACCCTAGCCCTATCTTAAACCTTCTATTCTATTATTTTATTTTAGTCCTAGGCATAGGCTAGGCATGTAACGCGGTTATTAAGCCCTGCATTATTATTATATTAACCCTAGCCCTGCCCCTACTTTCTATCTACTATTTATTTTATTATAACTTTTACTTTCCCCTATATAGAAAATTCTCTAAGATATTATAAACCCTATTATACCTTCCTATTACACCCCTCTAAATAACACTTTATTTACCTATTATCCCTATATTACACCCTTATTAAATATAGCTAACTATAGTAGTAACTATTATAGTAACTCTAGTTATTATCCTCCTTATATCCTAGCTATTCCCTCTATACCTATAAATTAGTCTATTAGTAAGTTCCTTATAGAAGGAAACTTAGATAATAAGGAGTATACTACTCTATAAGTAGTGTAGCAGCCCTATAGGCTATATATTAAGAAATCCCTTACTATAGGTATCCTAAACTATAGTCCTCCCCCTAGTAGTACCTCCTATCTCCTATATTAGCGAAACTATATAACCTATATTTAGATAATAAGGTATTTATCTATAGACCCTTAACTTTAATATTACTTAAAGGATCTTAAGGCTATAATTAAGGTAGGTAACTATATTATCTAGCCTAGCATCCTAAAGATAGTAAAAACTAAGTAATAGATGCTAGTGCTATCCTAGGGCTTCTATGCCCTTATAAGTTAATAGAAAGCCCTTCTAGACTAGGCCTAGTTTAACCTAGCTCCTATTTATTCTGCCCTTAGGGCATCCCCTTCTTCTACCTTCCCTACTATAGCCCTAAATAAACTTAAGATTATTCCTTTTAGCTATAGTAGCCCTATAAGTAGCTATAGTATAGTAGGGTCTATATAGTAAGTTATAGGTATTCTACTCTAATAAAACTAGTAGATTATAGGTAGTCTAAATACTATATATTAGGAATACTATAATTAATCTACTCTCCTCCTTAAAGCTCTTTCTCCCTATTACTATAGTAGTTAATAATATATTAAGTATAAAAATAACTTACCTTCTTATTATCACTATAAACACTCCTAACTTAGCCCTAACCTAGGGCCTATTAACTATTATATCTAACGTACCCTAACTAGTAGGCGCCCCCTAGCACTAGACCCTATCCTTTACTTATCCCCTACTAGAGGCTAACCTAGAGATAGGTTAACCTTTATACTTACTAATTATTATTCTACCTATACTATCTAGAACTATAGAAATATCTATCCCCCCTATTATAATACTACCTATGCCCCTATTATACCTATAGTAACGCTAGCTACTATCCCCCTTAACTATAATAATAAATTAGTTAGGGGCTTAAGTAATATATCTATTATAATAGGTAGGGAGTATTAAGTTTACCCTAGTGGTTATTATAAGTTAATAGGATGTAGACTAGGTGTGCCTTATATATTATTAGAAGTCTCTATAGAAGTATAAGTAGTTTATAATTAATTTAGTCTATTATTATATTATATATCTCCCTACCTTACCTTAAACTTATTAAGGGCTTATATCTATACTATACTTTCTAATAGCTCCTATATTAGCTAAATATATCTTACCTATTTTACTAGTATATTATATCTCCTTCCCTAACCTAGGGCATTCTATACTACTAGAATCTATTCTACCTAGTACTCCTTAATAAGTTTATTATTATTCTCTATTAGGACCTATTCTAGCCCTAGGTAAGAGTCCTAAAGCCTCTAGCTAGGAAGAGGGTCCTCTATAGCTTATTTAATAAGGTCTATATAGAAGACTAGATAGATACCCCTAGGGATATCTAACTATACTATTAGTAGTATTAATACTTCTAAGACTATATATTTTACTATAACCTAATTAAGTTTCTATAAGGGGTAGTTTATCTTAATATTCTTTAGTAAAAGCTACACTTTATCCCCTACCTAGAACTATTCTACTAGCTATTAGGAAGCTAATATAGTGTCTTACTATCTTTATTAAGTATAGGCTATTATAGCCTACGCTAGTTAAGTACCCTCTTATAGGTGCTTAAGGAACTATATAGCTTATCCCTTAGGTATTATTATAGATACTAACTAGTCTAGTTATGTCTAAATAGGTTCTAAATTATAGCCCTAAAGTAACTTATTTAGACTAACTCCTATTATAGAAAAGGGCCTATTATTAATTATAAGCTAATAAGTAGCTAAGTGCTCTAGCTAATTAAACTATAAAAAGGAAACTATAATATATAATATTACCTAAACTTCTTAGTTTACCTACTCTATACTACTATTAGTCTATAGGTAGTAAGATATAGAGAGTAACTAGTCTATCCCTATAAGGGAGTATAATATTATTTAAAATTTTCCTAACTAGTCTAACCTTTAATCTATAATAATAGACTAGGGAAAACCCTAAAACCTCTACTAGACTATTTTAAACCGCTCTATACACTCCTTAGCCTTAATAGAGGTTATAGCTTCTAACTATATAAACTTTAAGAGTTTATCTATAATAACTATAAGATACTATAGCCTCTCTAGGGACGCTACTAGTAAGTTTATTATAAAATTAATAGAGATCTAAGACTAGAACTAATTAGGGATAGGTAAAGGCTTTAGTAAACCCTAGTATTATTACTAACTCTTATAACTACTAAAATAATAATAGTTATAAATAAACTAAGTAATGTCCTATAATATCCTATCCTAATAAAATTATTATTATAATAATTAAAATATAGTGTTATAACCTAGGTGCCCTACTACTAGCGAATTATGGTATTATTATATAAGGGTTATTATAAGCAGCTCCTAAGCTAGAATCTATATATAGCCCCTAAACTAAAGCGCTCTATATATACTTATAGAATAATCTATAACCTATTCCCTTATTAGTGCCTCTAGGGGAAACCTTTAACCCCCTTCCTAGATAGTCCTTAATTAGATACTATATATTAGGTCTAATATAATAGCCTAATCCTATAGGGACTAAAGGTACTTAGTAGTAAAAAGGACCTCCCCTACTAGTAATAGTAATACTTATATATAGTATAGTGCTAGGTTAGTATTATCCCTCTATTCCTTAGGTAATAGTAAGAGTTATATAATTATAATAGGCTATAGGATATACCCTATCCTTAGAGGTAATCTAGTCTAGTCCTACTCCCTCTAGGAAAGGGTATCTAGGTATTAGGCTTATATACTAGGTCTATATTATAGGTAAAAGTTAAATAGTGTAAGTATATCTACCTACTAAGCCTATCTCTCTAATATTAACTAAGGAGTAGTAAAGTACTCTAGGTTCTTATAATCTATATAGATAGTAAATAGATAAGATATGCCTTAAAGTTCTGCTAACTATACCTTAAGGTAAGAGATAATAGTAAGTAACTCCTTATTATAGATTATATAATTCTTCTATAAGGATATAAGGCTAGTAGAAAAGTAAGTAACTAGGTATAGAATACTATTAGGACCTTATTATAAGAGGCACCTACTAATAGCTTTACCTAAATAATTAGCTTCTACTACTATTAGCTAGTCTAGGTCCTATTACACTAGTACTAGATATATAATAAAGGTATCTTTTAACCTCTTAAAGGCCCTCTCTTCCTTAGGTCCCTATTAGAAAGGGACATTCCTCTTAGTAAGTTATATTAGTAGAGCCGCTATCTCTAAGAAGTTACTAATAAAATTGCGGTAAAAATTTGTAAATCCTAGGAAGCTATAAACCCTATATAGTTTTATAGGTGCTACCTATTCCCTTATAGCTATAACCTTTATAGGATCTAGGTGGATTAAGTAGCCTGCTATAATAATATATCCTAGGTACTAAACCTCTTTTATAGCGAACATAGACTTATTAAGGTTAAGGTATAGACCTATAGCCCTTAAGTAACTAAGGACTAACTAGACCTTCTTTATATAATCCTTCCTTAACCCCCCTAAATAAACCAGGATATTATTAAGGTAGGCTATAATAAAGTCTCCTAGTATATCCCCTAAGGATTTATTAATATAACACTAGAAGGTTATAGGTATACTAGCTAAGCTAAAGGGGTAGACTAGCTATTTAAATAAACTAAACCTTATATAGAACGCTATAAGGTGCTCTTAGCCCTTAGCTATCTATAGTTTATAAAACGCTATGTAGATATCTACCTTTATAAACTAATACACTTAGGATAGGGAATATAGTGTCTCTTTAATTAGTAGAAGAGGGTAATAGTTTTATGCTATTATCTTATTAAGAGCGTAGTAGTCTACGTAGAAACGCTAGCTACTATTTACCTTTTTAATAAGAAGGACAGGGGCTATAGCCACTAAGGAGCTAGTATAGATCTATTCCTTATCTATTAGATCTATAATCTAGCGCTAAACCTCTAAAAGCTAATCCTATAGTATATTATATAAGGGTCCCTATAGGAGTGCTAGTTTAGACCTATCTAGGTTCTTACATATATATATATAGTAGTTAAGGGACCCTCTATAAGGGGGTAAGCTATTAGCCTTAGACTTATTAAAGAGGTCTATAAAGTCCACTAACTCCTTAGGTAGCGCTAATATATTAGGAGTAGCTAGCTCTATCTTAGGCACTATAATCTATAGTACTATTATTATCTCCTTTAAGCTTATAGTAATAAACCTTATAGTAGTGTCCTTATTCTAGTATACCCTATAAGCCTTAGTAGCGTATAGGGATCTAATAATTCCCTATATTAGGACCTCTATTACCTAAGTAAAGGACTTAGAAACGCAAAGGCCCTCTATAGCTCTAATAACTAGTTATTATTATACTATATAAATCACCACTCTACGCTGCTCTAACTAAGGTATTCTAAATATCACATCCTAGGTTAGGCTAGGGATAATATATAGGTATATAAATAACTCCTAGCTATCTATATTAATTCTAGTGCGCACTATATAGGTTATAGAAGAGGTGTCTTCCTTAACCTACTTTCCTTTCTATTCTATTTCTACTATAGTATAAACACGCCTCTATTTTAGTAACTATATAAGCTCTAGGCTAAGCTATCTTGCCGCTAATTTGCTTATAGCACTATAGTAATTATAACTATAATTAATTTAGATATTAATAAAATAATATATATTAAAAAGTATAGAAATAAGGAATAGTAGTTAGTTTATATATTTTACTATATCCTATTCTATTTCTATATAGTAATTAAAATCATCCTATAATATAGAAGTTAACTAGCCTATTAGCCCCTATATAAGACTCTACTTAGGGGCTACTTATTTTCTATAGGAGGGATATTTACCTCCTTATCTACGCTTTCCTTATCTACCCTAGATATATTAACGCTAACCTACTAGCGCTAAGGCAGGAGAAGGGTATATTCTTAAATAAAGTAGTCCTTAGACCTATATTAGAGGTAGTATCTTTCTTAGTAGTGTCTAGCTAGTACTGCCTCTAATACCTATTTTGCCTATTCTATATTTAGGGCAGCCTTTACTTCCTTACCCTTCTTCTTAGCCTATTTCCCTAGCTAGGTCCCTACTATATAAACTCCTATTATTAGAGTGTTACCCTTATAGTTAGTTAGGCTTAAGGGTTTAGGGTATAGGACCCCACGTTAGGTCTAATACTTATTCTCTAAGGTAAGGGCCTTAATATTAACCACTATCTTATAATATTATATAACCGCTATATACTAATTATAATAGCTTATGCCCTGCCCTACACTAATTTCTTAAAGATACTTATTAAGTATGTATTAAAGCTTTACTAGCTTTATATTATCTACCTAAAGATCCCCCCTAGCTAATAAAAGCTTATCTATAAAGTAAATAAAGAATATAGAGAATACCTCCCTAGGTCCTTATTCTATTTAGTTAAGCTCTATAAGGGCTATCTCCTATCTATATAGGTTAGTAAATATAGTCTTAAGATACTCTAGGAACTTAAAGGGATTAAAGTTAATATTTTTACCTAACTTAAAGAAGTTAGCTACCTAGGACTATACCTTAGAGGAGAGGTTCTAGTAAATAAATATCTACCTATCCTTATTAGTACTAATAAAGTCCTTATCTACTAGTAGCTTATACTCTATTAGGAGCCTCTATATAGTAAATATAGCCTTATTACTATTATATAGGTTGCCTATAGGGATTAGTTTTTACTTTAATTTAGCTACTATAGCTACCTATAGGGTAGTAAATATAGTAGGGGTTAGGGCTTAGCGCTAAACCCTAGGGTTTAGTTAAGTTAGTTAGGCTAAGGGTCCTATATAATCTATTAAGGGTCCTATATAATTTATATTAACCTACTCCTAGAGTTATACTATTTCTACTATCTACTTATTTAGTATATAGTAAAGCATTTTAAATTATACTTACTAAGCTACTAGGGGCGCTATAGCATTAGATCCTAGGGTAATAGTCCCCTAGTTAGGATAATCCTAAGGTTAAAGTGTGTTTTATATACCTATTAGTGCGTCTATTAGTATATTAAAATCTATTTTATTATCTTTTAGTAGCTATTATAAGACTAAAGGAAGTTTCTTAATTATTATAGACTAGCCCCTAGGTAACTATAATAGGGCATTAGTATAGTATTAAGAAACTTAGGGAAAGAGAAGAGGAAGGTAGGAAACCTATCCTTACTAGGGCTCTTATAACCCCCTAACTACCTTACACTTATCCTTTTCCCTATACCTTCATATATATAGCATATATGCCTTCTAGACTTAGGGCCCTTAGGATTTGCCCCTGCATATATATAACATATATGCACTTTAGCAGATGCTTAGGACTTATCCATCCCTACGCATACGCGACATGTGTGCACTCTGGAGAATGCTTAGGCAAAGCCCAAGCCCTTACAATAGTCTACTAAAGGAAGCTATTTACATGCAGATCCCTGATGGATTCGTTGAATTTGCCAAAGCTGCTACGCCTGAAATAGCTAAATTACTTAAAAAATATGGCTATAATCCCTCTCAAAAGCAGGTTATTTTCCTACAGAAAGCTTTATATGGATTAAAACAGAGCTCTAGAGAGTGGCAGCAGGCCCTAAAGGAACTTCTTCGAAAATTAGGCTTCCACCCCCTTATATCTAACCTAGCTATCTTCTTCAACCTAACTATATCTACATATATAGCGACTTATGTGGATAACTGTCTTCTAATAGGACCGGATCTAGCTTATATCAATAAGCTAAAGAAGCTATTACACAAAGCTTATCCTATAGAAGATCGTGGGCTAGCCGAATTCTTCCTAGGCGTTCAAATCACTAGAAATCAAAAGAAAGGGACCCTAACTATCCACCAGTCCCAGTATATTTCTAAGGCCCTAGAGAGATTTAACATAAAAGATACTAGGCCTGCTAAAATTCCCCTATAACCCGGAATTATAAAGCAGGCAGCCCACCTAACTAAACCTCTTTCCCCCTCTAATCACAAGCTTTATTAAAGTATTATAGGGACTATTATGTATTTAATGCTCCTTACAAGACCTGATATTGCCTTTCCGGTTTAGTGGCTTTTAACAGCGTTAGCTAAGCCTTATATAGAGCACTTAAATACTGCTAAACATCTGCTTAGATACCTTCTAGGCTCTATAAGTTATTCTATAACCTATAGAAGGTCTAAGAACGCTAAAGCTTCTGCAACCCTTATTAGCTTCTGTAATAGCGACTTCGCGGGAGATAAGTCCTCTAAATTAACCTATGCTTATCTCTATAAGCTAGCTGAAGGACCTATTAGCTAGAAATTAAAGAAAGCAACTACAATAGCTTTATCGACATTAGAGGCCGAATTAGATGCTCTATGTAAAGCTATTAGGGAGCTAGAGTGGCTTTATAGTCTCTTTAAAGAGATAAAGCTACCTATAGCACCTCCTGTTCCGATTTTTAGTGATAACCAAGGCGCTATTATAACCGCTAATAACCCTGCTCTTTATAGCAGAACAAAGCATACCCTACTAAAATTTAACTATACTAGAGAAAAGGTACAGAAGGGTATAGCTAAGGTTATCTATATTAATACTAAAGAGATGCCTGCAGATGGCTTAACTAAGCCCCTGCCTAACGATAAATTTCAACAATTTATTCAACTATTAGGCCTTACAAATACAAAGGCCTAGCTTTAAAAACAACTAAAAAAGTCAAAAAATCGAAAATCAACAAAAACACTAGAATTCCGTTGAAAAGTTATTAATATTAGTTGAAAAGTTATTGGATTATTATTGGATTTATTATTGAATTTATTGTTAACTTAGATATCTATTAAAGAGCTAAGTTTAGGTATTGAATTAGTTAACTTATACTTTTCTAGAGGGAGTGTTAAAATTATGCTATTTATAGCACTATTTTATAGGCCCACTAGTTGCCTAGTTGCGTTGTTGCAACGTTGGTTACAAGGCGTTGCCTGCAGCGTTGTTGGCTGTGGCTAGCTTTGGCTGTGACCTACGCTCCGCGCACAACCAACCCATAGGCTTGTATGACTAAGCCGACTAGGCTACCCTATAGGGAAGCTAAAATCGACTGTAACTAGGGAACTAGTAGTTGTATAAAAGGCTGACTTATACTATTCAAATCCTTGATTTTTTCTGGATTTAATAATGTATTTTATTTATAGGGTTACTTATTAGATTGCTTAGTTAGTGCACGTGGGTGGCTAGATTATATGGCCGTGAGTTAATTTTTTACTTTTCCTATATAAATGAATTTTGCGGAAAATAAAAAATAGCTCCTAAGACCCGGCTAGCGACCCCCTTCCGTCAATACAGTCGGTAGGTCTATGAGGGGAACTCAGAAAATCCTCTCATTGCTCGTCAGATCGTTCGTCTAGCTGAAATCTACTATATTCAACTATCAAAGCTCTATATCTTGTGAAGAATCGTCGTATTATAGTGAATCTAGAAGCCGCCGCGTTGAATCTACTAGGGAGGTCTTCCTATCCCTCTAGTACAGATTCCCTTCCATTTTCAATAAGTAGATTTCTAGCTAGATGAATGATCTAATGAGTAATGAGAGGATTTTCTGAGTCCCCTTATAGACCTACTAACTATATTAATAGAAGGGGGTCGCTAGCTAGGCCTTAGGAGCTATTTTTTATTTTCTGTAAAATTTATTTATATATAAAAAGTAAAAAATCAACTCATGACCATACAATCTAGCCACCCACGTGCACTAACTAAGCAATCTAATAAGTAACCCTATAAATAAAATACATTATTAAATCCAGAAAAAATCAAGGATTTGAATAGTATAAGTCAGCCTTTTATACAACTACTAGTTCCCTAGTTACAGTCGATTTTAGCTTCCCTATAGGGTAGCCTAGTTAGCTTAGTCATATAAGCCTGTGGGTTGGTTGTGAACGCAGGTCACAGCCAAAGCTGGCCGCAGCTAACAACGCTGCAGGCAACGCCTCGTAACCAACGTTGCAACAACGCAACTAGGCAACTAGTGGGCCTATAAAATAGTGCTATAAATAGCATAATTTTAACAACTTGATCTATAGGAGCGATCTCTACACTACAAAGCTGTAGTCTAGCTAGTAAGTTATTAAAATCAGCATTAAAAGCCTCTAAAGATCCCTTATAATTTGAAAAATTTAGGGAGTGGTAGCTAGCGTATAGCGTACCTCGCTAGATTTCAGCACTCTACGAATACTACCTAATAAGGACTTTATAGGCTTCTTCAGGGGATTTTTGCCAATATATAGCTGCCTATGGCCCAGGTTGGTAACTATCTCTTAATATTATTAAAAGAATAGCTTAATCATAGTTAGCTAGATAGCCTGCTAAGCTAGGATTATCTATAAATTCAGGTAATCCTAGGGCTCTAAATTGTATGCTTAGGGCTTGCTTCCACTGATTATAGTTTTTAGGGCCTTTTAACTTAGCTCCCTTAGGAATAGAGTGAACCTTCTTATTTAGTTCCTTAATAGCCCCTGTGTTAAAGGTAGCTTATAAGTTACTAGAAGGTAAACTTGTAGAAGTAGTTATAGTAGGCAGGTCTTTTACTAGAGCCTTAGTATTTTCTTCCCTTAGCTTAGTAGAATCCTAAAGACCTTATATAGTAGTTATAGTTTGCGTTAATTTATCTAATAGATCTTTAATACTAGCCTTGTTTTTTAGATAATTTAACTTAGTATACTTAATAAAATTAGTTAAGGTCTTGCCTTATTATTTAATTTAGCTCTATATCTATTATTATAGTTATAAAGCACTAGCTTAAATAGCTAGACCTTCTATTTCTATCCTATTAGGGTCCCTAGGAGGGCTAGAAGAAGGGCCTATAGTAGGTCCCTTACCCTTATAACTTAGTGGTGCTATCTCTAAAAGTTCCTATATAAGATCTCTAAATTTCTTCCTATTATAAATATCGCGCGCTAGAAGCTAGGTTATGGTGTAACTAGGCTACGCACGTAAATTATACGGCGGGGCTATTTAAAAGGGTGCCCCTTAAGGTCTAAAAGTAGGTCTATGGTATACGCGGGTAGAAATAGACTAGAGAAGATTCTCTATAAAAATTTTCTTAACACTAAAAATAGGATTATAGGTAATAGGTATTATAGTAGCTATAACGTAATGTAATGTAGTGTATAGTGCGTGTAACATAGTGTAATAGGTTAAAAAGCCTAGTATAGATATACTAGATATTTAATAATTTTTTAAAAGGATATAGTGTATCTATAGAGTAGATAATATTAAATATAATAGTTATAGTAGTGAATAGGATTACTAAAAAGAGGTTATAGTTATAACTAGATAGTTATAGTTGTAATATGGTGGTTGCAGGTGTGGCTGTAAATGAATTTTAATACTAAGGGTCTGGCGTTGCAATGTGTGATGCTAGCGGATAAAAAGCTTTAAAAGCTAGTGGTTTCCTTTATAATCTAAGAGCCCATAGGTCTAGTAGAGAGTAACTAGTACCTAAAATCAAGCACTAATCGCAGTAGAATAATGTAGTAATGTAGTAATCTTATAGGCCTTCTAGGCTTATAACCTATTAAAAATAGAAGGGGAATCTAGCTAGAGGGATAGGAAGACCTCCCTAGTAGATTCTAACGCGGCGGCTTCTAGATTTACTATAATACAATAATTCTTCAAGATATAGAGCTTTAATAGTTAAATATAGTAGATTTTAGCTAGATAAATAATCTAATAAGTAATAAGAGGATTTTCTAAGTCCCCTTATAGACCTACTAACTGTATTAACAGAAGGGGGTCACTAGCCGGGCCTTAGGAGCTATTTTTTATTTTCCGTAAAATTCATTTGTATGTGAAAAGTAAAAAATCAACTCACGACTATATAATCTAGCCACCCACGTGCACTAACTAAGCAATCTAATAAGCAACCCTATAAATAAAATACATTATTAAATCCAGAAAAAATCAAGGATTCGAACAGTATAAGTTAGCCTTTTATACGACTACTAGTTCCCTAGTTACAGTCGATTTTAGCTTCCCTATAGGGTAGCCTAGTTGGCTTAGTCATACAAGCCTGTGGGTTGGTTGTGAACGCAGGTCACAGCCAAAGCTGGCCGCAGCCAACAACGCTGCAGGCAACGCCTTGTAACCAACGTTGCAACAACGCAACTAGGCAACTAGTGGGCCTATAAAATAGTGCTATAAATAGCATAATTTTAACAATAATATATTATAGCTTACTACTATTATCTTTAGGTATAATTTACTAGATAGTAGCCTACTAACTATAGTGTAGATATAGGATCTTAATGCTACTATTTAGTAAGTTAGCTACTATAATACTATAAGTAAGAGGTAAAACTTATATAGTAGTCTTAGAAGCTTAGGATACCTATTTATAAGGAGATTTTTCTAGGGCAGGAGCTAAAGGACCAGGAGTTGCTAGGCAGACAGCAGACATGGCGAACTAGCCATAAGTTAGCAACGAGCAACCAAGGAAGCAGGGCAGTAAGAGACTGACGATGAAGAGCCCGGATTTCAATACACAGGGTGTCCACTTCTGCAGAAACCGCGACAAAGACGACATAAGCATTCACAAAGCGACTCTATAGTTACGATTATATAGCGATTAAGAGCTTATAAGTAAGGTAGGGAATAATCCGTAACCTATGTTAATAGGGCTATTATGTCTCCCTATACGTTATATTATAATATAAAAAGTTATTTAGATTTACATAGAAAATTAAGATAGTAAGTTTATACTAACTAGGTAGCTAGTTATAATTAAGGGTGATTATAAAGGAGAGGGGGAACTATATTAGGATTATAAAGGTAATAGAGTAATAGAGGCTATAAAGGTAATAGTATTATATATAGTAGGGCCTAGTTATAGCTTGTAACGCCCTAGCTATAAGGTTACTATAAGCTAGTTATATATACATAGAGGGGGTATTTAGGCGAAGGTTATATATATAGAATATAGGAGGCTAGAGATTAAAACCTTTAAGCATATACACCTACCTTCTAGCTCTATAGCTGCTACCTTGATCATACCATTACCCTGTTCATCATATTCGGCCCAGAAGCCTTGACACTAGGCTTTGTTATTGGCGTTGGCGTTAAGGAGGGCAAAAAGGGGGTCTATTATAGTAATTAGGATAGCTTTAATTTATAGGTATATATAGGCTATAGTAGGTATATATATATATATATATATAGGTTAGGGTATTTAGAAGGCTTAGGTATTTACTATACTAGGTATAGTATAAGTAGCGGGGTAGGCTAGTGGCTATATGTCAGGGTCGTGGAGACAATGGAGCGATAGAGGCAATGAAGGCAATGGCATCATGTACATACAGTAGGGCCTGGTCGCGGGTCATAGCGCCCTAGCTACAAGGTCGCCGCGAGCTAGTCACGTGCACGCTAGAGGGTGTATTTATTAAAGGTCGCACATATAGAATGTGGGAGACTAGAGATTAAAACCTTTAAGCTTAATAGCAGCTACTTCTCAATCATACCATCACTCTGTTTCATCACTCCGGCCCATAAGCCTTGACACTATATATATCTTTAAAATAGGTCTATTATATAAATAGATATTTGCTATTGTATAAATAGTAATACTCTATTAGAATGCAGCCGAGATTTCCGGACTCCGAAGATTGACAAGACGAATAATGCCTTGAAGAAACATGCGCTGTCGTGGCCTCCATTGAGTTAGTGCTATCTAGCTGGATTAAATATATAGTCAGTTTATTAACACCAGCTTATCCAAACGAGCAACTACAAGACATTAATAATGATTGTGCTTGCGCGAATTTCTACTCCAGCCAAAAAGCCAGCATTTCATACGATTACTCTGTATACATCCAAGGACAGGTTATTCTTTATGTAGTTACGACGCATCCCTATAGTGGCAAGCTGGCTGAGAGCTGCATAGGGTTGGGCAGAGGAGGAAGCAAGATCATCATCACTTGTACGATGAGAAAACCGGACATGAAACCTCAAAGATAAAGCCACCAACACCCACTACGGCTTGGCTGTGCGCTGAGAGGGGGTTGATACCTGAACTTTAAGGCCACACTGACAGGCCTTCCGTCCCCACCTGCTTTCAGCTTTCAGTCAATGCTAGTGGCCTGGCCAATGCCAGCCTGGCAACTGAACCGCCGAACGAGGGTGTCACAACGGACAGACAACTTCGGACACATTTTTGACAGAGCTCCCTCACGCCGCCTCGAACCAATTTCGTGCACAATCTCGAGAGCTGCCTGCACGCACCGCCAACCCCTCGCCATCGTTGGTGTTATAGAATCATCTTGGTTTTCTCTTGATCCCGCCTCTTCTGCTTTTCGGTCGTCTGCGTCGCCGATTGCTCTCGAAAAGATAAATGGTGGTCGAGCGATAACTTCAACCTACTTGTTGTCAACCCCACCAAGGAAAATCCATACCTTCCTTACCCGACGCTCTGTGCTAAGTCTGGGCAATTGGAATTTTACAATCACCATGAAGCTGGACGTCAAGGTAAGCCATTGGCTTTTAAGGCATATTTGTATTGAGATTGTCGACCTGGTGGCAGTGATGGACTGGCGAGCGGCCCCCACCGCCTATCTCGAACGCAGCTGCAGTCTCTCAAAGCACAGTATGCTGGAAAGGAATGACTAACACGATTTCTTGTCCCTTAGCGCCAGCTGTACGCTCGCAGCGATCGGGTGAAAGGCGTCGACTTCCATCCTCAGGAGCCATGGATTCTTACTACACTCTATAGCGGTAAAGCTCCCCCTGCATGGAACCGAGCAACTTGCAAATACTCATGGCGTGCTTGATTGTCAGGACACGTCTATATATGGTCATACGAGACTCAACAAACAGTAAAGACATTCGAGCTTACAGAAGTCCCCGTCCGAGCTGGTCGATTCGTGGCACGCAAGAATTGGATTGTCTGTGGCTCCGATGACTTCCAAATACGAGTCTATAATTACAACACATCGGAGAAGGTCGCGCAGTTCGAAGCACACCCCGACTACATTCGTGCGATCGCTGTTCATCCTACGCTTCCCTTCATTTTGACCGCATCCGATGATATGACAATCAAGTTGTGGGATTGGGACAAGGGCTGGAAGTGCGTTCAAGTTTTCGAGGGCCACAGCCATTATGTCATGGGCATTGCCATCAACCCAAAGGACACCAACACCTTTGCCTCTGCATGTTTAGATCGCACGGTTAAGATCTGGAGCCTGGGTTCATCTACTGCCAACTTCACCCTTGAGGCCCACGAAACCAAGGGTGTAAATCACGTCGATTACTACCCCCACTCCGACAAGCCTTATCTTCTTACCACCTCCGATGATAGAACTGTCAAGATCTGGGACTACACCACCAAGTCTCTCATAGCCACTCTGGAGGGCCACACAAACAACGTGTCCTTCGCTTGCTACCATCCTGAGCTTCCCGTCATCGTCTCGGGTTCCGAGGATGGCACCATTCGCATTTGGCATGCAAATACATATCGATTCGAGCAGTCCTTGAACTATAGCCTCGAGCGAGCTTGGTGTGTCTCCTATCAGAAGGGGAAACAGGGAATTGCAGTAGGATTCGATGATGGCGCTGTCGTGGTCAAGCTGGGACGAGAGGAGCCCGCCGTGTCCATGGATGCGTCCGGCAAATTGATCTGGGCGAGACACAATGAGGTCGTATCTTCCATAATCAAGGGGGATGTCTCGCTCAAGGATAACGACCCGATCTCCCTCCCAATAAAGGATCTGGGCACCTGTGAAGTATACCCACAGACTTTAATACACTCACCGAACGGTCGCTTTGTTGCAGTTTGTGGAGACGGCGAATACATCATCTATACGGCCTTGGCCTGGCGCAACAAGGCTTTTGGCTCCGCCTTGGACTTTGTTTGGGGCTCCAAGGAAAACAGCAACGACTTTGCCATTCGGGAATCAGCGATGAGCGTGAAGATGTACAAGAACTTCACTGAGAAGACCGGCGGTCTTGATGTTGGCTTCCAGGCTGATGGCCTTACGGGCGGAGTCCTTCTTGGCGTCACTGGACAAGGCGGCATTTCGTTCTTTGATTGGGCTACTGGCGGTCTGGTCCGAAGAATTGAGGTTGAACCTAAGCAAGTCTACTGGTCCGAAAGTGGAGAGCTAGTCGCCATTGCCTGCGAGGATAGCTGCTATGTCTTGCGCTTCTCTCGGGAGAATTACATTGAGGCTGCTCAGTCCGGCCAAGTCGAGGAAGATGGTGTCGAGGCTGCGTTTGAAGTCGTCACAGACATCAGTGAAAGGTGAGTGGGCTTAGCGTCCAACACGAGACACTATCTGAAGCGCACTCTCTGGCTAACAGAAGTCGCAGCGTTCGAACCGGCGAATGGGTCGGCGATTGCTTCCTCTACACTAACAACACCAATCGATTGAACTACCTGGTCGGCGATCAGACTTACACCGTGTCCCATTTTGACAAGCCCATGTACATCCTGGGCTATATCCAACGAGACTCGAGAATCTACCTAGCCGACAAGGATGTCAACGTTACGTCTTTTGGACTCTCGCTTCCTGTTTTGGAGTACCAGACGTTGGTCCTTCGCGAGGATATGGAGACTGCGGCTGAACTTCTCCCCACCATCCCCTCTGACCAACTCAACAAGATCGCCAGATTCCTGGAGGGACAAGGCCACAAGGAGCTGGCTTTGGAGGTTGCTACCGATCCCGAGCACAAATTTGACCTTGCTCTATCCTTGAACCAACTGGACACCGCCCTAGAACTGGCCCGGGCTGCAGATGTCGAGCACAAGTGGAAGACTGTTGGTGATTCTGCCCTAGCAGCTTGGGATGTGGTTTTGGCTGCTGAATGTTTCAGCCACGCCAAGGATCTTGGCTCTTTACTCCTTCTTCATTCTTCTACCGGGGACAGAGAGGGGTTGAAAGCCCTCGCCAAGCAAGCAGAGGAAGCAAACGCCCACAACATTGCATTCTCATGCTCGTGGCTATTGAGTGATGTTGAAAACTGTGTGGAGATCCTGAAAAAGACGGGAAGGCTGGCCGAAGCCGTGTTCTTTTCACAAACATACAAGCCTAGCTTGACAGCACCACTCGTGAAGGAGTGGAAAGAGGGACTGGAGAAATCGAAGAAAGGCCGAGTCGCCAAGCTGATTGGAGTTCCCGAGGACGATGATGACCTGTTTCCCGAGTGGGATGCATGGTTGAGAGCTGAACGAGAGGGGGGCTCAGTAGACACGGTGCCCGAGACGAATGATGGCGACGACGTCGCCGCTGATGACGAAGTGCAAGAAGAGGAAGAGGCTGAAGAAGAGGATGAGGAGTAAGACATGAGGAAAAGCATTAGGCGAAATGATGGGACGATTTTTTTTTTTTTTTTTCATGTGAAGTAGTAGCAGAACAAGGTTCACATGACATGTTCCTCTCTTGTTGTGCGAATGCATGGTCGCGGGCCATGGGATGGTAGATTCCGTATAATTGAACAAGTTGAAGCAATCGGCGAGGAAGTTTGACTAGTCAGAGCGGCACAGAGCGGCACACTGGCTGATGGCGTTTGTTGATGTCAGAATATGCTTCCACCATGCTCAAGCTTTTTTAGTACTTGGGTGGCGATTAGTCTTTCTTCACTCTTGTAGAGTTTTGCGGCGTCGCCTCATTCCCACCGCCCGTGTTTCAAACAAACCTTGGCCATGCATATATAGAAGAGGTGCGAAATAAAAATCCTTCTTCTCCTGCCCGCCCTGTCCTCTTCGCTGTTCCTTGGTTAATCCTGCTCTTCTCATTTCCCACGCCTAAATCCGTACGCATCTTGGCGTTGGCATCGTTTCCTGGTTTCATTAGACAAGATGCGGGGCATGGATTTACCTATCTATCTGGCGGTTCTCGCTCTTGCCATCATTTGGATCACCCCTGCTTCAGGTATTACGTTTGGCTGGTTTGACGGTCGGGACTCGACGAACTGGTTCAATTATGGCTTTTACGATCGGCTCGGGAAGCTAGGCCCGGTGCATAAGATGTTCCGTCTATTCCGCAGCAACAATATGAGAAACCCTGACCTCGGCCCTGCTGGCCAAAGCTACCATTCCTTCCGAAACGCTGTCCTGGTCAACACGGCCACGACTCGTATCATCGCCTTCGCCCAGGGCCATAGATATGACAGTCGGGACTGTGGGCACGTCACCGTCGTCCTCAGGAGGCCGAAAGATCCGAAGCTCGGCATGTTCAAATTTATGTTGATCTATCGCGAGTGGTGGCAAGCCATTCAGGAACCCTTTGCGGGTTATGAAGGCACTTGGACAAACCCTACTCCAGTCGTGGACGGGTCAACCATCTACCTCTTTGCCAACTGGAACAGACTCGACTACAGCCGCTACGGAAACGAGACTCTTGCCACCGGGCAGCAGGTGACCAAGAAGATTGACAGTACTCCCGAGGGGCGGCGTCGCATCTTTTTGAGCAAAAGCCTCGACGACGGCAAGACCTGGCACCCTCCCGTGGACATGACGGAGCAACTCACACCAAAGGGTTGGAGCTGGGACGTAGTAGGCCGGGGTCGTGGAATCAAGGTAAGATCCGGTGAACTCATCGTGCCTGCCATGGGAAGAAACTTCATCGGACGTGGGCCCCCAGGCAATCGGACATGGGTTTATCAATTATTGGAAGGTGCAGGTGAAGAAGGCACAATCGTCCAGACCGGCAGCGATCTGCTCTTTCGCAGCGACAGCGCCAATCCTGGCGACGGCTATCGCAGAGTCTCTCGAGGCACCGTCGCTGACGGGTTCGCGCCCTTCGTGCTGGACAAGAACATGCCTGATCCTGGTCTGGGCGGCGGCGGATCACTGGTCATTTACAGTTACCGGAACTGGACGCTCCCGTATCCGCAGCACAACCGCATCCTGTTCATCAACTCTGCTTCGAGCACGAACAAGGATGAAGTCCGTGCACAGCTCAGCTATTATCACGATGCTAGCAAGTTCGACATCTGGCGAGACCTGGGGGAATCTTGGGTCTTCTCAGAGTGGGTAAACTGGCGGAGACCTGGACGCGAAGGTGGCCGTGTTTCCATTACTTGGATCTCTGGAGTCAAACACGACTTTATTGCCACCACAACGGAAATGCACTTTGGAGAAAACGACGGATCAAAAGATGAGCATCACGCCATCTTGTTTCGGCACACGAACCTCTCATGGATCTTGAACGGCCATATGGCTGGAACCATGAGCCCCGTTGAAGAGAAGGATCCGGCCAAGAGAATTGATCCTGATGGGATAAGGGACTACCCTGATCCTGAGGATGATCCTCGGCCCTACTTGCATCCTGCACCAAGTTATATACCTGGTCGCGCTGTGCGGCAAAATAGACTGTACGAATATGCAGGTTCAGAACATGGAGGGGATGAGGCAGTCCTGGCGGGAGAAAAGGCGGGCTGATCAGGGTGTTGCCTTTACTTGAAGTTGGATGCGTCATCTTTCTACGGTGGAGTAGGAAGCAGGAATAAATGGAATAAAGGATGGAGAGGGTTTCCTTTGTATTCGTCATGTATCAATAAACGAGGTGGTTCAAGTCTTGGAAACTCGTGCTTCATACGATGAATAAGAGGAGCCGAGTTGAGTTGAACAGCCTCTTGCGTCCATTGGACTACACGAGTCAAATAGGGCCAATTTGTCGTCTTGTTCAGTTGAGAGTTCCTTACAGATGATTTGTTTGGAATCGAAACCTCTAGTAGTCAGATTCATTGAGAGGGATGGCACATCTATCTGTAGCGCTGTTCAGACCTGAGATGTTGATGCTTTGTTTGACGGCAACTACTTGCAAGAACCCGAATCATTGATAGAACACCAAGCGATGAATTGACTTTTTTTTTTTCCTTTTTTTTTCCCTTCTTTGCAAGGAAACACCCTCCCCCCCAGAAAAAAAAAACTCTATATGAGTTTCAGCCTAGCCGTGGTATGCCACACATACACCAAATTGTCTGTTCTCACGCCAACCCATTAGCAGACTGTCCTGCAACAAAAAAAAAAAAAAAAAAAAGTGACGGAGAGACAAACAAAGCAACATGGAAGGAGATACACGAAGCAACATGGAAGCAGAATCGCCCGAGCCAGCGTTGGACAAAAGGCCCGATATCAAATGCTTCGCACATCTCACCATCACCGACGCCACTACCCTCAAGAAACTCCTGTACGAGGCGAACCTCGACGGCGGCATCTTCTTCACGTACCGCGTTACCGGGACGGCTGTCGATGGCCTCCTCCGCATGACCCTTCCCGACCTGGACTTTGAGCGCGTCGATGTCTGGTGCCACGTATGGGACATTGAGTTCCGCCTGGCCGCCTTCGTGGAGTGGGCGAAGCTCAGGAAGGTGGTGCTGGGCTTGCTGCGGGAAAGGCTCTCGGTGACGACTGATGGGCTGGAGATGGCGCGGGTGCAGGCTCTGACGGGGCGGATGTGGGAGGAGATCAGCGCCATATACAGGGAGATTGCGGCGCGGATGGGGTACTTGACCGCGGAGCAGCTGGTGTACTTCAAGGAGATCTGGTGGAGGTTGGACATTTGGTGGATGGAGAGGACGGGTGTGGAAACGGATCGGGTGTGGGCGGCCGGGAGTTTGATCTGAGTTGTGGTCAACTGGTGTGTAGGTTGGCGAGGAAATGGATGTGCCCATCTCGTGTTGTTGCCTTGATCTGGGTCTGCGAGTTGGGTTGGCGGTGGCATTGAGACGATGCGGGTGGGAGCCGAACCATGGCAGCTCATGACCTTGTGTTCCATCTTGCGTGGTGGACGCCGAAACCGAAACTGCGACGGTACTTTACGCAAGTTTTTTCTTTTTCTTTTTTTTTTGGAATAGGAGGTGGCTTGCTTGTATGTTCATGTTGTCTGTTGACCCGACAATTCATCGGCTATAAACATGATTGGTGCTTGGATGAATGAAGAGGAACCTTTCATAGACATGATGACATTGCTCGTAACTTGGTTCTTCATGGTTATCCCCCGCCAGCCGACAGGAGACTCGGAAATGTATTGATGATGGACTTGGGGAACACCTCGGTGGTGGCCACGGGCCGGATCACAGAGAAGTCGTGATCTCTGTTCGTGTAATAAAGCCTCGTTTGCGGTGTCTCGCCATTCATAACCCCCCCCTCCTTCGTACCTTCAGCCAGGATAGGCCCAGAGGAGCACTTGTTATGGCAAGGGTGATGTGATGTGGTCAGAGAAGACGTCGCGGACACAGATGCGCCGATTTTACAGTGCGTACCCGTCAAAGAGCTTGTCTGCATCAGCTTCCGCAGCAGCTTGGTCTTGAACGGGCTTGAAGAACGACATTGGGATCGCGGGAGTAGGCTTTTCCTTGGGGCTCTTGGGAGTTGTTTATTTCCAGGAGGGTCATCTGAACTCAAGGTATTCCCATGAAGTTGGGGTTTCTGGCCTTGGTGCATATGCCATAAATTGGGAAGTCCTTGATATCTGCGATAATGAGGTATTGAGTCAGCGCCTTGACAAGCTTTGGCTTGAAGTCAGGCAGAACTTGCTCATCAATTACCGTCCGGAGTTCAGGATGCTCATGAGCCATGCCGTTCATGCCAGATGCAACGAGAGCGGAGATTGATCCTCTGACGAGCGTCCGCAGAGCATTTGCAATATCGGGCACTGAAGTTCCGAGCGCTGCCTCTGCTATGCGGAGCCCTGGAGCGTGCGTTGGCGCAAGCAACGTCTTGTGCGACCTGGTACGACAGTAACATGCCCCATTCAGCATTGCGTGGAATCGAACAGTGAGAATAGTTGCAGTTGCGTTTCCGTGGTTGTTGAAAGACCGACGAGACCCGCAATAGGAGACGGAGGCCGTCTGTGTCTCAAAATCGTACCAGGTGCAACACTTTCGAGATCAGAGGGAACAGTGTAGCATACATCTTCCGTGAGAACGGTTGGTCGAAGTCCCGTGGCCAAAACCAGCGAGTACGGCCAAGGTCAAGTAAAGAATGAAAGGACACCCGTGGTGTCAGATGTTGACACGGCCCGACAGGGATTAAGTAAGAGTGGAGCAAAGCTTCATTCGGAGGAAGGATGCGTTGTCAGCATAGAGTTATTTCCAAAACGATGCAGACTTGTCTCACCTTCCAACATGGGCACATGGCGACTACGGCGTTTACGCGACTACGGCGTCTATAACACGTGCGCGTTTCTGAATAATTCATGGAAATAGTTTGGTTCGAACGAATGATGCGATGTAGAAGTAGTCACGATGGCTTCGATGAGCGATGGTGACTGTGACGGCACGACTCTCTGGCAAGTCTTGTCACTCACTCTTGTGCAGGCAGCCATTTGTTTGCTGGAGCAGCTGTCGGCGGCTGGCCATCAGCTGGCTGCCAACTGCCCGTCTAATGGGTTTCGCAACTGATCATCACGGTCATGTCACAGATAATCACTTATGTGGTCTTGCAGTTTGAGTCTTGATCAGGCAAAAAAAAAAAAAAAAATATATATATAAAAAACTCATCCAGATGCTTGCCAACGTTTAGTGTGGCCTCGTTTTCGAAAGCAGCCGAGATCAAAGCTTCTCCTTGGAGGTGCCACCGTTCCAACTCCCGGACATGGCTTCAACCCCGACAGTTTGCCCTTCATCCCACGACATGAGCTCCATTGAGACTGGTACCGACAGTGATGATGGCATCGAAAGATACCTGCAGACTTCTAATGCAGCCCCCCAAGCGCGCGAAAAGCCTCCGAATGCCGAAGATGTCGCGTTCCAGACATGGGTTGCGAACCGAACCCATGAAACATCATCGGATTCGAATGAGCCTGTAGAGGCAGACAACAAGTCGCTTCGACTTAAGAATCTTGGTATATGTGATAATACAAGAAGAATTATCAACTCGCCGCGACAATATCAATTAGATCTTTTTGAGCGAGCAAAAGAGAGCAACACAATCATAGTGCTTGACACAGGTTAGTTCATCACACATCTTGATTCATAATCGCCAACTCACGAGCTTCAGGATCGGGGAAAACTCTGATTGCGGCCCTCTTGCTTCGGCATACTCTCGATGGCGAGCTGGAAAGAAGGGCGGAAGGTCTACCAAACAGAACTGCCTTCTTTCTAGTGGACAAGGTCGTTCTCTGCCTGCAACAGTACAATGTCCTCTCGGCTAACCTTGATCATCCGGTGGGTAAGTTCCACGGAAACACCATTACGGGCCTGAAGACAAAGGAGGATTGGGATGGCCATATTCGAGACAATATGGTTATTGTGTGCACTGCACAAATTTTGCTTGACCTGCTAGGCAGTGGTCTCATATCTATGGACCAGATCAATCTTCTCATTTTTGATGAAGCTCATCACACGAAGAAAGGTCACCCTTACGCGAGAATCGTAAGAGATCACTATATGAGAGTCAAGACAGACCGTCCTCGTATTTTGGGCATGACAGCATCACCCGTTGACTCAAGAACTGGAGATCTAAAAGTGGCTGCCCTAGAGTTGGAGGCCACTCTTTGTAGCAGAATTGCGACCATCTCCGACGAAGCTTTAGCAAAAGAGAATGAAAAGAAGCAGCAGATTGAGCGGGTTGTCTACTATGCTCCCCTCCTACAACCAGAGGAAGCCGGGACCGACCTATGGCAAACCTTGTCAGAAACCTTTGGCCTTGTTACCGAGTTTTCCAGTCACCTCGAGGCGACGCAGGACGTCTGCACCATATTAGGCCCCTGGTGTGCCGATCAGTACTGGAATATTCTGTTCTCTGCTTGCAACACCCCACAAAAGTCTTCACACATGTACCATGTCGAACAACTTGGTGAAGAGGCTGTTGAGGACCTGCTCAGAGTCGAGAGCAACCAGGGATTACACCAGGGCCTCAAGGCGGACCATGTTGTCACAGCAGTCGCAAAAGCCAGAAGATCGATTACGGAGCACATGGATCAACGGCACAATGCAAAGATCGATGCGAGGGATTTTTCGGGCAAGTTTCTTGCCTTACATGATATTCTGCGTGACGCCTTTTCCAATGGAGAAACGAGAAGATGCATAGTCTTTGTACAAAAGCGATACATTGCGTTCCTGCTCTCGAATGTTTTCCTCGAACCTGGGGTTCGTATACAGAAGATGCTCTGTGGCTATGTGGTAAGATGGGCTGGTATAACTGGCGAACACTTGTCTTGAAGTAGAAGGGAAAGGGAAAACTAACCGCCGAATATGTTACTAGGTCGGTTCACAAAACACTTCATCGAGCATTGCCAACATGTCTGTGCGAGATCAATTCCGAACCCTGCAAAGGTTCCAAAAAGGCGAAATCAACTGTCTCTTTGCAACACAGGTAGCCGAGGAAGGCATCGACATTCCTGACTGCGATTTAATTGTCAGGTTCGACCTCTACGACTCAGCAATCCAATATATCCAATCCAGAGGCAGAGCAAGGCAGGTAAAATCTACGTACATCAACATGGTAGAGCAGGACAACATCAAGCAAATTCGACGGCTGAAGGAAGCCTCGAGAGATGCAAATGCCTTGCGGCGCTTCGTGTCCGTTCTATCTGCTGATAGGAAAGTCGCTGATCTCGATCAGCCCGTGAATCACCTTGAGCGAGAAGGCAAACCACAGAGAGTGTTTCGTATTCCCGAGACTGGCGCGCAGTTGACCTTTGACTCGAGCCAGCAAGTTCTTGCCAGATTCGTTTCGTCGCTCTCAAGTGGCGCAGATGCTCATCCCGAGTATGTTGTTACACCAACATGCACAGGTGGGCGATTCGTCGCTACTGTTATACTTCCGGACTCGAGTCCGGTAAAGACCTTTCGCGGCATGCCTCAGCGAAGCAAGATATTGGCACGCGGCTCAGCTGCACTTGAAGCATGCATTGACATGATTGATCGAAAATACATCAACGGCCACTTACAGCCAACTTTAAGCAAGAGACTCCCAGCGATGCGGAACGCTCGCTTAGCCATCAGTTCGAATAGGCGCTCCGAATACGATATGAGGATCAAATCTGATAGATGGTCGCACACTGGAATCCCGACAGATCTGTTCGCTACCATTATTAGGATAGATGGCTCCATCCTTGCAGGAAAACACGGTCGGCACATTTGTCTGCTGACTCGCTTTATGCTACCCCAACTGGCACCCATTGAGCTCTACGTGGACCGCACCCGAAAGACGAATGCCGTGCTAGTTCCGTGCAGCACACCTATGAAAGTAAGCGAAGATGAATTGGAACTTTTGTCAAAGTTCACCAAGACCATATTCAGAGATGTTTTCAGCAAAGAATATGACTGCATGGCGCACGCGCTTCCTTACTTCATAGCTCCTTGCGCGTCGGATTCAGACTCGACAACGGTTGAAGTTGACACCCGGGCCGTCATTGACTGGCCACTCCTTGCCATTGCGAGCGCGGCAGAAGTCGATGCTACCTTGACTGCTAGCCGCGCCGAGGATTTCCAGGACAAATTCGTGATTGACCCCTGGGATGGATCTCGCAAGTTTGTGACACGAACCGTGGCCAAGACCCTTGGCCCATTCGACCCTGTGCCCGCCGGTGTCCCGATTCCAAAGAGCCGCGGCTACCTCCGGGTGGAACAGAACATCGCCGAATACAGTAACAGCTTGAGTCTTCCAGCAAGACGTCGAATGAAATGGAACCCAGAGCAGCCTGTGTTTCATGCCGACTTATTACCAATTCGGCGAAACTTTCTTTGCCCGCCATGCGACGAGAATGAAAAGTGTAGAGAATGTTTCGTCATTCTCGAGCCGCTGGTTGTTTCTCAAGTAAGCCTGGGTTTTTTTTTTTCCATCATGACTACGAGACATTAAGACGCTAACGACACAAAGCTACCCGGCGACATTGTCATGACAGCACTTGCCCTCCCTGTTATCATGTATCGGATCGACTCTGTATCAATCTCAGTTGATGCCTGCCGACTTCTTGATCTCGATATTGACCCGAGGCTTGCACTGGAAGCATTTACAAAGGACAGCTCCAATACCGAAGAGCATGGTCAACAGCAAGTAGACTTTCAGTCAGGCATGGGAAACAATTACGAGCGGCTGGAATTTCTTGGCGACGCATTTCTCAAAATGGCAACGACAATCTCTCTATTCACACGAATACCAAAGACTACTGAGTTTGAGTACCATGTTGAGCGGATGTTGCTCATATGTAACCAGAATCTATTCAATCACGCCGTGGATCGTAAGCTCCAAGGATACATTCGATCGAAAGCCTTCGATCGACGAACTTGGTACCCCGACATGAAGCTGAAGAAAGGCAAGGCTCCCAAAACCAAGGTCGTCCACAGTCTTGCCGACAAGTCCATTGCCGATGTGTGCGAGGCTGTCATTGGCGCTGCTTACATGTCTGAGCCGGAGGGCACAATGGACCTTGCCGTCAAGGCTGTGACTAAGATGGTCAGGAGCAAGAACCACGCAATGACAAGATTCGATGATTACTACAAGGAATATCATGTCCCCGAGTGGCAGAGTGCTGCGGCCTCGGCCACAGAAAGGTTCGCCGCCGAAAAGGTTCACAAGCGCATCGGCTACAGGTTCAACCACCCAAAGCTCCTGCGCAGTGCTTTCAAGCACCCATCCTACCCATACGAACCTGACATTCCTCACTATCAACGGTTAGAGTTCCTCGGCGATGCGTTGCTTGATCTCGCAGCCGTGGACTATCTGTACAGGAAGTTCCCGACGGCTGACCCTCAGTGGCTGACGGAGCACAAAATGGTCATGGTATCAAACCACTTCTTTGCCTGTCTCTGCGTTGAGCTCGGCTTGCACAGACATGTACTGACGACTGGGTCCTCCATGATTGGCAAGAAGGCCCATTTTGCGGAACAACTAGAGCAAGCCAAGGCGGAATCATGGCGAGCGGGGAGCGATGATGGTCAGCCAAGCCTGGACTATTGGATGAGTCTCACGCAGCCGCCGAAAGCTCTTTCGGATGTCTTGGAGGCCGTCGTTGGCGCAATGTTTGTGGACGCCAAGTACAACTACCAGGTCGTGCACGACTTCTTCACCAGGTTTATAAGTCCCTACTTTGCAGACATGGCACTATACGACACATATGCCGCGGGACACCCGGTGACCGTCTTGACCAAGCTCATGCAGGACGTCTTCAGCTGCCGCTCCTGGAGGCTTTGCGTGTCCACTGTTCCCCGTGGCTCCGAAGCAGGAGCCTCTGCGCTGACAGAGGAGAATGTCGTGTGTGCGATGATGGTGCACGGAAAGGTAGTTGGCAGCCAGATCCGGACGAATGGACGAGATGCCAAGGTAGATGTGGCGACGAAGGTGGTGCGACAGGTGCAGCACATGTCCAAGGAGACATTCCGGGCAGCGATGGGATGTGAGTGCCCGTGAGGGAAACTCGAGGGGAACCCGGGGGAACTCGCAGGGTGGTCGAGCGAGACCCCAGAAGATTCCGGAGCCGCATCCAGCATCTATCTACATTGCTCTGCTAGACATCAATAAGAGGGCCCAGGCTCGTAACGTACAGTAGTAGGATCCAGTGAAGTGGCATCGCCGCGCCAGGTGAGAGGGGGCAAAACCCATTCCATCCCTCGCCAATGCCAAGTTACAACCGAGGCGCAGCTTTCTCGGCCAACTTCCCACGAAGCCCCCCTCGCATCCCCCATCTGAACCCTTGTAAAGATAAGCCCAACGGGGATTTCAACCGGTTGAACTGACGCCCCCCCCCTTTTCCCTAGACTTATTCCTAATGGCCACGCAAAACTGGGAAATACGGACCACGGAGATCAAGACAATTATACTGCTAATAAGGTAGTGCGTTACGGCGTCCACTTCGTGTACAAGTCAAGTTGAAGTATAAGTGCAAGTGCAAGTCTAACTCCGTGTTGCGGTTGTAGTGCCCTCGGCCGAAACCCGGCAATCCTAAGCGGGCATTGTGTCGGACGGGCTTCGCCGAGCGTCGAGCCTGAAAGTTTTGAGTAGAGATGGCTTTGACGCCAGACGGATACGCCATGCTATAGTACAGCATGCTGGTGGAACAACTCTGCCTGTGCACATCATCAGGACCAGATCAGTTTTCTGGAAACCCATCCGAGGCCAAACACCAAACACCCTCGTTCACGCACAGGACAGGAATACGGAGTGTGTCATTCTAAAATTCATCACCTATGGAATCGTGGGCAGACTACCTCATCCATCGCTACTCCCTTCTCCGGGCAAACAAAAAAAAAAAAAGATCCCGTGACAAGCTTCATTCACTCATGTTTTCCCGGGACCGCCTTTCCCGAATCCAAAATGGAATGCGGGGGGCGTGACATGCCGAAAGATGATTGTACTGGCTCGACCTCGGTCCTGCGACCCTGCCCAGTCTGTGTTCTCTCGTGCATCGTCGTCAATTCCTAAACCGAAGCCCAACTTCGCGCGAACGGGAGAGGCGTTCATTTGACCATGTATCCATCTATCCACTGTGACGTGTGGTCCTAGAGGTATTATCCTCCTTCCTCCCTCTTGAGACATGCGGAACATGTGCAAAGCTTGACTTGACCAAAAGGGTGACGGGGCCCCGTTGACGATTCCGACATTCTGGCATAGTGGCGCAGAAGAAAAGAAGAACTGCCATGAGCGCGCGGCTGCATGTCATTCTTTCCCCCAAGACATTCATTCCGAAGCACAAATCGCAATTCACAAAATTGGCAGCGAAATCTTATTGTCCCAGTCCACGTTCTTCTCGTAGCACTCGACTCGTTCGCGACAAGTGCCGAAGATGCGGTCCCAAAGCCGGGTCTGCTTGCCGTAGTTGGCGCTGCTCTTCCAGCCCTTTCGGTGGTGCAAGTCGTGATCCTCAATGATGAGCTCGGCCTTGAAGAAGCGCAGGATAAAGTTGAACGGGTTAGGTGGCGTGGCGACAATGCGGAGACCGCTATGGCCAGCGAGTTCGGCAAAGACGACATACTGGTGGCAAACCCACCATTCGCAGAAGCCCATGGGGAAGCCCATGAACTTCATGGTGAAGTAGGTGAGGAGGGGGATGCCAGCGATATCGAAGAGTTCCTGCTCGAAATCGGCGTACAGGGTTAACAGAGGGTTAGGGTGCTTGGTCAGATGATGAGTGCGGTGGAACTTCCACAGCCCGTCGACGTCATGCATCAGCCTGTGGTACCAGTAGAACCAGAAGTCGAGAATGATTCCATACAGGCCGGTTTCAAGGAACAGCCAGTAGAAGTTCATGGTGGAGGGCGTCTGGGAAACGCTGTATGATAGGAAAACAGTGAAGATTGGTCGGAATGTTGACGTCGCGATGAGGGATTTCATAACCTTGAAAACACTGGCATCGGGAACCCCATCGCGCTCGTGGACGTCGCCGTCGAGGAACCCCGTCTTGTGGCCGAGTTCTCGCAGAATATTCAGCTCTCGGATGGCCTTGATCTTGAACGCAACGCTGTAGAGGAGAACGGCTTGCCAGGCCGTCAGATTGTGGCCCGTGTACACGACGTACAGGTGATGCAGAGCGATGGGAACGAAGGCGTGGGCGAGAATGAAGCGATGTTGGTAGAAGTCGTTCAAGTACGGAACGCCATCGGACTTTTGATGTACGGGCACATCTCTGTTCAGATCGCTCGGGTGGATGGAGAAGATTTCGTAGAACCAGTGGAAGACACCCCACTCGGAGCGGTCCTTCTGACGCCACGTCGACTTGATCGAGTCTTTCGGATTCGGCTGCGTTGAACTCATCGTGGGAGTTGGTGCTGCGTTTCAGAAGATGAGAATAATGTATTCCAGGTTGTGGGCGGAAACACGTCGAGGTGGAAACAGGAAACCAGGAACCGAAGCGTTCGTTGTCCAGGCGGCTGGAAGGTTGAATGAATAGAAAAGGGTTAAAAGGAGTGGCGAAGTAGGGCGATCCAACGACTGACGACATGGCATCATCGCCTCCCATCTATTTGTACATGACCAGATGGGCAACAATGAGATCGATCATCACATGCCTCGCCTCCCGACTTGCCGCCGGCATGTGAAACGCCCTGCATGGCGTGGCGCATGACGACGTGGGTTGCGCGTTTCTCATTTGCTGTGTTGGCGAAAAAAAAAAAAAGTCTCCGTCTGTGTAATCCGTATGTAATAGCACGATGAAATGAGCGTGGCCAGCCCGAGAATTCTGGGGGACAGTTGGACTCGCCACTTTTGCCCGATTGGGAAGTGGGAAGTGGGAACAGGAAGTGGGAACAGGGAAGCGGAAACGGGTGATCCATTCGAGGCCAGGCCCTTTGGTGGCAAAGACGGTTGGTTGGTGCATTTCCGTGGACCCGCTCGCCCGTCATGTGTCCTCATGTGTTGATGGTGTTGTTGATGTGTGTTGATGTGTGTTGATGTGTGTTGATGTGTGTTGATGTGTGTTGATGTGTGTTGACGTGTGTTGATGAGCAATGACCCCCCTGTTCTGGGGGTTGCATCGTTGGATCCCCCACGACATCTAGCTTCAGGGCTCTTTGAGTGCGGCAAGGGACACGCGTCGATGAACCTAATTGACTCGTCAGCTCATCGTCGATGGTGAGTGATACATGTCCAACCTCGGCGCTGGTCCATCAGAAGACAAATTTGCATCCATGGCTCTGTTTCTTCTTTCGCCACACCTTGATACACGCTCTTCCGTCGAGAACCCAGTGACTCGAGAGCATCGGAGCCGAGTAAGGGCCCGCGGTGTCCGCAGTGCCCGTAGTGGCCCGCTCATTTCATATCATGTCTTGTCCCTCCGCCTACTGTTGCCGGCAAGGGTTTGGAGCATGTCGACGAGGCGTTGAAGAAGTCCGAAGCCGGCTTCAGTGCTGCAAACCTTGTAGGTGAGTTGTAAGCAAAGGGTGGAACTCTTTTGGAGTATTATGTGAGAATGGACGGTGGTTGATCAACGTGCGGGCCTCATCTTAAAACGCCAACACTTGCTTGTGCTTTCAATAAGTATACTGGAGCAATGACTCATGCCCGTGATTATTCGCAGTGTGGATGGATATATTGATAAATGAGCTAGCGCATGGATGGAGCATAGGCAAGAATAGAGGCCGCCTCCTTGGCATGGACATCATTGTGCTTTCCGCTTGTCCAAACTTGGATTTTCTTGAAGTCATTGATTTTGGATTCCACAAGATGGCGCGCATCTTCTGGAATTCGACTCCATAGGGTGCAGCCGATGACCGTCAACGCAGAGCTCGGGTCGTCCCATCGGGTTCCGTCCAGGAGGACGAGAGTATCTGAAAGCGTCGATTCCCTGGCAAGTGCTCTCGCCTTCTCAAGCCCAGAGAGGTAGTCCAGGCCGTAAAACTCGTGGTTTCCCAGCACCAGGAATATTTTTTGGAACCGAGATGCTTGTGATTGGAGAAACTCAAGATAGGTGTTGTAGTCAATGAGGCGTCCGATATCCCCACAAAGAAGCAGGTACGGCGCACGCGCAGGAAAGGTAAAGGATGAATACTGTTGGCCAACTTCGAGATGCAATTCGGAGATGACTTGAAATCTGGCGAGGGAAGACGAGGGCTTTATTCTCAAGATGGGTGTTTTGGAGCGCTTTCATGATGCCAGAGATGGTGAACGGGGGAAGCGGGGCCTTCTTGGAGGGGAGAGTCAGACAAAACACGTGCAGGCGAGGCGCCGGAAGGGGTCTGTCTCACCAGGTTCTTGGTTGGTGGGATGGGATTGGCCAGCCCTGCGTACGGGTCCGTATTTTAGCATCCTTCATCACGGTCTTCATCACGGTCTTCATCACGGTCTTCATCACGGTCTTCATCACGGTCTTCATCACGGTCTTCATCACGGTCTTCATCACGGTCTTCATCACGGTCTTCATCACGGTCTTCATCACGGTCTCCATCACGGTCTTCATGGAACGGCGATGCATGAACATCGACTTGTCCAGGCGTTAAGCGGAAGCGCACATCTGAGGTTTACACCGCCCGGACTTGGTGGTGCTGCACGACATCTTCCTCGACAAGTCAAAGCCCTCCTTGAGAATCGCTTAGGTCTCAAAAGTGGGCAGTCTTGTATCGGGCATTTGATCCAAATTGTCTCAAAACCCTTGCACTAGAACCGGCTACTTCCTGCCGTCCGTCACTCTCAATCATGCTACCTTGTTGTAGGAGATCCTATCTAGAAAACCCCCTCCAGGACTGGTCTGAACTACGGATTACGGATACACGGGCATGACGAGAAAACCCCGGCGGTCAATGGCCAATGGCCACCTTCAATCACGCGACCCCCCCCCGATGGATCCTTGATCCTTGACGCGTTCTGGTCGTTCTGGTCGACGCGTCGTGGCAATCAGTTGATCATTGTGCGTCGATTTGCTTCTTCGCCAAGACAATTGACTGACTGCTCCCTCTTCCTCTGTTTCCAATTGAAGCGGGCAATCATGGCATCAGGCCAAGAATCCACGACTGCGACGGTGCCTGCGACGGTGCCCGCGGCAGTAAACAACTCGGCACGAAACAACTCGGCGCGAAACAACTCGGCGCGAAACAACTCGGCGCGAAACAACTCGGCGCGAAACAACTCGGCGCGAAACAACTCGGCGCGAAACAACTCGGCGCGAAACAACTCGGCGCGAAACAACTCGGCGCGAAACAACTCGGCGCGAAACAACTCGGCACAACCGCGCTCTGCTGTCGAGACCTTCAAGTGCGGCGGCGATGATGAAGAGAACGCCGCAAGCGACCTGGGCACTGATGCTTATCATGGTGGGCTCAAGGAGGATCTTCTCAGCGCGCTCTCAAGCATCCAGGCTCCGGGATCCTTTGCATCCTTCGGTGTCCTGCCCCAGCCGCCGCCTGCCGACCTGTTCTTCGACCAGGTCGGCGACATCGCCATGCCCTTGAGCGAGTCCCAAGCCCGTCAGCTCATCGCCAAGGCTCGTCAGGCGCCATACGGCAAGGGGAGTGACACCATCGTCGACACTGCTGTCCGGAATACGTGGGAGCTGGACGCGGGGCAGTTCACATTCCGGAATCCACGTTGGCCCGGCTTCATCCAGGGTTTGTGTGTCCGAGTCTCCTTGGACCTGGGCATCAACGCGCCCATCACGGCGCAGATTTACAAAATGCTCATCTACGAGAAGGGTGCCATGTTCAAGCCACACACCGAGTATGTCCTCTCTCCTATTCAGGAATCTAAACAGTCTTGCATCTCGACAGGTGTAACGGCGTAACGGCCATGATGCCCACTGACCATGCTACGCAGCACTGAGAAGATACCTGGTATGTTCGGCACCCTCGTCGTCTGCCTGCCGTCCGCGCACCAAGGCGGAGAGGTAATCCTCCAGCACTGCGGCGAGAAAAAGGTTTTCGAATCGTCCAGGTTCTCGCAGTCCTTCGCTTCCTGGTACTCGGACGTGTCGCACGAGGTGCGCCCTGTCAAGTCCGGCTTCCGATGGGTCCTGACTTACAACCTCGCCCATGATTTGACTCGACCATGTCCGTCGGCAGACTTACATCAGTTCGAGACCCAGGCGCTTCGTCGCACTCTGAGCAGGTGGCTTGGCGAGGCCAGAGGGTCACGCGAGAGGAACTTGGTGTACCACGTGCTCGACCACGACTACACCGAAGCGAACATTTCGCTAAAGGCGTTGAAGACGCGAGACTTGGCTCAGGTCCAGGTTCTGAAGGAGATATCCAGCGACTTGGCGGTCGATGTCTTCCTCGCCTTGCTGGAACTGAGGGAGATGGGAACTTGCGAGTTCGACCACTCCGACAGGCGTTATGGCAGGTATAATAAGTATTACCATGACGACGAACCTGGCTATCACCATATTGAAGGCATTCTCGAGACGAACTATGCAGTCAAGACCCTCGTCGACTTGGAGGGCCACGTGGTGACGCAGGGTCTGGACCTCAATCAGGATGACATCCTCCAAGACGACTGCTTCGCCATCCTCGACCAAGCTGACGAAGAGGAGTACGAAGGGTATACGGGTAACTCGGTGTGTCTCTCTGTTGGCAGCTGAAACGAAGCTAGCTCAAGCATTACCGGCAACATGTGAGAGCTAAATGTACTAATACGATTGTTTCTTTTTTTTTTTTTTCCCTTCTCAGGGTCCAACGGCAACACACTGGTATCGAGTGGCGGTACGTGCCGACCCTGAATCCTCATGTGTGCCATCGCTGGTCGCTCACTTTTTAGAAATTTAGGCCGTAGTCATCGTTCCCCGTGATTCGCTCGTGTCTTTCTTTGCATCCAACTCTTGGGATGATTACCGATGCTCTTCACCCGACCAGAACCTCAACACACAGATCAAGTATTTGGCCCGAGCATGTCTGCAGCCACAGGCCTCCGAGTCCTCGGTCAACGCGCTGGTGAAACTGTCCAAGCAGGCGTGGAATCATGGCGACGAGATAGTCGACGGGGACGGCATACGGGACGTCCTCAAGGCAGCGATGCAGCACGAAAAATGGACCTTGTTTGAGGAGGCTGCTAGCCATCACGAGGGCCTTCTGCCGCCAGATTTCTTTTCCTGGGCGAGGCAGTGGTTGCGCTCTGGCGATGGTGGCGCCAACGAGCGGTTCAGTGCCATTCGCAAGGGGTAGGCATGTTTGCTGCATCATGTGGCCCTTTTCCAGAGCTAACGACGGCAGAATATCCTCTGCCATTTCGTCGTACCCTCATTTCGCCTCCCAATCCAGGGCCATCGCGAACTTGATACTCATTCCGAATACCACTTCGACTCGTCTCAGCCTCGCTGCCGCTCCCAGTTACATTCTGGACTGGGCTCGCGCCGAACTTCGCCGTTGCCTCGATGGCTGCGCGTCCCTATCGCTGGGCCGCGAAGATGGACCGGCCATGGTGGACGTTGCCTTGTATTTCAAAGGCCCCTCCGTCTTTATCTCGCGAATGTTCGTTACACCAGCTTCCTTACTTTTGATTTCCCGCTATTGGTACAACAACGCCAACTAATTCCGCAGTATCTCGCCCGTCATCGATCAGAGACACGACGCCGCTGCCTTCTTCCTTGCGTTCCTGGCCCGGCTACGACAGCAAAGCCTCGAGGGTACTGAGCCGATGGAGAATGCTGTCCAGCTTTACCAGACCAAGGCCAGATCCTTCATCAACCTGGTGGATTTTGCAAAGATGCACGGCGACGTCCAAGTCCGTGACCGCCGGACAGCCATCAGTCCTGAAATGCTGGCCGGTTTCTTCTCGTCCATCGTCCAGTCGAGCACAGAGGCAGACGACCTCGTAACGCCATTCGTTTCCAAGCTCGTGGCAAAGGCCCCCCAGCTCCCAGCAGGCGAATTCCACGCCCTGTGGCTGCCCTTCCTACGCTGCCTGATACCCATTCTCGCCTCCAACACCATACCCCTCACCACCCCATACGGTCAGCAGCTCTTTTCCGCCCTCCTGAAAGCCTACCTCGACAGGTACGTGGGACACAAGCCCGCCGAGGACAGAAGCCTGGTGCGGCTCGGTGTGCGCTGCTCGTGCGCCGACTGCAACTCCCTGAACGATTTTCTTGCCAGCCGGACAGAGAGAGTCGGCTTCTTTGCCGTGAACAAGCAACGGCGCGCGCACTTGCACCAGCAGCTCGACTCCTGCCGAGTCGACTGCACCCATGAAACGCGCCGGTCGGGATCACCCCATACGTTGGTGGTGACCAAAACATGCCGCCATGATGAGAAGAGGCTCCTGGACTGGAAGTCGCGGTTGATGCTGGCGAAGAAGCAGATTCAGCAATTCGACAAGGGCCACCTCGTGCCACTACTCGGGGCCAACTACCCAACCATTGTCAACATGGAGCACCTCCTCGCGGCGGAGCCGGCCCAGGGTCAACGGCCGCCAGTGGCTTCAGCCTCCCCGAGGACGACGAGTCAAACGACGAGCCAGCCGCCGCGTCGGCCCTTGCAGGCGATTGGCTCCGCGGGCTCGTCCCAGCCACAGCCACCCGTGGCTGGAGTGAAGCGGAAGGCCTCTCCCGCCGAGATTGAAATCATTGATTTGACCAGCGAGTAGTATAGGGCGGGGGTAACTCGCGGATACATCTGAACAGTAGGCATGACGAATACAAAGAGACTATGTAGCAGATGAGAAGCACGAAAGAAGCCAAAGGTACTACAAAAAAAAAAGAAACAGTCGTGCAGATCCGGTCCAGCGTTTTGATAGCCGAGCCGATTCCAGACAAGACAAGACAAGACAAGACCAGCCTTCGTGCGTAGCGTAGGTGAAAAGCATCCCAAATAAGTAACCATTTCTGGCCGCGCGTCTTTCCACATACATGCGCCCTTTTCCTCCACAAATCCCAGCCAATCGGTGGCCGTCCGAATTATCCATTCCATGACCCCGACCTGGCAAGCCGCTTGAACTTGTCCATCTTGGCAAAAGGGGCACGGAAAGAAAAAAGAGGCGTGAGAATCAGCCTTGTTCCACTACACTGGGCAATGTCCTGACCCTGACCCGTGCTGCTTGGAATGCTGCGGAAATGCCAAAATTCCATGGCCGTGGCACAGCGACCGAAACAACGAAAGCTGCGTCTCTCCATGGAAAAAAGCTTGTCGCAACCCATCGTCATCCAAGGACAGCCGAATGGTCTACTTGAACAGCTAGCTCGTTGCCACGGGCTAGCTGGCAACGAGCTAGCTGTTGGCAGACAAGCATGGTCGAATTGCTTTCCTATTCCAGCCAGATGCGAGTGAACTGCGTCTGCAGATCCGCTATCGAGCCGCGTGCTGATACGACGCTGGCCAGTCTCACACCCATCTCCAGAAATAGAACACGGTAATGCATGTTAACGCTGTTGTTGATGCATGTGACAGCTTTGCGCTGTTTTTTAATGTACATACTTCACCTACACAAGAGTCGTTTCAAGAATGCAGATCATCCATCTCTTCTCATCTCTCAAGGTCTGCCAACCCCGAATATAATAACCACAATGCTAGTCCCGTCTATCCTCGGCTTCCCGCCACAAAAAAAAAATATATAAAAAAGAAAGGTCTAATGGCTCTGGTGGGCCCCTTTCAGCGAGCCTCCTGTGTCAAATCGCTGAGTTCGCCTGCCCATGTGTCCATCCAACCCCATCCTCGCTGTCCAGGCCAGCCGAAACGATAGCCCTGCTATAATGCCTTGATGGAAACAAAACTGATAAGAACCAACGCCGTCCTGGTATCTTGGAGTAATATAAATATATGCAAAAGCCCACCTCGTGCGTCAAAATGTGCCATGTCCACTTTTTGTTTTTGTGAAAAGCGAAGTGATTTCATGTGATGTGCTTCGTCCCATGTGTAGGTCGTCTAATAAGTTGTCCAAGAAGAAAAGGTCAAGCAAGAAAAGATCCGTCGACCAGGTACCGAGGAAGATAAAAATGATGAGAATAGAACGGTGTCTTTTCGGAGGACTTTGCCAATTTAGTTGACGTCAGGGTCCGGATTGGTCGCGCGCAGGACCTTGGGTTGCTGAATCCTCCGAGAGTAATCATGGTCGTCCCGCAGTGTACCGACACTCTCTCGACTACCATTTCGAGCATACAAGCTCTGTTGGAAAGGATCCATTCTGGGATCCACAGGCAGAAGGCTGCTACGGTTGCCGGTGGATCCAGGGGAACCCGGGGCTCTCGCCATCTCAGGACGGCCGCCCCCCATCATACCGGATGAGCTACCGCGTATGCTAGGATCGTCTTGATAGCCATCTTGCTGTTGTTGCTTCTTGCGCCGAAAGTAGAAGAACATGATCAACGCTGCCAACATCAGAACGCCTACCACAACGCCGACGACGATTCCAACGACGGATCCGGTTCGCAGCCCGCTGTCCTGGACGGCAACGCCCAGATTGTCGCCTGAATTGCGGCTAGTTTCAGTTGGAATAATAAAGACAGTCTTTATCGTGCCATCTGCGGTGACAGTCGCAATGGTGGAAGTGTGAATGCTCGTCGTTGTTGCCGTCGACTCAGTTTCGGTCTTTGATGAAGAAGAAGAAGAAGAAGAAGAAGAAGTTGACTACAGCTCAGTTAGTAAAAGTGATGTCTGCGATGTGTATTTTCGGCGCACACGGGGATTAGAAGCTTTCGAACGTGTAGATATTGATGCCGGGGAAAATCAACAGCAGATGAGAAAATGGGGAAAGCATTGTACCGTGGGCACAGTGGTTCCTGAGGTTTGAAGTGAAGAGGTCGAGGGGCTGACCAAGGTTGAGCCTACAGTAGAGATGCTGCTTGTACTGCCACTGCTGCTGCTGCTGCTGCTGCTGCTGCTCGTCGGTACTGAAGAGCTGCTGGAAGTAGACGTAGGTGGTGATGTGTCCTGCCCGGTCTCAGTCACCAACGTCATCATCTTGGTTTGTGGATAACATCTCCAGCGAAAATGCAGATTGGCTTGCCAGCAAAGCCTGACACATGCCAAGAGCTTCGTTAAGACGTGCAAATGACGAGAAGCAAACAAGGACGAGAAAGGAAGACACAGGCACCAGCGACAAATCGTGAGGTCATAGGACAAGTGGATGGTTCTAGATTGAGGACAAAAAAAGAGAATCCCGACCAGTGTGCAAGATTTGAAACAGATAATCGAGGAGACAAGGGATAGCAATGAAGATGGGATTGAGAGACCAAAGCCAGGTGGGCAAGGCGAGTCGGAGATGGGCAAAACTTACTGCGGTGCTGGATGGTACGGTGCTAGATGGAGTACTTCCTCCTTTGGTGCCGGAAGGCATTCCATTGACGACAACATAAGCAAATACGTCAGGCCCGCCACATTTCTCGAACGGGTAGCCTGGGCAGTCCGTGTTACACCTGCCTGAGCTGACTTGGGTAGACTTGTCAGGTGTGTAGTTTGAGCACCAACAGTCATTGCCTTGGGTGACGGCATATGCGTAACCAATGGGTTTGCAACGATCGTGGCAGAGGCCGTTTGTCTGGTAAATATCAAAGCCTTCAGTGCAACAGTCAGAATTGGACCTGGCGACGTGATGGCGGTTTTGTGTCATCTTACTTTTTTCCATCGATGCCGTGTTTAGGCTGGCACAGATACTGAAGTCAAACGCGTGGGCGGGGATGCTCCAAGCAACAGCCATGAACATCAAGGTCCCCATGCCCGGGGCGCCCGTCAATCCGAGAAGAGACATTGTAATCGAGTATTGAAAACGCGGGCAAGCGTGGAATCTGGGTAGAAGATGTTAGTCATCGACGTCGAATGGTTCGCGCAAGGCTTGCTCACCAGTTTTTAAAGATATAAGCAGTCTCATGAATAAAGGAAACAAGCGATGAATATGAGAATTTACAGCATAGTACACCAGAGCCCGAGTCTGTTCAGCAATGCGTCGCCATAACACGGCCAAACGCAAACCAAAAATGAGATGACCTTGCAGTGTTTGTTCTTCGCCCTGCTATCGATTCTTGGTAGGGATAAAACTGAAGTCAATGTAGTCTTGACTGTCCAAGTCGGCAACGGAACGAGCTGCAACCCAAGTGGATTGACTGGACAAGGAATGACAAGCGTTTCGATGGCTGGGCCAGAGATTATGATGCCGATTTCAGAAGAATGTTTCGATGATAAGGCGTCGAAGGGAAGACTGGAAGGAAAGCAAGAGCCGACGAAAGATGGGTGTCTGGAGAAGGAGAGGGAAAGCGAGCCAAGCCTCTGGGGCAGTACGACCAACCAAGTGAATAAGTCGGAGACTATGTCGAGGTCGGAAATGCAATTCGAAAGAGGTCACCAGTCTCACGATGCCCTGGGTCCAGGTCGTGAAGGTGTTCGGCGAGGCTGTTGCCAGCTGACGCGGGTGTGCAGTGCTGACGGACGGAAGACTGGAATGCTGGATGGGCCGCAACAAACAGTCGAAAGACAACAATCAGAGAACTGGGACACGGCAATTGAAGCCGAGGAATACTGCAATCCAAGCCCCCAAGTGGATTTGTCACAATTGGAGCAAAGAAATGCAGCCTAATGATAAGGGAGGAGCAGAGAAGGATCGAGTTGGAAGAGGAAGTTCACGTTTAGGTGGGGAGCGGAGAGCGGAGAGCAGTTCGGAGAGGAGAAGTTGGGAGAGAGAGAGGAAGAGAAGGTAAAAAAAAAAAGTTTAGAGCCCTGGCAGCTTAGGGGAGTGGTACAGCTACACAGCTGGAGCACATGGCCCGTACGCAAGTACATCTGCACCCCCACTGTACCTGCTGGGAAGGAGGGAGGCTGGCAAAAATTTGGGCGTCTCTTTGGTGGGTGGGAGGAAAAAGGAGCCATGCTGAGTTAGCGCCGACAAGCGCCAACTAGCAAGGCACTTGCTATCGGGTTCTCGTTGTGATTAGGTTCAAGCACTGACTGTTGACCTTGGGGGAATGTCGGGACTCAACAGGATCCATCATTTGTTTGGCCATCCCATTGGAGCGTCAATGGGTGGGGCGCTCGATGTTGACGTAAGACAAAAACAAGGACCTTGAGGGTGGGGACTCGTACAGTCTAACCCCTAAATGATTTTACACCCACTACAAGCCCCACGCGGGGAGGCCACTATCAGCTCTCAGTGGCCTATACAGGTAGAGCTGTTAGGGACGCTATAGGGGTATTCACGCTGGTAGGAGGTACTAAGTGGTTCTAGTAAGATATACGTAATCCAAGGTACCCTTTACCCCCCTTAGTGCCATAGAACGATCTGTCATTGGCCTGCTGCCCCTAGTCATGTACCTCGTGTAAAATCATACAGGGGGTTAGACTGTACATGTACATACGGACTCGAGCAGCAGCAACGACTCGAAAGGCGAATCAGGAGCCAAGCCGACCAAGGAGTGGATATCCAATCTGCGCGTGAATCATCCGTACGGATTACACATTTTGTGTGCGGATTATTGGCAAGGAGAACGCATATGTAAGATGCGAGGCTTCATATCATGGTTGCCCGTGTGATATGAACAGTTGTTGAGAAAAAGGTCAACAGGCAGGCTGCAGCAGCGTCGGAGACGAGGCCGAGAGAGAGCTTCGCACGTGACACCCCTTCCATCAACAAGGCCGGCAAGCTTTCTCAGCTTTGATCATCTTTCCAGATGCCATTCATCACCTTGGGTAATCCGTAATCCGTCCGTACATACGGAAGGAATACGGGATACAAAAGCTTGGACGGGCGGTGGGTGGGTGGTCCGCTCTTTCCTGCGTTGGGGGCGTTGCGGACCCCTGACTTTGGCTGCCTGGTGCCACGGGTGCTTCGGTGCTTGAGAGGAGATGGCGTCACTGGTGGACCCCGGAACCAGATAGATGCCAGATTTGTCCGTCACCTGCTCGATCTCGATCTCGGAAGAAGAAACTCCCATCCGTGTCAGGCACCCAGGGGCACCCCAGGGAGGACATTTGGGGAAGCCAAAAAAAAAAAAAAACACTCACACGCACAAAACACAGTTGCTGATCCAACGCATTTTTTGAGCGTCTCCGGCTGTCTTGTTCTTCACAAGTCATGCACGGATTACCCGCCAGTGCGTGCCACTTGTTGTTGAGCTGCGCCTCGCGGCCGTGCGGCAAGCGCAGAGCAGCAGCCAGCATTTCTCGCAACGACGCCTCTACCACGGAAACGACAAACGAGGCCAACTAATTTTCAACGATTTCCGTGCCCCGCTGTAATTTTCGCGTCACAAATGTGTCACAGATCGTTTTGCAGCTGCAGAGAAGGAAGACGATGAGTCTGTTGTAGTAATCTTTCTTGTGTGCAGATACTACGGATTACTAAATCCAGTTTCCTAGTCTCATCTGTCACATGTTGTCACCCCCCGCGTTAGACTCGAAGATGATCACGTCGGGGCATCTCCATGAATTGCCATTCCAACCTTGATCCCTGGCATGAATAATGATTGGCTCACCGGCTCTCACGCCAGGACAACAAACCCCCCCCGGCTAAGTCAACGCTTGGCATGGATGAAGAAAGCTTGATTTGGCGCACTGTTCCAGAACCAAGATTGGGAAGCCTCCCATCTCCCGGCGTTGAACTGTGATGAGAGAAGCACATTGTACGCCCAGCTCCGCTCCGGGATCCTCACCCACGTACATCTCGCACGTCTCCGCCTCGGCCGGCGTACTCCCGGGGACATCGGAGCCGCCGCCGGCACCACCAACGACACGCACCCGACGGGCATGAACGACAGCGTGACGACGGGCATGAACAACAGCGTGACGACGAACATCGTCATCAAGTGTTGTAGACAATGGCCCCGTATCAAAGTACAATATGCCATCCCACAACACAAAAGCACGGCGTCAATCCACTGCCTGCTTTTGCCCATGCACATGGCCATGTTTATTTCAAAGTACCTGATGCTAACCAGTTCCCAGTTCCCAGTTCCCAGTGCCCCCCTTGAAGAAAGAAGAAGGAATTTGCACGAAAAATTTCCAAGCCAAAGTTCCCAAAAATAAATACATACAAAGCATGTCCTCCAAAGCATGTCCTTCAAAGCATGTCCTTCAAAGCATGTCCTGTGATCCATATATCGCGTTCCGTACTACTTACTGCTCGGGCGTTCTAGTCGAGCTGCCCTCCTGACTCCCGTTCAAACTCTCGATGCTCTCCACCATCTGCAGCACTCTCCCCCTCGGCTTCTCGAACCGCACTGCTTCGGCCGTGAAGACTGCGCCCGAGAACCTCCTCCCCGAATCGTCCGTCGAGTGGCTTCTCCGCCCTCGCTCCCTCTCCCTCTCTCTCTCGGCAGAGGCCCTCTCCCTCTCCCTCTCGGCAGAGGCCCTCTCCCTCTCCCTCTCGGCAGAGGCGACGCTTTCATCGCCCGACTTTTCCGGGTCGACTAGCTCGGCCGTCTGCGGGTCAGGCAAGCCCCCGCTCGTTTCCTGAAGCTGCGCTCTCTTGGTCAGTGTTTCGTGCTCGTGCTCGTGCTCGTGCTCGTCGTCGTGCTCGTCGTCGACTTCCTCGCCGCCATTAACGACGCGAAGTCTTTCCTTGGGCACGGTGAACATGACCTGTACGAGACGCTGCTCGACGGCGCGCTCAATGTCCCATTCGTTTTCTTGCGCCGACGGGCCTGACCCTCCTCCTCGGCCTCCTCCTCCTTGGGCCCGCGCGTCGGCCTCCCAGTCCTGGCGGCCCTGCTTCCTTCTAAGAAGTTCGCCGCGGAGACCTGCGCGGGGCTCGTAGTCGCCGGTAGGCAAGTCCATCTCGGGGCCGTCGCGCGCGGGACTGCGTTCTGGGGACGCAACAACGGGCGGGGGCCCGCTGGATTGGGAGAAGACGCGGCCTAGAGAGCCGAGCCAGCCTCGCCGCCGAGGTTTGGTTTTGGACGGTGACGGAGGAGCGTTGGTTTCATCTTCTTCGTCTCCGCTGCCAGGGTTGTGGGATGGGCCTGTTCCGCTCAGCAATGCCGGTCCCTCGGCTTGAAGAGTCCCGAAGCCTGAACGCGCCGTGTTGTAGCTGCTTGATGATGAGCTTCCCGGTTTGGCATGGTCCACGCCTCCCAGGAGCGTGCCTCCAAAGAAACCACCGCTTGCTGCGGATCGTCGGTTGGACTGCGACCTGCGCAGACTGTCGGCCGTGCTGCGGTTGGAATCGGAAAGATTGGAGCCGCTTCTGGACTCGTCGTCCCTCGGGGCTGTGGAACGAGTTGAGTTTCGGCGGGTGGGCGAGATGCGGCCCTTGCGGGAGGAGTTGTACCTGTCGAGCAAAGAGTCTGCCGCGTCCACGTCTGATACCCAGTCCTGTACGTCGGGGTCATAGTATCGATGGCTCTCGGAGTTGGGTGTGGCAGAGGACCTATTTGTGGGGGGAAACAGGACGGGCGGTGCGGTGGCCGTTGGCGTGAGGAACGGATCAGAGGGGGCTTCTGATGTGGGCGTCAATGGCTCCGCATCAAGTGGATGATGATGATGATGATGATGATGATGATGATGATGACGACGATGCTCATGGTAGACATGGTCCTCCTCGTCATCTTCCATGATGGGATGAATCATTCCAGGTGGCGAGACAAATGCGTTGAGGCGAGTCTCGGCAGGCACGTAGCCTCCTCTCATCGCCCGTGACATGACTGGCTTCCGGGTGATGACGGGACGGCCGTGGCCATCATCCAATGAGGCTCCTGCTCCGCGGAGAGATTCATATCCTCTTGAGCATTCCCCTGCTGCTGGACCGCCCGAGCCTTCGTCGTTTCTGGGCGGCACAAACCAAGGGTATGATGCATTGTCTCTCTCCATCATCTCATCCGTGTCGTGGGCAAAGTACTGGGCATCCTGGGCCATGGAGCTGGCCGCGAGTTCTCGAGACCTTCGGCGCTTCTTCAGCCGCAGTTTCCAAAGATATGTAGCAAGAATGACAGCGAGCAACAGCGCGAGCCCGAGGCCCAGTCCGAGGCCCAGCCCAAGACGTCTCGATTGCTCGGAGCCATGACGCTCTGGTGCTTCATGATTCCCTTTGCCGTGTAGGAGTTTCCCAGAGGTGGGATTCGTGTAGGATTTCGACCACGACATGGATGTCACGTTGAAGAATCGTGGCGCGCCCCCGACAGCAGATGCATGCCGTTTCGACGTCGCTCCACCGGACGCAGAGGTTTCCCAGCCGCCATACACCATCATCACATTCCCAGGCAGCATGGCCGCTCCATGGCCATAAACTCCTTTCCCATCGGGCTGCGCCGAGGGCACAGCCCACTTCCACGACGAGTATTTTTGGCTTAGCTTCAGCACCGCGAGTTGCGGTTCGGCAGGAGTGCTGACATCGCCAACCCAGCCGCCCATGACAACCACCGAGGAGCCATCTTCCGTCAACACAGCAGTATGGCCAGAACGACTTTCCACTTCCGTTGCAGCTCGGCCGGACAGGGTATCATCTCGCATGGCCAGCCCAGCAGCACTCGACGAATCCGGGCCCCCGATATTGATATACGACCACGACTGCTCGGGGAGGCTCCACACCGCCGCTGTGCTCATGTTGATGAACGCCTGCTGCGTATGGCCGCCCAGCAAAACGAAGCCGGCTTGCTGCGTGACTGAGGCGGCAATGTTCGTAATGGAAGCAGGGAGTTGCGTGAGAGTGAATCCGGCAATGGGCGTGCGTGGCCCAGACGTCGAGGCCACGCTGAGCGAGTATGCCGCATCTGCATCTTGACTGTCGGGAGCCAGGCTCATCATTGTATGGGTATAATCTGCACTGGACTGCCAGCTGGTCGAATTGGCCCCGGGTGAATTACACATGCCGCCGTAAGTGTAGATGGTCGGCTGATCCATCGTGGGCGCCAGTTTTGACGAGAAGGCCAAGGTGCCGCCCAAGAAGTAGGGTCCTCGAGGAGAGCCTTGGTCCGCCGTGCTTGGTGTCGTCATCCTCTTGCTCCAGGTGCTTCTTCCGCCCTGCCCTGGCAAAGTCGAGTAGCTCCATAGCGAGCCGGTTGTGTCATCGCAGGCTCCGGAATACACCACGACCGACCCGTTGCTCGTTCGCGCGGCTCCAAACGCGGTCGTCGCAGGCGCGTCTTTGAGGAAGGGCAACTCGGACGTCATGGTCGTCAGTTGTGTATCGGCGCCCACTGTGCTCGAGTAGTCGAGGGCTGAAAACTGGACGCTTCCGTCATGACTCTGGGAGAAGACGTAGGCAACATCGGGTCCGCCGCAAACCGACTCGTTCCAGCAAGCAGCCGGCATGAGGATCTGCGTGGGTACATATGGGAAAACGTGTGCGGCCGTTGTCGGGAGCTGCCTCATGGCAAGCCCAAGCCCGAGGGTGACTGCTGATCTGCGCATCGTGTCCCTACTTTTGGCCTTGCAATCTCCCTCCCCGACTTGTTGGTGATGCCTCTGATGGCCGATGCCTCTGATGGCCGATGCCTCTCTCGATGGTGGATCTCGATGGTGGATATTGTTTCTCCTCCGTGCGTGGCTCAAATCATGGTTGCGGTGACCGACCTAGAACAGTCAGTGTACAGGCGTCGGTAGTAAAGTTCGACTCTCCGATCCGCGCACGCGCCAAATCAACAGTCGGTGATTCAGACTTTGTGCAGCCTCTCTGCCTTTGTTTGCGTCTTTCGTGTGAAACTCGACTTGTCTCCAATCCGACACCCTGATTTTCAGCAGAAGGTAGTGCAGCACGTCTCCAATCCGACGCCCTGATTTCCAGCAGAAGGTAGTGCAGCAATGCTCTGCGCCGCAAGCCTTCGTGCCAAGCCCGTATACAGCTCGTGTCTAAAACCCAGTCAAAGCGAGAACCGCGTCAAGCGACAAGCGACAAGCGACAAAAAAAAAAATGAGATGTTGGGAAAAATGCAACGGCTGCGCCGGTATAAACGTTTCTTTCGTTTCCACGGTCCGTCTCTTGGCGCCTTTCTGGTAACATGTACAAATCAACAGCGATAACAGTGATATATAACAGACAGGTTGAAGATAGAAGGGCCCAGGCCACGGGTGGAAAAAGCAAGCACTAACATACGGCACCTAGTCGCCTAGATAACGACGATACACCTGCACGTCCCTACACGTAATGTGATGGACCCTGTCTGCAAAGGGAGGGGTCGTTTTTTTTCCTTTTTATTACATCAATTTAGCAAGGCTCTCACGGCCAGCCAATCAGACGTGGGTTGCTGCTGAGACACTCGTTGCCGGGGCAACAGCATTGCTTCCACCTCCTTGGCAGATGAGAAGAAAGGAAGGCTGGCTGGCTGGCTGGCTGGCTGGCTGGCTGGCATGAAAAAACAATCTCTGGTAGTGTTGCGGTAGCATTCACCAATGAAAACGTCAGAACGAAGTCATGTACACGAGGATTAGCATTGGTCTTTTCGCGACGATCCTCGGTCGTACCGTATTACATGTGCTTGTCGTAAAAGTTCTCAATCATCTAAGCTACATGAACCAACTCGTATATATAAAGACGCAACATGATCGTTTCAGTATATAATCTTCTTCATCCTCATTATGACAAAACATTGCCCCTTCAACTCAATACAAAATCAGCCACTGATTCTCACACAACGTGTTGAGGCGTTGGTGTGTTCCTGGCAACCAAAGGTCTCTCGAATCAGACCAACAAAAAAAAAACCATGTCCAACTACACAGGGGGTATCAAGTCCAATTAACCATTGATTCAAGTCTAGTAGTAGGCCTTCTCAGTGTAGATGGGAGGCAAGTTCGCCTCGTTGCTCAGATCTTCAGACCACACGACGTTGTTCTTCTCGTCCAGTCGAGCGCCCTTGTCACTGATGGGGATTACCCTGCTGGTGAGCGCAATTTCGTGCTTGGAAACGCCGAGGGGATCTTCAGGGACCCAGAGATGGGGAGGCTCGCTGTTGACAGAGGGTGGAAAGTACGCATCACGTTCCACGAGCTCACCGGAAGCCTGAAGCTGAGCAAAGTTGATGTCCTGCTCGCGAGGCACCATGTGTCGCAAAGTAGCGTAGTCGGAGAACAGCCAGGGCTTGAAGAAGCGGGTGAACACGTTGCCCTTCGTCTTCTCCTGAACGCCGTAGTCGGTTCCGTTGAGGACAGCCTTCTCGCCATGGGTACCGTTGGAGCCGTTGGAGACCTCCTTGCTAGCCCCGGCAGCTCCGGCGCCGGTTCCGTGAGATTGGAATATCGCTTCTTGAGTCTCCAGCGTTCTGGGCAACCCACAGAGAAGAGGGCTGATGCTTCGGGTAAACGTAATGTGGTAGAGAATAGTGAAGATGAGGAACACTGCCATCAGCGCGGCCGGGCCAGCTGCCTTGACGACGGAGAACAATCCAATCATGACAATCTCGCCAATGTAGATGCCGGTGAACAGCTGTTTGAGAGCGCGGGGATAGATCAAGCCCTGGGTGTCCACAGCGGTTTCAGATACGAACAGGATGTTATATCGAAAAGCAAGGTAGAAGAGAAACAGTCCCAAAGCTGACCAGAACAGAATGAAAGGGGCGATGACGGAGTAAATGATGCCTGGGGAGAAAGAATGTCAGCAACGGATTATTAGTGATCCGAGGCTTCGTCATGGGACCAAACTTACTGATGCAGACCATGTTGGTGTACACGGGAAGTAGACTGCCCCAGAGAATGGCGGAGAGAGTAGTCCACTTGGTATACTTGGCACGAGGCGTGCTGGCGAGGAACTTGTACATGATTCTGAAGATGAACAATCCGACGACTTGCGTTACCGTGCTAGTAGCAATTGTGATTCCCTGGACGATGAAAAAAGAAATGTAGAAGTTGGAGGTCGTCGGCAGAGTTTTCCCCAGCAGAGAAAAGACCATGCTAGGGTTTTGAGCAATCTCGATGATGGATCCAACTGCAGCATCAGCAACAGATCGCCACAGGAAGACTTGGACGACCTGGAAGACGAAGTAGGAGTTTTGAGTGTACAGCTCGGCCTCGCTGTTGGTCTTGCACCCGGCAACTTTGGCCAACGCGCGCATGATCACGGGGACAAGTGACATCAGGATCGCGAGGGCCACCGACGGCAGCAATCCAGAGATGAAGCCCAAAATTTTCTACATCGCACAGGGAGAGTCAGTACGACACGATACTACATACAGCGTTTCAAACAAGGTATGAACCGATGGTGGCGACCGTGTACAGCAAAGTGAACGTACCTCGGGAATGCTCGCAATCCAGGTAAGACCCGGGAGAGTTTTCAAGAAATCAACCTTGGAAATGATGGCAACGACACCGACAGGAATGGCCCAGAAAATAATCATTGCGGCGATGGCGGCGCAGACGGCATAACGACGGATAATGAGTTGCCACCAAGGAATGGACAGGTTTTTCCAGATGACGTCTTGCGGTTTGACACCAATGGCCTTTGGACTCATGTGAAGAGCGTTGTGATGCGTGATGACCTGATAAGCAGCCTGCGCATCGGCTTGAGTGTGAAACTCGACGAAAACGGAGCCAATCTTGGTGAAGTTGCCATTCTGTTTCCACTCGGCTTGCGCTCTCTCGATTTCGGGAATGCTCTTTTCCAACTCGGCTCGACCCCATTCGATGGTATCAACCTTCTTGCCAAACAGACCCAAAGGACCAAGGCGGTGGGAGGGTCGCTTCTTATCGGGCACCCATCGAGCGATGGCATTGCCGGTTTCAGCATCCTGCTCAGCATCGCCAGCGTTGCCGCCCTTCTTCAAAGCCTTGGCCCGAGCCTTGTTCACAGCCACAATCAGCTTGACCTCGGCACCCTCGAGCTTCATAGCGGCCTTGTCTCGTTCTTCGACCTGCTTGTCCAGTTTGTCGGTTCTACCAGCGATCCACACATTCTTGACAGCATTGTTGAACATCTGGCGAATCTTGACTTCATCCAAATACTCCTGGGGTACCGATGTGAAAAGAACAGTTCGAGCAGAGATGCGCTTGGCATAGTGGGGAGTCAACAGATACGCCTGGCGCAGGTTGATGTAGAAGATACACTCGCGAGTGATCATGTACATGAGGAAGCCATACACAGCCCACGCCACGAAACAGTGGGCATAGAAGTAGTTTGGCTTCCCGTCAACGCTCACGTTACCAAAGGTCAGAATGTCCAGCTGCTCTCTCCCGGCACCGCCGGTGATGTTGACCGGGAACAAGATCGGCCAGGTGATGCACAAGCTCACAAAGCAGATGACAGCGCAGATCTTGAGATATCGCAGGAACAAGTAGGCGTCGAGGGTCTGATGCGTAAGCGCATAGGTATCGGAAAGTTTCCAGAAAGAGCCGAACCAATTGAAGAATCCGCCTGGCATCTCCGGACTGCGTTCACTACACGCAAACAACCGTTAGTTTGATGAATCTCGCTTCAACCTCGTGCGGTTGCGTTCCAACACGTACCTCCTACCGCCTATGTACGTACGCGGCGCATAAAATCGCCGATGAGATCTTCTGAATATCAGGAACAGAGCAATCCAGACCAGGGACACTGCTAGCACGGGCCCGAGAGTCAAAATCATGCCTGCAGAGCAAATTGTTAGTTTCCGACGAAAAACAGGACCCCCATGTTGGTGGATTTCTGAGGGGGAAGGGTTCACGTACCCCAAAGTGATTGAGGCTGGTTCTTTTCGTCCGACGCATTGCTGCCAGCGTTCTGGTCCGCTGGGACATTCTCCTTGATCCAACTGATAAAGGCGCCCATCTTGAGCAAACAACAGCTTCGCGCTGCGGAATCGAAACGTGCTGCTGTGAAATCGAAGTGCTGACCAGTGTCGACGTTTCGTGCCTGACGAGGAGCACGTTGTCGCGATTGGTTTGTTTCTGGATGTTGTTCTCCTTGGCGCTCGATGCAATTGCGAGTCACCGACCGACGGACAGGGTCTGGATAAGAAGAACTGAAGGGGGGATGACAAGGGCAGCCCAGCATACAAGTAGTACAAACAAGGACAACGAGCATAACGGATCCGTAGAAGAAGAGCCTGTCCCGCAGATCTCGCAGTAATTACGAATCCACACGGATCAAACCCAAATCAGCCGGGAGTGGGGTGGCCGTGGGTGACCCAGGGTCGGCCAACTCGATCTGGAACTGCTCATCCACCAGTGCCCACTAATAAGTCAATGTCTCAGCCAGTCAAGGCCAGGAGGATCCAACACCCCTGCAATCTCTCTCGCCTTTCTGTTGCTCCGGCGTTTTTTTTGATGAAGAAATGATCCAAATGTTTGTTTACCATTTCCCATCCACTGCCAACACACCAAAACGTCGTCGCACCTGAGAAAAGCATATTTTCTAATTACAATTTCTCGTCAATGGGGTGCATGAGACGGATGGACGAGACCGGCGCAGGGGCGCAGGAGCAGGCCGCCACAGGCCCTTCCACAGGCCCTTCCACAAATCTATTTCGTCCCACGACGCATGCAGTCTTACCGTCTACCGTCTATGTACCGTCTGCCGTCTATGTACCGTCTACCATCTATGTACCGTCTACCCACTCTACCCTACCCCTGTCCAGCTGTGCGCTCCTTGTACTCGAACCGCACGCTGATCAGTGAGGGCGCAAATGGCGGCAGTTTCTGACCAGTAAGTAGTAGAGAATCTATTGTAGTGTGGCACAACCCGACGAGAGGTGGCACAGCTAGATTGGTCAAGACTCAAGCTTGCCAGTAACTTGAAAGATATCAACAACATGATGAACAGTATCCAACGTCCTCGAGAAGACTTGCGCGAAAACTGTGTGCTTGGCAGATGATTCCTCCTGAGCCTTGCTGTCTTGGTCCAACAGCACTACCCCGACTTTGTTCAAAGTGCAACAATACTGTATTCGCGTGTGCGCTGTTTGGAAACACCAGTCCAAGGTGGCAGTGGCAGGTGGCACAGACGACACAACAAGGAAGAAGCTCGACAATAAAAGTGGTGAGGAGGAGTTGCCGAGTGAGTGCCCACACAAGTCGTGATGTCACACTGATCCCCGCCGTTGCGACCGTGCCATCATCATTGGTCGGGGGGTTGTGGACCTTGGCTCGACGTCACAGATCTGGATAATGCATGCAAGCACTTGTCCGTCATCGTCATCATAGTTTAATACTGCCCATGTCGACAATTGGTAGCGTCGGGCTCAACCTTGATTGCTTTTCCGTCTATAGTCTCTGGCGTTTCAAAAATTGAGCATTCGGCGGGGCCACGAGGACCGCGTGCATCAGTCAGCCAATTGCTTTTCGTGCAAAGGAGCCACGAAAACAACTCTTGTCGTGAAATTACGACGTCCTTCTAATTGACACGACCGTGGCGCAAACTCAAAATGCCCTCACATACGCAAGAGGCGCATTCCATTCCATGCCGAACCCCTCGATGATTCGGCCTGGTGCCTGCATACTCAGGCCGCCACACCTCACGGACGGCTGCGAAACTGGCAAGAGCGGATGAAGTCGATCCAAACAACAACTTGTTCAATAAGATCTAACATCTGTGTCCAGAGGCAGTGTGTTCAAAACATTGCAGGGTAGGTTAAACCCGCAAGCAACGGCACCTACCTGCTGCATATGAGCATACACGCCCCCTTATAGCAATACACGTGGCGATCCATTTAGCCCTTCTTTCCTCCTGGACGATTATGTTCCGTGGTACCAGACTCTCAGCTCTCGAGATGAGGCCAAGGTGCGTTATGCAGACTTGAATCGAACTGCGACGGATGGCGAGGTCTAGATTGTACGACAAGCCGCGGAAAAATCTGGGCTGTGGAGATTCAACGAGCCACCAAAAACGCGACGGTTTGGCCATCTAAAGATTTTCGAGCGCGATGCTTATTACTGGAGAGGCAGGCTAAAACCTCGTTCCCTTTCCATGTTACATCTTTCACCAGCGCCATAATTTGGGGCTGAAAGCCAAATTCGTGGCAACGGTGCGAACAATACCAAGCCAAGATAATGCTCCGGCCCCGGTGGCGCCGATGGGGGCAAAGGGCACAGATCTCATAAAGGTCGATGAGGCCACTTGGTGAGTGTGAGGCCATAGCAGGGTGCGCCAATCCAACACAAGCCAGCACCACGTTTTACTTGCCCTCGTTACACCAACCTGAGGGGCGGAAGCGCGGTCCAAGATGAATCGGAGGTAATCCGATCCAACAGTGACCTCACCAGGAAACCTTGGGAGAGGGGAGAGACGAAAGAAGTCCAAAAGGAAGAGACTGCCTTGCCTCTCAAGGTCCTTCCCATGCTGCCGGCTTCTGATAGAAATTCATCCACCAGCGCAACACTCGTCTTGTTGTACGTAGGTGGCCTGTCTCATCATCCATCCACAAGGAAATGATGAGTGCGGCGCTTCCTAGACAAGATTCTACCGAGCCGAACCACCTCCTCGTTCAGGCAGACGAGACCATGGAACAAGTCGATACCAAGCAGCGCTGTGCTCCCTCTGGACCAGAGGATGACGGACCTGAAGCTCACGCGCAATCGACGAAGAAAACAGTTCGCCAACGGGGCCCAGCCTCGTCTCTACGCCAACCACCGCCTCAACAGCACCACCAGACCGCATCGCTGCGGCGCTCACTGACCATTTTCCATCCGCGACCATATGAGGAAATATTTGCCGAGCAGACCTATCTCAGCCTGACTTCGCAGTCACACACCAGCAGACTCTGTGACTTGGTCAGCAGATACCACATGGCGGAAGAGGAGTCGATATACGGCGAGTCACGGAAAGTGAAGAGACGGGCCCGTAGGCAAGTCGGCATCCTGCGCAGTCAGATCAGATACGCGGCCGAGCAGGAAAAGACCATCTCTGTACGATTCGGCGAGCTGCACGTCGAGGCCAGGAGCCGAGAGGCATTGGATTCGGCAAGACACCACTCCACTCGGCAGTGTCTGAGCCGTTCTGACGGAGCTCGCGGCCAAGGACGCCCGTCCATCTCCGAGTCACGTCTCAACGGCGCAACAGCGGAATTCATTCCCCAGGAAGGGATGCGGGACCAAAGGGCAGATAGCGCAGTTGATGTCTTCGAGGACAGCGACGACGAACAGGGCGAGATGGACGAGGACAAACTCAGCTGCGGGTTTCACACGCATGAATTGAGAATGTCTCTTGATGACATGACGAAGCTCGGGTCAAGACTGAGACGCCCGCGACGCTTCAGCGGAGACCTTGATTACGATGCACTCATGCTGCGCCGACAGCTCAGCATGCCAAACATGGGCACCAACTGGCCGCGTTAGCTGATAAACGGATACTACGCACTAGGCGCACACGGAAAATAAAAGGTAACAACAAAGATGAGAATTAAGAGACGACGTTGTGTTCATTATTCACCACCTCGAGCGAGCGACCTTTTGATGAAATGGCTGAAAGTGAATTCTTGTGACGGCCAAGCGCGCAACAACCGCTAATTCGTGACCAAACGATTGCTGTATCCAGTCTATGATATCCTTCCTGTGGTAAAAAAAAGAAGAGCAAAAACAAGAGAACCCATTTCAACAACCCCCCCCCGCGCGCCCCTCTGCTTGGTCTGCTGCCCCTTGACACTATTTAAGCAAACTCCCCATACTGCCCGTCATCAAAGCCCAAATCTCTCAACGACGTCCTCTTACGTTTCACATCCTCAGCACTCGGCGGCGGCGGCAACGCAAACCCACCTTCTCCCGCACCCGAACCACCCCCCGGAGGCGGAGGCAACGCAAACGACTGCAACGGCGCCGAGCTGCCCGCGCTCGACGCATCGGCCTGGTTCCTCCTCCTCCCCAACTTCTTCCCAATGTTCACCGTAATGGTCTCCCCTTTCTTTAGACTGTAATCCCTGGCACTCTCCTGCTTGGCCTCACCGTCCTTCCTCGAACCGGCCTCGAGCCCCAACGAGCGCCTCGCCTCCTGCAGCGCAACAGCCAGGTCAAAGGCGTCGGAGCGCTCCTCGAACCCAATCCCCAGCGTGGCCTTGCGGCCCTGCGGATCGCGCACCGTCAGCGCAAAGAAGCGGCTGCTGTCCAGGACGGGCTCTACCGCGGCGGCATCGGTATACGGCGCGGCGGCGAACAGCTGGCCGTTGGAAGGGTCCTCGAGCACGACGTCGACCTTGAGCTCGGCATCAGAAGAGGCGGTCTCGAAGGCGGTTTCCACGACGCGCAGGCGTGCGGTGAAGATGTGGCGCGTGGGGTCGGCGGTCCAGGACGACGCGGAGTGGCCTTTGATGGACGTCAGGGGCGGGATGGTGTATACGTGGACGGTGCCGGCGACGAAGAGGACGCGCTGGATGGCGTCGTTGGGCAGAGGCTGGCCGGTGGAAGGGTCGACGAGGTCCATTTCCATTCTGGTCCTTGGGCAACGGGGCAACGGGGCAACGGGAAAGGAAGATTGCTCGGCGTTGTTTTTTACGAGTTGCGATGACGAGACGGCAAAGTTGGCGGGGGCCCCGCTGACGGCACGAATTGGGCAAGTGAGCGAATGAGCGTTGGAGAGGTTGAGCTCTGGAATAAATATTGATGGATAGATGATATCCCATCATGATACGGTTCGAAACTTGCATATCGTTGCGAGATGCTGTTCTCAACAATTGAAGCTTGCCCCGCCATCACAAGGACCCACCCCACTTGCATGCACTTACTTGCCCCATGCATCCCGTCAAATTGAATTGACGACGCCGCCAGCCAATAGCAGCACCGCCAACCCCTCCATCAAACATTTGAAACTTTGCTCCAAAAGTTTGACTCACCAGTGACCAACGTCCACGACCTTCACCACGACCTCCTCTCGTCTCCTTCACCACAAAAGTCTCCGACGCGCCCTTCCCCCTCCCCTCAAAGCCGACCATGGCCTCTGCCGGTTCGGCTGCCCGTACGTGCCCTCGTGCCCTCATGCCCTCGTGCCCACGCTGGAACAAAAAGCGCCCCCCTCCCCAGTTGCGGATGATGCGCTGACACCACGTAACAAGCCGTCTCGGGAGATTTGCCCATACGCAGACCAAGCATTTCCACAAGCACCTTCGAGTTCGTTCCCTCGCACGCGCCATGAAAGCCCCCGAAACCGATTGAAAAAAAAAACCCGCTCCCTCCCAATTTACTCACGCAGTTTTGACACAGCATCGTGGGCACGTATCGCGAACTGCTCTCCTCGGACCCGGACCTGACCAAGCCCGTCGCCGCCATCGAGTCCCTCATCGCCCTCCTCAACTCGGTCCCGTCCACCACCGTCTACGAAACGCTCGACACGGTCAAGGCGCACTCGGACCGCCTCAAGGCCTCTGTCGCCAACCCCGTGCCCCTGACCGCCGGCACCGACCTCTTCCTCCAGTACCTCGTCTCGTCGCTTAAGCAGCAGGAGGGCAGCTTCGACGCCGTGCGGCAGCACCTCCTCCGCAACGGGCGCCTGTTCGCGCAGAGGGCCGTTGCGGCCAGGAACGGCGTCGCGGAAGCGGGGTGGCGCTTCGTCGGGGAGGGCAAGTGCGTGCTCGCCCACGGCGCGTCCAGGTCCGTCACCGGCCTGCTGGCGCGGGCGGCCGAGAACCTCAGGGGCAAGTTCAAGGTGGTGTACGTGCGGGACGAGATGCGCCCCGGGGAGAGCGACAGTGTCATCGCGGAGCTGCGCGGCATGGGCATCCCCGTGGCCGAGGTCCCCGAGGCGGCCGTCGCGCACGTCATGGGCCTGCTGCGCCAGGTCAACATGGTCATTGTCGGCGCCGAGGCCATCACGCAGAACGGCGGCGTCATTTCGAGAATCGGCACCCTCCAGCTCGCTCAGCTGGCTTCGAGGGTCAAGATCCCCTTCTACGTGGCCGCCGAGACGCACAAATTCGTCCGCAAATTCCCGCTGGATCAGCGAGATCTCGGCTTTCACCAGCTCATGCTGGATTTCACCACCGACTCGACGAGCAAGCTGCCGCAGGATCCTGTAGACTATACCGTGCGTAATTCCCCGTTCCCAGCCACAAGGTTGTAATTTTTTTTTTTCGTTCCCGGATTGCCCCTATTTCCCGCTTCCATTCCCATTTCTCTTTGAAAGAAGAGAAAAAAATTCCATCTGTGTGCCCCCCTCTTACACCAGCTAATCAACCCCCAACACATAGCCACCGGAGCTCATCTCAAATCTCATCACCGAAAACGGCGTCCACCTCCCAGGATACGTCTTTGAACAGCTTCTCAGCATCTACGGCAGTCTTAATGGGTGAAAGAGGAGCTGGCTGCAGAAAAAAGAAAAAAAAAAAGGGAGAGATAACCGTCCGACATACCGAGTGATGCCGAGGTGTCCCAAGTCTGAATCAGGGCTGCAAAACGGCACGGCACAGTGGCCAATTTCAGGCCATGACTTCGTAGACGGGATTCACTCTTTCTGCTAACATCGTTAGTGTTGGAATCCGCAATAGTTAGCACTTGTTACACGCACCGTCGCAGGAAGGGCCTTTGGCGATGCGATGCGATGCAGATATGCATTTATCATGACACCGCACGGTTTAGAGAGAGATGAAATGAAACATCCATCATGACCAGCCATGTCCAATGAGCGTGATTCAACAACATTTTTTTTTTTTTCTATCCAAGCAAGGACCGCCTTCTTCGTCGAGCAATTTGCTGCTGAACTGAGCCATGCGTGAAATATATATAACGTAAGGCTATAATATTAATAGGGGCTAAGGTATATGCGGAATAATTTATGGATTGCGAGTCTTGGGTTTTTCTTCCATATACTTCATTTCTCGTCTCTTGCCGCGCCATAGTCCCTAAGTCTGTCCATGTCTCGTTTTCACGCCACACCAAGAATATGTTGTATATCCCTGTCTAATCATGAAATATGTTGTATATCCCTGTCCAATCATGAAATATGTTGTATATCCCTGTCCAAACATCAAATAATGTAACCCCTCCCCCCACCCACTCCCCAAGCAAAAATCCATTCACGCATCCCGCACAAGTCTCGCCCCAACCCACGCATACGGGTAATTCCTCTGATACCAGTTCACAAAGCTCCTCCGGCCCGCGATCCGCGGATGCGTGGCCCACGACCCGCCCAGCACAACATTATGCTTGTCGTCGAAGAAGTCGGCCGTGTACGCAGGGTACAGCCCCATGGGCTGGAACCCCTCGTGCCGACGCAGCGGAGACGAGGTCCATTCCCAGACACCCCCCATGGAGGCCTGTCCTGCGAGCGACGCCCCGCGGGAAGTCACCGGCACGGGATGCCAGTGCTTGAAGCCGACGTTTGCGCCGGCCAGGTCGATGAACAGATTGTTCTCGACCGCGGGACGGGCCGGTACAGAAACAGGTGGTGTTTCTTCCACGCCGTCGTTGACGAGGTGTCCGTTTACGGCGGGGACCTTTCTCACCAGTGTGTTCCCCGTGGCGAGTTCCTTCTGGGACTCCACGAAGGCGTAGATGCTGCGGGCCTCTTCAAAGGTAGGGATTCGGCCGCCCATCCAGGATGCGCAGCCGGCGAGCTCGTCGTACGAGGCTTGGACGGGCCAGTCGAGGGCGTGTTGGAGGGGCACGAGGCCGTACATTGTGCGGACCGACTTGTCGTGGAGGAAGGACTCGGGGATATCGGTGGGGATGGTATGGCTTGGGTGGCCGTTTGTGTGGCCGTTTGTGTGGCCGTTTGTGGATGTGCCGTTTTTGGTTGAGGAGGAGGACCAGTAGGCGGGAATTTTGGAGACTTTGGCGGTGTACATGTATCGGGCGTACTGTATCGTGTTATAATTTCCCCTTTATCCCTACATTCATGGGAAATTTGATGGCAAGATTGAGTGATTACCTCTTCATTGGTGATGGGTCGGCCCTGCGCCTGGAACGCGTGAACCTTGACGTCTCGCGCTGGCTTCTCGTTGTCCCTATGATGCAATAAGTAGCTTTACAGGGGAGGTATTGCGTAGGAAATTTAAAAGAAAGGAAGAAGGGTAGAAAAAAAGGAAACTAGGCAGCGTACCATCCAAAATGAACGTCTTCCTTCCCATCTTCCGGATCGTTCATCCCCACCGTGATGACCTGCTCAGGCACGTCAAACCACTCATTCGGCACGCGCGCCTCAAGCGCCTTCTTAGCCATTCTCTCAAAATTGGGAATACCCATGTGCGGCGGTGGAAACGTCCTATCGCTCTGCAGCATCATGTACAGCAGTGTCTCGATGTGCATGACCTCGTGCTCGAAGCTCACCCAGATTGCCCTGGCGATGTCCCTGGGGATCGCGTCCACGCCCTGCTCGTACAGGCTCGTCAGACGAGCACGCACGCGGCCTTGATAAGCGGTGATCTCATCCACGGGCGGCCACTCATCCGGGATAACCGAGTGCTCGTGGCATTTCTCGGGGTTGTCGACGTCCGGGTCGACGCCGCGTTCGAAGATGGCGTGGTAGGATTCTGGCTCCGTGGGAGCTAGGGAGGTCGTCTTTGTGAGCTGGATGTCGAGAAAGGTCGGGATGTGGCCGAGGTAGAAGATGCATGCGTTGCGGAGCTTGATGGGCTTCTCAGTAAGTTCCTGCTTGGGGAGCATGCCCTTGGTGACCATGTCCCAGGCGGCCCAGAGGGCTTGCCAGTCGGAGAGCGAGGGGAGGGTGTTGGCGGCGTAGAGGGAGGGGGCTTTGCTGAAGGGGAGCGTTGCTCTTTGAAGCATGTGGAGGCCTTGGGGGGGGGTGATAGAGTCGTCTTGTTAGAAGGGAGACTGTACGGGAAGAAGTCGGCATGGAAACGGGTTGAGGGTGATGATACATACCGTACTCGTCGTTTCGAGTCCAGGTTTCAACCTTTCGAAGACCGGCGTGTCTCCAGAGATTTTCCGCGCCCATCTTCGAGTACTTGAGGCTCTGCTCAATCTGGATACGTTCATGAGGCTTCACCACGGACCCCAGGACAGTAACTTCTTTGAGGGGAGAGATGAAGGCCTGATGACGGCCGCCTTCCTCGTCGTAAACGTATTCGCCGATGACGCGCCAGTCGGGAACGTGGAAGACCTCCTCGCCATAGATGTTGTTGGCATTGGTAAGGCCGTTGAGGACGAATCTAACAATTGTGAGACATGCCTTGACAAAACGGGTCGTCATGGCGAAATCGTCTTACTCATGCGTTACGCCTTTGCTGTCTGGTCATCGCTAGGTTAACAGACAGTTCCAAGCAGCTGAGAGTAGTAGCCATCTCACCGTTATACGCGTGACTATAAGTTCGTTAGTAAAGCGTGCCCCATCAGCCTGGCCTGTCATCTTTTCTGTGCACATACTAGATCATGTCGGGATTCCCGCACGAGTCCAAACCAACAATCATGCTGTCATTCGGTCTCAGAATATCTGCGTAGGATTGCAGAAACTCGGCAGCCTCATCTCGATGGAAGTTGCCTATGAACGAGTCGCGTAAGTCGACCTGGTGCAACTCGGAATAATATCCCAGAGCCGTGTTGAAGGGGAACGGGAAAAAAATCAAGTGAGAGAAATGGAAAATTGCCACGGGAATAAATCAAGGGGTTGCAAACTCACCGATGCTCGAACCCAAATGGAGGATGCATTTCGACCTGTCCACAATGGCAGGCTGCTTCAACCACGTCACCCCGTCTTCGTAGGTACCCAGAAGACCATGGCAGGATACATACTCAAAATCAGGAACATGCGAGAGAGTACGCTCCAGCTCCTCCCGCGACAGATCGAGTGCATAGTAGTCAATGGACTTGTGGGCATCCTCGAAGGCTTGGAGGAGGAGGCAGACTTTGCGGAGGTTTCTGCGCGCGTGTGAGTTGGACGTGTGCCATGATTATCGTCGTTGGTGCCCATGGGCCGAGGACGCGGGGAGGCCTTGAACTCTCACGGCAAGGAAAAAAGAGCAAACCAGAGTCGAAGGGAGAAGTGCCGAGAATGTCGAAGAAAGAAAAGAAAATACCGCACTCGTCATCCAATGCGGAAAACATCAATGCTGAAGCCAAACCAGGAAGAAAAAAAACTTCAACAGATACTTACCCACTCCCCAATTCTATCAGCATAGCCCCATGAGGTATTTTGGCCGCAATCTCGACAGAATGCTTCTTCAGCAGCTCGATTTCGTAGCCGGTCAAGTAGTATTCGTCTAGATAGGTGATCTGGTCAAGTGTATGAGTTGGAACGAAGCCTCCACGAGCAAAGAAGATTAGGGGGGGAACACAACGGCAACGGAGCAAGGGAGAAGGGGACGATATTCCAACATGTCAAGTATGGAACTGCCGATTGGAGAAAGCTTCAAAGTGATGTGTCTCTTTCTTGGCTTGAACGCACATGCTCAAATAGCTGCAGTCCCCTCTCATCGTATAGCAACAAGGTGGGCAGCCTGCGGGCTCCGCCGTCGGGGGGGTTAAAGGACGAGACTAGCTCATCTTTGAGATTGAAGTCGACTTTGTTGCCGCGAATGTCGATAATATCATTTGCTTGGGCGCGGGGTCCGCGGGGTTTGGAGGGTGCGAATGACCTCGTCTGGACGCACTGCTTGGCGGCGGGCATCTTGAAGAGGCAACTGGGAGGGCTCGTTGGAGATTTCTACAGAGTTGTTTCCGTTTGTCTGTTTGCTGTTCCCGTTTCCTTTTTTTTTTTTTCTTATTTGGGGTAGGGTTGGTTGGGAACGCAGATTATTGAAAGAGTCGAATCGTCCAGGAACAGGGACAGGGACAGGGACAGGAACAGTGGAAAGAATTCACGTGCCAGCCCAGCCAGTCAAGTCAATTGTTGAAGTGGGAGAAAAAGTGGGATGGAATGGGATGGATGGAATGGATGGGATGGATGGGATGGATGGGATGGATGGGATGGATGGGATGGACGGGATGGACGGGATGGATGGGAAGACTGCGGCTTTGATGGAGCTTTGTAAGTGCAACATCATGACGCATTCTCACTCTCGCAAGTTGGTCTGGTACCTGCCGCCCGTTTCGGCAGACGGCTCCAGAACTAATGAGTCATTTTCAGTTCACGCCTTATTCTCCCTAAGACAGGACCGGACCGATGAGTGAGTAAATGTACGGACGTTCCTGCCGTTGGAAATATTCCGTACTCGTCCCACCGCGCTTGGCGGCGGAAGACGTACACACAATGTAAGGCATAATAAATAAAAGCACGCGATAGGCGGGGAAGGAAAGGGGGTCCACAATTCTGGGCTACGCAGACGTCATGATGCAAGTCATCTCTGCGAATCGGCATTGTTTATGCTCTCACGATGCTCTCGTCAATCCATGATCCAATCCACCTTGTCAACGCCCGTCAGACAAGATACAGGATGCGGTGAACATGTTCCGACCGTTGCCGCACAACGGCTCTGGCCCAGCGGATTGATTGGTAAGAACTGGTGCGCACCTGTCCCTCCGGATCTGGTCAGGAACAGGGAAAGGATGGCGGGTATTCGCACGATTTCCTTGAGTTTGTCGTCGCGTCATTCTGAGGGTGTTGGGTCTGAATCTATTCGGCGTTCTCGTACCTGTTGATTCCCCGGTTGTGGCCCTGCTCATTGCTTCATCCCATCTTGGAGATGGGCCTGGAGATTGCCTTGCCGTTCGTTACTGTCACCGGCACGGGGACGGCATCATTGTAATACAGCTGCGTTTCGTGCTTCCCCGTCTTGCCTGCCGTGCATCTGCCGTGCCAGCGCTTCCAAGATTGGATCCTTCTGCTCACCGGCCTCCTGGATCGTCGATCAAGACACGGCATCTTGCTGCTCCTCGACAATGGGCCCCCCCTGCCGAGTCTGCTTCGATGAAGAACTGCGCGGGCAGGGAAGCCGGCATCTCGACGCCAGCCCTTTTCCAATTCTCCATCTGAATGGCCAGGTCGAGGCCCCGCGCGACATGATCGAGGCGGCGGGAGTGCTCGAACGTGAATGCCGTGCAGTACTCCCGGCCGTGTACCTGTTTCCGATCCAAAGAGCTCTCCTTGAGCTCCCACCGCAGTGTGCGCAGGCCGTCCTGGTTTCGAGGTCGTCCGACAGAGCCTCGGAAGCTCCATGCGTCCATCTTCTCCTTTGCCGTGCTGGACTGGTAGCCCAGACCGCCGAGTTCCATCTCCGCCGCGCCGATATGAGGCGTCAGGCTCGTGGTCCCCGTCTTGCGATGCACCGTGACCCCCGTGCAGCTTCCTGGTCGAAGCGCTCGAAGTCGGTGCGACCAAATCGCTTGATGCTCAGTCGAAGTCCGCGGCTCTCTGTCTGATGTCGTCGTGAACGTGGTCTTGGTGAGACGACGTCCACTTGTGTGCTGCCCCTGTCGAAAGTCCTTTTGGCTAAAGGCCGCGTGGATGCTCAATTGACCTCTCACAATGAAGCAAGGGAAGAAAGTATCCATGTCTTTTCGGTATCTTCCGTGATTTCCCGAAATGTTTCTTTAAAAGGCACTTGAGCGGACGCGGTCAGTGAATGAAGAATATAAAACAGACCAGACCCCTAGATATTTGTCCAAAAAAAAACATTGAATTGATCGCAGCGCGTGGACAAACGGGGAATCGAACCCCGGACCACTCCCATATTGGGACTCGGTTACCGAGTCTTGCTAAGGGAGTATTATACCACTAAACCATTCGCCCGTTGCTTGACGTCGATGGAATGTGATATTGAGTCTATATTGGGAATTTCGAAAACATAGCCTTGAAGCAAATGATGTTGGTGAATGATGGGCATATTTTAGAGCCAGAATCAGTAACGTGAAGTGGATAAAGACTTTACCCCGCCAATTCAGAATCAGGGGAGTCACCAGACAGCCGCCTTTGACATTGGAAGGAGCGATGCCGTGGCAGAAGCTTAAATTCTGGTGCCACAGGCAAGATGATGGGCCCAGAGTCCCGGCGCTTGCGTGGCCAACCATGATGGGTCCATGGCTGACAATGAATGATGGGTTCATGGCTGACAGTGAATGATGGGTTGATTTGTCGCCATGGCTGGACTTGCATTTTTGGTTTTTGCTTCATCACCGCGGACACGACGCTGTGAACGTCTTTCTCATCAAACACCAAAGGAGTCGAGTCTGTCTGCTGGACGACTCTTGTCCTTTTTTTTTTCAACAGTCTGAAGTGTCTGGGGCCTTGCGCGCAAGAGGCCGCCCGTGCCAAGAGGGTCTGAACTTCCCCTGTTGGCGTCGTCATAGCCGCCGCGTTGCTGCCCCGCGCTTCCCAATAATCCACCCCGCGACAACTCCCTCCGTACAAGCTACTATTAACAAGCAGGCCACCGCATATCGCTCATCGTGGACTCGCAAAGAATACACCGTCTTCATCATGGCTTCCGGGAACAATGTAAGCACAACTCCAAAGCGTCGCATTCCTCCTCCCCCATTGCTGAAAGACTTTCCAATTTTAGGATCCGAAGCTTCTCTACGCCGTCGAGGGCATCAAGGCCTACCATGTCGCGCAAGGCAACGAACAATCCCTCACCCCTTCCGGGCCCCAGACTTTGTCGCTGCTCATGGTTCCAACATCCTCCGGCTTTGCTGACCCATCCGGCATCGGATCCGGTGAAGACGACTTTTATTTACATCTCCATTTGCCACCCGAGCTTGACCTGCCTCTTCCGGCCACTACACAAATCTACCATCAGCCCCCCACGAGCTATCTGATTCCCCGGTGGGATCTCGGCCCCGATAGCGGCGCCTTTACACGGATTGAGTTTCCTGCTGCGGGGAGTCGCTCTGGTATTCAGGAAGACGTAGATACCTTTGAGACGATTCTTGCGCAATGTACGGCGTTCCTGGAACGCGCACCGCCACCCAAGCCCAAAAGAAGCAAGACGGCGCCAGTTTCGGGGGCTTCTGCCAAGGCAAGAGAGGCATGTGGCGAAGAGCTGCCTGCGTATGACCCCGGTTCCTTCAACACAGGTGAAGGCTATGTCCAGGGCAGCGTGAGCTCAACCTCCAAGGGCGGCCGCATCGTTCTGGTGGACGAGGAAGACGGTAGCGTCATTGGTGAGCTCGGTGACGGATACCAGGTTGTAGAGGATTCGGCCATTAAACCCGGATCCAAAGGTACGTTGTCAGCCGACTCGTGTCTGATGTCATTTGGACCCCCGTGCGATTGCGAGTGGTGTTGGCTAAGCCTGTTGCGTCCCAGATCCTGTCGAAATTGCACTGCCTACCGATGCCTCGCAGGCTATAAGCGTCCAGCCTGCTCCAGAGTACGACGACGAGGGAGACAAGATGCACCCCGCCTACAAGAAGTCGACCATTGTCAACATGGGGTTGAGAGCGTCTCGCCTCCTCATCACGACGTCGGATTATGTCGCTCACACCCTCAACAACCAGGCTGAAAGTTACGCCAAGAACAGCCAGCCCAACGCCAAACCTGTCACTTTCACGCCCACGACTCACGAGCGCATCCGCAAGATAAACCAATTTTCCACCAAAGCCGCCTGTCTCTCTGCTTCTACCGTTGGCTCAATCGCCAAGGTTGCGCAAAACTTTGGTGCCAATCTGTCCAAGCGAAAAGACGGGCGTGCGCGAGGGTACGACAAGGACGGCAATGTGATTGACACTTACAAGCCAGGAATGCTCAACAAGAGTTTAATGGCTTTCAATACTGTAGTCGACGGCATGGAACAAGCCGGGCGCTGCTTGCTTACCAGCACCTCGTCCAGCGTCAGCCAGGTCGTTGAGCACAAATGGGGTCCCGAAGCTGGCGAGGTTTCTCGCAACCTGGGTGGCGGGGTCAAGAACGTTGGCCTAGTTTACATTGATGTCACGGGCGTGTCCCGACGCGCCGTCCTGAAGAGCGTGGCCAAGGGGATGGTGGTTGGAAATGTCAAGGGTGGCGGCAAGGTCATCGTTGGTGGGGGAGAAAAGCAAGGTGAAAAGCAAGGTGAAAAGCAAGGTGGCTCCGTGGCTGAGGGCACTGGAAATGGCAAAGGCAAGAAGGCCTATGATGAAAGGTAGATGAACTACAGAGCGTGATGAACAGAGAAGTAAGGCAAGGCATACGACCCTACGACCCTAGGCAGACATGAGGTTCGGCTCGCAGTATATAATTGTTGGATAGCCCTAGTAAAATAAATGGGCGACGATAAAGCCGCTTGGAAAGTGGATCACGTGTTAACGTGGCGGCCCCCCCACGTCAACGTCACGTCAGGTCAACGTCACTGCAAATGGAAATTTAACGACAACTTGACAATTTGACTTTGACCACGCAAAGATCCTCGGAACCTCGCGCAGAACAACTCGAGTCAGCCTCCCTGCTCCTGTGGCCAGATGGCCAGTGACTGTGATCCCGTGGAGATTTTTGGAGATTTTTGCCCTATACTTTGACAGCTTAAACCTCCAAAACGTACATATTGCGCCCGGCCTCGCTAGCTTTCATGTGTCGATTCGAGCTGCTCGGGGTCATCATTCTTATTTTCCACGACATACGAGACGCGATCAAGCGCAAAAGGGCCCGCAAACTTCACTTTCAAGAAGCTGGAACTGGCCAATCTTGTGTGAATCTTCTCTGATAGCCCAGTAGCACTCACACGATGCTCCACGAAATCCTCCTGTCCCTCTCCGGCCACCCGTCACCTCTTCTACGCCCACCATCCTCACCCGAAGCAGACGCTCTCGCCGGAATAACGCCGCCCGAACGACAACTACTCTCCTCCGCCGGCCACATAAGCGACCTGCATACTAAGCTCATCGCCTACTCTTCTGAAATCGCCACGTCACATTCCAGCACCATCTGTCGAACTGTTGCAACCGCCATCAGCTCCGTCCATTTAGCCGCCTTCCAAAGAAAAGTCCTCGACGTGGAGGCGAGCATACTGAAGAACGATTCCGAGCTGGTCGGAGCGTATAGCATCGTGCCCTTGACGGCGGTCATGGACGAGTTTCAGCAGTGGACGAGACGGCTCGAGTGGCTATGGGACACGGTCCGGTTCATCATGGCCACGAATGACGATGGCAGAGCTTGCCACGGCGCAACGCTGATTGACCGATTGCGTGACGAGCTGCAGAGTGGATACCAGGATGTTGCAGCAACAGCAGAGAGCTTGGTCAAAGCAGCAGAGACGGCGTGGCTGAAGCAGGTTTCCGCGTGGGTGCTGTACGGGAGACTGCCCAGCTTCGGGGCCGATGATTTCTTTGTACAGGCGACGCAGGGCCCCCCCGAAGACTTCGTCTGCATCGCCGAGTGCCTGCCATCCTTCGTCACGGGCTCAACGGCGTCATCCATGCTCTTTATTGGCAAATCACTCAACCACGTTCGCGCCATGAACACGAGCTCAACGTCTACCGGTGTAGCACATGTTGCGGCCAAACTGTCTGAACTATCCACGCTCGCATTCCCCCTCGAAAGCTCCGACTTCTCCAAAGCCATCAAGGCCATCCGAATTTCCCTGTCCCAAAACACCCTTCAGCAGATGCTTCCCCTGGCCAAAGTTTCCGAAATGATGCAGCTGCTCCGAGAATTCTTCCTCCTCGGACGAGGCGAATTCGCCATGGCCTTGACGCAAGAGGCAGACGAGAAGATTCGCAACCGTTGGCGGAGGGCGGGGAATCTGTCATACGAGAAAGACCAGGGTCTGAAAAACCTCACCATCAAAGATGGAGAAGTAGCTGCCGTTCTGAACAGGACGTGGGCGGTTCTCGTGTCCATGCAGGGCCAACACGCCGAAGAAGACGACCAGCTAGACCTGGCAAGGAGCTTGATACAACTACACCTCACCAAGTCCAGACCTCCTGCTTCTCTCGTCACAGGAAGAGGGCTGGACGTGGAGGCGGCCAATCTGCTCGCCACATCGCCGTTCCGCAACATGCTCTTTTCTGTCCCAGCCATGCTGAGCATCGACCTCCCTTCCCCTCTCGACATGGTCATCTCGACGTCGGATCTACAGCTGTACTCCTTGATGAACGCCTATCTCCTCTCCCTCCGCCGCGCACACATCCGCCTCACCGACCTCTGGAAAATCACCTCTCTCCGACGCCACTACCCTTCCCCCCGCGGCACCTCGGACCACGCCGTCACCCTCCGCGAGCGCTGGTCCGATCGCGCCTGGCTCCTCCGCAGCTCATGGACGACGGCCAGCGCAGCCATCTTCTTCCTCGGCGAAACAGAGGCCTACTTCCAGACCGAAATCGTCGCCGGTCTCTGGGACAATTTCCACAGCTGGCTCCTCCCACCCAAGCGTCCTCGTCCTCATCATCGCTCGGGCCACGCCACGCCCACCCAAACCAAACCACCGACTCCCGTTCCCACCTCGACTTCCACGCCAACCCCCATGGCCACTCATTCCCATGATCCGCAAACCCTCTCCACAGCTCACACGCTCTACCTCCGGACTCTCATCCACCGTCTCCTCCTCACTCAACCATCCTTCACGGCGCCACTGTACACCCTCGTCACGCACATAGACCACCTCGTAACGCACCTACACCGTCTCCATTCCCTCTTCACGTGCCTGGATCTCGAGCACGACGCAGGCGTCCTGGACACATTCGTCGATCTGGACCGCGAACAAGCCCAGGTCTTGACCTCCCTGCGCGGCGTGGAACGACAAGTGAAGAGGGGCATAGAAGCAGCCGTCGAAGCGTTGCGGGCATTAGAATCAGATGCCAAGTTCCTTGCCGACTGGGACGGACAGGGCCTTGTCGATGAAGAAGACGGCGAGGAGAGGGCCTACGTTCCCGCGAGGGTCGGCGGCGTGGACAGGTTATTGATGAAGTTGGATTTTGGGAGCTGGATCGGCAGCAGGGGGGGAAGGGAAATGAAGCGGCGCGTGTTTTAATATTTCGGTGCACCCCATGTACCACGTATGAGGCTACGAAGTGAAATGACGACCACAGCATAGCCTGTCGTAGTATCCCCACTAATAGCATGACGTCCAGTTGTTTCCTTCTTCTTCCAAAAATCAATGAATGGTCCCGGCCACACTACAACCAGCTCCTTTACGGGAAATCCAATCAGAGCCTGATTGATACATACTCCATCTGCATTTCTTTAAACAAACAGTCTGGTAATGAAGACATTATTCTGAATCAACGCCGGATACCCCCGTTTCTTCGCCAAAACGCGTGACATGGCACGAGGCCGGTTGACGTCTTGCCCTCGACAAGGTGACGAGCCTTCTGCAGGGACGACTTGTCTCAATGAGCATGATAACTTGGTAGAATAGAATGGAATGGAATGAGCAATTCATGTAAACAGTTGGCAAACCAACGTTGGGCACATGTCTTGAATACATTGAGACTTAAAACACCAAACGAGCGCTAATTTTAAGGCATTAATTTGAAAAATCACCTTGTTATACACACTAGTCATTATTCCCCCTCGGCCTTCGTGACAACGTCGTCCAAAACGCTGGCTACATGCTTGCTTTCTCCTAGAAACATACCAAAACTCCTTGCTGTGTTGCATCACCCTGTTCTGTTCTCATGCCTTTGATCCATCACGCATAATGACCTGACCTTTACAAGTGTCTAAAACTAACTGACCTATATATGAATTTTAAATCTTCACAGTCACTTATTTTTTCCCCATCATTTGTCAGTAGACGGCCACTGCTTTGCCAAATCGAAATGGCTTGTCTGAGGCCTGTCCGTCCGTCCGCCCGGGGCCGGGGCGGGTCTGAGCCGACCGGAGTGGGGCCGTCTCGGAAGTGTTTCTTTTATCAGATTGCCATTCTTGGCGAATGCAATCGTCAACGAGGGCTGCAAGACCTGTTGCAACAATGACACTGTTATGCATGTAAGCTTTCATCTCAGACCATGATACTGGGGATCAAGAGGGGCTTTTCCACGTACTCTGCCACATCCGTCACTGCATCAACCGCAGACCGGTCGCTGATCCACATGTAGCATGGAGGGATCCATCCGCCGGCTCGCCTTTCCGCGTCAATTTGACTTGGGCTCTGCACTTCTTGTACGATGTGAGCGATTGCTTCGTGCTTGTCGTCGCGCATGAGATGAAAGGAAAATGTCGACAGTTCCTTGTCGACAGCTCTCTTCCAGGTATAAGTGTGGCCCCACCATTCGAAACCGTAGAGTTTCGAATTGCGACGCGAAACTTCAACACGAGCATAATTACCGAATTCGAGCTTGATTTTGTCGGTCGGGACGAGAACTGAGGGCGGGGACTTGACAGCTAGGCGCGCGGAGCGTCCATCAGTTCCGTCCGTGCCACCGCTTGTTGATGAAGCTGAAGATTTACTCGTCACGGCACTGGCTGTGGATGGCCGCCGCGTTGACGAGGACGATTTGAGTGAGAAGCAAGACGAGTTTGACGCATTTGAGCGGCGAAACGGTGCCTTGACAGAGCGGAGAGCCGACGAGACAGACTGTTGAATGCCGTGTCGCGAAGTCGCCGACGTGGAGGAGGTATATGCACGTTTTGAAAAGCACACTTCCCTCCCCGAATCTCGACAATACCGCCGCAAGGAGAAATGGCGGTCCGACAAGTCGTGCATGCGTAGATGGAACAGCTGAACAGTGGCCGGCCGACGGCGCTCCCTGGAGCCGCCCATCGATGAAGTAACCGTATCCACACGAAGGTTCATGTTCCCGTCCGGGGTAGTATCATCATGGCGGATAGATAATCGGTTCTGAGAGGGGAACAAAAGGCCGAATGAGCGAGGGTCAGAGGGCCTGAGTGACGGGTCGGTAGGTCCAGCGCAGTATGAACGAAGAACTTCTGGGATGGCGTGATCCTCGGCAGCGTGGAGACGTTGTGCTTCGGGTTCTTGATCTGGAAGCGCGGCTTCAAGCCCATCGACAAACTCGTTGTCCAGGCCGTTTTCGGAAAATCGAGAGTCATATGTGTTGACCGAGAGCAGAGACGCGGAAGGAGAAGGGGGGAAGTATGTGATGGTTGGTGGTGGTGGTGGTGATGGTGGTGATGATGGCCCTCGGTCTGTTCTCTCCCTTTCTTGCTCTTGCCGTCTGCCACCTTGATGTGAGTATGCACCTCCATCTTTTTTTTCGGCATCTTCCACTTCTTCTCGTGGCCGGCTTGAGCTCCATGGCCAGCCAGAACAGTACGACGGAGGTACATGGCCAGTCCTTGATAAAACGTAAGCACCGGAGAGTTCGCTGGTGCGAGCGGATGAGATTGACGAGCTGTAGGAGGACAGTGGTGAGTTTGGGATTTGTTCAGAAGTGGACATGCGCGGCCGTATTGAAGGCATGACAGCCATAGTTGGCGTCTGTGGGAGTGCAGTGCTTGGGATGGGAGAGATGGGAGATGGGTGAAAATGACCAGACTAGAGAAGCTGAGAAGCTGAGAAGCTGAGAAGCTGAGGAAGGAGGTTGCGAGATATATGCAGAGCTTCCTTCCTCACATGGCCGGGCACGGGTGCGGGTGCGGGTGCGTGTGCGTGATGATGGCCTGGTTTGTTGCTGGCGTGGCGTGGATGGCAAACACGTATTGATTGTGGCAGTGACGGGGACACTAACCTTGATAAATAAATCGCTTCCGGGAAGAAGCTCACTTGTCATGTCAGCTGGCTCGAGAAGTCAAAGTCGACAAGGTACCGAGGGGAATCCCGTTCTATGGAAGCCAGCGGCGGCCTCGGGCTGGTCCGGGCTGCCCGCTGGCGAGCGATTTATTAGAATCTTTACTATGCTTCAATTCATGGACCATGCCACGAATATGCACCACATGATTGATGTCCATGTGCGATATACGTCGATGACGGCGTGTCCTCGAAGCTCAACCGCCCCGGTTCCCCGCTGTGTCAGCAGCGTGCAGCGGCAGAATAAGCCAGGCACATTGTCACTTTGTCACTTTGTCACTTTGTCACTTTGTTCGGAGCATAATAAACCTGCATGATGAGCACCGTCACCAGAGCGCCCAGCTATCCGGGGCGGCAGTCCGAATCGAAACCCACTGGAAAAAACCCTCTCTCTCCTTGGCGCCTTGCCCCAGCCCAACCTACAAAATATGTACAACCCCACTGCACGTACTCCGTTCCACCACACCCCTCCCCTTCCCTCCCCTGTCCAGAAGCACCCCAGACGTGTCCCGCCCTGATTCGCCATCCAACCCGTCCGCTTCGTCCCGCTCCTGGACAACGTTTTTTTTCTTTCTCCTTGTACGAAATCCATTCCAGAGTTGGTGCCCGAGACGAGGCTGAGGAGAATCATCGTCGAGATGAGATGCGCGCTCAGTATAATAGGGAACCTGGCTGCGTGTCGTTTGTGACAGACAGCCTTGCTGGCCTGTGACGGACTTATTGTGTGGGTGTGGGTATATATATATATATATATGTACGACCTTGAAAAATGCTTCATACATGGCCAGCCAGCCAAAAGGTGTTTGGTTGAAAACGAGATATTTTGACAGAGACCCTGTCGCAAACATGCGTAAATTATGTAGCGCGAACAACTATGCTATGCCACGACAATTCCTCGTTACAGCGACTCCGGCCAAGTCATCAAACCGGACACGGCCCAGTACCAACTTTTTGTTGCTACATGTTCGACCCATCCTGAGCGTCCATCTCGAGCGTCCGTCCCGTCCGTCCCGCGCCCACAGCCATCCATCCGGCCATGCAGGTTGGCAAAGTGAGTGTGCAAATCCAAAGGCATGCATGCATGCATGCTTCTTCAGTTCGGCCAGCTGTCCGTCCAGCTGTCCGTCCACACATTGACTTGCACCTCTGGCAGCCATCCCCATTCCGACCGACTGGACCTCCAGCTCCACTATGGCCGGATGTTCCATCCAACCCACGTGCGAGGCACAACTCTCCAAATCTTGACCTCACCACTCCGCAGATCGTCCAGCTTGTAGCTCTCCATCTTGACCTTTTTGTTCTCTCGCCCTTGTTCCCACGCCCGCACCTTCTTCTTGGTTCCGTCCCACTCGGCCACTACGGCCACGTGATCGGGCTTGCCAACCTCTGCCGAGTACTTGGCGTGCATTGGTCCGTGCTTGCCCTGGAACTTGGAGTTGCGGAACGAGATGATGTCGCCGGCTCGGATCACATCCTGTTGCTGCGTCGAGGCATTCGCCATGTTGGCGTAGACCAGTGCGCCATAAGAACGCGTGCCAACAGGTGGTAGAGCGCCACTCAAGGGTCGCAGCAGCTCCATGACGAACCCTTGCGGCGTGCCATCCCCGACAGCCGTATCTTTCTTGGACGTGGCCGCGTCTGAAATTTGCCTGCCATATCGCTCGTAGAACTCTTCCATCTGGTCTTGGCGCAGAGCTCGCGGGGGAGCTTCATGGCGCTGCTCCAGCTCCACACCAGACGGGTCGTACGGATCGTACCGGATCGTCATGACAGTCTGCGAGTAGTCCTGGAACAGAACAAACACATCTCGCGTGACCACAGTCTTGGACCCCTGGTTGGTCGTCGTCGTTTCTTCGCTCTCAAAGTGTACGTCTTTGCGACCCTGGAAGACGGGCGGTACTTGATTGGCCTGCTTCCACCAGCCGCTCTGGACGGCGAGGTCAACATCATTGGCGATGAAATCAGACTCCACTGATGGCCGGTACATGTCCATGGATCTTCTGTTGCTGGTGCTTGTTCGGGGATGATCCAGAGACTGTCTGTTGTTGGGTCGAGGCGGCGGTGCTGATGGAGGGCCTCGTCTTTCAGAAGGGGAGGCTCCTGAGACGGCAGCTGGTGGCCCTGGGAAATAATCCTGTTCATCGTCAATCTGTGGCGTATTTTGGCTATAGCTTGAGGCCAGAGGCGGTGGGGGCGACGAGCAATTGTAGGCATCGTAGTCCTCTGCGTCTGTAGCAGCTCCTGCCATCGCCGCAGGCACTGCCGGAGCCGGAGTGTTATTGACCGGTGGAGGCGGCGGCGCGGCATGGGGAACATCTACCGATCGTCTCTTACTCTCCGTTGGCTGTTGGCTTGGAATTGGTGGTGGCACCGCGCGTGGTACCGCGGCGGAGGGAATGGGAGGTGGCATATTGGGCGGAGCCTCTCGGGTTGGCGACTGGAGCGTGCTTTCCTCCACGCTCGAGTCTCTCGTGTGCGCCTTCAAGGCATCTTTGTGCGGGACTGATGAGCCAATGTCGGTGTCATAGTCGCCTTCATACTCGGTGATTTCCTCATTTTCCTCCTCGCCCGCCTGCGGTGGACGTGTTGGTGTCGCAAAGGCGGCATCAGTTGTCGATTGTCGGCTTGAGTCATCGGGAGGAGGCGGCGGCGGCGGCGGCCGGCTAGAAGTAGGTGGAGGAGCGGGAGCCGATCCAGGAATCGGTGGTGGCGGTCGGCTGGAGCGCTTGCTTGTAGCAGCTGGTGATGTCGGCAAAAACTCATCACGGCGAGGCGATAGAGGCGGTGATCTCGGCGGCAAGATGGGAGCTGGTTGTGATGGTGGCATAGCCAACGAGCGCTTCGTATAAATGCCAGAGTGTTTCAAGTCCTTGTCATTGGCACCGCCCGAGAGCTCGTCGTCTGATTCAGATCCATCAGTAGGGGCTTTGAGCTCAGCAGGCGGCGGTGGAGGTGGCGCACGAGCTTCACAAGAAGGAAAATACGTCAGCACGGACTCCTCCGGGTGCTTGATAACAAGTCAGCTAGTGTATTGCAAGCTTACATTCGGTGGGTACAGGAGGAGGCATGGCCCGGCTACCAGAAATTGGCCGAGGGCCGCTGATATCTCGACGGTGTGCTAGTATGGGATTAGTTGGCTCTCGGTAGTAGCGAAAAGGGGAGAACATTGCACGCACAGGTAACTTGGGCAGCAGCGGCCGGGGTAGTGGCCTCATCCTCCTCCTCCTCATCATCGTCAGCATCGTCCTTGCGTACAGGTGCACGTGTTGGCACAGGAGGAGGAGCGCCTCTGGAAGAAGCAGGAGTAGCTTCATAGCCATCATCGTCGTCGCCCGCTTCTTCTTCTTCTTCTTCTTCCTCTTGGTGACTTCGACCAAGGACGAGAGGGTTACCCATACCGGGCAAAGCCATAGCTGTCGGGATTGGAGGCGGTTGTGCCCGAGGAGCCTGTTCTTCAGCTCCGGCCTCGGCTGTTGATGGTAGTAGTTCGGCAGGTTTCGACGTCTTCTTCTTTGGTGGAGCCTTGGCCACGGGAGGAACTGGTGCCCCAAACATGCCGTGAAATCCCATGCCGCCACTCATCTTGGCCATTCTGGCGCGTAACTCCTCTTTCCGCCTAACTTCAGGATCTACATCGTCTCGCTCTTCCTCTTCTCGGTCCTCCTCTTCCACATTTTCGTCCTTCTCCTCGTTCGTGGCTGTAGTGGAGGTCGTGGGTGCATGGCGGGCATGTCTGGATGCCCCCTCACTGTCTTCGCGCTCCGTGGTATCATCTTGTCCCTCCGTAGTGTCACCCGCACCCGACATGTCAGCCTCATTGCCGTCATGGGCCTCTTCCACAGCTGGGCCCTTGGAAGCTCTTCGCCGAGGTGGTGGGGGCGCCCTCGTATGAGCATCGTCCGTAGACGTCCTTGATTCAGTTTCTGCTGTTGTGGTTCGCTCGAGAGAAGGCGAAAGAGGTCCTTCTCCAGCCCCAGCCCCTTCTTCATTTGCAAAAGTCGCTTCCGGCTTCTTCTTCTGAGGCTTTTTGGGCTTTTCTTTCTTCGCAGCAGCTTCGGCATGGCGCTGGGCTTGTTCCATCTGCTGCTTCTGGAGTAATGCAATGCGTTCCTTCAAGCTGGTGGGCTTGGGTTGGTCATCGTCGCCACCTTCTTGGGTCTGCTGTTCCGTGGGAACCAGTCCAGCCTTTCCAGCTTGATCAAGGCTTTCGGCCTCTATCTCCCTAATCTCTGGATCTTCTTCTCGGCGGTAGACATTGGTGGTGGTAGGCTTCTCCCGTGGTGGTGGGACGTAGGCATTGCGGCTCGGAGGGGGTGCCACAAATGGCTTCTTGACGAAAACAGAACCACCGGCGCCTCCTCCCAAGGCGCCCGGCTTGAATGGAGCAACGGGCGGTGCCGCAGGCTTGTTGAAGGCAGCAATGCGGTCCTTGAATGAGTTGCTCAATGGTTTCTCGGCAACCGGCTGTGGGCCAGGTTTGGATTTCGGAGCTGATCCCTCGGCGGGTGTGGGCACTGTTGGAGGCGAAGTGGCTGTAGGGGGATGCCTGGAGAGAGTATATTCAGTGGTCATTTTGGTTGTCGCCGGCACCGGGACGGTCGGGACAGGACGCTGGGCATCTGCATGGTCGGTTTCCCTGGTGTCTTCAGGTTTATGTTCTTGCTCGGGCTCTTCAACTGGGGCTGGCTTCTCGGACGCGGGTGCCGGCGGGGGCGGTACCGTTGCCGCTGCCGCAGCATCCTCTGGATCCTTCCTGGGACGTGATCTCGTCGGGCGCGGGGGAGCAGTAGGCTCAAACTTCTCTACAAAGTTGCGAGGGAAGATGCCCTCCTTCTTCACGCCGTAGTCGTCTGTGTATTCGCCAGTGTACCAATCATCGTCATCAGCCTCAATGACAGTGATGATCTGGCCGACATCGAAGTTGAGGTCGTCTTCGTGAGGAGAGGCATACTCGTAGAGAGCCTTGACCCGGAGCAGCGCGGCCATGGCGCGGTGCAGCAAGTATCCTGCGTCAAAGACGGGTCCTTTGACACGTCTGCCGCGGCTAGATGAGATATTTTGGTCGAATACGCAATGGAATTCTATTGTCGAATGTGGGGCAGAAACGATATGGGAGGATGACGCGCGGAGAGAGTTTGCGAGCGGTTGCGTCAGGAGAAGCGGGGATGGGAGTTGGGGAAATTGCTGTCTGGTTGTCCAACCGCTAGCTCGGCTCGATGCCTGCCTGGGTGATGGTATCGGTCGACCAAACAAGCCAGGCGGTGTCTGGTAGTCTGTGCCGGAAGTGCAAAGGAGACGGGACGACTGGTGGCGGGTTGGGCGCAAGCTTAATGTTGAGGGTATTTCCAAGACTCGGACGGCTGGAGACTGCTGAAGCAAGAAAACAGAAACCACGAAGAGCAACGCCGGGGACAAGAGGCGGACGGCGGTGGAGACTGGAATCTCGCCTGCCTGCAATACCGTAATACAGTATTCCGTACTTGTAACTTGTGGCTGTGTGTGAAGTGGGCGCGCGGCTCATCGACGTCAGCGGTGCGGGCTACAACTCGACGGTTCCAGTCTGATTGACGGATGGCTGATCGATCCCACGGCCTGTGACACTTGCAGTCGCTGATGGGCAGGCGGGGGTGGCAGGCACCCAGGCAGCAGGCATTTCAGGCAGGCACAACCAGGATCCAGGAGCGCCACGTTCGACGTCTGGCCATTGCCACCCATTTATTGTCATTGTCATTTTTACATTCATCATCAGTGGTGGTGCTTGTATTTTCATCGCTGTGTGAAGTGGGCCCACGATTAATCCTTCCTCTTTCCATACAACTGCTGGAACCCACTATAAGAGAACGACAACGACCTGGAGCAAGGCAGACTTCACGAGCTTCTCGCCAGCATAGCCGTCTTGGAAGCACTGGTGTACATGGCGTGAGTTCATTGGGGAATCAAGTTTCTGGCAGGGCCGCAGTAGCATAACAGCCCGGATTGCTTATCCGGGTAGACAACAAATCTCAAAGCGTTCGGCAAGCTCTGCGAGGCCATCAAAATCGATAGTCGGCAAAGAGATCGACAACAACGCTGTAAACCAATACGGGACGTTGTTTAGACTTTTTTCTTTTTTTTCCAAGGGACAGGTTAGGGTTTGTCGCCGTGGCATAGCCGCATAGTCGCTGGTCGTCACCAACTGAACTGACACAAAAGCACACGCGTGACGGTGCTAGGACTGAGGAAGCCCAGCTTGCCAGCAGGTTCCAGTGACCCCGCCATTGCATAAGCCTATATTTTTACTCCGTAGTGGGGTAAACATTCGTCACGAACTTGCCGACGTTTCCTCTAAAACGTGCATTCGCAAAGCTGAAATTTCACTTGTTGTTGTCACTGCTTGCTCTGGCTGCCGGAACATAGAGCCCCCCATCGTCCCTTTCCCGACTCGCACAAATGGATATCATTGAAGCGAAGCAAAATCAGCTAAAAAGCATCCTCAAAAACTCTGTTGCCGAGTCTGGAGGACGCTCCGCAGCCGACGCCAGGGAAATTGCCATTGCCCATGCTAAACTTATCCAACATCGCAAAGATCTCGAGCGCGAGATCCTCGACAGTCTCGTCCTCCTTTCCGAATACCCACTCGTTCGAGAGCCGACCTATTCGGCGTCGAACCCAGCGCCAAGCGACGTCTCAGGCTTCAAGGCACATGTTCGTCTCTTCCAGCCGTCGGACTATGACGATTTGATCGAGGAGCGCAATGTCAATGAGCTATGCGGGTATTCCTTGTGCCCGGAGCTGAAGCGAAAGGTGGGCGGCGGCGGCAAGTGGAAGCTTACTGGGAGCGGTGACATCGTCAAGCGGGAGGACATTGAGAAGTGGTGCTCGGCGGCTTGCGCCAAGCGCGCTTTGTTTGTCAAGGTCCAGTTGAATGAGACGGCGGCGTGGGAACGAGCGGGCATTCCCGACATCCAGATTGATTTGCTAGAAGAGGACCGGTCTGCGGAATCCGAGTCTGACAAGACGGCTCGTGAGTTGAGTGGTCTGAAGCTAGAGGGGCAACGGCAGACCGCAGAGGATGCGGAAGCTCTTGCGCTTGAACGTGGGGAGCGCGTCGTTGGCAACAATGCTGACAAAGTCAAGGTCGTTCTGAAGGAGAAGGAGACCAACAAGGTTCCCAAGCCAGAGGACGTTCCTGGCCGGTCTGGAGATGACCATTTACTGATAGATGGCTACAAGTTTGATCTGCCATCGAGACCAAAGCAAGAATCTTGACAAACAAGTCGGGGGACCACATTTACATGCGACTTATGAATGTATACTACGTTGGATCGGGGCCATTTCATGGCGTTGGCGTTGGGGTCTTGATATCCAGAGCGGTAATCAAATGAGCTTTCCGGCCGATCAATGACACCAGAGGTGTCGAAGCCCTCGCTCTGAATGTGACGACGAGTTCTTCCCCAAACAAAAGCCATTCGTGGGACTGGAGGACGGGATTACCCGACAATTGGATTTGCTGAGAAGCCGTGGGTAGCCCGAGCAGACCATCGAAACTATAGTCAAGGAATCACACATGAGAAATTCACGGAGGCCGCGACGAAAAGAGACCGAAGTCTTGGCGATCAAGCATCCTCTCCAGACGTCACAAGTCCAGGAGAGTCAGCGACACCTTGTGGGGATTGAAGATCTTTCTTTTGAGATCTATGCACTCACTGCCGTCCTTGGACGCCAAGCAGCAAAAACCATGCCAAATGCCCAGGAGCCCAATTTCCCAAATCGTAATGAAAAAAAAAGAAAAAAAATCTAATCCTTTTTGTCGTAACCCATTTAGTCGCGGCGAGGGCGGTCACCGAAGCGGCGGTTGCCACGCTCGTTGGGGTTGTTCTGAGTGACCTGGGTGACGTTGACGGGGATAGAGTCGAACTGGGAAATATCGTTAGCAAATCGTATGGGTGCTTCTGATGAGACGGGTAGGATGGTGAACGTACGCCAAGGTGCTTGAGGAGATCCTTGGTCTCGGAGTCGACCTCGAGCAGGCCGGACTCATTCTGGGTGAAGTCCAGAGCGGATACCTCGGGAACGTACTGATCCTTGCGCTCGCGCTCCTCCTCCTGGAGCTTGAAGGAGATGCCGCGGACGGGACCACGCTGGATACGCTTCATTAGGTGGGTGGTGTAACCGGCAATCTGGAGATTCGACCAGTCAGCATGCGATTCGATGTCTGGCGATGATGGCGTTCCCATCTTGTTCCTCAATTGGAGCAGAGCCCTTCGCCTTAGGCGAGAAGAGCAGTCCGCGTCGAGGACGTGACGAGACCCTCGTGGGACATTTAATTGCTAACCTTGTTGCGGAGACGCTTGGAAGCAATGATGGCAATCTCATCGCAGATGCGCTTGTTGGTCTCGAAGTCGAGTGTGAGCTTGGGGTAGTAACGCTCAATGATGACCTTGGCGGACTTCTTCACGGTCTTGGTACGAACACGGCCCATTTTGGCGGTATTGGACGGACTGATATGGTCGTCGGTGGGCGGAAGAGATTGGTGTGAAGGTTCGTCAAAGTCGGGTTGAGCCTCAAGCCGCACTTCTGAAAATTTGGTGGTTTCCTCTGACAGTGGGGGGTGCCATTGTGGATTAGGGCTCGTCGAGAAGCTGTGCGTGACTTGTCACATGACCGGGAGTTCCTTGCCTGATTAGCAAGTCATGAGTGAGATCCGGAAGCGACCCACCGCAAAGCTCTTGAGCCAATCATTAGTGACCGGTCGTTAGGCTGCAGCCCGTCGTTAAAAATGCCCAGCTGCCTGATGATACTACCGACATGTCTATGGCACTGGATAACATGTTTAGCAGAATGGTCGGATTCGCAAAATTTGTTCAACTCGAGTTGATTGCTAGTCGTCCAGTGCTCTTGATTACATGGAAGGCGAAAGGCCCAGCCGCCCCTTGATATACATATGTTTTATTAAACATTTCCATCCCTCCCCATCACCGATAATGCTGACGTGGCAGCTTTATACGTTTCAAGCTATGCAAGTGCCTGCATGCTTAAAAGTGCGAATTTGTTGGCTCATCGTTCAATACTTCACGTGCGATCCTGTCCGTGCGGCGATCCTCTGTGCGGCTGCCCTTTCGCAGGGCCGACTCTTGACTAGCATCCCCTCTCGTGGTTGCCTGCATGGTATATTAGGGAAATGCCCTTGCTTTCCTTGGCAACCACCTGCGCCTCTGGGTGTGTCTCGCGCAGCTGCAGGACAATTCTACCGCTGGGGTCGACAGTGGCTGTTTGCGGCTCAATGTAGGCCTTGGCGCCGCCGTAGGTCGTGGTGTCGAGGTGGGCGATACCTTTGAGCATCTTGCTGCTGCTGCTCTGGTTTCTGCCGCGCCCGAAACGCAAGTTGAACTCGTTGTCCCCAGCAGGCACGTCTGCAACGAAACCTCCCACACCAAGTTTTGCCTTGTTGTGGCCAGCCCGGGGGTATACGACTCTGGCCAAGGCAGGGGTCCTGCGGCCTTGTGGTCCGTAGACTGGGTGGTTCTCCATGTAGGAGCTTGTTCGTAGATAGCTGATGCCGGCGGAGGGATGGCTGGCTGGCGGGCCGGATTTTCCGTACAGGCCGCCCTTTACATGCGCCTGCATTATGCCCTCCATGAGGCCAACGGGTTTGCCGAGAGGAGCGAGGTCCAGGAATTTCGAGACCAGGGCATATAGCGTGCCGCGATCATTGCGCAAGTGTCGCAAATACTCGGTGAACTGCTCCTCTTTGATATCACGGGGCTCGACTTTTGCCGGCGCAGGCTTGCCGTTCTCCATGGCCGCCTTGTTTCGTCCGACTGTCATGTCCTCGGCCAGCTTCCCCTTGAGCAGGGCTCGGAATTGGGCGCGTCGGGGACGCACGGCCTTGTTGAGATACTGAATGAAGTCTCCTTCGTTCATCCTAGCCAGCCATGGCCCGTTGAACTTCCATCGCTTCTCGTCGTCCCTGCCGCTATGGGGATCGGTAAAGTCCATGTCTTCCTCGAACACAGACTTTGGCCACATGCCGGATCGTGACGAGTCGCCCCTCAGCGCGTCTTTCGCTCTGGGTACCGACATGGCCACACGAAGCTCTTGGAACTTCTCCAGGGAGAGGGAGTGGTCTGCCGCCGATGCAAAGTCGGTCACATTTTCAACGGAGTCGACCTGCTTGATTCGAATCAGAGGCGTTGAAGTAGCCATTGTTGATTTGAGCGGGAACGGCCGCTTGTAACCCCAGTCTCCCTTTTCCCTTGACGATAGGGGAGATGTTATCGACTGGTGCTGGGGATACTGTCTCGTCATGGTCGATGACTTGTGGTCGCCAATGTGAAGGCTCGAAGACGGGGGTTCGGGAAGGGGCTTGGGGACCGAGAACATACGTGATGTTCTCAGTAGAGCCCCTCCGGGAGATACTGCACGGCCCCCCATTGTATGAGTTGTGGTGTTTGGGGAGGCTCAATGCCAGGAATCGGTGTTTGCTTTTAGATGGGAAGCAGAGGTGGGAACCATCCTCGGCGCGATCGAAATTTCGCAGCTATCCAGTTTCCGGGCGCGCGAGGTGGAGGTGGTGGATGAGCCGGTGATGAGCCGACAACGTACGTTTGACGTCCCCTGGTTTGCTTGAGACTAATAAAGGAGTTTGATGGTATCTGGGCGACCCACTCAAGATCGTCTGTTCGTCGACTTATCATGCTAACCTACATTTCACTTTAAAAATCCTAGTGCAGGTCTCGAGGACGGCGTAGGGAGCCACTGGCGAACATTGAATAGCGTCCCGGGAGGATGAGGGCAGCTGCAAAGATGGCTTCCAACATTTCTTCGTCTCCCGCTCTCACGTTCGAGCTCGTAGCGCGTTGTTCAGTGAGTGTCTCACTTGGCATAACTCAATTTTGCCGCGTTGGCCTCCAACACCAAATGATGAACAACAGAACCCTCCCTCCTCAACTCTAACGACCAACACCCTCTCTAGACCACTCGAGCTCGCGCCTCCAACTTGACGCTCCCCCATGGCCCCGTTCCGCTTCCCATGTTCATGCCCGTAGCCACACAAGCGTCACTCAAGGGCATCACACCTCAGCAGCTCGAAGAGACTGGATGCAGGCTATGTCTGAACAACACGTATCACCTGGGCTTGAAACCAGGCCAGGAGGTTCTAGAGGCCGTCGGTGGAGCTCACAAGCTGCAAGGCTGGAATCACAATCTCCTGACTGATAGTGGCGGGTGAGTTGTTGTTTTGCACCGTGCAATGGCTTTGGTAAAATGTTCTGCTGACGAGTCCTGGAAACAAGCTTCCAAATGGTCAGCCTGTTAAAGCTTGCCAAAATCACAGAAGAGGGTGTTCGGTTTCTAAGTCCGCACGATGGCTCGCCCATGCTTCTCACGCCAGAGCACTCTATATCTCTCCAGAATAGCATCGGGAGCGACATCATCATGCAGCTCGATGACGTCCTGGTTACAACCTCGCCGGACAGAGCCCGCATGCGCGAAGCCATGGAGCGCAGCGTCCGCTGGCTGGACAGATGCATGGCGGCGCACAGGAAGCCAGATTCCCAGAACCTGTTCTGCATCATCCAAGGCGGTCTTGATCTTGACATGCGCCGGGAGTGCTGCCGGGAAATGCTGGCGAGGGACACCCCCGGCATCGCCATCGGCGGACTGAGCGGCGGAGAGGCAAAGGATGACTACTGCCGTGTTGTCGAGACATGCACGGCCTTGTTGCCCGACTTGAAACCCAGGTACGTCATGGGCATTGGATATCCCGAAGATTTGGTGGTCAGCGTGGCTCTCGGCGCAGACATGTTTGACTGCGTGTGGCCTACCCGAACTGCTCGATTTGGCAATGCCGTAACTAGGCATGGCGTCTTGAACATTCGCAATGCGAGATATGCAAATGACTTTGGGCCCATAGAGGCTGGATGCGGATGCATGTGTTGCAACAGACAGGGGGGCGGCGGATTGGGCATCACGAGGGCATACGTGCATCACAACACGTCCAAGGAGACGGTCTCGGCCCATCTCTTGACAATTCACAATGTGTGGTACCAGCTGAACCTGATGAGGGAAGTGCGTCAATCCATAGTCGCAGATCGGTTCCCTGCATATATACGACAGTTCTTTGCTGATCTGTACGAGAACAAGGCGGATTATCCGAATTGGGCTGTCGAGGCGTTGCGCCGGGTCAATGTAGATTTACGGTAGTAGATTTGACAGCATGCACACAGATGTCAATAAAACCTTTGATGGAAGCAGTTGGGATCGGTGAACTGAATCAGATACGTAATCCTTATTGTTCCTGCATCCCCGTCTGGCCATTTCTCAATAACACAGGCTGATGTGGCTACTATCCTATCCATGCGCCGGAAGAACTGGTACTCGGGTGGCAGACGCTTTGGTAGGCTTCCCGCCCAAGAAATGATGACTTGCTTCCTGGCAGAAAATTTGAGCGAGTATTACTATTTGCACAACAGCAAATCTCTATTTGCACAACAGACCCATTTTAAAGATACATATAGCCGCCAGCCTACCCCGCTACTTGTACCGCGCCTGGCATGGCAAGTACCCGTACCTTCTAAATTGCCCTAACCCACATAAGCCGCCTGCCCGCCTAACCACACACACAGCGCCTGCGGCCACACAACGCATGCTTAATTTGCTTAAAAAACGCCCTTCTGGCCTTAAGCACGCGAAGTTATAATAATTAGCCTATTAATTAATCCGGGCCCTATAGTCCCTACAGCTATATAGGCGGTAGCGGCGGCGGCGGGCAAGAAGGGGGTCTATTAAAGCAATTAGGGATAGCTTTAATTTACGGGTGTGTTGGCTATAGTAGGTGGAATATATGTGTGGGCATTTGGAAGGTACGGGTACCCACCATGCCAGGCGCGGTACAAGTAGCGGGGTGGGCTGGCGGCTATATGTATCTTTAAAATAGGTCTGTTATGCAAATAGAGATTTGCTGTTGTGCAAATAGTATTACTCCCAGGGATATGCTCTCTACCAATTTCAAACCTAGTGTCTCAACATACCATACCACTCGACTTTCGCCTAGCATCAGAGAAAAAGGCAAGCAACATTATGGTTCCATATTCGTCCACCAAAATGCTAATAGGGTTGTAGCAATGGATCGTAACTGGGATCAAGACAATTTCGAGGATGCAGATCTTACTAGCACAGTGAAGCAAATTCACCTATGCGCTTACATTAACGAGAATAATGAAGGGGACGGAGAGAATCCTCCTACTAATCACTGGGCCACCTTCCTGGAGATATCGTCAAGCCATTCAGTGCGGTTAGACATGGCCCCAGGCTACGGTTCCGATGGTCTGCGAGGCAAGATTGAAATTTCGTCGAAGAAATATAGGCTCACAAACGGGGCTATTCATCAGTTGTCTTTTTCTATTCACGGCGAACCGAAGGTCAGGGATATCATTGCACTGATCAACAATCATGGGCTTCAAAAATATCAATTTACGCCTGAATGGGAAGGTTGCAGGTTCTGGATCTACAATATAATCTCAGCGCTTGAGCAGCAAGGTATCATTGAATCTGGAGGTTCTAGTCAAACTTGGGAGGCTGTATCCTACTATTACGTCAATCCCTCAGGTTACCAAACTCGAGAGGTCAGAGAAGGAACCTTCCGCTCGTCTGCCTAGTGGCTTACACACTGCGAGGAGGAGTGGTGCAAGGGCGGATGTGTACAAATGAGTTAGCGATCATCAATTAGCATCCCAGTCTTAGTTCTTCCATGATCTTTTATCAATTGCGCATTATGCAATCTCTAATCTGATAGTTGCATGCTCGCTTTCGTGTGATGTTTCCGGAGCAGCAGAGGGCTCGTGCTAACAGTGAATGTATGGCCGATGAATCAAGCACTGGGTGAAATTCGACGAACAAGAGTTTAAACAACGCGCTGATACACCAAGTTGTGCTAACATTGAGCCCGTGCTATTGCCGCTGCCCCTCCAAATGACAAAATGGTTCCGACTGATAGAAGAGCCGGAGCACACGTGATCTCAACGCGCTACCACGTTTGTGGTGTTCGGCAGATCTTCGGGCGTATCCATATGCAGTCAAATTCTTGACCACGCAGGTGCAAGTTTCTCTTTCTTACAACTTACAATACTTTCGCAATGGGGTCAAATTTTGACGACTTGAGGCTCTTTGAGTACACGGATGCAGAACTTATCGAGCACATCAATTCTCTCCCTCATTTACATAACTTTTCAAACATCGTGCCTCTATCTTCCAGGTATCTAGCTAAGGGCTATGCAGAGAACGAAATCGAAGATGTTGTGAGAGCGACGACTTTCGCATCTCAACTCGGGATTCATGTCCCATCTATACAGCGGGTCGTTCGGGGGGAAGATTGCTATTGCATCATGGATCGAATTTCTGGGACGACACTCGACATCGCGTGGCCTGACCTTGGTTGGATAACAAGCCTTCGACTCGCCTTTCAGCTTCGCAGCGTCATTAACTGCTTAAGATCGGTTGTTTCAGCATCATCTGGATCATTAGTAACGGGAAAATGCAGATCTTATTTTCTTGAGGATTCTTACAGCTTACCGCCCAGAGCAAACCCAAGTGAAGTCGATAGTTTCTTGAATTTCTGGGCTAATTTCGTCACACCACGCCAGGAGATCAAAAAGACACCGGCAGATCATTCGATCTGCCCAAAGCCGATACTTCCGTACACTCACTCATTCGTCTTTACGCACCATGACCTAGCACCTCGCAACATCATACTCGACCGTAAGAATCAGCTCTGGCTTATCGACTGGGATTGTGCGGGATTTTATCCTAGGTTCTTTGAACACGCTGGCATGCATAATTTCATTCCCACGGCGTGGACTAAGTTTGCGATGTGGCGCTGGAACATATTTGCCTGGATCGCTGGTGGATTTTACGGCAAGGAACGTTGGTGGTTGGAGATAATAAGATCCAGATTTATGCGCTTTCGCACAGCGCGTCGTTTCAACATAAAGGCGAACGGCTATGCTGCTGCTGCCGCCAGGATTGACAGTGACTTGTGACAGCTAAGACTCAGTGGCGAGAGTCGAGTATCTGGCTGCCAGTTCTCACACTGGCTGGGTATCGCCAGCAATTCTGTAAATCAATTAAAAAAAAAAAGTAGGCGCACTACCCCGCCCAAGAAAAAAAAGTCCCTCGGCCCATCCTTGCCAGTGCACGTTTCGTGATGCTCTACTCCGTTATGCTTAATGACTGTGGTGATGTGGTCGCGGCTTCTTCCCTTTTCGTCAAATATTCCGAGTTGTCCCATTCCCATCTTTCCCCCGCAGAGGACCACGCTTGTCTGCACCACGGTCGCACAAAGCTGCAGAAACACTGCGGAGGAGAGATTTTCTGCCAGGACCCGTGGAACCCCCCCCTCGTCCTACCCGAACCAAGTTGGGCAGAGTCCAATACCTTGGAAAGGAGATCCCTGCAGCAGACGACGTGAACTTTGCTGCTTCATTCTCGGCCCGCACCCAACCCATCACAGCAACGTTCCTATCCATCGACAAAACGGATGCGCGCGCAGCTACATTGATATCTCGTCAGCAAGTTATTGTCTGGGAGAACTCCGGCCCCAAACTCGGATCCGCGTACATCCAGCCCCGCCCCGACGTGCGCCATGTCCATTGCTGCAGGGACGCGGCTTGAAAAAAAAAAGTTCCATGACCCGGTGACTAAGACGTCAACATCAATTCCGAGTACATCAATATAATACAATACGGCATCACCCCCCCCCACCAAACCGCCAGTCATGGCCTTCACCATGCATTCCCACTCGGGCCAGTTCTGCCCCGGCCACGCAGTCGACCAGCTCGAAGACATCGTCCGGCACGCTATCAAGCTGGGGTTCAAGACCATGGGTCTGTCGGAGCACATGCCGCGGTATGAGGAGCAGGATTTGTACCCTGAAGAAGTACGTGCGTGCGTGCGTGCATCGGTCGACAACACGCATCTACATCAACCATTTCACTCATCTCACCCATCTCACTCATTTCACTCATCTCACTCATCTCACTCACCTCACCCATCTCACTCATCTCACTCATCTCACTCATCTCACTCATCTCACCTCACCCATCTCACTCATCTCACTCACCTCACTCACCTCACCCATCTCACTCACCCATCTCACTCACCCACAACCCATCTCACAATGCTTCACAATGCCTCACTCATCTCATCTTCTCTCAAACCCCCCAAACCACCATTATCCATCCTTGCATCTAACCATTCCACCAAACTCAGCTCTCCGACCCCAAAACCTCCCTAGCGTGTCTCCCCCCCCTCCACGAAGCCTACATCCGCGAAGCCCACCGCCTCCAACAAGAACACGCCTCCCAGATCCACATCCTCATCGGCTTCGAAGCAGAGTTCATCCGCCCATCCTACGCCCCGTTCGTCAGAGCCCTCGCCCTCGCCCCGTCGATAGACTACTTCATAGGCTCCGTGCACCACGTGCACTCCATCCCCATAGACTACAGCCCAGCCAAGTACGCGGCCGCCGTCGCCGCGAGCGGAGGCTCCGAGGAACGCCTGTACCAAGACTACTACGACTTGCAGCACGAGATGCTGCTGGCGCTGAGGCCAAGAGTAGTAGGACACTTTGATCTGATCCGGCTGATGAGCGAGGATCCAGGCAGAGACGTGAGGCGGTGGAGAGGCGCCTGGGAGAGGATTCTGCGGAACTTGAGCCTCATTAGGGAACAGGGCGGTTGGTTGGAGTTGAATACGGCGGCGCTGAGGAAGGGTCTGGAGGAGCCGTATCCCGGGAGGATCATTGCCGAGGTTCGTTTTTTTTTCCCTTCATCTCCATCTTTCTATCGTTGATTCTAACCCACCCCATCCCCCCAGGAATGGATCAAATTAGACGGCAAATTCACAATGTCAGACGACAGCCACGGCATCGCCCAGGTCAGCACAAATTACGCCCGCGCCCTATCCTACCTCGAAAGCCTCGGTGTCAAGAACCTGTGGACCTTTGAGCGCCAGCCCCACCCCGGCAACGACGGCTCCAACAAGGCTTCGCTTGCAGACAGGGCGGTCCCGTTGGAGGCCTTCAGAGAACACTTCCCGTCTTGACGTATTCGTATGAGCGATGTGCGAATGAGATTTGGAGCAACGAGTTAGATGAGTTGTAAACGATATATTGGCAATGTGATAGATTTTTTCCATTCTATAAACACTAAATCTTTTGTGTGTCAAAGGGGTATCTTCACGCATGTCGAATCCAGTGCTCATCGGCTGCGGCACCTCCTCCCTATTATTCGTCGTCCAGGTGTCTTAAAGGATAAGAGCCAAAAAAAAAGAAAGAAAGAAAGAAAGAAAGAATTGTGTATTACGGCTGGCTCTCGTTGCCCGGAGGTTGACCGCATCCGGTCCCTGATGTGTTATGAGCAGGCTTGTCTGCCCTCGGGGCGAACGGGATCCCAGAGTCGTGTTGGTACTTGAATAGCCCACTTGGTTTGGCTGCTGATGTGGGCTTGCCCGCGGGCGTCGAAGCCGATGGAGCCGGAACGTTTGGTGGAAGCCATTTGAGGGGTTCTTGGGGAACCAGGGTCACAGCTTCGGAGCCCTCGGGCTGGTACGGAATGAACATGTCGCTCGTGTCGCTTGCTGCATGTATGGCAACATGAGGCACGTTGGGAGAGCTGCCTGCGAGGAGCGACGGAGCAGGCGTTGGAGAAGATGTGCCTGATGATGTGTAGAGAACTTCTACTGGGGTGGGCACTCCTCCGCTTAATGAGGGGGTCGGTGGTGCTTGTGCTTGTGCTTGTGCTTGTGCTTGTGCTTGTGCTTGGAGAGGATCGCTGGCGCACGACGCAGGCAGAGCAGATGGCCCTACTGAAACCGTGGGTATTGAAGACATACCTGCAGGGGACGGCGTTTTCTCTGATTTGACAATAGCCGAGGCGTGATCAACTCCCCTTTCCCCTGCAGCACTGTCTGTCGCCACGTCTTTGGTCCTCATCTTTGCCTCCTTTTGCGATTGCGTGATCAGGTTGATTCGAATCTTCTTCACGCCCATGGCAAGGTTGTCCATGTCTGCCTTTGCGTCGTTGCCCGCAACGCTGAGTGGGAGACCAGTGCATGGCGTCGGTGTGTCGGCACTGACAAGAACGGGCTGCTTGCCCGCCCTGGCCGGCGTGCTTGTTTTTCTCACAGTTCTGGGCCCTTTAGCAGCCGCTTCTTTACGGACTGGCGCACCTCTGTTCTTTTGCAAAGGCACTTTGCCACCACTCTGCGCGTTGCCTGCCCGGGAATTCGGTCGGCTGGTTGTCGTTCGCCTCGGGGCAGGAGCTGTTGCCGGAACCGGCGGCATGGACAGCGACTCCTCTTCACTCGGAGGACTCAGGGTGGTAGAGGCGGCACTGAGACGACGAGTCGATCTCCTCGCAGACTGTGTTACATTGGGTTGAGGTGTGCTCCTGCTCGTCTGCGCCATGCAAGTCAGCAAAGATTTGTTTTTTTTTGTCATCAACAGACGCATATGATTGAAGGCGCTTTACCTTCATTGGAGAGGCTACTGGGGTAGTGATCGGCTTTCTTCTCGTCCTTGGCAGCGTCTCGCTGGTTTCTTCGTCGATGGGGCCTATGGTCCTCGCCCGCCTCTCGCGCAACGACATTCTCGATGATGATCGATCGGCCCCAGGAGGCGGAGGCGGAGGTGGAGGTGGAGGAGGGAGTCCGAGCAATATGGATTGTCGATCCCGCCGAGCCCGGGATGCCTCCGCGTTGAGTTCTTCTGCCTTGTAGCTGTCTGTCTGGCGATCCAAGGGAATCAGTATATTGCATAGCTCCTTGGCAGCAACGACCCATGACACCTCCGGCGGCGGAGGCGAGGGTGGTCGTTGGATCACTCTCGGTTGCCCCGTAGATAAGCTAGACAGACTCCGTCGCATCTTAACCGGGTCTGTCACTCTTGCTGCAGAAGCTTGTGTTGGTGATGAATACGTGGGGGGTGTGGAATTCCGTGGTTTCTTTGGTGGCGATGGTGGCTCTGCAGGCTGTTCGAGCTGATCCAGTTGACCGCTCGCCCACCACGACGGGTTATAAGGACAAATTGACATCCGTGAAGGCGTTGGCTCAATAATTTGGCCAACGCCCGTGTTGACAAGGCCGGTTCTCTGGCCCATTTCGTACGCAAGGCCGCTGTCTTCCTGCTCCGTCTTTATCCAAGGTTCACTTTTCCCAACCATGCCACTCAAGTGACTTAGTGTGCCTGAATACAAAGCACGATCGCTATATCCGCCCTCAAGAACGCTGATGACTCTTCCATCCACGGCCAGTCCGTCCTCGGCGGCCAGCTTGACAACATCTCGAGTTAGTCGAGCGTAGAACTCGGTCGGTACGTTCACTTGATGACGCTGCATCCCCGCCCCCTCCCATTCGCTAGCATCGAAACCAGCAGAGAAGAAGATGGCGGCTTTTGGGGTTTGGTTCGTGTCTCGTACTTTCAGCGCCCGTTCCCTTAGATACTTGCGTGTTTTATCCAACAAGACGCTATACGTTGATTCATACAGTGCCCAAAAATCCTGCTCTGTTTTCCAGGACTGCAGGTGAACGTTCCAGATTGACTGGCCATGGGCGTTGTCTATGCATACGCTGGCATTCCTCACCTTTTCTGCGTCGCCCCACTCGCAAGGATAAGAGTTGATATCATGCAAACTAAAGTAGCCAATCGAGGTCTTCTTCCAGTGAGCCTCGTTTTTCTTGGCGGCATTGGCCCGAGAGTTGTGCTCCCAAGTGATGGCTTGGGACCCATCGCCATGGTGAAGGTCGAAGTCGATAATAGCCGCATGTGTAAGTCCATGATGCAGGGCACCATGCATGATACCTACATGGACATTGTTCACCCAACAGAAACCAGAAGGATGAGACGCGGAGCAGTGGTGGCCAGGAGGTCTCACGCCGACAAAAGCTCTGCGAGGTCCATCTCCGAACACAGTATCGACGGCTTCACAGACTGCCCCCAGAGCGCCCTCCATGGCGTTGAGCGACTCCGCACAGAGATACAAGTCGCCTTCATGGAGTTGTTGCGGAACAGGGTCGTCGGCACCTCCAGCAACATCCCGCCGTTGAAGCTCCTTGCGCCCCATGGCCAACGCCGATTCAGCAGACTCGCACATCAGTTTCAGTTCCTCCATCCATTTGGTGCCATGGACATTGGTCACGGCTGGCGACGACAAGGGCAATCGCCTCGTGGTCTTGTGAATGCGGAATGGTATGCCATCGATGTCAAGTAGGTTCCTCTTGGGATGAATAGGAAGTCGACCTTGGCAGTGCCGACCACCCAAACGTACGTAAGCCGTCGAAACGCCCAGCACACATGCCTTGATCCTTTCAGGACGTTCCACTATGGTGCTCAGAGCACTACGCGATGTACGAGGACGGGAGAACCTGTGGCCGTACACTGCATCGTTGAGGATCACAATCGTATCTGTCGGGAGAGTGGCAATGGGTCCATGATGGGCCTCGAGTTCGGCTCGGAAGTAGTCGCTCGCTATCGAGTTGGCCGTTACCGGGGCCTTCTCTTCCTCGGGTGTCGATTTCGAAGATGTCGGCGACATGAGCTGGCCATAGCTTGCTCGTCGCGACGAGGATTTTCCAGATGCGGTGCCGCTAGCAGAATGCAGAGAATTCATCGAGGCTTTGCGAAGTAATGGGGGTGTCCCAGCGCGGGAGCCTCTCCTAGAATTCGAACCATTGGAAGGACTGCGGGACGGATTTCGGGGTCGAGGCGTGGCGGAGGGTGAGCGTTGAGGCGGAGGTCTAAGGGGGGTGTTTGACGCAGTACTTGCGCGGCGAGAAGACGGCAGCTTTGACTGATTGAATTCACTCGTGATGGAGAGCTGGCTCAGCGACTGTGCCAGACCAGCGTCGTCGTCGTAGGCATTCGTGGCTGGGGTTGTCGACTTGTGCCGTGGGGGCAGCGACCCATGAATGGAAGATGGCATGGAGTTGGACGGCGACGACGACGCATGAGACGAACCGTTTTTTTTTCAGAACTCTGGATAAGGGCGCTCGACTGATAGTCTTGCGAGGGTGGCTGTCAGCAGACAATGGGGATGAGGATGGGGATCTGGCTGTTTGATGTTTGTTTTTGTGTGAACTCAGCCAGACTCGTGATTGCGACCGGGTTTCGTGGCCCATTATTATTAAACAAGAAAACAAGGGACCACACAGATGGACCGCGACCGCGACCGCGTCTTGGCTGCAAAGTGGGGTCACGTGCATCATTGAAGTCAGTGAGATGGACACAGCTTGTTTGAACAAATTTACTGAGGAAGGGGGCAGTACTATTCTCTAGCGACGACCCGTATCCGATGCATTGGCCACAACCAGTGAGCAAAAGAATATTAAAATTCAACTTGAGTTGTCGCTTGGCCTCTCATTTGATTCGATTCCACATGAAACCGATTTAGCTTACAGACAACACGCTCCTGCTGCTTACAAAGAAGGGAAGAAGTACACAACAATCCTTGCTGACATGGCGGCGTCACTTGGAGATATCTCCGACATATATCTCTAAGAAATATATCCAAGTCACATCCTTCTCGATGATTGTTCCAGAACTGGCTTACGCCGAGGAGCACTGCAATGAAATGACCTGTCAAACCATGTTCCCCGCTCCGCATACTGGGCGTCCATCATTGTCAAGAATCACCCCGCATTTGTCAAGTCAGACGTCGATATGGAAGCCGTCGTGTTGAGCTGCATCCTGCACGACATGGGATGGGTTGAAACCAGGAATCCACTCTCAGACGAAAGAAAATTTCATAACCTGAGAGATGATGCAAGTGATGAAAAGAGAAGATGATGATTGACTGGCTAGGAAATCTATCGGAAGAAAAGGGAAGCTATATATAAGCTTCGAGATCTATCAACGAAGAGCAAAGATAAACAGAGAACCTGATCAATGAAAGGTTTGATCAATATACGAAGCACGGCACGGATCACGATAGACAAACGCGATACGGGTGCCTACTTCAACAACAGGAAAAGTGATGCCTGAGATGTGAGGCTGCAAGATCCAACACATAAAACCGAGATTCGTGGGGACAACCAGACGGTGCCAGCGCCACCGACGCAATTGAACAATGGCCCCAACGAGCTCGCCCCCAACCACCAGACCATCAGACCACCAGACCACCAGACCGGATGGAGAAAGGCCGGGACGGGACTTGCATACAGAGTAGTAGTGATGCATTCTTTCCCGTCTGCTGATGTGTGAGAAAGTCGCGCAAAATGCGGCGTGGCTTGATGCTAATGTCTCTCTCGGGCAGTTGTCGTGCAGCTTTGTCTTCCCTCAAATAAGCTGCGGGCTTGGCCAAATACAATCATTATCTTGTTGGTGATACTGCAGTCGTGGGTCGCCGCCCGCCCCTTTTAAAATGACTCTCCCGGCACAGATGCGCGCCAAACCCCTGCAAGTTGCCGTTGTTGAAAATCCCCACCAATAACAAAGCCGCTAATCTTTGTTTTGTTTTGTTTTGAGAGTCAACATGCTTTCATGGACTCTTTGTAGACATCATTGTTGTCATTGTAGATGCACTTGTCTTCAAGGGCAACCGGACATCTTTGCATAGGGCTGCAGCAGATTGCCCCTTCTTTAGTCGATCGCCGATTTGACCGAGATCGCTCCGGTGAGACCACTTCATTCCCAGCCAGCAGGGAACAGTTTCCTAAACGGTTTAGCGCTTTTCCTGTTTGTTCGCTCATTTATACTCTTGGCTACTTTCATGCCGCCCAACAAAGCAGCATCCATCAAATTTGGATCTCTTGACATGCCTTCTGCGTTGCTCAACATGTGGACCGCTTACTGACGCCAGCCCGGGCTTGCGGGACGCGCAGATCATTGAACACCTAACACAAAGAGTCTTTGCATCGTCAAACATATGCCACGTTGAAGATAAGACGAAGGATTCCCCTGAGACAGAAACGAGCGTGTGGGCCGCAGAGAACATTACGGGCGAGCAACAATCAGGCTCCTGTCGGACAGGACTGATGTGGACAATAATAAAATATCTATGGAGCTCTTGTGCTGGAACACAATGCCGAGGCGCATCCATCAGGTGATTGAATGTACGGACTACGTACATGCTCTTTGGAGTGATGCAGAATTAGGAAAAGCGGCCCTGTCACGGAGAAGAAGCTCTCATGCACATGACAAGCGTGACTTATTCTTCATACCGAGTAGTTACCTGTGTGATATTAGATTTTAACAAAGGGACAAGTCGGAATGTGCTGATTTACCTGCCACTGTGGCGTGACATTTGGCCAGCGCGTACCGAGTGCCGAGTACCGAGTACCGAGTAACAGCTGTTTCGACGGGCCTCGGAATAGCCGCTGAAACTGGAAGGGCGTGGGAAAACATATCGACAGGGTTCCGATGATTTAATTTTCGGTCCTTGGCGTCGGCGAGTTTCTATCTCAGAGGCCACTATTCCGACACAAATTATCAAGAGTCCTTGTTCTCGTGGGTGTTGAGGAATCTATCGCCAACTTGGCCACAGCTGGCGCTGTTGTGAGCAGCTGGCATGGTCCGTGCTGATGGCTACGTCATACTCCTCTTGGCAGCTCATGCTCTGCTAGCGCCAACAAGTCGGTGGGCTCCCCCTTTACAATAATGATGTCCTCCGTACTCACCCATATTAGGCAATTTAAAAAAAAAGAGAAAAAAAAAAGAAGCATTGCTCGACCATCGTGCAGTGCAGTGCAGTGCAGTGCAGCGTTACGTCGGGAAGCTGTGCGCCCCGAACAAGCAACAGCCCGTGACTTCGTCGTGGACAAAAGGAAGATGGTCATCATCATGATGCATGTGTGTTCTTAGTTGTGCAAGCCACCTGTCCGCGGAATATCAGAGCATTCCCCAAAACAGTTTAGGTGCTCATGATACCCTCGTGGCGAGCTCGCCTGGCTCTCCACCGGGTGGAAGGTTAACTTATTACTTGCAAGGGGGACCTGCGTGCTACATATTTATTCCGAAGTCCTGGTAATATCACATCCCCCTCAGGACGCGCAGGAAAAAAAAGGGACGTGTGCAGCAGAAATTCCAAAATTCCATGTTCCACGTTTTACTTTGCTGCGCACTCTCGGACCACGTCCTCCGTAACTGGCAACGATTCCAACTAGGCCTAGTCTTAGGTGTCTTGTCTTGCAGAAGAATGAAGAATGAAAAAATTGGCCTAATACAAAAAAAAATTTGCCATCGTCACGTAGATCCGAACATATAATGATAATGGCAATTGGCGGGTGCCAAGTCTAGCTTTACTCGTAATTAAAACGAGTCAGCACTGGGGTGTCGACACACGGTGCTAAACGATTTTGGCATGGCCCGCCAGCCCGGGCAAAACTTACCGTTGACCCTTCCCGCTGCTGCGGCGGCTGCTCTCCCTACTGACGTCGCCCGCGCTATTCGTCATTTGTCCTGGTCGCCCCCTACCTTATTCTAACAGCCATCTTCACCGTTTGTTTTCACCATCAGACGCTGCCTCTCTTCCCATTCTGACCCAACTTCTCTTGCCGACGAACATTGGCCCTCTTCGTTATCAACCCTAACAGGACAAACAGCACGTCCTGTCCGCCGTCCGCCGTCCGCCGTGCATTTGCATTGGCCCTTTGACCACGACTGCAACGCGAGACCAGACCGTGCATACGCCGCGCATACACCACACTCCTTTGGTTGTGACCTCATGCACATATCCGCTTGCCGACTCGACTTGCCACCGACCTCGAGCCCTCTCATATGAGGCATGCGAAGCCATGATCCTGTAGCTGGCGCCTCTCTCAAATCCACGTCGACACGTTCTGATCCTTTGCGAGCGCGACCGACGCGTACGGGCGCTGGGGCTGGTGCTTCGACCTTTGTCACTGGCAACTCAATTCCCCCCTCCTCCACGTCACCAACGGGGCACAAGCGAGCCGACATAATAAGCCATTCGTCGAGCGATGGATTGAGTCCGGACAGCTTGCTAGTCGCAGCAGAAGCAGCAGAAGCAGCAGCAGAAGCAGCAGCCGTGTCGACTGGGAATGCGCACAGTATAATGGCTCAACGCCGCTCCAGCTACCCCTTCTCTTCGCCGTTCGACCCGTCGGGCAGGGGCCAGCGAGAGTGGCAGCGTTCTAAAGAGCAGAACCACAAAGGTGGCCAGCCTGTCACCATCCCCGGTGATGGTCCCATCGTCTCAAAGCCGGCAGAGAGCATATCTGTCACGGAAGAATCGACGCAGAATCCCGATACTACAGCCATGTCTCATTCGCAACTCAATGACTCCCGTGCTAGATTGGCTCGCGATCTTGAGCTCCGCGATCTTTCCGCCAGTGGTCTGCTCATGGCTCCGTCAGAAAAGGCACGAGTGTCTCCCATTGCGGAGGAAGGTGCTACTTTGACCTCGCCGATGTTGGCAGCCGCCCTCACCTCATCATCAACCGAATCTGGCAACACTGTGCGCGGTGGCATGACACCAGCCGCAATCGCGCAGACCCCCTCATATCCTTTCCCTCGAATGCAAGGTTTCCCCCATCAGCTCTCCAAATTCATGTCGCTTCCACCCGCGAGCCCCCCATCACGACAGCAGACGGCGCCTTCGTTGGAGTATCGGGGAATGCTGGACAAGGTATTGTCAGAGTCTTCTACGCCGGCGTCTACTTTTGCTTTCGAGCCCCCAGGAACCTCGAACTATCCTCACAACTCGGACTTTTCTACCCCTAGCCTCTATGATCTGTCTCTAATGCTATCCGCGGAGCCTGGACTGGATGCCTGGTGGAACACGGTGGTGCAAATCATGAGAGATGTATACAAAGCAGAGAGGGTAACCCTGGCCGTTCCTGCCGACACCACTGACGTAGAAAATGTCCCTTGGGGTCAGAGAGCCAGTTTCAATGCACACCAAGAGGATGAGCTCAGCTTGGGCTACATAGCAAAAGGAAGCAGTGCCTTTCAAAGCAGCGAGTACGAGGCTGCGTCTGACGGTATGGCTGCGTCTGACGATGCCACGCCTGGCTCCGCCAGCCTCACTCGACCGGGCATACGAAGTCGCCATTCCTTCACTGCCTTTGAGGACAACCAGCCAAACTCACGAGAACGAGTTCCCATGGAGCCGCTCAAACGGCCGACTAATCTGACAAGAAGCAAGACACAATATCCTTCACCTCGCGTCGCAGCGGAACTCAAGAAGGACGACTACACCAAGCTGAACAAGGATGCGTTGGACGAGCATGACGCAGCTGCCGATGCGCAGCCAAAGATCCCCAGCTGGGAGGCACCGTTCATGGCACGCTACGAGGGACAGGGTCGCGTCTTGCCCGTCTTACAGGCGCTCGACTACGAAGCTGACCCCTTGGTCGATCATGCAGGCATCATGCGAGTGCTCGAGCGTGGCCATCCCGTTGCCCTGACTCGGACATGTCCGTATCTCCCCAGAACCGACTCCGACCCAGATCAAGGAAGTGATCACCACCATTCAAATTTGAAAGGGCATGGCTCAGACCCGAAGCGACCCAAGAAGCAACGCACCGAGTCCGTCTCCAAACTGTCATCCCTTCTGCCCGGTACTTCACGCACCAAAGGAGCAAGTAGCGACAAGTCCAAAACAATTGCATCGTGTCTTGATGACGAGAATCGCCGACCGACGACGCCCAAGTACGAAGAGTATGAACAAGCGCCGCCATCTCCCTGGTCGCAATCGCCGGCACCGTCACCCGCTGTTCGAAACGATCCCAAGGAGAATCCTTTCTTCACCGATGCCATGGTCGATGAAGATTCCTTCAATCCTGGCCCGCCTCCTTCCACCTATATCGGGATGCGGCCGCCCAAGGCTATCGGTGTAGACAACTCATGGACTGTTCTTCACATACCGCTGAAGCACGTTCTGCTGTCCAAGCCTATGCGAGCGTTCAGACTGGATGCTACCGCGCTGGAATCAAAATCTCAACCGCGAGCCAAAGACGAAAGCCCGCCTGATCGCAAAGTTCCACCAGAATCCGATCGTGTTACACCGGAGCAACTGAAACGGAACAAATCGGCGCCAATTGCAATCCTCTCCATACTTAGCCCCATTATACCGTACCCGTCTAATCTGAGGCATTCGTTAGAGTGCCTGGCGCCACACATGGCAACCTCCTTCTCGCTCTGCCGCCACTATAGTAATCTCGAAACCGAACTGGCTGGAATCCAGCGGCGCAGGCCCTCGATTACGGGCTTCGGGGCGGTCGCGCCTTTCGCCAACCATGCCGAGAGCGGCATGTTTCTAGCAGCAAACGCGCCCCAACAGAACTCCCTCGGTGGAAGTATGACGAGTCCCAGCGATTATTCTGCCATTTCGAAAAGCGCAACCGCGTCTCCAATGGCGACACCTGGATGGGAACACGGCTCTCTAAGCCATTTCATGGACAGAAGACAGCCTCCCGGCAGCCCTTCAGCAGGCTCTCAAGCTGTGGGGAGCTACTTTGCCAGCAAACAAAAGCTGGCGTCAAAGCAAGAACTTTCGACACCTGGAAGAGAACGAGCACGTACCGCCTCCAAAGGTAATTCTCCCGGCGGCGAAAAAGGACTTCCATCTCTTTCTGGTGTGAGATTCGAAAACGAAGCCTCCAGCCCAGAGCAGCAAATGACAGACGGGGGTTATTTCGGGGCTGCTGGTGCTAGCACAACGAGCAGGGTCCCCAACAAAGATGGCGGCGGTCTAGCCAGCGGCCAGGCTTGTGCAATAGATTCATCCGCCGGGACCACCACTACTACTACGTCCAGACACAAAACCACCGACAGGATCCCCGAGCCTGGCAAAGCGGACCGTGTCCATCACACCGTATTGCATAGTTATGGTGCTGATTTCGCGTCGACGTTCCAGTCCCTCCCCCCAAGCTCGAGCGTGTCGACCAAGATGCCTCCCACACCCTCGGCGCCACCCCGAAGCGGCTCGTCACCATCCATGGCAGGAGACATGCCTCCACCATCAGACCGGCTCAAGGGCCTAATTCTGGACTCGTTGCCTGCTCACGTTTTTGTTTCCTTGCCCCAAACCGGGGAGACGGTATGGGTAAATAGTCGATTCTTGTCATACCGTGGCCAAACCGTCGCAGATCTCTCGGCCGACCCTTGGGGAAGTATCCATCCGGATGACAGGGAGGGGTATCTCAAGGCATGGGGTCATTCTTTGCGGACTGGAGAGCAATTCTCGCGTAGTGTACGCATCAAACGCTTCGACGGAGCGTACCGCTGGTTCTATGCGCGAGCCGTAGCTTCCAAGGACAAGAGGGGTGTCATCATGCAGTTTCTAGGCTCGTACATGGACATCCATGATCAGCACATTGCGGAGCTGAAGGCGGCTCGACAAGAGGAAATCGAGGCATCAGAGGCTAAACACAGACTACTTGCCAATCTCATCCCGCAAATCATTTTCACTGCCACGGAGGATGACGGCATCACTTTTGCCAATGATCAGTGGCTCTCCTATACGGGACAGAGCTTTGAAGATGCGCTTGGTCTGGGATTCATGGACCATGTACATCCTGACGATCTAGTAAGATGTCGGATTCCCGTCGACCGCGCAACAAAGCCGTCTGATGCACTCTCGCCGGTGGATAAACCAAGCCACCATGGCACATGGCCATCAGGCAAAACGGCAACTCCAACGCACGGAGGCGTGGGCGAGACTGAGACTTTGCGCCAACCAGCAGATGTTGGAAAGTCCGCGCTGCGTAATGTGCAGCCAGCGCTATCGAGAGCGAGCAGCTCTGGCAGCAGCGAGCCCGCATACACACTTCCTACCGCGGAGCTTACTGAGCTAGCACGTAAAGGCATCATCAAAGTGGCGACAGACACGAGCGGCCGTCTGTCTTACACCACAGAGGTTCGCCTTCGGTCCAAAACCGGCGACTACCGGTGGCATCTCATTCGTTGCGTCGAAATCGACACGCTCGATTTCGGACGCGGGGCCAGCTCATACTTTGGCTCAGCCACAGACATCAACGATCACAAGCTTCTGGAGACGAAGCTGAAGGAAGCCATGGAATCGAAGGGCCGATTTTTGAGTAACATGTCTCACGAGATTAGGACGCCGCTGATTGGCATCTCGGGCATGGTGAGCTTCTTGCAGGATACCACCCTGAACGAAGAGCAACGAGACTATACCAACACTATCCAGACCAGCGCCAACAGTCTAATCATGATCATCAACGACATACTGGATTTGTCCAAAGTGGACGCTGGCATGATGAAGCTCAAGTATGAATGGTTCCATACTCGATCTCTCATCGAGGACGTCAACGAGCTTGTATCTACCATGGCCATTGCAAAGCGTCTGGAGCTGAATTATCTCATCGAGGCGGATGTGCCGGCATGGGTAAAGGGCGACAAGGTCCGCATACGCCAAGTCTTGCTCAATGTCATAGGCAATGCCATCAAGTTCACTTCGGAAGGCGAAGTATTTAGTCGATGCAAGGTATACACAGAAGACGATCCTGCGGTACGCAACGAGAACGAAATTGTGCTTCAGTTCGCCATTACAGATACTGGAAGAGGCTTCACGAAAGAGGAGGCAGATTTGATTTTCAAACCCTTTAGTCAGATTGATGGTAGCAGCACCAGACAGCACGGTGGAAGTGGCCTTGGCCTTGTCATTTCACGCCAGCTCGTGGAGCTGCATGGCGGCAAAATGGAAGGCACTGCAGTCCCTGGGAAAGGATCGACGTTTACCTTTACTGCAAAATTCACGCTACCGTCGGACGAGGACCATCCCAACAGTCCCGCAAGCCCAGCCTCGTCGGCGTCTGCTGCTTCGAGACGGGACTTCTCGGAGAGCATGATTCCAACAAGCAAGGCGATGTCGATGATGGATCCAATACGCGACAGCCCCAAGGAAGGCGTCGTTTCCAAAGTCACAGGTGCGCTTTCGGGCCCCTTGTCTGCACTTGCCGCCGGCAGCCCCGACGCCCAAGCCCGACTTGTGAGACGCCTCACCGGCTCGCCTTCATCGACACCTGGGAATCCCGGATTGGCCCGTTTCAGTGAGGCCGCCAAGGCCAGCGGGCAGGACCTGAGCCAGATGAAACTGGAGATGCCTCCGGATAGAGGCTCGCCGTCCCGAAAGGCAACGCCGGAGGTGAAGAGCCCACGGTCACTGGGTGACTTCAGGCCTCCCATGTACTCGATTCTGATTATCTGTCCGCAACACCACAGCCGAGAAGCCACGACTCAACATATCGAGATGACGCTGCCAAAGGATGTCCCACACCAGATCACGGCCATTGGCACTGTCGAGGAAGCCGAACCTTTTATTGGCGGAGATGACCCGATCGCCTTCACACACATTGTTCTCAACCTGGCCTCAGCGGAAGCCATCATCAATGTCATGGATCAGATCACCAAATCTCAAAAGGTTGAAGGAACGACGATTGTGGTACTTACGGATTCCGTGCAACGACAAGCGGTACAGAAACTGGCAACTGACACCAAACATGAAAGACGGCTGACAGACAACATGGTTACCTTTATCTACAAACCAGTCAAACCATCGAGATTTGCCGTGATATTCGACCCGGACAAGGTCCAGGATCTGAGTGTCGACAGGAACCGATCCACAGCACAGCAGATGGTGGAGAGCCAAAAGGCCAGCTATCAAGAAATTGAGAAACGCATGGGCAACAAGGGCTACAGAGTTTTGCTCGTCGAGGACAATCCCGTAAATCAAAAAGTCCTCAAAAAGTACCTGAAAAAGATAGGTGTCGACGTCGAGGTGGCGGTCGATGGCGTCGAGTGCACAGAGATTGTACTGTCCAAGCCTCACAAGTACTACTCTCTGATTTTGGTAAGTTTCTCAACAGTCCGCAACGGATGCCGCCAAAGGTTCATCTACACAAATGCATCAAGGTTGACTTTTGACCCCAGTGTGACCTGCACATGCCTCGAAAAGACGGCTACCAAGCTTGTCGTGAAATACGAGAGTGGGAAAGGGCCTCTGGCTTGCCAAAGATGCCCATCATTTCGTTGTCCGCCAATGTCATGTCGGATGTGCATGAGAAATGCGTCGCGGCCGGATTCAGCGACTATGTGACCAAACCTGTCGACTTCATCGACCTAAGCAGGGCCATGGCCAAGTTCTTCTAAAGTTCAGGGAGTGTTACTCCAGTCCAGCGCTCTTGGCCTTGTGTGTGTGTGTGTGTGTGTGAAAATGTGTGCTTTCTTTCCCCTGGCCGCCTGTATTTTATTTGTTCATCTTCTTTCTTGGCACGTTGCATTTGCACTTTTCCATCCCCTGTTCCTATACCCTTTAATCAGAAAGAAGGTTCGGAGAAGTCATCCGAGTCTGCTCGCGTTGTGGAGAAGCGAAGCAGCAGAAAGCGACACGAAAGGCCTTGGCGATCAGATTGGAAGTCGCATCAAGACGAACAATGGAGAGAATCGAGCACATTTCGGGAATTGTGAAGTCCTCTACTCAATCGGGCGGGCGGACACGACACACAAAGGCAAAAAAAAGGGGGTAAAGAGGAAAGGGGTTTCCCGATAATGAAGAAACGAAGGCAGTCTTTTTGCCCGTCTGTTTATGTATTTCTGTTTCGAGCATAACAAGTGTTGCGGGTAAGGGATATGCTTTGTGTATTGGGGCTTGCTCTTATATCCTTTATATATTGCCGTCATAGTGGGCAGAGCATGAGCAACCCGTCCGTCGCTGTGCGTAATGAAAGGGCTCTGCCCGTGTTGGCCCAAGAGCAGCAAAGCTATAGTATCTGGGTTTCGTTCCACCTTTATCTTTATGATGGTTTCTTGTTTCATCTGTTTTGTCCAACGTCTTGTGCCTGGGGGTTTTGTTTTGTTTCCCCTCGTTGAGCATCGTTTGAAATGCGAGTTGTGCATGGAGGCATTGGCGATTTTGCTTGCCACGGAAGGCGAGGGGGCGTGCGGGAAAAACTCTTGTTTATGGGAATCATGGATTACATATCTAGCGCTGTCACGCTTGCTCGGCTTTTTTTTTTTGCCAATAGGTTATGCTGCTGCTTGCTGAATGTCTTGTACGGATTACAGAGCGGCGCTGCTAAAGGGGCATCGTGTGCATTGATAGATAAGTCATACTATTCTGTGCGCTGTACGTTTTTCGCTCGGTAGACTGGTCTGTCTGTTTCCTGTCCGCTTGCTTGCCATCCGGCCGTTCAATCTATATTAGATTCCCCTTTCCAAACGCCATGACATGCTAGGAAGGAAAGAAGAGAAAAAAGAAAAAGAAAAAAAAGAACCCCCCGTTCCATCGCTGCCTTTCACGTTGCAATCCATCCCTGGGCATATCAATCAGTAAACGCTGCCGCGCAGACTCCGATCCTCCTTCTCCGCCCTTTCTAGATCCTCAACATCGGAGCCGGTATGGGGAGACGCATCGCCCAGACGGTTCGCGTACCGGGCTGCGCGCCGCAGACCATCATCGCTCGCGTCTGCTGCGTCCCCGGCGCCGAGCTTCCCGCGCTGCAGCGTGGCTCTCTCGTCGCAGGAGGCCGTGTCGCTGTCACTGCCTGCGGCCGAGGACCCGTGTCCCGAGTAGGTGCCGCCAAAGTCGCGGCCGACGTGGGGGTGACGGTGGGGAGACTTGAGGCTGCGCAGGCGGTCTTCTGCCGTGATGAAGGAGGGTGTGCCGTCGGGGGAGGACAAGATTTCGTCGACGAGGGTGCCGCCGCCGTCGCGGCCGCTGCTCTTGGAGGCGTTGGCTGCGGTTGAAGACGAGGACGTGTGCTTCTTCTCTTGTTCGTCGTCGCCGTCGCCCATGCTGGCGGTGGCCTTGTGCCGATGCCTCCTTGCCGCAATGGTTGTCCCGGACGCGCCGTTGTTGATGAGGTTGTGCGCGTCGTGGCCGTTCCGTTCGTTGTCCTTTTGTCGCAGTGCCTCCAGGTCATGGCGCTTCTTGTAGTGATTCGAGTGGTTGCATCCGTTGGGGCACCCGCCCCATCGACGGGTCACGACAAAGGTGCGGTTTCGTTCGAGTTTCGGGTCCGTGTTGGTTTCGGGCGCGTGTGTGCTCGTGCTCGTGCTCGTGCCTGTGCCTGTTCCTGTTCCTGTTCCTGTTCCTGTGCCTGTTCCTGTGCTGCTGTCCTTGCTGTTTCTCTCGCGGAGGGCTTTCTCTCTGCGGAGCTCAGACCACGTCCGGAGCTTGGTTTCCAGAAGGTACTTTTCGTTGGGCTCCTTGCGCATGAGGAGGAATTCGCAGTGGTCCACGTTGCGGAGGTCTTCGAAGTACTCGACAGTGAAATGGTACCATTTCATGAGGAAGACGCGGGACATGAGGCCATGGGTGACTGCCGAGGGGGGGGGAGGGGAAGAGGGGGGAGAAGGGCGGGGGACGCAGTTAGCTCATGGTTCCATGACGCGGTGGTCGTATTTTCTTCTCTTCTTTTGGTCACTCCCGAGTAACACGATGCTCCCCCCCCAAAAAAAAAAAAAAACATGACATGATGCTATGCGCAGTGGCAAAGGAAGGAGAGCAGGGCTGGTAAATACATACCCAAAACACAGACGCTGGGAAAGTCATCGTCGCCAAATTGCCGCCACAAACTCTCATTGAAGCCACTAACACGATCGTACGCATCTGCCGCACTCTCGCCGTTGGGGATTCTGTAGAAGAAGTGCCCATAGTCGGCACGCTCCTGCCACATGCGCTCCATTTCAGCACTGCATGGCTGGAAGTTGCCAAAGTCTTGCTCGCGGAGCCGCGGCTCCTCGTAGACCTTGATCTTGTCGCGCTGAAAGGGCGACTGCTTGGGATCGTCAGACGTCAGCGTCGCGAGGATCCCCTCTGTGGTCTCGCGGGTCCGGCGGTACGGCGATGTGAAGATCTGGAGGGTGTCGTCTGGGCGCAGGAGGGTTCTGAGTCGGCGGCCTGCCTCGTGGGCTTGGGTCCAGCCGTCGGGTGTGAGTTTGACTCGGTGGTCGGGAACGAATTGGTGAATCTCACGGTTCTCTGGCTCGAGGTGAGGATGAATGGGTCAGCTGTGTTCTCGCCAAGGGCTTGCGTTGACTGAGGGGAAGGGGCCTCGTCCTCGTCCTCGTCCTCGTCCTCTGGTGAAAAAAATCGGTGCTGAGAGCTGCGAGCAGGTAAGAAATACATACTGTTGCCTTCAGACTGGGCGTGCCGAATGAGGATGATCAAGCGCGGCTTGGCCATGATGAGGGCGAATGGAGTTTTTGTTCTTGTATGGTTCCAGAGGACTCGTCTCGACGTCGGCGCCGGTAAGGGGGGTCGTTCGTTCGTTTCGAGAGCGGCGTGACTTTGAGGTGGCAAGTGGGGGTGGGTGGGTGGGTGGATTCGATGGGCGGTCTGTGAAGGGATTGCAGGTAAGGTTGATCCATTCATCTGTAGGTGCGCCTGTGGCGTGCTAATATAGCTATCTACTAGGTCACGTGTTATAACAGGTGCCGCTAATATATTAATAATGCCCTTATTATACTTCTTTATCTAGTAATTAGTATTATTTTTCTTCCTTAAGTAATTATATTAAGTAAATATTCTAAGCTACTCTCTTTATTCTATATAGAAATACTTTTCTTACTATATATTCCTCTTAATCTCTAATACCTCCTATAGGTCTATAGCTAGGTAGCCTATCCCTATTATATACTATATTAGTAATACTATATTTCTATTAATTATCTCTAATCTCTATAATTAGAATATAAGGTATCTTATTTAAGTATTAATTATATTTCTATTTATATATATAATTATATTATACTATAGTTATACTACTATTACTATATTATTCTTAATAGCCTCTATTAACTTCTTAAATACTATTCTACCTTATCCTACTATATTAACTATTTATTTAGTATCCCTAATCTATTTAGTTATATCTATACTTAGTTATAGCCTCTTTACTTATAGTTTAGGGCTTTTATTTACTATAATAGATATCTCTTATTACTACTTAACTAGTAATTAGCTTAATTCTAGTAATTTATTATTTAAAGTTAGTAATTAACTTAGGGATAGTGGCTTATTACTAACTAGTAATTAGCTTAGTTCTAGTGGTTTATTTAGTAATTAGCTTAACCCTAATAGTTTATTTATTAGTATAAATATTACTATATTTATATCTACTATTATTACTTATACTAATAGAGTAGGGATTAGTTAGTATATTTTTATTTTCTTTCTCTTCCTATTTTTTATTAGTATTACTTACTTTTATATTTCCTCTTACTATATCCCTATATATATGTAAGGGCTTGGGCTTTGCCTAAGCATTCTCTAGAGTGCACACGTGTCGCGTATACATAGGGATAGATAGTCCTAAGCATCTACTAAAGTATATATATATTATATATATATAGGGGTAAATCCTAAGGGCCCTAAGTCTAGAATATATATATACTATATATATAAAGGTATAGGGAAGAGAATAAGTATAAGGTAGTTAGGGGGTTATAAGAGCCCTAGTAAGAATAGGTTTCTTACCTTTCTTTTCTCTTTCCCTAAGTTTCTTAATACTATACTAATACCTTATTATAATTACCTAGGGGCTAGTTTATAATAATTAAGAAACTTCCTTTAGTTTTATAATAGCTACTAAAAGATAATAAAATAGATTTTAATATACTAATAGATATACTAATAGGTATATAAAATACACTTTAACCTTAGGATTATCCTAACTAAGGGACTATTATCCTAGGATCTAATACTATAGTACCTCTAGTAGCTTAGTAAGTATAATTTAAAATACTTTACTATATACTAAATAAGTAAATAGTAAAAATAATATAACTCTAGGAGTAAGTTAATATAAATTATATAGGACCCTTAGTAGATTATATAGGACCCTTAGCTTAACTAACTTAACTAAACCCTAGGGTTTAGTGCTAAGCTCTAACCCCTACTATATTTACTACCCTATAGGTAGCTATAGTAGCTAAATTAAAGTAAAAACTAATCCCTATAGGTAACCTATATAATAGTAATAAGGCTATATTTACTATATAAAGGCTTCTAATAAAGTATAAGCTACTAGTAGATAAGAACTTTATTAATACTAATAAGAATAGGTAGATATTTATTTACTAAAACCTCTTCTCTAAGGTATAGTCCTAGGTAGCTAACTTCTTTAAGTTAGGTAAAAATATTAATTTTAATCCCTTTAAGTTCCTAGAGTATCTTAAGACTATATTTACTAACCTATATAGATAAGAAATAGCCCTTATAGAGCTTAACTAAATAAAATAAGAATCTAAGGAGGTATTCTTTATATTCTTTATTTACTTTATAGATAAGCTCTTATTAGCTAGGGGGGATCTTTAGGTAAATAATATAAAGCTAGTAAAGCTTTAATATATACTTAATAAGTATCTTTAAGAGATTAGTATAGGGTAAGGTATAAGCTATTATAATTAGTATATAGTAGTTATATAGTATTATAAGATAGTAGTTAATATTAAGGCCCTTACCTTAGAGAATAAGTATTAAACCTAATATAAGGTCCTATACCCTAAACCCTTAAACCTAACTAACTATAATAGTAATACTCTAATAATAGGGGTTTATATAGTAAGAACCTAGCTAGGGAAATAGGCTAAGAAAAAGGGTAAGGAAGTAAAGGCTACCCTAAATATAGAATAGGTAAAATAGGTATTAGAGGTAGTACTAGCTAGATACTACTAAGAAAAATACTACCTCTAATATAGGTTTAAGAACTACTTTATTTAAGAATATACCCTTCTCCCCCCTTAGCGCTAGTAGGTTAGTATTAATATATCTAGGGTAGATAAGGAAAGTATAGATAAGGAGGTAAATATCCCTCCTATAGAAAATAAGTAGCCCCTAAGTAGAGTCTTATATAGGGGCTAATAGGCTAGTTAACTTCTATATTATAGGATAATTTTAACTACTATATAGAAATAGAATAGGATATAGTAAAATATATAAACTAACTACTATTCCTTATTTCTATACTTTTTAATATATATTATTTTATTAATATCTAAATTAATTATAGTTATAATTACTATAGTGCTATAAGTAAATTAGTAGTAAGATAGCTTAGCCTAGAGCTTATATAGTTACTAAAATAGAGGTATATTTATACTATAGTAGAAATAAAATAGAAAGGAAAGTAGGTTAAGGAAGACACCTCTTCTATAACCTATATAGTGCACACTAGAATTAATATAGATAGCTAGGAGTTATTTATATACCTATATATTATCCCTAGCCTAACCTAGGATATAATATTTAGAATGCCTTAGTTAGAGCAGCGTGGAGTGGTGATTTATGTGGCATAATAATAACTGGTTATTGGAGCTACGGAGGGCCTTTGCGTTTCTAAGTCCTCTACTCGGGCGACGGAGGTCCCGATACGGGGAATTATTGGATCCCTGTACGCCGCCGAGGCTCGTAGGGCACACCGGAATAAGGACACCCTCGTAGGGCACACCAGAATAAGGACACCACCACAAGGTTCATTGCTATAAGCTTAAAGGAGATGACGACAGTACTGCAGATCACGGCGCCTAAGACAGAGCTAGCTACTCCTAATATATTAGCGCTGCCTAAGGAGTTAGCGGACTTTATAGACTTCTTTAATAAGTCTAAGGCTAATAGCTTACCCCCTTATAGAGGGTCTCTTAACCACTATATACGTATACATAAGAACCTAGATAGGTCTAAACTAGCACTCCTATAGGGACCCTTATATAATATACTATAGGATTAGCTTTTAGAGGTTTAGCACTAGATTATAGATCTAATAGATAAGGGATAGATCTATACTAGCTTCTTAGTAGCTATAGCCCCTATCCTTCTTATTAAAAAGGTAAATAGTAGCTAGTATTTCTATATAAACTACTACACTCTTAATAAGATAATAGTATAAGACTATTACCCTCTCCTACTAATTAAAGAGATACTATATTCCCTATTTTAAGCATATTAGTTTATAAAGGTAGATATCTATATAGTATTTTATAAACTATAGATAGCTAAGGGCTAAGAGCACCTTATAGTATTCTATATAAGGTTTAGTTTATTTAAATAGCTAGTCTACCCCTTTAGCTTAGCTAGTATACCTATAACCTTCTAGTATTATATTAATAAATCCTTAGGGAATACACTAGGAGACTTTATTATAGCCTATCTTAATAATATCCTAGTTTATTTAGGGGGGTTAAGGAAGGATTATATAAAGAAGGTTTAGTTAGTCCTTAGTTACGTAAGGGCTATAGGTCTACACCTTAACCTTAATAAGTCTATATTTACTATAAAAGAGGTTTAGTACCTAGGATATATTATTATAGTAGGCTACTTAATCTACCTAGATTCTATAAAGGTTATAGCTATAAGGGAATAGGTAGTACTTATAAAACTATATAGGGTTTATAGCTTCCTAGGATTTATAAATTTTTACTATAATTTTATTAGTAACTTCTTAGAGATAGTAGCTCTACTAATATAACTTACTAAGAGAAATATCCCTTTCTAATAGGGATTTAAGGAAGAGAGGGCCTTTAAGAGATTAAAAGATACCTTTATTATATATTTAGTACTAGTATAATAAGACCTAGACTAGCTAATAGTAGTAGAAGCTAATTATTTAGGTAAAGCTATTAGTAGGTACCTCTTATAATAAGGTTCTAATAGTATTCTATACCTAGTTACTTACTTTTCTACTAGCCTTATATCCTTATAGAAGAATTATATAATCTATAATAAGGAGTTACTTACTATTATCTCTTACCTTAAGGTATAGTTAGTAAAACTTTAAGGTATACCTTATCTATTTACTATTTATATAGATTATAAGAACCTAGAGTACTTTACTACTCCTTAGTTAATATTAGAGAGATAGGCTTAGTAGGTAGATATATTTATACTATTTAACTTTTACCTATAATATAGACCTAGTATATAAGCCTAATACCTAGATACCCTTTTCTAGAGAGAGTAAGACTAAACTAGATTATCTCTAAGAATAGGGTATATCTTATAGCTTATTATAATTATATAACTCTTATTATTACCTAAGGAGTAAAGGGATAATACTAACCTAATACTATACTATATATAAGTATTACTATTACTAGTAAGGGAGGTTCTTTTTACTACTAAGTACCTTTAGTCCCTATAGGATTAGGCTATTATATTAGACCTAATATATAGTATCTAATTAAGAACTATCTAGGAAGGGGGTTAAAGATTTTCCCTAAAAGCACTAATAAGGGAATAGGTTATAGATTATTCTATAAGTATATATAGAGTGCTTTAGTTTAGGGGCTATATATAGATTCTAGCTTAGGAGCTACTTATAATAACCCTTATATAATAATACTATAATTCGCTAGTAGTAGGGTACCTAGGTTATAATACTATATTTTAATTATTATAATAATAATTCTATTAGGATAGGATATTATAGGATATTACTTAGTTTATTTATAACTATTATTATTTTAGTAGTTATAAGAGTTAGTAATATTACTAGGGTTTACTAAAGCCTTTACCTATCCCTAATTAGTTCTAGTCTTAGATCTTTATTAACTTTATAATAAACTTACTAGTAATATCCCTAGAGAGGCTATAGTATCTTATAGTTATTATAGATAGACTCTTAAAGTTTATATAGTTAGAAGCTATAACCTCTATTAGGGCTAAGGAGTATATAGAGTAGTTTAAAATAGTCTAGTAGAGGTTTTAGGGTTTTCCCTAGTTTATTATTATAGATTAAGGGTTAGACTAGTTAGGAAAATTTTAGATAATATTATACTCCCTTATAGGGATAGACTAGTTACTCTCTATATCTTACTACCTATAGACTAATAGTAGTATAGAGTAGGTAAACTAAGAAGTTTAGGTAATATTATATATTATAGTTTCCTTTTTATAGTTTAATTAGCTAGAGTACTTAGCTACTTATTAGCTTATAATTAATAATAGGCCCTCTTTTATAATAGGAGTTAGTCTAAATAAGTTACTTTATAGCTATAATTTAGAACCTATTTAGATATAACTAGACTAGTTAGTATCTATAATAATACCTAAGGGATAAGCTATATAGTTCCTTAAGTACCTATAAGAAGGTACTTAACTAGTATAGGCTATAATAGCCTATACTTAATAAAGATAGTAAAATACTATATTAGCTTCCTAATAGCTAGTAGAATAGTTCTAGGTAGGGAATAAAGTATAGCTTTTACTAAAGAATATTAAGATAAACTACCCCTTATAGAAACTTAATTAGGTTATAGTAAAATATATAGTCTTAGAAGTGCTAATACTACTAATAGTATAGTTAGATATCCCTAGGGGTATCTATCTAGTTTTCTATATAGACCTTATTAAATAAGCTATAAAGAACCCTCTTCCTAGCTAGAGGCTTTAGGACTCTTACCTAGGGCTAGAATAGGTTTTAATAAAGGATAATAATAAACTTATTAAGGAGTACTAGGTAGAATAGATTCTAGTAGTATAGAATACCCTAGGTTAGGGAAGGAGATATAATATACTAGTAAAATAGGTAGAATATATTTAGCTAATATAGAAGCTATTAGAAAGTATTATTGAAAATGGAAGGGGAATCTAGCTAGAGGGATAGGAAGACCTCCCTAGTAGATTCTAACGCGGCGGCTTCTAGATTCACTATAATACGACGATTCTTCAAGATATAGAGCTTTAATAGTTAAATATAGTAGATTTCAGCTAGACGAACGATCTAATAAGCAATGAGAGGATTTTCTGAGTCCCCTTATAGACCTACCAACCATATCGACGGAAGGGGGTCGCTAGCCAGGCCTTAGGAGCTATTTTTTATTTTCCACAAAATTCATTTATATATAAAAAGTAAAAAATCAACTCACGACTATACAATCTAGCCACCCACGTACACTAACTAAGCAATCTAATAAGCAACCCTATAAATAAAATACATTATTAAATCCAGAAAAAATTAAGGATTTGAATAGTATAAGTCAGCCTTTTATACAACTACTAGTTCCCTAGTTACAGTTAATTTTAGCTTCCCTATAGGGTAGCCTAGTCAGCTTAGTTATATAAGCCTGTGGGTTAGTTGTGTGCAGGAACGCAGGTCACAGCCAAAGCTGCTGGCCATGGCCAACAACGCTGTAGGCAACGCCTCGCAACCAACGTTACAACAACGCAACTAGGCAACTAGTAGGCCTATAAAATAGTGCTATAAATAGCATAATTTTAACACTCCCTCTAGAAAAGTATAAGGTAACTAATTTAATACCTAAACTTAGCTCTTTAATAGATATCTAAGTTAACTATAAATTCAATAATAAATCCAATAACTTTTTAACTAAAATCAATAACTTTTTAGCGGAATTCTAGTGTTTTTGTTAATTTAAAGGTTTTTTAACTTTTTAGTTGTTTTTAAAGCTAGGCCTTTATATTCGTAAGGCCTAATAGTTAAATAAATTATTGAAATTTATTATTAGGCAGGGGCTTAGTTAAGCTATCTATAGGCATCTCTTTAGTATTAATATAGATAACCTTAGCTATACCCTTCTATACCTTTTCTCTAGTATAGTTAAATTTTAGTAGGGTATGCTTAGTTCTGCTATAAAGAGCAGGGTTATTAGTGGTCGTTATAGCGCCTTAGTTATCACTAAAAATCGGAACGGGAGGTGCTATAGGCAGCTTAATTTCCTTAAAAAGGCTATAGAGCCACTCTAGCTCCCTAATAGCTTTATATAGAGCATCTAATTCGGCCTCTAATGTTAATAAAGCTATTGTAGTTGCTTTCTTTAATTTCTAGCTAATAGGTCCTTTAGCTAGCTTATAGAGATAAGCATAGGTTAATTTAGAGGACTTATCTCCTGCGAAGTTGCTATTATAGAAGCTAATAAGGGTTGCAGAAGCCTTAATAGCGTTTTTAGACCTTCTATAAGTTATAGAATAACTTATAGAGCCTAGAAGGTATCTAAGCAGATGTTTAGTAGCATTTAAGTGCTCTATGTAAGGCTTAGATAGCGCTGTTAAAAGCCACTAAACCGGAAAAGCAATATTAGGCCTTATAAGGAGCATTAAGTATATAATAGTCCCTATAATACTCTAATAAAGCTTATAATTAGAGGAGGAAAGAGGTTTAGTTAGGTAGGTGGCTACCTGCTTTATAATTCCGGGTTATAGGGGAATTTTAGCAGGTCTAGCATCTTTTATGTTAAATCTCTCTAGGGCCTTAGAAATGTACTAGGATTGGTGAATAGTTAGGGTCCCTTTCTTTTGATTTCTAGTGATTTGAACGCCTAGGAAAAATTCGGCTAGCCCACAATCTTCTATAGGATAAGCTTTATGTAATAGCTTCTTTAGCTTATTAATATAAGCTAGATCCGGTCCTATTAGAAGATAGTTATCTACATAGGTCGCTATGTATATAGATGTAGTTAGATTAAAGAAGACAGCTAGGTTAGATATAAGGGGGTGGAAGCCTAATTTTTAAAGAAGCTCTTTTAAAGCTTACTGCCACTCTCTAGAGCTCTGTTTTAATCTATATAAAGCTTTCTATAGGAAAATAACCTGCTTTTAAGAGGGATTATAGCCATATTTCTTAAGTAATTTAGCTATTTCAGGCGTAGCAGCTTCAGCAAATTCAACGAATCCATTAGGGATCTGTATATAAATAGCTTCTTTTAATAAGCTATTTAAGAAGGCCCCTATAAAATCAACCTATTTAACTTCCCAGTCATTACAAGCCGCTAGGGCTAGTAATATCCGCTAACTAGGGGGAATGCTAGTAGCAGCGTAGGTCTTAATATAATCCTAACCTTCTATCTGCATAAAGCCTTTTGCAACGAGTTAGGCCTTGTGTTTTATAGGATTATTTTCTTTATCCTTTTTAAGCTTATAGATAAGCCTATTTTTAAGAACTTTTTAGCCCTTAGGAATCTAGTCTATCCCTATAAATTTAAAAGTTCCAGCAGCTAATAGCTACTTAAATTCGCTAAAGGTAGTATTAACCTATTTTTAGCTATCCTTGCTTTTTAAAGCTTATTTCTAGGTCTTAGGCGTATCTAAATTATTGTTATTATTAGCTAATAATTTAGCCTTTTATTATGCCTTAAAGTATATCTCCTTAATAAAGAAAGATAAATTAAAATTATTAATGTCTATAGAATCAGGGTTAATTAAAGAATCTGAATCTAAAAACGGTTTTTTAATAGCACCCTTATTAGGGGCACTAGAGCTTAGGCTCTCTAGGGGTAGTGCTAGAGGCGTTATAGCGGTCATCCCGGGCGTTATAGGCGTGGCGGGCGCTGTAGGCGCTATGGGCGCTGGGGGCGCTAGAGGCTTTGGGTAGCTATCCTAAACCTCTAGATCTCGTGAGATATCAGCTTCTCCCTCTAAAGGATAGCTCCCTAAAGGCTTAGGGGACCCTATAGAGCCTATATCCTCTATAATCTTAATAAAGCTAGTCTTAATAACTAACCTTTTAGAGGGTATATAAATAAGATAGACGCTGGAACCTAGAGTAGCAAGCAGCTAGCTAGGGATAGTCCTAGGGGCTAGCTTCTAAAGCTTTGATCTCTGCTCTAGAGGTATTAGAACCTCACAATAAGGCCCTATAGCCCTAATTTTCAAGAAATCAGGCTTATAGATAGTCTTAGGCTCTAAGTTAGCTAGAAATAGCTACTTAGGGGTTAGGGGCTTAGTTATATTAGCGGTGATGTTAACTAAGTCCACTATAGCTAGAAGGATATAAGACTATAGATATAAAGGCAGCTTAGACCACTAAAGTGTAGCTCTAAGCTAGTCTAGGATAACCCTAATAGCCCTCTTAACTAGCCCATTCTATTCGTGAATATAGGGGTAAGAGGTGCTAAAGTAAATTCCCTTAGAAGATAACCAAGACTAAAGTTCGTTGTTAATTTCAGTGCCTCTATTAAAGTAGAGGTGCCTAGGATACGCGTTATATTGGTTTTTTAGGGCCTTAAAGAAGCCCTTAATAGCAGTATAAAGGGTCTAACCTTCTTTATTAGCTAATAAAAAGCACTATTTATACCGGGATTTTCGATTAATAAGTATAAGGACTAGGGCCTTCTTATTATATAGTATAGGTTTAATTTTAACTATATCTCCCTCTAGGATATCTAAAACCCTAGGGGGGTCCTGAATAGGTCTTTTAGTTAGTCTTCTAATAGCCTTCGATTGCATACAGGCTATGTAGTTAAAATCCTTGTCTTTAATAGCGGAAAAATCAGGGATCCCTTTAGCTAATTTTAAAGATTTCTTAAGTAAAGGGAGGCCGATGTGGCCTAATTAAATGTGCTAAAGAAGGGCTAAATCTAGCAATTTCTTATAGCTAGAATCTAGCTTTTCAGAGCTATTATCCCCTAGCTCCCTCTGTTACTAGGCCTCTTAAGAATCACAGGCCTCTGGGGGCAATAGATAGCCACTATTATTACCTAAGTTATTAGGGTATGGACCTTCTAAACCCCCTATAGAAGATGCCTAACTAGGAGGAGCTTCGGTGGGACATAGGGCTGAATCTTCGTCTTTAGAGTCTAATTCTTTAATTTATTAATATTCCTTAGGATTAAATACTAGCTATAGAATTTAAACCTCTATAGGGTAGGAAAACCCTAATTCGGTCTTATAGGCTCTTTGCTATTGGTTTCTTTGTTATTAGTTACAATATTAAGAGCCTATAAAGGAGAGGTGGGTTAAATGCTTATAGATCTTAGGAGTAGCTTGCCCCTTAATCTACAAAAAGAAGCTATGTTTAGTAGGTTCTAGTAACCTATAGGGGCTTTTATTGGCTAGGAAAAGCTAATCTTTAGCTAGATAACCTCCCTTAAGATAGTGGGATAACCCGCTAACTAGGTTAGTATCTATACTAGGAAAATATAGGGCATCTAATAGAGCTAGAGGCCTATATTCTAGTAGATTTTTCTTAACTAGAACGTTAAAAATAGCAGTGCCTCTTCCTTTAGGATAAATAGGTCCTCCTACTGTAATTATAGGGCCGGTTTAACCTTTCTTAAGAGGCTTAAAGTCCCTAAAGAAAGCCCTATTATTATAAATATAATAAGAAGAACCTATATTATATAGAAGGGAGTTTTTAACCACATTATTAGAGTAGCTAAAAGTAGGCTTAGTAGTGTTACTAGTAGTAGTGGTACTAGAGGTATCTAAATTAGATTTAGAATCACTACTATCCTTACTACTAGACTCACTAGAATCTAGTTCTTTAATATATCCTGTGGCTAGGCTATAGCCTAATATAAAAGCAGCTTCTTTTCCTTTATCTTTATCCCTATTACCACTCTTCTTCTTCTGCTTTTTCTTCCTAGAGGCTTTAGAAGGGTTTAAATCCTTCTTATCCTGCTCTTTAGTGGTGTTAGTAGAGTCCTTCTTAGTATTAGGATTAGAAGGTGACTTCTTTTCCTTATCCTTAGAATTTCCCTTATTATTAGAAGCCTTATAGCTAAGAGCTTTAGCTATAGGGGAGGTTTTATCCCTCTGCTCTTCTAATAAATCCGCTATAAGGAACTGTAAATTTAGGGTATTTACAGGCAGCCCTTGTGCCCTAGTAGCTCTAATAGTAAATCTTTATCTCTTAGCCTAACTAGGAAAGGTCTACTTTAATACGTTAATATAATAGTTTACTTAATTAATAGGAGCAATCTCTATACTATAAAGCTATAGTCTAGCTAGTAAGTTATTAAAATCAGTATTAAAAGCCTCTAAAGATCCCTTATAATTTAAAAAATTTAGGGAGTGGTAGCTAGCGTATAGCGTACCTCGCTAGATTTCAGCACTCTACAAATACTACCTAATAAGGACTTTATAGGCTTCTTTAGGGGATTTTTGCTAATATATAGCTGCCTATAGCCTAGGTTAGTAACTATCTCTTAATATTATTAAAAGAATAGCTTAATTATAGTTAGCTAGATAGCCTACTAAGCTAGGATTATCTATAAATTTAGGTAATCCTAGGGCTCTAAATTAAATGCTTAGGGCTTACTTCCACTAATTATAATTTTTAGGACCTTTTAACTTAGCTCCCTTAGGAATAGAGTAAACCTTCTTATTTAGTTCCTTAATAGCCCCTATATTAAAGGTAGCTTATAAGTTACTAGAAGGTAAACTTATAGAATTAGTGGTAGGTAGGTCTTCTACTAAAGCTTTAGTATTTTCTTCCCTTAGCTTAGTAGAATCCTAAAGACCTTATATAGTAGTTATAGTTTATATTAATTTATCTAATAGATCTTTAATACTAGCCTTGTTTTTTAGATAATTTAACTTAGTATACTTAATAAAATTAGTTAAGGTCTTGCCTTATTATTTAATTTAGCTCTATATCTACTATTATAGTTATAAAGCACTAGCTTAAATAGCTAGACCTTCTATTTCTATCCTATTAGGGTCCCTAGGAGGGCTAGAAGAAGGGCCTATAGTAGGACCCTTACCCTTATAATTTAGTAGTGCTATCTTTTAAAATTCCCTAGGATCTTAAAAGATATCCTATATAAGATCTTTAAATTTATTCCTATTATAAATATTACGCGCTAGAAGCTAGTTATAGTGTAACTAGGCTACGCACGTAAATTATGCGGCAGAGCTGTTTAAAAGGGTGCCCCTTAAGGTCTAAAAGTAGGTCTATAGTATATATAGGTAGAAATAGACTAGAGAAGATTCTCTATAAAAATTTTCTTAACACTAAAAATAATAGATAGGAATAATAGCTATTATAGTAGTTATAACATAATATAACGTGATATATAGTGTGTGTAATATAGTGTAATAGGTTAAAAAGCCTAGTATTAATATACTAGATATTTAATAATTTAAGGAATACAGCGTATCTATAGAGTAGATAATATTAATATATAATAGTTATAGTAGTAAATTAGATTACTAAAAAAGAGGTTATGGTTATAACTAGATAGTTATAGTTATAATATAGTGGTTATAGGTGTGGCTATAGTTAAATTTAACACTAAGGGTCTGATATTATAATACGTAGAGCTAGTGAATAAAAAGCTTTAAATTCTAGCGGATTTCCTTTATAATCTAAGAGCCCACAGGTCTAGTAGAGAGTAACTAGTACCTAAAATTAAGCACTAATTGCAGTAAAATAACGTAGTAATATAGTAATCTTATAGGCTTTCTAGGCTTATAACCTATTAAAAATAGAAGGGGAATCTAGCTAGAGGGATAGGAAGACCTCCCTAGTAGATTCTAACGCGGCGGCTTCTAGATTCACTATAATATAATAATTCTTTAAGATATAGAGCTTTAATAGTTAAATATAGTAGATTTTAGCTAGATAAATAATCTAATAAGTAATAAGAGGATTTTCTAAGTCCCCTTATAGACCTACTAACTATATTAACGGAAGGGGGTCGCTAGCCAGGCCTTAGGAGCTATTTTTTATTTTCCGCAAAATTCATTTATATATAAAAAGTAAAAAATTAACTCATGACCATACAATCTAGCCACCCACGTGCACTAACTAAGCAATCTAATAAGCAACCCTATAAATAAAATACATCATTAAATCCAGAAAAAATCAAGGATTCGAATAGTATAAGTTAGCCTTTTATATAACTACTAGTTCCCTAGTTATAGTTGATTTTAGCTTCCCTATAGGGTAGCCTAGTTAGCTTAGTTATATAAGCCTGTGGGTTGGTTGTGTGCAGGAACGCAGGTCACAGCCAAAGCTGCTGGCCACGGCCAACAACGCTGTAGGCAACGCCTCGCAACCAACGTTGCAACAACGCAACTAGGCAACTAGTGGGCCTATAAAATAGTGCTATAAATAGCATAATTTTAACAAGTATAGTATAGATATAAGCCCTTAATAAGTTTAAGGTAAGGTAAGGAAATATATAATATAATAATAGACTAAATTAATTATAAACTACTTATACTTCTATAAAGACTTCTAATAATATATAAGGTATACCTAGTTTATATCTTATTAACTTATAATAATTACTAGAGTAAACTTAGTACTCTTTACCTATTATAATAAATATATTACTTAAGCCTCTAACTAAATTATTATTATAGTTAAGAGAGATAGTAACTAGTATTACTATAGGTATAATAGGGGTATAGGTAGTATTATAATAAGGGAGATAGATATTTCTATAGTTCTAGATAGTATAGGTAGAATAATAATTAGTAAGTATAAAGGTTAACCTATCTCTAGGTTAGCCTCTAGTAGGGGATAAGTAAAGAATAGGGTCTAGTGCTAGGGGGTGCCTACTAGTTAGGGTATATTAGATATAATAGTTAATAGGCCCTAGGTTAGGGCTAAGTTAGGAGTATTTATAGTAATAATAAGAAGGTAAGTTATCTTTATACTTAATATATTATTAACTACTATAGTAATAAGGAAAAAAAGCTTTAAGAAGAAGAGTAGATTAATTATAGTATTCCTAATATATAGTATTTAGACTACCTATAATCTACTAGTTTTACTAGAGTAGAATACCTATAACTTACTATATAGACCCTATTATACTATAGCTACTTATAGGGCTACTATAGCTAAAAGGAATAATCTTAAGTTTATTTAGGGCTATAGTAAGGGAGGTAGAAGAAAGGGGTACCCTAAGGGTAGAATAAATAGGAGCTAGGTTAAACTAGGCTTAGTCTAGAAGGGCTTTTTATTAACTTATAAGGGTATAGAAGCCCTAGGATAGTACTAGTATCTATTTCTTAGTTTTTACTATCTTTAGGATACTAGGCTAAATAATATAGTTACCTATCTTAATTATAGCCTTAAGATCCTTTAAGTAATATTAAAGTTAAGGGTCTATAGATAAATACCTTATTATCTAAATATAGGTTATATAGTTTTACTAATATAGGAGATAGGAGGTATTACTAGGGGAAGGACTATAGTTTAGAATACCTATAGTAAGGGATTTCTTAATATATAGCCTATAAGGCTACTATACTACTTATAGAGTAGTATACTCCTTATTATTTAAGTTTCCTTCTATAAGGAACTTACTAATAGACTAATTTATAGGTATAAAGGGAATAGCTAGGATATAAGGAGAATAGTAACTAGAGTTACTATAATAATTACTACTATAGTTAGCTATATTTAATAAGGGTATAATATAGGGATAATAGGTAAATAAAGTGTTATTTAGAGGGGTATAATAGGAAGGTATAATAGGGTTTATAATATCTTAGAGAATTTTCTATATAAGGGAAAGTAAAAGTTATAATAAAATAAATAGTAAATAGAAAGTAAGGGTAGGGCTAGGGTTAATATAATAATAATATAGGGCTTAATAACTATATTATATGCCTAGCCTATGCCTAGGACTAAAATAAAATAATAGAATAGAAGGTTTAAGATAGGGCTAGGGTTAATATAATAATAATATAGGGCTTAGTAACTATATTACGTGCCTAGTCTAGTCCTAGGATTAAAATAATAGGCTTATATAATATATTAAAGAGAAGGAGTAAGGGTATATATAAAGGCTTAGGCTTTACCTAAGTATTCTCTAGAGTATATATATATTATATATACGTAGGGATAGATAGTCCTAAGCATCTACTAAAGTATATATATATTATATATATATAGGGGTAAATCCTAAGGGCCCTAAGTCTAGAATATATATATACTATATATATAAAGGCATAGGGAAGAGGATAAGTGTAAGGTAGTTAGGGGGTTATAAGAGCCCTAGTGAGGATAGGTTTCCTACCTTCCTCTTCTCTTTCCCTAAGTTTCTTAATACTATACTAACGCCCTATCGCAGTCGCCTAGGGGCCAGTCCATAACAATATACCTCTATAGGTAGTTAATTTAATATCTTAGTATACTTAGCGGAGTTAACTATATATACTTAATTACCTTTATAGGCTGTTTTTCCCTAGATTAATCTAGCTAGGGCTATTATAGCTAATACTTTGCCCTATATAATATAAGTATTACCTAATTTCTTTATTAATCTATAGTTTAATAGTTATAAGGTTAATTTTATAAATCCTAAAAATTTATTAAGGAATGTATTATTCTATAATTATACCTTTACTTTTAGTATTATAAATATCTAGTATTTACTACTAAAGTTATATACTACTAAATGCATATTAGTGTTAGCAAACATGCCTCACACCTTGCGTATCTAGTCTATAGCCTCTCTATTTGCTATTATATCTATAATAATTATATCTTAAATAGTTATATACCTTTATCTTAGTGCTTAGGTAATTATACCTAGCTTAAATATATACTATAATAATTATTAAGAGCGTGTAGAGTATAAAAGAGTAAAATTAATATTAAAGTTTAGTATATAGTATATAGAGTATAAAAGAGTAAATTCTTTACTAAAATCTAGGGAATATAAGTAATATTCCTTACTTAGCTATCTATAATAGCTAGTATAGTCTAACTTTTAAGTGTCTATAAACTATTTATTAATTTAGTAACTACTATTAGTAGTAACTATTAATTATATACTACTATTAGATTCTTAAATTTAACTAAATATTTAATAACTCCCTACTCCTTATTCTAAGTAAAAATTACCTTAACTTTATAATCTACTAGGTAGATTAGCACTATTACTCTAAATTACCTATTAAATATATCCTTATAGAATTATTCTAGATAGTCTACTAAGATAACTAGGTAAATTTACTAATTATCTAGTATATCTAGCTTATAAGCTAACCTCTTAATATACTATAAGACTTAAAATAGTCTAGTAAACTTTAGTCTATACTTTAGACTTATTTACCTTAGGATTATATATACCTAATTATCTAATCTAATTAACACTTAGTCTCTATACTTAAAAAACTTACTTATATATTTCTAATTATAATATACCTTAGTCTAGATTACTACTAAGGTAATTATATTATATACTTATAGTTATTTTAATAGCTTATCTAGTATTTCTAGCTCTATTAGGTATAGTAATAAAACTATATTATTAAGGGAGAACCCTATAATAATCTAGTTTAGAGATTATTCTATTACCTTAATTACTATATTATTAAATTTAAATTATAATTATAGTAATATTTATTACTATAACTAATTATTATTAAGTTATATAAAATATATTTAGATTACTAACTTAATTATTTAAATAGTTTATTTAGTCTACCTATCTATCTATAGATAATATATTATTAAGTATAATAGTTTTATTCTAACTAGCTCCTAGAATATCTTCTATAATACCACTAGAAATCTTTAATTATAATTACTTATAATTACCTTAGGTATTCCCTAATTAGATATTAGTAAGTAATTATATAATTTCCTTATATATATTACTACTATAATATTATTTTAATAAGGTTCTAATATAGTTTATTTACTAAACTTATTAATAATTACTAGTATTAAGTTATTACCCTCTATTAATATAGGAAGAGATAGTAAAAAATTAATTAAGATTATATAATATAGTGCTAGTAGTGCTAATAATAGTTATAAATTCCTATACTATAGGTATCTTTTTAGTTAATAAATCTAATATAATAGATATGTTTTTAGGTAATTTTATAGTCTATATAACCTATAAGGTATATAGAATTATTAGACTATCTTACTTAATTTTAGATATCCTATATAATTACTATTATATATAGTATTATATAATTCCTTTACTGCGGACTTTAGTATATATAGCTATAGCTAGAATCCTAGAGTTATCTTCTATAATAATCTATCCTCCTAGCTAAATAGTAGCTTTACCTAGTTCTCTATAGGTAATTAGGTATTACTATCTAAGACTATCTTAATATATTACTATATTAGGTCCTAATTATATCCTAATTATATTAATTTCTTAAAATCAGGCGATATTCTAACTAATAACACTATTAGCCTCTCTACTTTAGGTATAGTAAATTATAGTATTAGTACTATAACTAGATTATATTCTATATACTATACTATATATAAATCATAAAGTAACTTCTAATATTCTAGTATATTATCTAGTATATTATCTAATTATCTAGGAGTATTATTATTATAGGTCTTCTCTATTATTTTTAACCTACTTAAGGTATCTAGTACTAAGTAGTCCTTTCCTAGCTTATAAATTACCCTAATATTAAATTAGCTAATATATTCTATAGCTTATATTAACTTCTTATTTACTATATATCTACTTATTATATTTATAATATCTAATTACTAACCTATATTAATAATTAAGTAGTAATCTATAAAATATATTACTAGTAGTAATTAAGTTACCTTAATCTACTACCTTAATTTATAAAGTATCTATATATAACTATAAACCTTAAGCTCTATTAACTAGTATCTTTTCTATATATCTAAGAGAGTTTTTAAAAGAAATATAATTAGCTAAATTACTATCTATAAAGGGTATTTTATAATTATTCCCTTTATCTTTAGTTTTAGGATTACTTTATCCTTTATATAATATATTATAATACTAATACCTACTCTAGATATATTAAAATCTATAAATAACTATTAGTTTAGGGAGAATAGTATTAGAGTAGTATATTTTATTAATACTACCTTTAATATATTAAATACCTTAATTTCCTACCTAGATAGTAATAGTATATTAATACTCTTTACCTAATTATACCTTACTAGTTTAGATATCTTCTTCTTTAAGGTCTTATTATCCTTATCTATCTTAACTACTTAATATACTTATAGTAAGTTTATTTTATAATCCTATAATAGTTTAATAATTAAAGTATATCCTAGGATATACTATCTTAAAGCTCCTATAAACCCTAATAAGTATTCTAATACTCTTAATATTTTTAGAAATTTAAGATACCTTATTATTACTAATTTTTTAGCTAGTATTACTATTCCTAAGGAATTAACTAGCTTCCCTAATACCTTAGCTATTAGGTATACTATAAATATTTTCTTTAGACTAATTAAAATATTATTATCTACTAGATACTAAAAAGTCTATTAAAGGTCTATAATATACTATTTAAAGCTAATTAACGTAATAACTATATTATTATAGTATACTATCGCTCCTATATCTTATAATATATTATCTATATGCCTTTGAACATAGGTGTTTAATCCTTTATATCCTATAATTAGGACATTAAATATAAATTATCTATTATATATAATAACTAATAGTACCTATTATAAGTCTAGGTAAACTATCTATTAGTAATAAAACAACATAGCATTAATAACTATAATATATGTTATATTCGCGATTCCTATAATAACCTCTTCCTGCTATCTTATTAGATATATATCTAATATTATTATTATATTTAATCCTTATATATTAACCACTATATATCCTTTTTAATTATCTCCTATTCCTACCTATACTATAAAAACTAGAAATATAAATAGTACCTATAATATTATATAGATAACTTTCCCTACTACTAATAATTCTCTTATAGTCTTCTCTATAATTATTTAATTATTAGGGCCTACTAGATAGATTCTACACTTCTTTAGCACTAAATCCTGCTACCCTGGTTTTATTTATAATTATATTTATTCCTACTAGGGAACTAAGGTAAATCCCTTATTATAGAATAACTCTATATAATCTTCTAGGAGCTTCTATATCTATTATTATTTACCTTTATCCTAGGGGTTAAAATAGTTTACCTATATAGTTATATAGATTATAGTATATAATTCTATTATAATCTATTTTATTATTAATAAGCGCTTCTTAGTATACGCCTCTATTACTATTATAAGGTCTACTACTAAGGCCTATTCCTTAGGGTTAACTATATATACTCTAGCTACTAGGTTAATAAACTTAAATCTTCCTAGCTCTTATTTTCTACTAATTATTACTAGTCTATTACTTATATTATATACTATAATATATCTTATAGAGCTATCTATAATTACTATATATACTTCTAGTTTCTATAGTTACCTTAGTTTAAATAATACCCTATTATCCTTACTAAGCTAATAATCTACTAGAACTAATATTATAGTTCCTAGTTAAATAACTACTATATAGGCTACCTTAACTAGTATATTAATTTTTAGTTAATTATACTATACTACTATTAGAATAGTAATATTCCTATATATACTAATAATTACTTTCCCTTTACTTACTATAATATTAATTTACTAGGGTATAATATAGTTTATACCTAAGAGTATATTTACTCTTAATATTTTAATAATTAATACCTTTTTAATAAATAAGGTAATTACTAGCTATCTATCTAGTATACTACCTAGAAAGTTTATTAGTAGTAGTATATATTTATTAGTAAAATAAGTATCTATACTAATTCCCTTTACCTTAATAGGCATTACTCTAGTTTATATTTTAATATCTAGATACTATTTAGCTACCTATATAGTATTTACTAATATAATTAAGTATCTAGTATTATAATAGATATCTACCTAGCTATTTAGATTATCTAAATCTAGGTAAATCTAGAATTATAGATATATCTATAACTAAAATACATAGCTTATATCTATATTATATTATATACTAACTATTAATTAGAAAATTAATATTTAGTTACCTATCTTTATCTTAAGCTTTATTAGGTTTACTAGTTATAGTTCCTCTACTACTAATTCTATTTATATTTATATCTTATCTATTATAATATTTAAATAATTATAATTACTAAGTATATAGGATAAAGGGTAAGAGTCTAAAATTTTATTATAAGCTACCTTACCTCTAATTATACTATTATATAGTAAACTATATATAATACTTAAATAGCTAAAAAGTATATTATTAAATATAAACTAAGTAAAGTATATTTAATAGGTATAAACTATATTATTAATTCCTATAAACTAAACCTATTCTATCTAGTTATTAGTCTATAGGACTCCTTCCTAGTTATCCTAAGAATATAGTTCCTATTACTCTATATCTAGGTATAGTATATATATATCTAGATTCTCCTAATTAAGTTATTAATAATTATTCTCTTACTCTATATTATTAGCCTATTCCTCCTACTATAGGCTACTCTATTCTTTACTACCTATCTAATCTAATTTATCTACCTAATATACTACCTATAGATATTATAGTAATATTACTAGTTTATTTAGTAGTTTTATAGTATTACTAAATAGGGTAGCTCTATCTATAACTAGTCTATTATATTAGGGATTAGGATTCCTATATAGCCTCTATTAGTTATTATAAAATAGCTAATTACTAAACTATTATTCTTAATTATTATAGTAGGGCCTTTATTACCTATATTACTATTATTAAGTAGGGTTATAGTATAGTTAAATACCCTAATAGTTATTTATATTACTATTCTAGAAGTTATTTTAATAACCCCTAATCTATAGCCTAGCTATACTATTATAGGGTTAGTATCCCCTATATTAGCCTTAAGTATTATATTCACTATATATATTTAATCCTTATTATATATCTTAGAACTATTAATTAGTAATCTATTAATACCTATCTTATACCCTACTTATAATTATTAATTCCCTCTCTCTAATTTATATAAGGAATTAATTAATTATTATATCTACTAATAGTAGGGTAATAATTATCTAAATTTCTAAGTTAAAGGCTTAATAGATTATTTATAATTATATTATATTATCCTAGTAATATGCCCTTATATCTTTGTTAAAATTATGCTATTTATAGCACTATTTTATAGGCCCACTAGTTGCCTAGTTGCGTTGTTGCAACGTTGGTTGCGAGGCGTTGCCTGCAGCGTTGTTGGCCGTGGCCAGCAGCTTTGGCTGTGACCTGCGTTCCTGCACACAACCAACCCACAGGCTTGTATGACTAAGCTAACTAGGCTACCCTATAGGGAAGCTAAAATTGACTATAACTAGGGAACTAGTAGTCGTATAAAAGGCTAACTTATACTATTCGAATCCTTGATTTTTTCTGGATTTAATGATGTATTTTATTTATAGGGTTACTTATTAGATTGCTTAGTTAGTGCACGTGGGTGGCTAGATTGTATGGTTGTGAGTTAATTTTTTACTTTTTATATATAAATAAATTTTATAGAAAATAAAAAATAGCTCCTAAGGCCTAGCTAGTAACCCCCTTCTGTTAATATAGTTAGTAGGTCTATAAGGGGACTTAGAAAATCCTCTTATTGCTTATTAGATTATTTATCTAGCTAAAATCTACTATATTTAACTATTAAAGCTCTATATCTTAAAGAATTATTATATTATAGTGAATCTAGAAGCCGCCGCGTTAGAATCTACTAGGGAGGTCTTCCTATCCCTCTAGCTAGATTCCCCTTCTATTTTTAATAGGTTATAAGCCCGGAAGGCCTATAAGATTACTATATTACTACGTTATTCTACTGCGATTAGTGCTTGATTTTAGGTACTAGTTACTCTCTACTAGACCTATAGGCTCTTAGATTATAAAGGAAATCCGCTAGAATTTAAAGCTTTTTATCCACTAGCTCTACGCATTATAACATTAGACCCTTAGTGTTAAATTTAACTATAGCTATACCTATAACTACTATATTATAACTATAACTATCTAGTTATAACCATAACCTCTTTTTTAGTAATCTAATTTACTGCTATAACTATTATATATTAATATTATCTACTCTATAGATACACTGCATTCCTTAAATTATTAAATATCTAGTATATTAATACTAGGCTTTTTAACCTATTACACTACGTTACACGCACTATATATTACGTTACATTACATTATAACTACTATAATAGCTATTATTCCTATCTATTATTTTTAGTGTTAAGAAAATTTTTATAGAGAATCTTCTCTAGTCTATTTCTGCCTGCGTATACCATAGACCTACTTTTAGACCTTAAGGGGCACCCTTTTAAATAGCCCCGCTGCATAATTTATATGCATAGCCCAGTTACACTATAACTAGCTTCTAGTGTGTAATATTTATAATAGGAATAAATTTAGAGATCTTATATAGGATATCTTTTAAGATCCTAGGGAATTTTAAGAGATAGCACTACTAAATTATAAAGATAAGGGTCCTACTATAGGCCCTTTTTCTAGCCCTCCTAGGGACCCTAATAGGATAGAAATAGAAGGTCTAGCTATTTAAGCTAGTGCTTTATAACTATAATAGTAGATATAGAGCTAAATTAAATAATAAGGCAAGACCTTAACTAATTTTATTAAGCATACTAAGTTAAATTATCTAAAAAATAAGGCTAGTATTAAAGATCTATTAGATAAATTAACGTAAACTATAACTACTATATAAGGTCTTTAGGATTCTACTAAGCTAAGGGAAGAAAATACTAAAGCTCTAGTAGAAGACCTACCTACCGCTAATTCTACGAGTTTACCTTCTAGTAACTTATAAGCTACCTTTAATATAGGGGCTATTAAGGAACTAAATAAGAAGGTTTACTCTATTCCTAAGGGAGCTAAGTTAAAAGGTCCTAAAAATTATAATTAGTGGAAGCAAGCCCTAAGCATTTAATTTAAAGCCCTAGGATTACCTGAATTTATAGATAATCCTAGCTTAGTAGGCTATCTAGCTAACTATAATTAAGCTATTCTTTTAATAATATTAAGAGATAGTTACTAACCTAGGCTATAGGTAGCTATATGTTAGTAAAAATCCCCTAAAGAAGCCTATAAAGTCCTTATTAGGCAGTATTCATAGAGTGCTAAAATCTAGCGAGGTACGCTATATGCTAGCTACCACTCCCTAAATTTTTTAAATTATAAGGGATCTTTAGAGGCTTTTAATGCTAATTTTAATAACTTACTAGCTAGACTATAGCTTTGTAGTGTAGAGATTGCTCCTATTAATTAAGTAAACCATTATATTAACATATTAAAGCAGACCTTTCCTAGTTAGGCTAAGAGACAAAGATTTACTATTAGAGCTACTAGGGCACAAGGGCTGCCTGTAAATACCCTAAATTTATAGTTCCTTATAGCGGATTTATTAGAAGAGCAGAGGGATAAAACCTCCCCTATAGCTAAAGCTCTTAGCTATAAGGCTTCTAATAATAAGGGAAATTCTAAGGATAAGGAAAAGAAGTTACCTTCTAATCCTAATACTAAGAAGGACTCTACTAATGCTACTAAAGAGTAGGATAAGAAGGATTTAAACCCTTCTAAAGCCTCTAGGAAGAAAAAGCAGAAGAAGAAGAGTAGTAATAGGGATAAAGATAAAGGAAAAGAAGCTACTTTTACATTAGGCTATAGCCTAGCCACGGGATACGTTAAAGAACTAGATTCTAGCGAGTCTAGCAGCGAGGATAGTAGTGATTCTAAATCTAATTTAGATACCTCTAGTACCACTACTACTAGTGATACTACTAAGCCTACTTTTAGCTACTCTAATGATATGGTTAAAAACTCCCTTCTATATAATATAGGTTCTTCTTATTATATTTGTAATAATAGGGCTTTCTTTAGGGACTTTAAGCCTCTTAAGAAAGGTTAAACCAGCCCTATAATTATAGTAGGAGGACCTATTTATCCTAAAGGAAGAGGCACCGCTGTTTTTAACGTTCTAGTTAAGAAAAATCCACCAGAATATAGGCCTCTAGCTCTATTAGATACCCTATATTTTCCCGGTATAGATACTAACCTAGTTAGCGGGTTATCCCACTATCTTAAGGGAGGTTATCTAGCTAAAGATTAGCTTTTCCTAGCCAATAAAAGCCCCTATAGGTTACTAGAACCTGCTAAACACGGCTTCTTTTTGTAGATTAAGGGGTAAGCTACTCCTAAGATCTACAAGCATTTAACCCACCTCTCCTTTATAGGCTCTTAATATTACAACTAATAACAAAGAAACCAACAGTAAAGAGCCTATAAGACCGAATTAGGGTTTTCCTACCCTATAGAGGTTTAAATTCCGTAGCTAGCATTTAATCCTAAGGAATATTAACAAATCAAAGAATTAGACTCTAAAGACAAAGATTCAGCCCTATGTCCCACTAAAGCTCCTCCTAGTTAGGCATCTTCTATAGGGGGTTTAGAAGGTCCATACCCTAATAACTTAGGTAATAATAGTGGCCGTCTATTGCCCCTAGAGGCCTGTGATTCTTAAGAGGCCTAGTAACAGAGGGAGCTAGGGGATAATAGCTCTAAAAAGCTAGATTCTAGCTATAAGAAATTACTAGATTTAGCCCTTCTTTAGCACATTTAATTAGGCCACATTAGCCTCCCTTTACTTAAGAAATCTTCAAAATTAGCTAAAGGGATCCCTAATTTTTCCGCTATTAAAGATAAGGATTTTAACTACATAGCCTATATGTAATCGAAGGCTATTAGAAGACCAACCAAAAGACCTATTCAGGACCCCCCTAGGGTTTTAGATATCCTAGAGGGAGATATAGTTAAAATCGAACCTATACTACATAATAAGAAGGCCCTAGTCCTTATACTTATTAATTGAAAATCCCGGTATAAATAGTGCTTTTTATTAGCTAATAAAGAAGGTTAGACCCTTTATACTGCTATTAAGGGCTTCTTTAAGGCCCTAAAAAACTAATATAACGCGTATCCTAGGCACCTCCACTTCGACGGAGGCACTAAAATCAACAACGAACTTCAGTCTTAGTTATCTTCTAAGGGAATTTGCTTTAGCACCTCTTACCCCTATATTCACAAACAGAATAGGCTAGTTAAGAGGGCTATTAGGGTTATCCTAGACCGGCTTAGAGCTACACTTCAGTGGTCTAAGCTGCCTTTATATCTATAGTCTTATATCCTTCTAGCTATAGTGGACTTAGTTAACATCACCGCTAATATAACTAAGCCCCTAACCCCTAAGTAGCTATTTCTAGCTAACTTAGAGTCTAAGACTATCTATAAGCCTGATTTCTCGAAAATTAGGGCTATAGGGTCTTATTACAAGGTTCTAATACCTCCGGAGCAGAGATCAAAGCTTCAGAAGCTAGCCCCTAGGACTATCCCTAGCCAGCTGCTTGCTACTCTAGGTTCCAGCGTCTATCTTATTTATATACCCTCTAAAAGGTTAGTCATTAAGACTAGCTTTATTAAGATTATAAAGGATATAGGCTCTATAGGGTCCCCTAAGCCTTTAGGGAGCTATCCTTTAGAGGGAGAAGCTAATATCTCATGAGATCTAGAGGTTCAGGATAGCTACCTAAAGCCTCTAGCGCCCCCAGCGCCCACAGCGCCTACAGCACCCGCCGCGCCTATAACGCCTAGGACAACCGCTGTAACGCCTCTAGCGCTACCCCTAGAGAGCCTAAGCTCTAGTGCCCCTAATAAGGGTGCTATTAAAAAACCGTTTTTAGATTCGGATTCTTTAATTAACCCTAATTCTATAGACATTAATGATTTTAATTTATCTTCCTTTATTAAGGAGATATGCTTTAAGGCACAACAAAAGGCTAAATTATTAGCTAATAATAATAACAATTTGGATATACCTAAGACCTAGAAACAAGCTTTAAAAAGCAAGGATAGCTAAAAATAGGTTAATGCTACCTTTAGCGAATTTAAGTAGCTATTAGCTACTAGAACTTTTAAATTTATAGGGATAGACTAGATTCCTAAGGGCCAAAAAGTTCTTAAAAATAGGCTTATCTATAAGCTTAAAAAGGATAAAGAAAATAATCCTATAAAACATAAGGCCTAACTCGTTACAAAAGGCTTTATGCAGATAGAAGGTCAGGATTATATCAAGACCTACGCTGCTACTAGCATTCCCCCTAGTTAGCGGATATTACTAGCCCTAGCGGCTTGTAATAACTAGGAAGTTAAATAGGTTGATTTTATAGGGGCCTTCTTAAACAGCTTATTAAAAGAAGCTATTTATATATAGATCCCTGATGGATTCGTTGAATTTGCCGAAGCTACTACGCCCGAAATAGCTAAATTACTTAAGAAATATAGCTATAATCCCTCTTAAAAGCAGGTTATTTTCTTATAGAAAGCTTTATATAGATTAAAACAGAGCTCTAGAGAGTGGCAGCAAGCTTTAAAAGAGCTTCTTTAAAAATTAGGCTTCCACCCCCTTATATCTAACCCGGCTATCTTCTTTAATCTAACTATATCTATATATATAGCGACCTATGTGGATGACTGTCTTCTAATAGGACCGGATCTAGCTTATATTAATAAGCTAAAGAAGCTATTACATAAAGCTTATCCTATAGAAGATCGTGGGCTAGCCGAATTTTTCCTAGGCGTTTAAATCACTAGAAATCAAAAGAAAGGGACCCTAACTATTCACTAATCCTAGTACATTTCTAAGGCCCTAGAGAGATTTAATATAAAAGATACTAGACCTACTAAAATTCCCCTATAACCCGGAATTATAAAGTAGGTGGCCACCTACCTAACTAAACCTCTTTCCTCCTCTAATTATAAGCTTTATTAGAGTATTATAGGGACTATTATATACTTAATGCTCCTTACAAGGCCTGATATTGCTTTTCTGGTTCAGTGGCTTTTAACAGCGCTATCTAAGCCTTATATAGAGCACTTAAATGCTACTAAATATCTACTTAGATACCTTCTAGGCTCTATAAGTTATTCTATAACTTATAGAAGGTCTAAAAACACTATTAAGGCTTCTGTAACCCTTATTAGCTTCTATGATAGCGACTTCGCGGGAGATAAGTCCTCTAAATCAACCTATGCTTATCTCTATAAGCTAGCTAAAGGACCTATTAGCTAGAAATCAAAGAAAGCAACTATAATAGCTTTATCAATATTAGAGGCCGAATTAGATGCTCTATGTGAAGCTATTAGGGAGCTAGAGTGGCTCTATAGCCTTTTTAAGGAAATTAAGCTGCCTATAGCACCTCCTGTTCTGATTTTTAGTGATAACTAAGGCGCTATAATGACTACTAATAACCCTGCTCTTCACAGTAGAACTAAGTATACCCTGCTAAAATTTAACTATACTAGAGAAAAGGTACAGAAGGGTATAGCTAAGGTTATCTATATTAATACTAAAGAGATGCCTGCGGATGGCTTAACTAAGCCCCTGCCTAATAATAAATTTCAATAATTTATTTAACTATTAGGCCTTATAAATATAAAGGCCTAGCTTTAAAAACAACTAAAAAGTCAAAAAACCTTTAAATCAATTAAAACACTGGAATTCCGCTAAAAAGTTATTAATTTTAGTTAAAAAGTTATTGGATTTATTATTGAATTTATGGTTAACTTAGATATCTATTAAAGAGCTAAGTTTAGGTATTAAATTAGTTACCTTATACTTTTCTAGAGGGAGTGTTAAAATTATGCTATTTATAGCACTATTTTATAGGCCCACTAGTTGCCTAGTTGCGTTGTTGCAACGTTAGTTGCGAGGCGTTGCCTGCAGCGTTGTTAGCCGTGGCTAGCAGCTTTGGCTGTGACCTGCGTTCCTGCATATAACCAACCCACAGGCTTATATGACTAAGCCAACTAGGCTACCCTATAGGGAAGCTAAAATCGACTGTAACTAGGGAACTAGTAGTCATATAAAAGGCTGACTTATACTATTCGAATCCTTGATTTTTTCTGGATTTAATAATGTATTTTATTTATAGGGTTGCTTATTAGATTGCTTAGTTAGTGCACGTGGGTGGCTAGATTGTATGGTCGTGAGTCGATTTTTTACTTTTCACATATAAATGAATTTTATGGAAAATAAAAAATAGCTCCTAAGGCCTGGCTAGCGACCCCCTTCCGTCAATATGGTCGGTAGGTCTATAAGGGGACTTAGAAAATCCTCTTATTACTCGTTAGATCGTTCGTCTAGCTAAAATCTACTATATTTAACTATCAAAGCTCTATATCTTGAAGAATCGTCGTATTATAGTGAATCTAGAAGCCGCCGCGTTAGAATCTACTAGGGAGGTCTTCCTATCCCTCTAGCTAGATTCCCCTTCCATTTTCAATAATCTTATAGTAGATTATATATAAAGATTATAATATCCTCCCTATTATAGTATTTCTATAATAAGTACTATAACCTTTGCACACTTTTCCGCACCGACCTAAAGGTCCGGGAATGTCTCTAAAACGCAAGAAAACGCAATATTCGAAATCACCTTATTTAATTACCCCCTTCTATAATATCGCATAGCGACAGAGCTAGAGGCAGGTATAAGAACAAGGTGCTAATAGTAATTAACAAAGGAATAGGGGGGTTAGCGCAGAGCCACCACCACCCTAATGCTAGCATAGGATAATTCACTATCTAAGAGAACAGTAATAGACCTCTAGAGAGTTAGAACTAGTTTAATTATCTAGAAGAGTTAGAATGCTATAAAGTAATCACTAGACTTATCCCTAGTAATAAAATAACCAAAGCCTAGCAAGCCTATAAAGCCCTTACCCTCTGGATAGTAAACCGCGTCTAAACTAAATATAAACAGATAAACTATAATAATAATAGTAACATTTACACTATAAAGGAGGCCCTCTTATAGGTCCTTAAAGAAGTAATTAAGGAAGTGTCTAACTATAACACTATACTAACCTAGGTAAGCATTGCTATAGGCCCTATGCTAAAGAGAATAAACGCTACACTACCTCCCTTATAGGTCCCTAGTAGATAGCATAGGGAAGTCCTTATAAAGGGGAATACTATATAGGAATTACTCTAGTCTAGAACCACTAAAGATATAGTATTAGTAGTTAATAGAGTAATAGGCTAAACTATAGTAGTTATAGCTAGAAGACTCCCTAGTAGGGATATAATTATAATATTTAAAGGAAATGCCTCCTAGTACAGAGATAACTAGAAATAGATTCCCATCGCATTTAGTCTAGAAGTAACTCTCTACTAATGTATGCTTAGTGTTATTATTAAAGGATTTCCTATAAAATATACCTTAATTAAAAACCTAGTAGCTAAACTAAGTAAAACTAATAAAGTAAATATTATTAAAGTAATAGTAAGATACCCCTAGTGTAAGGGAGCCCTAAGAACTACCCTTATCCTTAGCCTTAAAGAGGTAGAAGATACTAATAAAATCTATAGAGATAGAATAGTCTATAAGGCAGAGCTATTCTGCTCTAAGCCCTATAATAAAACCCTCTAACCCTAATAGTACTATAATTACTTCTAGACTAGGTATATTATAAAGTACTGTAAATTAGCCCTAAAGTGTAGTAGGTATAGAGCTAGCTAGCATAAGGGTAGTAAGGTAACCTACCTAATAACTAATAGCTAGGCATAAGGGAAATATATCTTATGCTCTAGCCCTTACCTAGCCTAGTCTAGGGACTACCCTATCCTTAAAGAGAAATAGAATATAGTAAAAGTAGGATACCTTAAGTAACTAGCTTTATTTATAACCTGCCCCCTAAGCAGAGGCCCTTCCCTAAGCTAGGAAAGGCCTATAATAACATAGACACTAGCTAATATAGTAGGAAGAAAAAGAGGTTACCTAACGCTTACAGAGTAAAGGGCAAAGTAACCTAGGGCTAGTAGGTCTAATAGCATTAGAAGATACACAGAGGCAACTAGGGCTAGCATAGAACCAGCATAGGATAGTAGAGAACCCTAACCCCCCTAACTTATATAGTAATGTTATAAGTCCTCTTTTAGAATATAAATAAGAAGGATAACCTAGTATAAATAGCGCTCTAGCACTAAACTAATATTAATATAATCGCGATTTAGGAATAGGAACGCATAAGAAACCTATAGCCCCTAGCTCTAGGCCTCTCCTAATTCTAACTTATATACTATAATAGATATAACGCTATATATATAAATAAGAAACACGCTATAGGGTTATAGGCAGCCTAGGGAGGGACTAATTAGTCCCTAGTAGAGATATATAATATAAACATATACTCTCTTTATTTAGAAGGGTATAGTAATAAGTGGAATACCCTAATCCACACTATTAATATAGAAGAGCCCTATAATAGGTGCGTCTTTATAGGGGACTTTAACTAAAAACACCCGCTCTAGGATAAACTTAATAGGACTAGTAATAGGGCAGAAGAACTACTAGAGTTTGCGGGCTAGTGGAGGCTTAGACTAGTAACGCCCTAAGGGGAACCCACTAGGCAGCATAATAGAGATAGGGATAGCACTATAGATCTAGCCTAGGTAACTCTAGATATTAGAGTCCACTACAATAGAGCAGCAGACCTAATAGGATCTAACTATATCCTATAACTAATTAGCATCTTTACTAACCCTTAAGAGACCACCCCCCTAGTCCTTAGGCACTACTAGGCAGTAATAAATAAATTCTACGCAGAGGCAGAAGCGAGTAACCGGCTTATACTAGATAATGCCCTAGAACCGCGTGACAAGGAAGGGATTAATATATATACTACCTAGCTTATTATAAACCTATAGCAGATAGCTAACTTAGTAGCCCCTTAGAAACCTAGAGGCTTACCTAGACTAGAGGTGTAGTAGTCTAGATAAGCTAAAGAGGCGGTTACTAGGGCAAGATAGGCTATAAGATAGTGGAGGCATAGAAGAACTAAAGTAAACTAGTAGGCGTATACTAATACTAATAAGGAGTAGGAATAAGTTATTAGAGAGGAGAGAAGGAATGCCTAGAGAGATACGCTAAGATAGGCTAACACTTAGAGTAAGGACAGAGGTATATAGAGGCTAGAGAGATAGGTAAGGCTCTAGAGCTAGGCACCCCCGGAGCTCCCTAGGCTCCTAGAACTAGAGAGATCTAAAGATAACCCTAATCTAGCTACTACGCATAAGGAAAAGGCAAGCTTACTTGCACAGAGGTTCTTCCCTAAGCCAGCGGCTAACCTTTCCTATATCCTAGACCTAATATTCCTAGAACTTAATAACACTCTAATCTAGGACGTAGACTAGTTTAACTCTAAGGAGATCGCGGACATCCTCTTAGACATGGCAAACTAGAAGGCCCTAGGGGATAATAAGCTCCCTGCTGGTTTTATTAAAGCCTACGGCCTAGTAGCCTATTATATAATAACCAGGCTACTAAACGCGGTACTTAAAGTTAGTTACTTCCTAGCCTACTTCCGCACCACTAGGGTTATGGTAATTAGAAAGAATAGAAAGATAGTTAAAGAGATAAGGAGGGCTAATACCTAGAGACCTATATCACTACTTAATATAGTAGGAAAAGTACTAGAAGCAGCAATAGCAAGATAACTTATAGCCACTGCTAAGGCAGGGGGCCTCCTCCTAGAACTATAGATAGGAAATAGGGTAAATAGATTAACAGAAACCGCGATACACGCCCTACTAGAATGCGTTAGAGCGGCCTAGGGGAAGGGCGGGATAGCCTTACTAGCACAGATAGATATATCAGCAGTATTTAATAGAGTTAGCTACCTATATCTTATTGCCCTCCTTATTAAGATAGGTGTCTCTCTATAGCTAGTCGTAGTAATCCGCAGCTTCCTTACAGGGAGAATAAGCTAACTTAGCTTTAATAGCGGACTCTTAGAACCCTTTAAAATTAAGGCTAGCACCCTATAGGGCTTACCTCTTTCTCCTATTCTCTTCCTTCTATATTCTATAGAGCTATATATCTACCTCTAGGTTATCCTAGGTATAGTTACTATAGGCTTTGCTAATAATATAAATATTATAGCTTTTAGGAAAAATATAGCCTAGACCTAGAGAAGACTTAAGGTATCTTAGAGGATCTATAAAGACTAGGTAAAGGAAGTAGGAGTTAAGTTTAACCTAGCTAAAATAGAACTTATATACTTTAGTAGAGCCTAGTAATCTCCCTAGGAGTAAGTCTAGCTTAGGATAGAGAAGATAGTGCCTATAGAATCCTACTGCTTTCTTAGGGTATAGGTTAATTATAAACTTACCTAGAGCGCTTATAAGAATATTATTAAAGGGAAACTAGCCTAGTAGTAGCTCGCACTTATATCGCTAGTGGCGTTAGCCTAGGGCTATAGCTTTAGAGACGCCTGCCTCCTATATATATAGGTAGTCTATCCTATTATTACCTATAGGGTAAGTGTATACTATATACTAACTAAAAAAGCTAGAAACCCTAGAGGTATTATAAAAAGCTTTATAATAGACTAGTTAGCCTGCCTCTAAGTTATTATAGGGGCGTTTAGAGCTACACTAATTATATAATTAGAAGCTAAGACCTTAGTTCCCCCCCTTAATCTCTACCTAAACTATATTAAGAAGAGGTTTAAAGAAAGAGTTATAGCTAGCGGAATAGCAGAGATAATCTAAGTAGTAGCTAGCCTAGTAGTAACTATACTATATTAAAGAAGACCTTAAAGACAGAGAAACTAAGTTAAAAATAAGCTAAATATAGAGCTATATAAGGAATAGAGAAGATATTAGGAAGTGTAGTATAATAGAGAAAGACTAGCCTAGAGCTAGTGTAGCAGAGAGCTAACTAAGGACTAACCACTAAACTATAACCTAAAGATAATCTAAAGATTCTACACTAGACTAGATAAGCATATCTCCTCTACTATTATATAATTACATATAGGCAAGATCAGTCTTAATAAATTCCTCTTTATTAGAGGCATCCCTAGGGTAGCTTTACCCTTATATAGCTATAGATAAGCAGAAGAGGACTAGTACTATGTAATTATTAACTACCATAAATATAGCTATATATAACCCTATTAGCGCTAGCCTATAGATATATAGGAGGCGAGGCTAGCCCTAGATAACCCCTAGAGAGCAAGATACTTAGCTAAGTGGTTCCTAGCTATAAAGAGACTATAATACTATACGCTAGTATATAACTTAGTGGCTAGGTTAAGGGCGCTAGAACCGGAGCTAGAGCGCTTATATTATAGGAGATTAAATCTAGGGTCTATAACCATAGTAGATAGCAGAGATAGCGGGAGTAGTAAGAGACTAGGACTAGACTAAATAGTCTAGAGGCAGCGGGGGGCTAGAGGTAGGGTAGGAATATATATATAGGTAAAGAGCATATACTAGAATAACCCTTAGATTTAAACTACTAAAACTCTTAAATACTAGGTATCTAATTTCCCCCTAGGCCTCCCCTACCCCGCTACTACTACTACGCTAACATAAAAACAAAAAAAAAAATAACTACTATTGAAAATGGAAGGGAATCTGTACTAGAGGGATAGGAAGACCTCCCTAGTAGATTCAACGCGGCGGCTTCTAGATTCACTATAATACGACGATTCTTCAAGATATAGAGCTTTGATAGTTGAATATAGTAGATTTTAGCTAGACGAACGATCTGACGAGCAATGAGAGGATTTTCTGAGTCCCCTCATAGACCTACCGACCGTATCGACGGAAGGGGGTCGCTAGCCGGGTCTTAGGAGCTACTTTTTATTTTCCGCAAAATTCATTTGTATGGGAAAAGTAAAAAATCGACTCACGACCATACAATCTAGCCACCCACGTGCACTAACTAAGCAATCTAATAAGCAACCCTATAAATAAAATACATCATTAAATCCGGAAAAAATCAAGGATTCGAACAGTATAAGTCAGCCTTTTATACAACTACTAGTTCCCTAGTTACAGTCGATTTTAGCTTCCCTATAGGGTAGCCTAGTCGGCTTAGTCATACAAGCCTGTGGGTTGGTTGTGTGCAGGTCACAGCCAAAGCTGCTGGCCACGGCCAACAACGCTGCAGGCAACGCCTTGTAACCAGCGTTGCAACAACGCAACTAGGCAACTAGTGGGCCTATAAAATAGTGCTATAAATAGCATAATTTTAACAACTACTCCTCTTCTAGAACAGGGATTATATCCTCTAGGGCCCTAGCCTAGTTCTTAGCCAGCAGGGCAGCGACCTAGAGCTAGATTAACTCCGCTATCTAAGCGTCTAGTCTATATAGCTAGAAGATTATCTCCTTATACTAGTCTCTTATAGACCTGCTCTCCCCCTAGACTAGACCCGCTACTAATATACTCTATTTTTACTTACTTTAATTCTCTATATATAGCTTCTTAATATAAGCACTAAAGTTATCTAGGACCTAGGGAAGAGATAGATTAGCACTAGTATAGGGCTAGACTAGACTAACTAGAAGAACACTTATATCCGCACCCTTAGTAATTTTAGTAGACACCTTAGCTAACCACTGGTGCTCTGCTTAGCGCCTAGCGATTTTAACCTAGAGCTAGGTTAGTAGTAGCGCTACCCCTAAAAACAGAAAAAACAGATAAAATATATATTACCTTTTTATACCTATTATTTCAAACCTAGTAATTAAAACACGCATTAGTTATAGCTCCTAGAAAGATAGATTAGCCCCGCTATTGCCGTGGTATAGGGGGAAAAATATACTAACTATATTATAATACTAGTGCCCTAGGTTTTTTAATAATCGCGCGTAATAAGAGACACACTAGAACGTTCGTGGCTTACCTAGCTAAACTAAATTAGCAGCGAAACAGGCCTAGCGCTAGGGCGGGGGGAGTCCTACCTATAGTTTATAATTAAGTGCTCTCTAAAGCTACTTTAATATAAGCTGCTTCCTTAGGTAGTAAAGAGAAGGTTCCTATATGGATTAGCACTAAAGTTATAGGGAAGTAGGGTTAGACTTACAGGCAACGTGGAATACTAAGAGGATATAATAACGGGCTATAACTATACTAATATTAGTGACCAAACCGGACCTAGCCGGGGTTAGGGCCTAAGAGCATATAAGAAAATAAAGGGAAAGAGAAGAGGAAAAAAAAAGGAAAGGGGAAGAGAACCTATAGGAAGTGTAATAAAGGAAGAAGGAAAGAGGCCTAGATCCGGAGGCAGAAGGGATTTCTTTTATAATCTCTAGAGGGGGGGGGGGTCCTCAAAGCATTGCCCGGATTTAAAGATAATACACAGATGCTATAGATAGATAGAAAAGCCTAATGCAAGAGAGCGGCGGGATCGCAGCGGAACTAAGCTAGCTTTACCCTCCCCCCCCCTAGAGTTTTAAAAAACCAGGTGCTCTAACTTTATAACCAGACTAGACCGGAGGAGAGGCGGAATAAACCAAAAAGTGGGGCATTAGATATATTAATAATAAAGCGTAAAAAAAGTAAGTCAAGAGTGGATCACTATATAGCGTTAGATTTTACCTAGTAGGAGGCAGTTAGAAATAGATTAGAATAGAGCTAGAGAAGAGCCTAGAGCTAGGCTTAAGACATAAGGCAGAGGCAACTCTGCTAATAGGGATAAGTCTAGCGTAAGCTAGCAATAAATAACTACAATAGGTAACTACAACAGCGGCGCCAGCCTGCCGCAGAGCCGGCGCCGGACTATATAGAGTTATAAGGGGGTTTTTTATCCTCTAGAAGGTTTTCCCCTTTAACTAAACCGCTGGAGTACTAGAGACAGCCAAATCAGGCTGGCTAGTGTATATAAATAAATAAATAAATAAATATAATAAGTACTATATATTCTTAATCCTATTTAATACTATAGACTATAGTTCTTAGAACCTCTCTATAAGGTATATATAAATAGTCTTTAATAATGCTTCCTAAAGTAATTTATATTCTAATAGTATTAGTAGATAACTATACTAATTAAGGGCCTAACCTCTAAGGTATAATATCTATATATCCTTCACTAACTTCTCTAATTAGCTAGTTACTATATCCTCTAATTATTATATAAATATAAGTATATACTTATAAATAGTTATAGTGGATTTAGTATCTACTATAATCCCTTAACCTTTCTTATTATCCACACCTAGGTTAAAGAACCTAATATCCGCTACCTATAATAGTAGCTATATAACTAGTATTATTTTAGGCTGCCTACTTAGTAATAACTATCCCTAACCCTATTAGATATACTATAATAAGGCTTAATTAGTTCTAGTATTTTCTTTAAATAAATAATATATTATCTATATTATTTCTAATTATAAGGGTTATTATTAACCTAATAAGGTATACTAATCTACTAATAGTAGCTAAGGTAGTTGCTATTCCTTATTAGCTAGTAGTATTATATTATAATACTATAATAATGCCTAATTATATAACTTTACTAATAACCTAGAGTCTATAGAACACTAGCTACCTAATACTAAGTAAGATTAGGAATTATTAAGGGAATTATAAAATAGGGAATTATTAAGTAGGGTAACTAGTAGTAACTTATATATTATAGGGCTATTCCTTCTATATTTAAGGGATAATATTAATACCTTACTTATTATAGGTAACTTAATGCGTAGGGTCTTATCTAGCTTAATACCTAGCTTAAAATTATACCTATAAGCATGTAATAGCCTAATACCTAGCTTAGAAATAAGCTTATAATTATCTAACCTAAGGTTAAGCTCCCCTAACTACTCTATAGCTAGTGTAACTAGATAGTCTATTAGCACTATATTAATTAAGTCTATAACCCTCTTACCTTATGCCTATTTAAACTATATTAGTCTGTATCTAGGGCCCTATAAATTATATTTCTAATAACTTATTTACTTACTTATAGATTATAACTATTAAGGTTATAACTATTATATAATTTTAATTATTATATTAATCTATAGAGAGGTAAATTATTTAGCCCTCTATAACTATCTACCTAAAAATTAATAGAATCTTAATTTTTACTCTACTTATTTAACTAGGTAGTTAAATATTAGTGTCTTATTAAGCAGGTAAAAATTTATAGCTAGATATTATACTAGTTACCTCTAATTATTTATAATATCTAGTTTTATAGCCTTAATATATTAAAATAATCACTATACCTCTATAATTATCTTCCTATTTAGTGTCTACTTAGATATTTAAAAAGAAAAGGGAATTATAAATATTCCTAGTTCTAGTTCTAGTTATTATAATATATAATTACTACTAACTATAAAGGGATTATAGGTAAGGTTAATCTATTTATCTGTAGGTGCGCCTGTGGCGTGCTAATATAGCTATCTACTGGGTCACGTGTTGTGACAGTCATGCTCCGGCGTCTAATAATATGCACCGGCTATTAACAAACGCTCGTCAATCCGTCAAAGTGGCACCCCCCAGCTTTCACCACATCACCAACAAGTATTACATACAACCCTGCTGCTGCTGCATCCAACACCTGCTAGCACATCGCCAGCAAAAACAATCCATCATCAAGAACCCCTCTCCCCTCTACACCTCTGCACCTCTGCACCTCTGCACACAGCCCATCGATCGGACGCATTCGGGCGCGAAAAGCCACCTCGCACCCACCAAAAAAAAACCCTCACCCTCACCCTCACCACCCAACGAGAGAATAACAACAACAACAACAACAACCCGGCATGTCCGCCCCCGGCCCCTCCTCCGTCCCAACCTCCGCGGACCCCCGCTCCCGTCGTCCCACCAAGAAACGCGCCCTATCACCGACATCCGCCCACGCCGCCTCTCTCGACGCCCTCTTCGCCAAACCAGACCAGAACATCGCCATCCCCTCCTCCTCCTCCTCCACCTCCCAGGCCAAGCGCCCGAGGCACCTGCCCCCCGAGATCGTCACCAACGTCCAGGGGTCCAGTGCGGGCGCCGGCTCCGGCGAGTTCCACGTGTACAAGGCCTCCCGGCGCAGGGAATACGAGCGCCTGCGCAGGATGGACGAGGATCTCAAGCAGGAGAAGGAGCAGGAGCAGTTTGACAAGGACAAGGCGGACAAGCTGAGAAGAGATGAGGAGCGGACGAGGAAGAATAGGGAGAAGAGAGAAAAGATGAAGGCGAGGAAGTCCAAGGGAAGGGGCGATGCGAATGCCCATCATCAACGGGATCTGGCTGTCAAGAATGGGCGTGGGGAGCAAAGTGCTTCTTCGGGGGCAGATGATGGCCGCGAGTCCAAGGACGATGCCGCGGAGCAGGTGTCTTTGGCGGCACCGGCTGTCGGGCTTGTCATCCACGATGACGATGCTTGAGAGAACCCGTTCCAAGAAGAGAGAGAGAAAGAATTGGTTTCTCCCCTTAACTCTTTTTACTACTCGGCATAGCGTTGGACTTTGATACCCTTCCATATAAAAATACATCGCAAGATAATACACATGGCAAACAAATCATCACGTCTGTTTCGCGAGTCACACTTTCGTGATAGCCTCATGTCTTTCGAAAAAAAGGCTCCAACTTTTTTCTTCACATTGCATCTTCCTCATTCCACTCTACCGGGCTAGGGGGAGTCTTTTCAACTCTCTGACCGAGCCTATCTTCCCGTAAACCTTCTTGAATTTTTGTGGTCCATATCCCATTGATCCTTGTACAACCAAACACAAGGTGGGTGACAGTGGTATGCCCGCACAGCAGCAACCGAAAATATGCTATTACACCACCTTCCTACCTTTCTTTTTTTCGCTGTAACCACCCCGTTGTCGTTGTATTCACAAATCAACAAGTCCTTTTCATCCCCGTCATCCCTCCGCTTCGTCTTGACTCAATGCCAACTTAGTCGTCGCCTCCTCCGACGCCGGGGGCACCACCTCCCATTTGCGCCTTCTTGGCACTGCAGATATCGTCGACTCTCAATAACAAGCAAGCGGCCTGTATTCGCGTTAGTGCAAAAACGCTTCTCTACGACTTCATAAACCAATCTCCAGGCGAAGAAGCCCGTGTTATACGTACCTCAATGGCAGTCTTGAGACTTTGCAACTTGATCGCCTCGGGCTCCCACACACCATATTCCTTCATGTCCACAATAGTGCCTTCATCGCCATTGACACCCCATGAGCTCTTGCCCTCGGCCTGCTTGGCTCGCAGGTCCGTCAAAACACGGACGGGGCTCTTGCCGGCGTTCTGGACCAACGTGCGAGGAATGACCTCCAAGGCATCCGCGATGGCCTTGTATGGCCACTGCTGAACGCCCTCGATGCCCTTGGCCAGTTGTGCCAGTCGAACAGAGACAGCCATCTCGGTGGCACCGCCACCAGGCGACAATCGTGGGTGGAACATGACGTTGCGGGCAACGCCCATGGCGTCCTGCAGGTTTCGCTCGATCTCGTTGAGAATATCCTTGGATGGGCCGCGGAGAAGGACAGTGCAAGCTTTGGGGTCTTTGCACTTGGTGAGGAAGGTGAAGTACTCGTCGCCAATCTTTTCAATCTCGAACAGACCACACTGAGTGCCGACGTCGGAGTCTTGGAGGTCGTCCACCCGGTTGACAATGGTGGCACCAGTGGCGCGGGCTATTCTGTTGTTGTCTGTCTTGCGAACTCGTCGCAGAACTGTGATATTGGCCTTGATGAAGTAGTGTTGAGCCAGATCTGGGTGCAAAGGAAGGGTTAGCCAGTGGCAAATAGATCAAGGACACCTAGGGTAGAAAGCACGTCCCACTATACGGGGCAATAAGTGAAGCTGAGCTTTTCTCCCCGAAATGAACATGTTCTCAAGACTCACCTGAGACACCCTTCTCGGTGATGACAAGATCAGGCTTGACAGCCATGATGGCATCACACATGGCCTTTACCTGTTCCTCTTCAATCTGCAGGATTCGGTTCCAGTCCTCCTCCTTGGAAATCTCAATGTTGGTTTGGGATTCTCCCTTCTTGTATTCTAGGGGGCAGTCGAGAAGGACAATTCGAGGGTTTTCGATACGTCGGCGCATCTTGGGGTGGGTGATATCCTTATTCAGCATCAGGCCGTCCAGCACCTTGCTGTCTTCGATCTCACCACCAGGCACCTTCTCGATGCGGGCATAGCGCTTGATATCAACCTCGGTCTTGCCGTTGCCAGCTTCCCAGGTCACCGTTCGCACGGCCTTGAGGGCAAGGTCGCACATTTGGTCCATCCACCGCGACACGAACTTTGTGCCAATGGAGGACGAGATGAGCTGGTGCATGGCCTTGTCGTCGTCGATGTCAATGGGCAGAGATATTTCGTCGATGATCTTGATGGCATCTTCGAGAGCGCGCTTGAAGGCAGAGATGATGACGACGGGGTGAATGTTGCGTTCGAGCTGCGGCAGAGCCTGGGCGAGAATCTCACCAGCTATCGAGGGAAGGAATGTTAGAAGCGGTGCACTCATATGCTACAGATAGCCTCTCGCCTGGAGGGGTGTAGATGGGAGTATCTTGACGTCAACAAATGTTCTGTACGGCAACTCGATCACGTACCCAGGATGATGACGGTGGTGGTTCCGTCACCGACTTCTTCGTCTTGTGTTCGGCTGAGCTCAATCATGCTCTTGGCGGCGGGATGCGACACCTCGATCTCTCTCAGGATAGCATGACCATCGTTGGTTAGGACGATACCACCCATGGGGTCGAGAAGCATCTTGAGCATGGCCTTGGGACCGAGACATGATCGAATTATATCGGCAACACTACATATGAAAGCGTTACAGTTTTAGTGGGGGTGGTGTGCGATGGTGGCGAGCATAAGGCCGGGGCAACGTACGTCTTTGCGGCAGCAATGTTGGATAACTGAGCTTTTCTTCCAGTCTGTCTCTCACCGCCATTGGTGTCTTGAGAAAGTTGCAGTCAGCATGATATGTTGCAGTTGCAGATGTCGCGAAGCTCTAGGCAACCCGAATCCGAGCGCAGGAGCAGCACGGGGCCAGAGAAAAAAGCGTGCACCACTCACTCATAACCAGCACCGGAGCTTGCATGTTGGGCAAGTTTTTCGACTCGAGGTCTGCTGCTGGAAGGAGGACACCGTAGAGAAAGGGAGAGTTGCAACACGGTCGAGCAGCTCACGATGATTGCAGACAGATGCTGGAGGGGGAAATCGTGGACGCCGGGGGTGAGTGGGCGGGATAGGATGGAAATAGGAACAGGCAGAAGCAGAGGCAGGAGAGTGAGAAGAGGGGCCCAACAACAAAATGTGTCCACGATGAATAAATCACCAGGTGGTGTACATGCACAGGGATTTTTGGCGGGGAGCAGCCGGCAGCCGTGTTTGGAACGCGGTGGAGCACCATGGACTTCGACTTCTTGTTGTGTCGCACGATCACGTGACGCAACAAATAGGACTCTCACTGGATTAATATAAGAGGACCCCCTAAGAGATAATTATAAAGAAGATTAAATTAACTATTACTATTATATAAAAGAGAGGATAAAAGCATCCCTTTTATAGAGGGGATTACTAGACTACCTATTATAGTGCTCTAACCTATATAATATAGATTACTTCTCCCTATATTCCTACGCGCACTAGTATAAGATATTATAACTTATAACACAGTACGCTACCCTAGGTAACACACCCCCTAATTAAAGTTAAGGTTATTATAACTTTAATTAATCTATATTATTAATATTTTTATAGTGTTATATACTATAAGATTATAGTAAGGTAAAAGTAAGCATTCCCTATAGGTAAAAGCTCTTATAATCTTCTAATTATAAGCTTCCTTTTTATTCCCTTATAATATACTTTTATTAACTATCTCTATATTTTAATTAATATATCCTTATATATATAGGCTTAAGCTAAGGAGGAGGCAAGCTCTTAGGAGGGCTTAATAACTTCTAAGTATAAGCTTTATATTATTAGCACTCTTATACTAAATTCCCTTCTAGGCCTTAGTATAGCCTATAAAGATCTTTCTAAACCCCTAGCTAGCTCTAAGTAGCCTACTAGTAAGTTATTATCTCCTATATTAGAGAGAGGAGAGAGTAAAGAGCGCTCTATATATATATTATTATAATTATTACGCCCTATTTAGGTATAGGTAAGAGGTAGGTAAGTAAGGCGTAATCCTTAAAGATCTACATAGTAGCTAATAGTTTATGCTAAGTATTATATTCTATCTTCCTAATTATATTAACCTTCCTTAGGCTAGTGATCCTACTCTTTATAGTGCTTTATAAGATATTCCCTATAAAGGGTGTGTAAGAGCGGGCATTATAGGTAAGGGCAACCTAGGTTATTGCTATAAGGTTAGGTCTAGATAATCTTAGAGATACCACTTATATAAGGTTAGCAATTACTATTATTAGCCTTTGTATAATGCTTGTATTCCCCTTGCTAAGCGGATATTATTAGCGCTAGATAATAACACCAAGGTGAGGCGTGTTTATTGCTCTTTCCTATGCTCTACTAACTATATAGATAGTGGATTAGTGCTGTAAGGCTCTATAACTCTAATTAGAACTTATTATAGAGCCGGATTCTATATATAATAAGGTTAGTACTAGTGTTAGGGCTAATGCTGCTGTTAGGGGCTTATTAGTAGTAGGTGAAGAGAAGGTAACTATAGTAATAGCCTATCTTAAGGAGGTTATTCGCCTCCTTATATAAGTTCTTGTTCTTGTCTCTTTAGAACGGTGTTTATATGTGTGTTTTTATATAATAGCGTTTAGCGTTTTGTAAGGATAAAGGTAGCTAGGCAAAAGGATATGGGGTGCACTTGTATATTGACTAAAGCTTGCTAGGTCTAAGTGTAATGTATGTGTAAGTCGCTGGTTTATAGCTAGCGGCTTGCTAATATCACGTGGACCTAGCCCTTCCTTCTAGTATTAGGCGCCGCGGTGCTCTGGCGCTATAGTGCACGTATGCGCGTAGGTTATGTTATAAGGGGCCTTATAATTATCCCCCCCCTTATCGCTAGGCTTCTAAATGGCTTTTGCCCTATATTTTATAACTATTTGCTAACTAGTAGTTATATTAAAATAATAATAAATAATAATCTATAATAATAAATAATAGTTAGTGCTTTAGTATAAATTCACCTCTAACTCTCTACTATATTATTCTATTTTTATTTCTATATTATTAGCTCAATTATTACTTCTTTTATAACACTATTATCTATCTATTATTAATTACTAATATATTACTATAAGCGCGCCTATAATTCTGCTCCACAATTGCTTGTGTATACATTATTTACGTACTAGATACGCTAAATATAAAAAGAGCCCCCTATTTACCCCTAAACTTCCCTAGATTAATTATTAATTTATTACTAACCTATATATAGGTTAGTTAAAGATAAAGTAGTTAAAGCGCTATATTTAGTGTTATACACATAGGGATAGTTATAAGGCTATAAGTATCTTACTTTTCCTTTACTCTTTGGTTTCTATTTACTAATAATTATATAGTCTATAGCTACTATATGTAGTAACTTTCTTAACTTATTAAAGGTACTAGATTAGGTAGATATCCTAATAGAGGCACTTAGTAATAAGGATAAGGATAATCCTAAAGACCTTATATTCTTAGAGGCAACTTAGTAGCGTTTTACTACCTATTATCTTTAGCTTATACAGGGCTTTAACTATGCTAATATAACACATTATATTATATTTAGGTTAATAGGGGCTACTAAGGTCCGCTAGGTCTATATATTTCTTCCCTTTTTACTAGTTCTTTACTAATATATCTAGGTAGGATGCTTTAATTATATACTAGTAGTATATAGTCTCCTATTAAACCCTTATAGTTACTATAAACCTAGCTCTAGTCCTAGGGATAGTAGGTTATATCTTAGCCCTATTTTGCTATCTATTTGCTAATATTTTAGTAGGCTAACTATCTATAACTCCTTACTATATAGAATATAGTAATGGTTTTATAGCTATAGCTAAGTAATCTAGGATTTATTACCTAGGGAATAGTATTATATTATTTTTATTATAGAATAAGGGAGGCGGTCATGGCGGACAAGAATAATGCTAAGTATATAGTCTATAGGGGCTAAGTCTTTAGCTATAAGGGGGTAACTATAGAGGGATTTCTATTAACTCTTCTAAAGCTATAGATAGTTTCCTTTATTTTATTCCTTTATATTTTTTTCTTTTATTTTTATATATAGTTTAGTTATTTTCTTTTATTAGGTATATTATAGTAGCTAGTAAGGCTATGCCTTTCTTATAGGAACTTTATACTCTTTTACCTATAACTTACTTATATATTACTATCCTTTTCCCTTAACTTATTCTAGTGGAATACCTAAATTATATACTAAGCTCCTTCTATATCTTTAATAGGAACCCACTAGTTATATTTACTTAGCTAACCCTTCTACTTTACTAGGTATTTATTACCTTTATAGGTCTTTTTATATTCTTTAACCTCCTTAACTTTATATTTATTATCTTTATCCTTAAGGTTAGGTATTAGTATTTTTTCTTTATCTATATTCTTATAATAGGTCTAAGGCTCTAGTAGGCTAATATAGAATATATTATATAACCTACTATATTTTTCTAGTAGTGTAAGCTAATATACTTACTTACTAATAGTGTTAAGTACCTAAAATAGTCTAATAAACCTAGGGGTTAGCTTCTGTTTTGCTTCCTTAAGCTATATATTCTTTACTAATAGTAATACTAGGTTACCTCTTTTAAGAGTAAGCGGTTAGTGATGTTTATTATAGTACTTTACCTAGGATTTAGTGGCTTTTACCTAGTTTTACTTTAGCTATTCCCTAGCTTTATATAACTTTATAATATAAGCATAAGCCTCTAGCATCTCCCTTTCTATAACCTTATCCCTAAAGGCTAGCTAAAACTCTAGTAAGTACCCTATAAGCATGTAGTTTAGTAAATAGCCTATAGTTCTATTTACTATGTTATTATAGGTAAATTATGTAACTAAGAGTAGCTTAGGCTATATCTACTGGTTTTTAGAAGCAAAGCATTATAGGTAGTGCTCTAGTACCTGGTTAGTTCTCTTAGTCTACCTATTAGTTTAGGGGTAAAATACTATAGAAAGCCTATATTTTATATATAATAGGTAATATAGGTCTAACTAGAATTAGCTTATAAAAATAGATCCTCTGTTAGATATAATGCCCTTTAGTAGCCTAAATTATAGCTTAATTTCCTTATAGAAAAGTTTCGCTAACTTAGCTATATTAATTATAGTTATTATAGGTAGGAAGACAGAGTACTTAGTGTATTAGTCTATAATCACTAGGATTATGTTAGTTTCTTATTTACCTACTTGTATAATAGGCAATCCTATAATAAAGTCTATTAAGATTTCTACCTATAGTTACTCTAGTATTAGTAGTAATTTAAGGCTCCTATATAGGTAATACCTTCTTATAACTATTTGCTAATATATCCTATAGCTTATAATATAGTCTAATATAGACTTATTTATAGCTAGCTACTAAAAGTGGTGCTTTAATAGCTTAAGCATTCGCTTAGTCCTAAAGTAACCCGCTAGTGGATTATTATAGTATAGCTATAGAAGCTCCTATTATAAGGTAGGCTCTTAGGGAATAACTACCTAGTCTTTATATATTAGAAGACCCCTTATACTATATAACTATAGACTAGCTTTCCCTTTCTCTAGGGAATTAATCTCTTTACTCTACCTTTATAGGTCTAGATCTTAGCTTTAGGCCTTCTATAGTAGCTATGCTAATAGTTTATTTAGGCTAGATTAGTAGGGATCTAGTAATATAATAGCCCCCTAGATCTCTTATACTATACTAGCGTCCTAGATATATACTACCTTCTCCTAGAAATTACCTTTATTTAGCTAACCTTTTACTAGATCTATAGTAGCTAACTAGCCTCTTAATATAGCTACTCTAGCCTTTACTATAGGGGCTAGGGTATTTTCCTCCCCTAAAGGTATCTTACTATACCTCTCTATAAAGACTAGGGTATTTTCCTTCTCTAAAGGTATCTTACTATATCTTTTTTAATATATTAGTATCTCTTTTTCTACTACTTCTTTAGTAGCTACTAACTTTTTCTTAAGTTCTAGTAGAAGTGCCCTATTTATTAGGGGTTTGCTCTTATAATTAGACCTTCTTAATAGTATATCTATAGGGTTACTTTTCCCTAGTCTATACTTAATTATAAAATTTAGTAGTATAGGAATATACACTATCTAGCCTATCTTCTATTTAGCTTCTATTACTTTATAAAGGTCTATAGGTTATAGTAGTCTAATAGGACTTCTACTAGGGTCTCTATGCCTTTAATATAATATTACTAGTGTTTAAATAACTTAACTATAGTAAGTAGCTCTTAGTTAGGTATGCTATAGTTTTGTTTAGTATTAGTAAACTTCCTTAACTAAAAGGCTATAGGGTACTAGTAGCCCTTGTTATCTTATTATAATAAGATTCCTACTATTATAAAGATTAAGGTATCTATCTTAATACGCACTAGTTAACTTAGGTTATAATAATAGAGTAGAGGAGCCTGCTAAAAGGCGTCTTTTAGCTAGTGAAATGCTACTTATTCTCTTACCCTAAATATAAACCTCCTAGTCTAGATACTATTCTAACTGCCCTTTATTAATATGTGTAGCAGTGCTATAATCCCTAAGTATCTATAGATAAACTATTAGTAAAAGTTATAGAACCCTAGGAAGGATTATATATCCTTAAAGCTTATAGGTTCCTTCTAATCCTAGATAGTAGTGACTTAGTGGGTGTCTATTAAGATCCTATTAATAAAGAGGATAAACCCTAGGAACTCTACTAACTCCTGGTAGAATTTGTATTTAGAGGGTTTTATATATAATTCCGCCTCTCTTATATGCCCTAGGACTTCTTTAATATATATAGTATGCTCCTTTTATATTTTTAAAAAGATTAGGATATTATCTAGATATACTATATAAATAGTGTTAACTAGCCTATAAAGCGCTTTATAGATATAGTTCTAGAATATAGCTAGGGCATTTATTAACCTAAAAGGCATTATAAGATATTTATAGTGCCTATAACGCGTGCGGAACGTAGTCTTCTATTTATTACCCCCTTTAATCTAGATTCTATAATAAGCATCCTTAATATTAATTTTTAAGAAGAAGCAAGCTCCTTAGCACTAGTTTAGGATCTCCGAAATTAGGGAGAGAGCATAGTGATTCTTCTGCGTTACCCTATTAAGACCCTAGTAATCTATATATAATTAGAGCGTACTATCTTTCTTTAGTATAAATAGGATAGGCATGCCTATAGGGCTCTTTAATAGTCTTATCTAGCCCTTCTATAGGTTCTTATTAATATACTTATAAAGTTCCTTTAATTTACCTTAGGAAAGGGGGTAAATTAGTCTATATAGGGGTGTGGCCCCTAGTATTAGATTAATCGCGTAATTAGTGGTCTTTCTTAAAGGCAAGCTTCCTACCTTATCTAATATAAATATATCTTTAAACTTATATAGTTCCTAGGGGATATCTTTAACGGTTCTATATGCCTTTACCTCTTCTTTATCTCTAAGGGTAATAAACTTATCTTCTATAACCCTATTAATAGCGTATATAATAGTCTTATTGTGTATAACCTTTACGAATTTATAGGGAGTTATAAGTAAAAAGGCCTTTCTTCTTTTCTTAAACCACTATTCTTATAAGTATAAGTAAAGGTAGATACGTTCCTTAGTAAGTGTATATATCCTAATTAATATAAGGCTTCCCTTAGTTCTTAGGTCCCTATTAATAGCTATATATAGTAGCTTAAGGTCCTTTTCTTCTTCTCTTAAGTCTTTAATTATAATAGGGACCTTATAGATACTATATTAGGGAACTATAAGGGCCCCCACTGCCTTAATAATAGGTGCTATAGCCTTAGCTTAGTTAAGTTTATAGGCTTATGTGAATTTAGTGCTAATAATATTAATCTTAGCATAACTATTAAGATCCGCCGCTATTTTAATATCTATATACCTATGAATAGTAACTAGTATATAAAATTAATACCTTATTAGTACCTTAGTGTTTAAGGTAGAGGTAAGGGCATTTACTTCTACCTTAGGGAGTTTTCTAGGTCTTATTACTCCTTCTTTAGCTTATTATATCTATTTATAAGGTGCTCTGTGCTATTATAGTTAAAACACTGCCTTTTATACCTAGGTTTATGGTTATTTAGGTAGGTAGCGGGAGACTTCTCTTAGTCCTTATCCTTCTAATCTTTATTAGACCTTCTGCCTTATAGGAAGTTATATCTATAATATTAGGGAGCCTTATTTAGGCCCTTATCTTCTAAATACTTAGACTTTTACTTACTCTTTAGTATAGCCTCCTAGAGTTACTAAGTAAGTTATATAACCTCCTCTTATGCCTTTCCTATAATAGAGGCATGTAGGTTAATCTAGTCTTATAGGTTAGGGAGTAGTTTTATAAAGAATATAAGAGCTTATAACTTTTTAGTAGCTTTTTCTAGGTGCTTCTCTAGTAAATCTAGGTAGATACTAAATTTAATAGGACTCTAGCCCTTATGTTGCTTTATATTCTCTAGCTACATAGCTATTTAGGCATTATGGTTAGTAGTATCTTAGAGTAGTGTAAGAGTCTAGGTCTTAAATATATCCTAGTTATCTTTAAGATTGCTTTAGTTATTAGCTATCTATTTATTAAGGTATTAGTCCTATCTTACCCTATAATTACTATATATATAGTTAAGTATAAAGAGGATTTTTTAGTAATTACACTAATACTTTTACTTTACCTTATTAAAGGCATAGTTTAGATTATTTATCTATATTTTATGCTTCTATAGGTTTATAGGGTATTAGAGATTAGTAATATTCCTAACTTTAACCTCTTAGTAGCTATTACTAGAGGAGGAACTAGATCTTCACTGCCTTTTTATCTTCTCTTTCCCTCTACCTAGCTATAGAAGATTAATAAGCTCTTACTCTTATTCCTATAGTTCTTTAAGTTTCTTAAGCTAAGTAATTTACTTATTTATTACTATAGTATTAGCCTTAATATTAGAGGGTCTAGGTTTAGTCCTAGTTTCTATAGAATATAGTATATCTTTAGTAGTAATACTACCTTTATTTAATTAACTTTAGTTATTATCTAATATTACTTAGGTTAATTAGGTAGTTCTTAGCCCTATATTACTCTTAGGTAGCTAGTAGTAGAAGCTTTAGAATTATAAGGATAAAGGTAGCTAGGTAAAAGGATATAGGGTATACTTATATATTAACTAAAGCTTACTAGGTCTAAGTGTAATATATATATAAGTCGCTGGTTTATAGCTAGTGGCTCGCTAATATCACGTGGACCTAGCCCTTCCTTCTAGTGTTAGGCGCCGCGGTGCTCTGGCGCTGCGGTGCACGCATGCGCGTGGGTCATGTTGTGAGGGGCCTCACACGTTTATATTCCTAAAATCCTATTTACCCTAATAGTGCTTTGCTTATTAGGGAGGGGGTCTTTATGTATTTCTAGGGTAATTAATTTTATGCCCCCTTATTAATGTGCCCTTCTGTGTGACATACGCTTTCTATAACATCCTAAGTGCGTAGATTAACTAAACTAAGCATAGATCTAAAGCGTTTAAAGCTCTGATAATCTAATGCCTTAGTAAATCTATCTATAGGTATGTCTGCTATTAGTAAATATATAACTTTAAAGCTTCCTCTCTTAAATTCCTACTTTAACTATATATTATATATATTAATATAACATAGATAAGTATTTAATTGCTTGCTCTTATTAAGTATAAGTTAAATTATCTATTAATTATTATAGTTAATAACCTAGTCTTTATAGGTATTAAATTTAATATCTTTAAATAAGCGCTAAAGACTTATAGTCTCCTTCACTATCTATTAAAGAGTAAGTAATTTAGCCTCTGTTATAGATATGGTTATAGTTAATTAGCGCGTAGCTTTCTAGATAATTAGTCCTCTAAAGAGAGTAATTAGGTAACCCTGTGATAATCTACGTGTTTTAAGGTTATCTATAAATAATATATTACTTATAATCTAAAGAGCCTAAAGTTCTATGGTACCCCTAAAGCGTATAGCAAGCTTGCTTATAATAACTAAGTAGCGGATAGCTTAGTCTACTACTCTTATATGCTCTAGTCCTGGGTTTATTAGAAACTATAATAACTTTGCTACTATAAAGGCTATATCTAGCCTAACTATAATTATAGTGTATAGTACTAATCTAACCTTCTCTTAGTATACCTTTATTACTTATTTCTTAGCTTCTCCTATAAACTTATAATACTCTATTACTAGGATTAGGATAGCAGGGAAAGTGCTATTTTCTATCTACTTAAACTTTTTACTAATTTTATTAATATATACCTTATAACTAAGGTATATAATTTATTGCTTTTAGTCCCTAATAATCTAAATTCCTAGGAAGTAGCGTGCTTCTCCCTTTTTATCTATATTATATGCTTCCTTAAGTCCTTTAGAGATATAGTCTATAGTCTTAGTGTCTTCCTTATAGAAAGCTATAAGAATATTATCTATAAAGAATATAAGGTATAAGTCCTAAGCTTTAGTATAGAAGATATAGGGCTTCTTATTACTTAATTTAAGCCTAAGTTCTCTAAGTTACCTACTTAATTCTTTAAACTAGAGTAGTAGAGAATCCCTAAGTCTATAGAGAGCTTTAAGTAGTTCTATATATTCTCTAATAACCTTATAACCTTTAGGAAGCTTATAGGTAATAGGAATTAAATCTAATCTACGCTTTACGTAGGGGAATGTGTTCTTTATATTATATTATCTAGTCTCTAGATTAAACTATGCTACTAGAGCTATAAATATATAAAACACATAAGCAGTAAGCGTTGCTACATAGGTTTATTTGATTATAGAGCTATCCTATAGGTCTCTATATATATAGATATATGCTTTAAAATGCTATATAATACCCTCTTTATTAAACTTATATAAATAAACCTATTTTAGTGGCAATAGCTAAGAATATACTATAGATTATTTAATCTGCTTCTATATTCCCTATTCCTTTAATTTATTAATCTTAGTGTCTATTGCCTTCTTCTACTCCTTTCTAAATATATAATTATTAGCTTCCTTCTAATTCTTAGGAGGACTTACTAAATTAGACTAATATAGTATGCTAGTATTTATTTTCTATTTAAGAAGTAATCTATTTTCTTTATTATAATAAGTATTAAGCACTAAATATATTATTCTAACACTCTTAGTATTAGAGTACCCTTTAGAATTATTATCTACTTTAAGGAGTAGTCTAAGCTCTTTATAGAGCTTCTTTAGATTCTAAAGGCTACTAGTAAGAACATTATTAGGCCTTCTCCTCCTTCTACCTAGTAGGCTATAGTCTAGAATAAGGCCCTACTCTTATTTCTTTTGTAATCTAGAGCTGGTTTATATGCCTTCTTATAATATCTCTATACTAAGGCTTTCTTATAGGTATTCTAACCCTTTATATACTTCTAAAGATTCCCTATAGGTAGCTAGGCTATTATAGTCTTTAGAAGGCCCTATAATTATCTAAGTAACCTCTATATTATTACCTAGCGTAGCCTTATCTAGAATTTAAGGTTATAAGTTTAGATCTATTTATAGAGTATTATACTCTATACTCTATAGAGCTCCTATATTAGAGGGCGTAAGCTCTCTTATTATTAGATCTAGTGTCTACTAAGGAGTTTAAAGTTCTATTAGCTTAGTTACTATATCTTTTACTTAAATAACTTTAGTGCTTATAGGTATATTTACCCCTAAGTTTAAACCCTTATCTAGATCCGCTAACTTAATAGTCTTACCTAGTAAGAGAAATAGATTTATTTCTTTATCTAGTTCTATATTAATCTCTAATTAGCAAAACTATGCTTCTAGCTTACTAATTAACTACTCTATAGTGCTTTCCTTAGTAGTATTATAGAAGATTATCTTATTAAAGGTAATATTCCTTATTATTATTACCCTTCCTAGTTATAGGATCTAAACACAATAAATATTAGAGGTATAGTAACTAATAAGATATCTAATATATCCCCTAGGATTTATCTTGTAATAGCGCCTGTGTTATCCTGCTTTATAATCTCTTTCTATTAGATACGCGCGGTAGCTATATACATATAAACCGCCCTAATTAGGCCTAAGGTTTACAGAAGGCTCCCTTATTAGTAGGTGAGCATTATCCTAGAACCAGCTTTCTAAGGTCTTAATAGGCATCCTCTAATCTAATTATTAAATAGGGCTAATATTATAAAGGTATACTATAGTATGCGTGCTCTCTAACTATAGGTTTATAGGAAGCCCTACGCCTATAAGCATTATATTTAACTTTATTATAATTATCTAATTTGCTCTTTTAACATACCTATTTAGCTTATATATATAGGGAGGCGAAAGCTCTAGCTTAATACCTTAAGCCTATGCCTATTATTAAAAGATTATATCCTTAGATTAACTAATTACTACACCTTTATTATCTTACCTGATTTTTGCGATTAATAGCCTAAATTATCTTATAACCTATTATTTAAAATAAATTAATATATTAAATACTAATTAATATAACTTATTAGGAATAGTATATACTTAAAGTATCCCTAAATATTTATCCTTAATAACTAGTAACTAATTTATTCTATTATAGCTAGGCTTATAGTCCTAAAGGTCCTAATGGATTCTCTAATAAGGCCTTAGTGACTTATATTCTAGTGGTTACCTAGATATAACTTTATAGGTATTTATTAGTAAGTAGGTTATATAGTCCTTACACTCTATCCCTTATAAATACACTCCCCTTATATAGGTTATAATCTTACTAAGCGTGTCTTTCCTAAGGTACCTAGACTATAGGTGCTATAGTTTTTCTAAATCTATTTATAGTAAGCGCTATTCCTTTAATAGTTACCTACGCTGTAAGCATTATATATATGCGTTATATAATCTAATTATAGAGAAAATTACTAGTATTAAAGTAAATATTACTATATCTATCTTTTAGGGAACTATTAAATAATTAGATAAGGGCTTATATTAAAGAAAGATAATATTATACTTCCTAATAAGTTTTACTAGTAATAAGCTATCTCCTATAGGTCTAATATATAGGGAGCTATTAGCTCTATAATACTATATGCCCTTCTTTATAAGAAGACTCTCTAATATAATATTAATATAAAAGCCTTTAATAAGCGCTATATTTTATAATATTAGGTCCTTAGTCTAAGGTCCCTAAGGCCTATTTAAGATATCCTTAATTATATATATATCTCTTCTAGTAATTTAGAAAGAGGTTATACCTACCTTAAGATAGTTATTATATACTTACTTAAATATACCTAGCTTAAAGTAGGAGATATTATTAATAATATATAGAGTGCTATAGTTATTAAAGAGAGTGCTCTTAGAGAGTATATATTTTATATTCCCTAGCGTAGTATAGCTTCCCTTTACTAGTGCCTCTTCTTTAATAGTTACTAGATTAATAATTACTATAGTAATTACTTTAGGATATTTCTTATCCTAATTATTCTTTCCCTTTACTTCCTAATTATTTTTTATAATCTTAGTGTAAAGATTCTTCTATTTACTACTATTATAGTGCCTCTTAATCTTCTTATAGTCTTACTTCTTTAATACCTTATAACTATTAGGTACCTAACTAGTTATAGTATAATATAAGGTTTAGTAGTTATAGGGGTTCTAGCTATAATAGCTAATCTTTCCTACCTAGTAGGGGCACTTCTTTATTTCCTTACTAGCTTTCTAACTATTATTAGAGCGCCCCCTAAGAGTTATTATATAGCTCCTTTTTCTAGAACCTATATCTATAACTTATATTACCCTATAGTACCTTATATACTTAGAAGTAAGTCCTTATAAAGTTATATTAGCTAGAAGATTATTAGTAACTTAAATAAGCTATATAATCTTTATCTTTACCTATTAAGGATTAAATTAGGCTCTAATTACTTAAATAAAGTTATAGATTATATTAGGTCCTTTAACTTTATTTATCTTATATAATATAGCTTTCTAATATAGCTTATCCTACTACTTAATCTAATACTTAAATTATATATTTATATACTTAGTATTCTAAAGATAGGCTATATACTTTACTAATACTTTAGCTTATATAATAACTAGACCTAGTAAGAACTTCTTTTTAAGACTAATAAGAATTTATTAAAGTATTAGATTCTTACCTTTCTTCTCTTTTATAATCTTATTAATAGTTATTATATAGGTATTTAGATTAATAGTATTAATAATCTAAGTACTAATAGTCCTTTCTTATAACCTAAGTAATTTAAAGGTTTAATACTTTATATTATAACTATAAAAGAGAAATACTAAGGCTTCTAAGAATAAGAGTTACTTTCTATTAGGTAAAGCCTCTACTTATCTTTAAATAAGTTCTAAGTAATTATTTAGTTAGACTATAGAAGGTTTAATAAGATAGTTAGAGGGAAGCTCTAGGAGATCTAGATTAACTCTTTCCTAGATCTCCTAACTTTATATTACTTACTTTAATACTTTAAACTATTCTTCCTATTTCTCTAATAATACTAATTTAATATCTATCTTAAGATTATAGATAAGAGAGGTTAAGGTCTCTATTAAATACTTAGTTAGATAGATAGGCGCTATATATATATACTTCTTATACTTAGGGGGAGCTATAGAAGTTATAGGTAATAATACCTCCTAGGCTTATAACTATTATATAATTATATAATATAATAAATAGGACTCTCACTAGATTAATATAAGAGGACCCCTTAAGAGATAATTATAAAGAAGATTAAATTAACTATTACTATTATATAAAAAAGAGAATAAAAGCATCCCTTTTATAGGGGGGATTACTAGACTACCTATTATAGTGCTCTAACCTACGTAATATAGATTACTTCTCCCTACATTCCTACGCGCACTAGTATGAGACATTATGACTCATGACACGGTACGCTACCCCGGGCAACATGTTGTGCGGTGCTGCGCTATGGGGCGACGGTAGTTGATTGGCCGGCGATCATGGCTTGCCGTCGTGATAAAGAGACAACGGGTGGCGACTTGTCCGCGGAATCGTATCACGAACTATACCCTCATTACATATGTATCTACAAGCCCTCAAAATGGAGTCTCGGATACCGACGCTGCTACACCGTCTTTCTGCATGCTGGAAATGTCAGTGCATGGCAATTATGTTGTTTGCGCGTTCTTGCACGACGGTGCTCGATTCTTTGTCACCTTTACAGCAGAAAATCCGGAAGGCAAAGGAGAGCCTATGGATCAGTTGAATAGCTTCAGAGAGGATCTCGATGATCCCGGCATCATGTTTTGTGCTCATCAACAAGGAAGGCCACCTTTGCGCTGTCCAAGAATGCTGCAATTCCGATATACACGGTGATATAAGTCCTTGGACTCAAATTGTTGACTCCTGAATTAACAGGAGCAAATCCGCCAATGAGTAATAGAAGTCAGTTTCATAACTTACTCGGCCAAAGAGTACATGTGTTGATTTGGAGGAGCTCAAGGAGGGGGAGACTTGGAGCCCTTAATGAGTACAGAGTATCCGAGTTCTTCCGACCAGCTCTCGGTCGAAGGGTACTGACTGTCTCGCCAGTCGGTCACGTCAATTTGCGCATGTTTTGTACCACATGTTCAACGTAGGTACTTCAATCCGCTCTTTCCACAACCTTCTCTCGACGAATATAACTCTGCCATGGTGACGTACATCGACGCTAGTCCACATGCCGCTCCTTTCATTAGCTGCAGCTCAGGGCACTTGTGTTGCCCGGGGTAGCGTGCCGTGTCATGAGTTATAATGTCTTATACTAGTGCGCATAGGAATATAAGGAGAAGTAATCTATATTATATAGGTTAGAGCACTATAATAGGTAGTCTAGTAATCCCCCTATAAAAGGGATGCTTTTATTCTCTTTTTTATATAATAGTAATAGTTAATTTAATCTTTTTTATAATTATCTCTTAGGGGGTTCTCTTATATTAATCTAGTAAGAGTCCTATTTATTATATTATATAATTATATAATAGTTATAAGCCTAGGAGGTATTATTACTTATAACTTTTACTACTTCCCCTAAGTATAAGAAGTATATATATATAGTGCCTATTTATCTAACTAAGTATTTAATAAAGACCTTAATCTCTCTTATCTATAATCTTAAGATAGATATTAATTAGTATTATTAGAGAAATAGGAAGAATAGTTTAAAGTATTAAAGTAAGTAATATAAAGTTAGGAGATTTAGAAATAAGTTAATCTAGATCTCCTAGAGCTTCCCTCTAACTATCTTATTAAGCCTTCTATAGTTTAATTAACTAATTACTTAGAACTTATTTAAAGATAAGTAAAAGCTTTACCTAATAGAAAGTAACTCTTATTTTTAGAAGCCTTAGTATTTCTTTTTTATAGTTATAATATAAAGTATTAAACCTTTAAATTACTTAGGTTATAAGAAAGGACTATTAGTACTTAGATTACTAATACTATTAATCTAAATACCTATATAATAACTCTTAATAAGATTATAAAAAAGAAGAAGAATAAAAATCTAATACTTTAATAAATTCTTATTAATCTTAAAAAGAAGTTCTTACTAGGTTTAGTTATTATATAAGCTAAAGTATTAGTAAAGTATATAGCCTATCTTTAGAATACTAAGTATATAAATATATAATTTAAGTATTAGATTAAGTAGTAAGATAAGCTATATTAGAAAGCTATATTATATAAGATTAATAAAGTTAAAGGACCTAATATAATCTATAACTTTATCTAAGTAATTAGAGCCTAATTTAATTCTTAATAGGTAAAGATAAAGATTATATAGCTTATTTAAGTTACTAATAATCTTCTAGCTAATATAACTCTATAAGGACTTATTTCTAAGTATATAAGGTACTATAGGGTAATATAAGTTATAAATATAGGTTTTAGAAAAGGGAGCTATATAATAACTCTTAGAGGGTGCTCTAATAATAGTTAGAAAGCTAGTAAGGAAATAAAGAAGTGCCCTTACTAGGTAGGAAAGATTAGCTATTATAGCTAGAATCCCTATAATTACTAAACCTTATATTATACTATAACTAGTTAGGTACCTAATAGTTATAAGGTATTAAAGAAGTAAAACTATAAGAAGATTAAGAGATATTATAATAATAGTAAATAGAAGGATCTATATACTAAGATTATAAAAAATAGTTAAGAAGTAAAAGGAAAAAATAATTAGGATAATAAATATCCTAAAGTAATTACTATAGTAATTATTAATTTAGTAACTATTAAAGAAGAGGTACTAGTAAAGGGAAGCTATACTACACTAGGGAATATAAAATATATACTTTTTAAGAGCAGTCTCTTTAATAACTATAGTACTTTATATATTATTAATAATATCTCCTACTTTAAGCTAGGTATATTTAAGTAAGTATATAATAACTATCTTAAGGTAGGTATAACCTTTTTCTAAATTACTAGAAGAGGTATATATATAATTAAGGATATCTTAAATAGGCCTTAGGGACCTTAGACTAAGGACCTAATATTATAAAATATAGCGCTTATTAAAGGCTTTTATATTAATATTATATTAGAGAGTTTTCTTATAAAGAAGGATATATAGTATTATAAAGCTAATAGCTCCTTATATATTAGACCTATAGGAGATAGCTTACTACTAGTAAAACTTATTAGGAAGTATAATATTATCTTTCTTTAATATAAGCCCTTATTTAATTATTTAATAGTTTCCTAAAAAATAGATATAGTAATATTTACTTTAATACTAGTGATTTTCTTTATAATTAGATTATATAATATATATATATAATACTTATAGTATAGGTAACTATTAAAGAAATAGCGCTTATTATAAGTAAATTTAGAGAAACTATAGTACCTATAGTCTAGGTACCTTAGGAAAGATATACTTAGTAAGATTATAACCTATATAAAGGGAGTGTATTTATAAGGAATAGAGTATAAGGACTATATAACCTACTTACTAATAAATACCTATAAAGTTATATCTAGGTAACTACTAGAATATAAGTTACTAAGGCCCTATTAGAGAATCTATTAGGACCTTTAGAACTATAAGCCTAGCTATAATAGAATAAATTAGTTACTAGTTATTAAGAATAAGTATTTAGGAATACTTTAAGTATATACTATTCCTAATAAGTTATATTAATTAGTATTTAATATATTAATTTATTTTAAATAATAGGTTATAAGATAATTTAGGCTATTAATTATAAAAATTAGGTAAGATAATAAAGGTATAGTAATTAGTTAATCTAAGGATATAATCTTTTAATAATAGGCATAGGCTTAAGGTATTAAGCTAGAGCTTTTGCCTCTCTATATATATAAGCTAAATAGGTATATTAAAAGAGTAAATTAGATAATTATAATAAAGTTAAATATAATACTTATAGGTATAGGGCTTCCTATAAACCTATAGTTAGAGAGTATATATATAGTAGTATACCTTTATAATATTAGCCCTATTTAATAATTAGATTAGAAGACGCCTATTAAGACCTTAGAAAGCTAGTTTTATAATAATACTTACCTATTAATAAGGAAGCCTTCTATAGACCTTAGGCCTAATTAGGGCGGTTTATATATATATAGCTACTATATATATCTAATAGAAAGAGATTATAAAGCAGGATAATATAGGCACTATTATAAGATAAATCCTAGGGGATATATTAGATATCTTATTAGTTACTATACCTCTAATATTTATTATATTTAGATCCTATAACTAGGAAGGGTAATAATAATAAGGAATATTACCTTTAATAAGATAATCTTCTATAATACTATAAAAGAAAGCACTATAGAGTAGTTAATTAGTAAGCTAGAAGTATAGTTTTACTAATTAGAGATTAATATAGAACTAGATAAAGAAATAAATCTATTTCTCTTACTAGGTAAGACTATTAAATTAGTGGATCTAGATAAGGGTTTAAACTTAGGGATAGATATATCTATAAGTACTAAAGTTATTTAAGTAAAAGATATAGTAACTAAGCTAATAGGACTTTAAACTCCTTAGTAGACACTAGATTTAATAATAAGAGAGCTTATACCCTCTAATATAGGAGCTCTATAGAGTATAGAGTATAATACTCTATAAATAGATCTAAACTTATAACCTTAAATTCTAGATAAGGCTATACTAGGTAAAAATATAGAGATTACTTAGATAATTATAGGGCCTTTTAAAGACTATAATAGCCTAGCTACCTATAGGGAATCTTTAGAAGTATATAAAGGGTTAGAATACCTATAAGAAAGCCTTAGTATAGAGATATTATAAGAAGGTATATAAACTAGCTCTAGATTATAAAAGAAATAAGAGTAGGGCCTTATTCTAGATTATAGCTTACTAGGTAAAAGGAGAAGAAGGCCTAATAATATTCTTACTAGTAGCCTTTAGAATCTAAAGAAGCTTTATAAAGAGCTTAGACTACTTCTTAAAGTAAATAATAATTCTAAAGAGTACTCTAATACTAAGAGTATTAGAATAATATATTTAGTGCTTAATACTTATTATAATAAAGAAAATAGATTACTCCTTAAATAGAAAATAAATACTAGTATACTATATTAGTCTAATCTAGTAAGTTCTCCTAAGAATTAGAAGAAAGCTAATAATTATATATTTAGAAAGGAGTAAAAGAAGGTAATAGATACTAAGATTAATAAATTAAAGAAATAGAGAATATAGAAGTAAATTAAATAATCTATAGTATATTCTTAGCTATTACCACTAAAATAGGTTTATTTATATAAGTTTAATAAAGAGGGTATTATATAGTATTTTAAAGCATATATCTATATATATAGAGACCTATAGGATAGCTCTATAATTAAATAAACCTATATAGTAATACTTACTACTTATATATTTTATATATTTATAGCTCTAGTAGTATAGTTTAATCTAGAGACTAGATAATATAATATAAAGAATATATTTCCCTATATAAAGCATAGATTAGATTTAATTCCTATTACCTATAAGCTTCCTAAAGGTTATAAGGTTATTAAAGAATATATAAAACTACTTAAAGCTCTCTATAGACTTAGGGACTCCCTACTACTTTAGTTTAAAGAATTAAGTAGGTAACTTAGAGAACTTAGGCTTAAATTAAGTAATAAGAAGCCCTATATCTTCTATACTAAAGCTTAGGACTTATACCTTATATTCTTTATAGATAATATTCTTATAGCTTTTTATAAGAAAGATACTAAGACTATAAACTATATCTCTAAAGAACTTAAGAAAGTATATAATATAGATAAAAAAGGAGAAGTATACTACTTCCTAGGAATTTAGATTATTAGGGACTAAAAGTAATAAATTATATACCTTAGTTATAAGGTATATATTAATAAAATTAGTAAAAAGTTTAAGTAGATAGAAAATAGTACTTTCCTTACTATTCTAATCCTAGTAATAAAGTATTATAAGTTTATAGGAGAAGCTAAGAAATAGGTAATAAAGATATACTAAGAGAAGGTTAGATTAGTACTATACACTATAATTATAATTAGGCTAGATATAGCCTTTATAGTAGTAAAGTTATTATAGTTTCTAATAAACCTAGGACTAGAGTATATAAGAGTAATAGACTAAGCTATTTACTATTTAGTTATTATAAGTAAGCTTACTATATACTTTAGGGGTACTATAGAACTTTAGGCTCTTTAGATTATAAGTAATATATTATTTATAGATAACCTTAAGATATATAGATTATTATAGGGTTACCTAATTACTCTCTTTAGAGAACTAATTATCTAGAAAGCTATATACTAATTAACTATAACTATATCTATAATAAAGGCTAAATTACTTACTCTTTAATAAATAGTAAAGGAAACTATAAGTCTTTAGTGCTTATTTAAAGATATTAAATTTAATACCTATAAAGACTAGGTTATTAACTATAATAATTAATAGATAATTTAACTTATACTTAATAAGAGTAAGTAATTAAATACTTATCTATATTATATTAATATATATAATATATAGTTAAAGTAGGAATTTAAGAGAGGAAGCTTTAAAGTTATATATTTACTAATAGTAGATATGCCTATAGATAGATTTACTAAGGTATTAGATTATTAAAGCTTTAAATACTTTAGATCTATACTTAGTTTAGTTAATCTATATACTTAGGATATTATAGAAAGCATATATTATATAGAAGGGTATATTAATAAGGGGGTATAAAATTAATTACCCTAGAAATATATAAAAACCCCTTCCCTAATAAGTAAAGTACTATTAGGGTAAATAGGATTTTAGGAATATAAACACTAAATATTATTATATAAAAACATATATATAAACACTATTCTAAAAAGATAAGAATAAGAACTTATATAAGGAGGTAAATAACCTCCTTAAGATAGGCTATTACTATAGTTACCTTCTCTTTACCTACTACTAATAAGCCCCTAATAGTAGTATTAGCCCTAATACTAGTACTAACCTTATTATATATAAAATCTAGCTCTATAATAAGCTCTAATTAGAGTTATAGAGCCTTATAGCACTAATCCACTATCTATATAGTTAGTAAAGTATAAGAAAGAGCAATAAATACACCTTACCTTAGTATTATTATCTAGCGCTAATAATATCTACTTAGTAAGGGAAATATAAGTATTATATAAAGGCTAATAATAGTAATTACTAACCTTATATAAGTAATATCTCTAAGATTATCTAGACCTAACCTTATAGTAATAACCTAGGTTACCCTTACCTATAATACCTACTCTTATATACCTTTTATAAGAAATATCTTATAAAGTACTATAAGGAGTAGGATTACTAGGCTAAGGAAGGTTAATATAATTAGGAAAATAGAATATAATACTGTTAAAATTATGCTATTTATAGCACTATTTTATAGGCCCACTAGTTGCCTAGTTGCGTTGTTGCAACGTTGGTTACGAGGCGTTGCCTGCAGCGTTGTTGGCTGCGGCCAGCTTTGGCTGTGACCTGCGTTCACAACTAACCCACAGGCTTGTATGACTAAGCCGACTAGGCTACCCTATAGGGAAGCTAAAATCAACTGTAACTAGGGAACTAGTAGTCGTATAAAAGGCTGACTTATACTATTCGAATCCTTGATTTTTTCTGGATTTAATGATGTATTTTATTTATAGGGTTGCTTATTAGATTGCTTAGTTAGTACACGTGGGTGGCTAGATTGTATAGTCGTGAGTTGATTTTTTACTTTTTATATATAAATAAATTTTGCGGAAAATAAAAAATAGCTCCTAAGGCCCGGCTAGCGACCCCCTTCTGTCAATATAGTTAGTAGGTCTATAAGGGGACTTAGAAAATCCTCTCATTGCTCGTTAGATCGTTCGTCTAGCTAGAAATCTACTATATTCAACTATTAACGCCCTATATCTTAAAGAATCGTCGTATTATAGTGAATCTAGAAGCCGCCGCGTTGAATCTACTAGGGAGGTCTTCCTATCCCTCTAGTACAGATTCCCTTCCATTTTTAATAGGTTATAAGCCCGGAAGGCCTATAAGATTACTATATTACTGCGTTATTCTACTGCGATTAGTGCTTGATTTTAGGTACTAGTTACTCTCTACTAGACCTGTGGGCTCTTAGATTACGAAGGAAATCCGCTAGAATTTGAAGCTTTTCATCCACTAGCTCTACGCATCGCAACGCCAGACCCTTGGTGTTAAAATTCATTTACAGCCGCACCTGTAACTATCTAGTTACAACCACAACCACTTTTTTAGTGATCTTATTCACTGCCGCGACCGTTATATATTGATATTATCTACTCTGTAGATACGCTGCATCCTTTAAATCATTAAACATCTAGTATCTTGATACTAGGCTTTTTGACCTATTGCACTACGTTGCACGCACTATACACTACGTTACGTTGCGTTGTAGCTTCTGTAATACCTATTACCTACGATCCTATTTTTAGTGTTAAGAAAATTTTCGCAGAGAATCTTCTCCGGTCCGTTTCTGCCCGCGCATACCGCAGACCCACTTTTAGACCTTGAGGGGCACCCTTTCAAACAGCCCCGCCGCACAATTTGCGTGCGCAGCCCGGTTGCACCACAACCTAGCTTCTAGCGCGCGATATTTGTAACAGGAAGAAATTTAGAGATCTTGCACAGGAACTTTTAGAGATGGCACCACCGAGTTATAAGGGTAAGGGACCTGCTGCAGGCCCTTCTAGCCCTCCTAGGGACCCTAATAGGATGGAAATAGAAGGTCTAGCTGTTCAAGCTAGTGCTTTTTAACAACAGATGCAAAGCCAAATTGAACAATAAGGCAAGACCTTAACTAATTTTATTAAGCATACTAAGTCAAATTGTCTAAAAAACAAGGCTAGCATTAAAGATCTATTAGATAAATTAACGTAAACCATGACTGCTATGTAAGGTCTTTAGGATTCTTCTACTAAGCTAAGGGAAGAAAATACCAAAGCTCTAGTAGAAGACCTACCTACTGCTACTACTTCTGCGAGTTTACCTTCTAGTAACTTATAAGCTGCCTTTAATATAGGGGCTATTAAGGAACTAAATAAGAAGGTTCACTCTATTCCTAAGGGAGCTAAGTTAAAAGGCCCTAAAAACTATGATTAGTGGAAGTAAGCCCTGAGCATACAATTTAGAGCCCTAGGATTACCTGAATTTATAGATAATCCTAGCTTAGTAGGCTATCTAGCTAACTGTAATTAAGCTATTCTTTTGATGATATTAAGAGATAGCTGTTAACCAGGACCGCAGGTAGCTATATATTAGCAAAAATCCCCTAAAGAAGCCTATAAAGTCCTTATTAGGCAGTATTCGCAGAGTGCTAAAATCCAGCGAGGTACGCTATACGCTAGCTACTACTCCCTAAATTTTTTAAATTATAAGGGATCTTTAGAGGCTTTTAATGCTAATTTTAATAACTTACTAGCTAGACTACAGCTTTATAGTGTAGAGATCGCTCCTATAGATTAAGTAAACCATTATATTAACGCATTAAAGCAGACCTTTCCTAGCTGGGCTGAGAGACAAAGATTTACTATTAGAGCTGCTAGGGCATAAGGGCTGCCTGTAAATACCTTAAATTTATAGTTCCTTATAGCGGATTTATTAGAAGAGCAGAGGGATAAAACCTCCCTTATAGCTAAAGCTCTTAGCTATAAGGCTTCTAATAATAAGGGAAATTCTAAGGATGAGGAAAAGAAGTTATTATCTAATCCTAATACTAAGAAGGACTCTACTAACGCTACTAAAGAGTAGGATAAGAAGGATTTAAACCCTTCTAAAGCCTCTAGGAAGAAAAAGCAGAAGAAGAAGAGTGGTAATGGGGATAAAGATAAAGGAAAAGAAGCTGCTTTTGCGTTAGGCTATAGCCTAGCCACGGGATATGTTGAAGAACTAGATTCTAGCGAATCTAGCAGCGAGGATAGTAGTGATTCCGAATCTAATTTGGATACTTCTAGTACCACTACTACTAGTGACACTACTAGCAAGCCTACTTTTAGCTACTCTAATGATGTGGTTAAAAACTCCCTTCTATATAATATAGGTTCTTCTTGTTATATTTGTAATAATAGGGCTTTCTTTAGGGACTTTAAGCCTCTTAAGAAAGGTTAAACCGGCCCTATAATTACAGTAGGAGGACCTATTTATCCTAAAGGAAGAGGTACCGCTATTTTTAACGTTCTGGTTAAGAAAAGTCCACTAGAATATAGGCCTTTAGCTCTACTAGATGCCCTATATTTCCCTGGTATAGATACTAACCTAGTTAGCGGTTTATCCCACTATCTTAAGGGAGGTTATCTAGCTAAAGATCAGCTTTTCCTAGCCGATAAAAGCCCCTGTGGGTTATTAGAACCTACTAAACACGGCTTCTTTTTGTAGATTAAGGGGCAAGCTACTCCTAAGATCTGCAAGTATTCAACCTACCTCTCCTTTATAGGCTCTTAATATTGCAACCAATAACAAAGAAACCAATAGCAAAGAGCCTATAAGACCGAATTAGGGTTTTCCTACCCTATAGAGGTTCAAATTCCGCAGCCAGCATTTAATCCCGAGGAATATCAACGAATCAAAGAATTAGACTCTAAAGAAGACGAAGATTCAGCCCTATGTCCCACCGAAGCTCCTCCTAGTTAGGCATCTTCTATAGGGGGTTTAGAAGGTCCATACCCTAATGACTTAGGTAACAATAGTGGCTGTCTATTGCCCCCAGAGGCCTGTGATTCTTAAGAGGCCTGGTAATAGAGGGAGCTAGGGGATAATAGCTCTGAAAAGCTAGATCCTAGTTATAAGAAATTACTAGATTTAGCCCTTCTTTAGCATATTTAATTAGGCTATATTGGTCTCCCTTTACTTAAGAAATCTTCGAAATTAGCTAAAGGGATCCCTGATTTTTCCGCCATTAAAGACAAGGATTTTAACTACATAGCCTGTATGTAATTAAAGGCTATTAGAAGACTAACTAAAAGACCTATTTAGGACCCCCCTAGGGTTTTAGATATCCTAGAGGGAGATATGGTTAAAATCGAACCTATACCGCATAATAAGAAGGCCCTAGTCCTTATCCTTATTAATTAAAAATCCCGGTATAAGTGGTGCTTTTTATTAGCTAATAAAGAAGGTTAGACCCTTTATACTGCTATTAAGGGCTTCTTTAAGGCCCTGAAAAACCAATATAATGCGTATCCTAGGCACCTTCACTTCAATAGAGGTACTGAAATTAACAATAAACTTTAGTCTTAGTTATCTTCTAAAGGAATTTGCTTTAGCACCTCTTGCCCCTATATTTACAAATAGAATAGGCTAGTTAAGAGGGCTATTAGGGTTATCCTAGACTGGCTTAGAGCTACACTTTAGTGGTCTAAGCTGCCTTTATATCTATGGTCTTATATCCTTCTAGCTATAGTGGACTTAGTTAATATTACTACTAATATAACTAAGCCCCTAACCCCTAAGTAGCTATATCTAGCTAACTTAGAGCCTAAGACCTCTTATAAGCCTGATTTTTTAAAAATTAGAGCTATAGGGTCTTATTATAAGGTTTTAATACCTCTGGAGCAGAGATTAAAGCTTTAGAAGCTAGCCCCTAGGACTATCCCTAGCTGGCTACTTGCTACTCTAGGTTCTAGCGTTTATCTTGTTTATATACCCTCTAAAAGGTTAGTTATTAAGACTAGCTTTATTAAGATTATAGAGGATATAAGCTCTATAGGGTCCCCTAAGCCTTTAGGGAGCTATTCTTTAGAGGGAGAAGCTAATATCTTATAAGATCTAGAGGTTTAGGATAGCTATCTAAAGCCTCTAGCGCCCCTAGCGCCTATAGTGCCTATAGCGCCCGCCACGCCTATAATAACGCCTAGGATAACCGCTGTAACGCCTCTAGCGCTACCCCTAGAGAGCCTAAGCTCTAGCGCCCCTAATAAGGGTGCTATTAAAAAACTATTTTAAGATTTAGATTCTTTAATTAACCCTAATTCTATAGATATTAATAATTTTAACCTATCTTCTTTTGTTAAGGAGATATGCTTTAAGGCGTAATAAAAGGCTAAATTATTAGCTAATAATAATAATAATTCGGATATGCCTAAGACCTAGAAGCAGGTATTAAAAAGTAAGGATAGCTAAAAATAGGTTAATATAACCTTTAGCGAATTTAAGTAGCTATTAGCTGCTAGAACTTTTAAATTTATAGGGATAGACTAGATTCCTAAGGGCCGAAAAGTTCTAAAGAATAGGCTTATTTATAAGCTTAAAAAGGATAAAGAAAATAATCCTATAAAACATAAGGCCCGACTCATTGCAAAAGGCTTTATGCAGATAGAAGGTCAAGATTATATCAAAACCTATGCTGCAACTAGCATCCCCCCTAGTTAGCGGATATTACTAGTATTGAAAATGGAAGGGAATCTGTACTAGAGGGATAGGAAGACCTCCCTAGTAGATTCAACGCGGCGGCTTCTAGATTCACTATAATACGACGATTCTTCAAGATATAGGGCGTTAATAGTTGAATATAGTAGATTTCTAGCTAGACGAACGATCTGACGAGCAATGAGAGGATTTTCTGAGTTCCCCTTATAGACCTACCGACTATATTAATGGAAGGGGGTCGCTAGCCGGGCCTTAGGAGCTATTTTTTATTTTCTACAAAATTTATTTATATGTGAAAAGTAAAAAATCGACTCACGACTATATAATCTAGCCACCCACGTGCACTAACTAAGCAATCTAATAAGCAACCCTATAAATAAAATATACCATAAAATCCGGAAAAAATCAAGGATTCGAACAGTATATATCAGCCTTTTATAAGACTACTAGTTCCCTAGTTACAGTCGATTTTAGCTTCCCTATAGGGTAGCCTAGTCGGCTTAGTTATAAAAGCCTGTGGGTTGGTTGTGTGCAGGAACGCAGGTCATAGCCAAAGCTGTTGATCAAGACCAACAACGCTGCAGGCAACGCCTTGCAACCAACGTTGCAACAACGCAACTAGGCAACTAGTGGGCCTATAAAATAGTGCTATAAATAGCATAATTTTAACACTCCCTCTAGAAAAGTATGAGGTAACTAATTCAATACCTGAACTTAGCTCTTTAATAGATATCTAAGTTAACGATAAATAAATTTAATAATAAATCCAATAACTTTTCAACGAAAATCAATACTAATAACTTTTCAGCGGAATTCCAGTGTTTTTGTTGATTTTAAGGTTTTTCGACTTTTTAGTTATTTTAAAGCTAGGCCTTTGTATTTGTAAGGCCTAATAGTTGAATAAATTGTTGAAATTTATCGTTAGGCAGGGGCTTAGTTAAGCCATCTGCAGGCATCTCTTTAGTATTAATATAGATAACCTTAGCTATACCCTTCTGTACCTTTTCTCTAGTATAGTTAAATTTTAGCAGGGTATACTTAGTTCTACTATAAAGAGCAGGGTTATTAGCGGTTATTATAGCGCCTTAGTTATCGCTAAAAATCGGAACAGGAGGTGCTATAGGTAGCTTAATTTCCTTAAAAAGGCTATAGAGCCACTCTAGCTCCCTAATAGCTTCACATAGAGCATCTGATTCAGCCTCTAATGTTAATAAAGCTATTATAGTTGCTTTCTTTGATTTCCAGCTAATAGGTCCTTTAGCTAGCTTATAGAGATAAGCATAGGTTAATTTAGAGGACTTATCACCCGCAAAGTCGCTATCACAGAAGCTAATAAGGGTTGCAGAAGCCTTAGTAGCGTGTTTAGACCTTCTATAAGTTATAGAATAACTCATAGAGCCTAGAAGGTATCTAAGCAGATGTTTAGCAGCATTTAAGTGCTCTATATAAGGCTTAGATAGCGCTGTTAAAAGCCACTGAACCGGAAAAGCAATATCAGGCCTTATAAGGAGCATTAGGTACATAATAGTCCCTATAATGCTCTAATATAGCTTGTGATCGGAGGGGGAAAGAGGTTTAGTAAGGTAGGCTACCTATTTAATAATTCCGGGTTGTAGGGGAATTTTAGCAGGCCTAGTATCTTTTATATTAAATCTCTCTAGGGCTTCAGAAATATACTAGGACTGGTGAATAGTTAGGGTCCCTTTCTTTCGATTTCTAGTGATTTAAACGCCTAGGAAAAATTCGGCTGGCCCACGATCTTCTATAGGGTAAGCTTTATGTAATAGCTTCTTTAGCTTATTAATATAAGCTAGATCCGGTCCTATAAGAAGACAGTCATCCACATAAGTCGCTATATATGTAGATATAGTTAGGTTAAAGAAGACAGCTAGGTTAGATATAAGGGGGTGGAAGCCTAATTTTCAAAGAAGTTCCTTTAGGGCCTGCTACCACTCTCTAGAGCTCTGTTTTAATCTATATAAAGCTTTTTAAAGGAAAATAACCTGCTTTTAAGAGGGATTATAACCATACTTCTTAAGTAATCTAGTTATTTTAGGCGTAGCAGCTTCGGCAAATTCAACGAATCCATCAGGGATCTGCATATAAATAGCTTCTTTTAATAAGCTATTTAAGAATGCCCCTATAAAATCAACCTGTTCAACTTCCTAGTCATTACAAGCCGCTAGGGCTAGTAATATCCGCCAACTAGGGGGGATGCTAGTTGCAGCATAGGTTTTAATATAATCTTAACCTTCTATCTGCATAAAGCCTTTTATAACGAGTTAGGCCTTGTGTTTTATAGGATTATTTTCTTTATCCTTTTTAAGCTTATAAATAAGCCTATTCTTTAGAACTTTTTAGCCCTTAGGAATCTAGTCTATCCCTATAAATTTAAAAGTTCCGGCAGCTAATAGCTACTTAAATTCGCTAAAGGTTATATTAACCTATTTTTAGCTATCCTTACTTTTTAATACCTGCTTCTAGGTCTTAGGCATATCTAAATCATTATTATTATTAGCTAACAATTTAGCCTTTTATTACGCCTTAAAGCATATCTCCTTAACAAAAGAAGATAGGTTAAAATTATTAATATCTATAGAATTAGGGTTAATTAAAGAATCCAAATCTGAAAATGGTTTTTCAATAGCACCCTTATTAGGGGCGCTAGAGCTTAGGCTCTCTAGGGGTAGCGCTAGAGGCGTTATAGCGGTTATCCTAGGCGTTGTTATAGGCGCGGCGGGCGCTGTAGGCGCTATGGGCACTGGGGGCGCTAGAGGCTTTGGATAGCTATCCTAAACCTCTAGATCTCGTAAGATATTAGCTTCTCCCTCTAAAAGATAGCTCCCTAAAGGCTTAGGGGACCCTATAGAGCTTATATCCTCTATAATCTTAATAAAGCTAGTCTTAATAACTAACCTTTTAGAGGGTATATAAATAAGATAAACACTAGAACCTAGAGTAGCAAGTAGCCGGCCAGGGATAGTCCTAGGGGCTAGCTTCTAAAGCTTTAATCTCTGCTCTGGAGGTATTAGAACCTTATAATAAGACCCTATAGCCCTAATCTTTAAAAAATTAGGCTTATAAGAGGTCTTAGGCTCTAAGTTAGCTAGAAATAGCTACTTAGGGGTTAGGGGCTTAGTTATATTAGCGGTAATATTAACTAAGTCTACTATAGCTAGAAGGATATAAGACCATAGATATAAAGGTAGCTTAGACCACTAAAGTGTAGCCCTAAGCCAGTCTAGGATAACCCTAATAGCCCTCTTAACTAGCCTATTCTATTTGTAAATATAGGGGCAAGAGGTGCTAAAGCAAATTCCTTTAGAAGATAACTAGTGCTAAAGTTTATTATTAATCTCAGTACCTCCGTTAAAGTGAAGGTGCCTAGGATACGCGTTATATTGGTTTTTTAGGGCCTTAAAGAAGCCCTTAATAGCTATATAAAGGGTCTAACCTTCTTTATTAGCTAATAAAAAACACCACTTATACCGGGATTTTTGATTAATAAGGATAAGGACTAGGGCCTTCTTATTATATAGTATAGGTTTAATTTTAACTATATCTCCCTCTAGAATATCTAAAACCCTAGGGGGGTCCTAAATAGGTCTTTTAGTAGGTCTTCTAACAGCCTTTGATTACATACAGGCTATACAGTTAAAATCCTTGTCTTTAATGGCGGAAAAATTAGGGATCCCTTTAGCTAATTTCGAAGATTTCTTAAGTAAAGGGAGGCCAATATGGCCTAATCAAATGTGCTAAAGAAGGGCTAAATCTAGTAACTTCTTATCTTTAGGATCTAGCTTTTCAGAGCTATTATCCCCTAGCTCCCTCTGTTACCAGGCCTCTTAAGAATCACAGGCCTCTAGGGGCAATAGACGGCCACTATCGTTACCTAAGTCATTAGGGTATGGACCTTCTAAACCCCCTATAGAAGATGCCTGACTAGGAGGAGCTTCGGTGGGACATAGGGCTAAATCTTCTTCTTCTTCATTAGAATTTAGTTCTTCGATTCGTTGATATTCCTCGGGATTAAATGCTGGCTGTGGAATTTGAACCTCTATAGGGTAGGAAAACCCTAATTCAGTCTTATAGGCTCTTTATTATTGATTTTGTTATTAGTTGCAAAATTAAGAGCCCATAAAGGAGAGGTAGGTTAAATGCTTGCAGATCTTAGGAGTAGCTTGCCCCTTAATCTGCAAAAAGAAGCCGTGTTTAGCAGGTTCTAGTAACCCATAGGGGCTTTTATTAGATAGGAAAAGCTGATCTTTAGCTAGATAACCTCCCTTAAGATAGTGGGATAAACCGCTAACTAGGTTGGTATCTATACCCGGGAAATATAGGGCATCTAACAGAGCTAGAGGCCTATATTCTGGTGGATTTTTCTTGACCAGAACGTTAAAAACAGCGGTGCCTCTTCCTTTAGGATAAATAGGTCCTCCTGCTGTAATTATAGGGCTAGTTTAACCTTTCTTAAGAGGCTTAAAGTCCCTAAAGAAAGCCCTATTATTACAAATATAATAAGAAGAACCTGTATTGTATAAAAGGGAGTTTTTAACCACATCGTTAGAGTAGCTAAAAGTAGGCTTGCTAGTAGTGTCACTAGTAGTAGTGGTACTAGAGGTATCTAAATCAGATTCGGAATCACTACTATTGTTAAAATTATGCTATTTATAGCACTATTTTATAGGCCCACTAGTTGCCTAGTTGCGTTGTTGCAACGTTGGTTACAAGGCGTTGCCTGCAGCGTTGTTGGCTGCGGCCAGCTTTGGCTGTGACCTGCGTTCACAACCAACCCACAGGCTTGTATGACTAAGCCGACTAGGCTACCCTATAGGGAAGCTAAAATTGACTGTAACTAGGGAACTAGTAGTTGTATAAAAGGCTGACTTATACTATTCGAATCCTTGATTTTTTCTGGATTTAATGATGTATTTTATTTATAGGGTTGCTTATTAGATTGCTTAGTTAGTGCACGTGGGTGGCTAGATTATATGGTCGTGAGTCGATTTTTTACTTTTTACATATAAATAAATTTTACGGAAAATAAAAAATAGCTCCTAAGGCCCGGCTAGCGACCCCCTTCCGTTAATACGGTCGGTAGGTCTATAAGGGGAACTCAGAAAATCCTCTCATTACTCGTCAGATCATTTATCTAGCTAAAATCTACTATATTTAACTATTAAAGCTCTATATCTTAAAGAATTGTTGTATTATAGTAAATCTAGAAGCCACCGCGTTGGAATCTACTAGGGAGGTCTTCCTATCCCTCTAGCTAGATTTCCCTTCTATTTTCAATAGGTTATAAGCCCGGAAGGCCTAAAGATTACTACATTACTGCGTTATTCTACTGCGATTAGTGCTTGATTTTGGGTACTAGTTACTCTCTACTAGACCTATGGGCTCTTAGATTACGAAGGAAACCGCTAGTTAAAGCTTTTATCTACTAGCTCTACGCATCGCAACGCCAGACCCTTGGTGTTGAAATTCATTTACAGCCGCACCTGTAACCACCACATTGCAACCGTAACTATCTAGTTACAACCACAACCTTTTAGTGATCCTTTTCACTGCTGCGACTGTTATATTTAATATTATCTACAATAGTAGATACGCTGCATCCTTTTATATATCATCGAACATCTAGTATATCTATACTAGGCTTTTTGACCTATTGCACTACGTTACACGCACTATACATTACGTTGCGTTGCGTTGCACGTTCTATAATATCTATAACCTACGATTCCTATCCGCTATTTTTAGTGTTAAGAAAATTTTCGCAGAGAATCTTCTCCGGTCCGTTTCTGCCCGCGCATACCGCAGACCCACTTTTAGACCTTAAGGGGCACCCTTTCAAACAGCCCCGCCACACAATTTGCGTGCGCAGCTAGGTTGCACCACAACCAGCTTCTAGCGCGCGTTATTTGCAACAGGAACAAATTTAGAGATCTTACATAGGATATCTTTTGAGATCCTAGGGAATTTTAAGAGATGGCACCACTGAATTATAAGGGTAAGGGACCTGCTGCAGGCCCTTCTAGCCCTCCTAGGGACCCTGATAGGATAGATATAGAAGGTCCGGCTGTTCAAGCCAGTGCTTTTTAACAACAGATGCAAAGCCAAATTGAACAACAAGGCAAGACCTTAACTAATTTTATTAAGCATACTAAGTTAAATCGTCTAAAAAACGAGGCTAGTATTAAAGATCTATTAGATAAATTAACGCAAACCATAACTACTATACAAGGTCTTTAGGATTCTTCTACTAAGCTAAGGGAAGAAAATACTAAAGCTCCAGTAGAAGACCTGCCTGCTATAACTACTTCTGCAAGTTTACCTTCTAGTAACTTATAAGCTGCCTTTAATATAGGGGCTATTAAGGAACTAAATAAGAAGGTTTACTCTATTCCTAAGGGAGCTAAGCTAAAAGGCCCTGAAAATTATAATCAGTGGAAGCAAGCCCTGAGCATCTAATTTAGAGCCCTAGGATTACCTAAATTTATAGATAATCTAAGCCTAGCAGGCCATCTAGCTAACTGTAATTAAGCTATTCTTTTAATGATATTAAGAGATAGCTATCAACCAAGACCGCAGGCAGCTATATGTTAGTAAAAATCCCCTAAAGAAGCCTATAAAGTCCTTATTAGGCAGTATTCGTAGAGTGCTGAAATCCAGTGAGGTACGCTATACGCTAGCTACCACTCCCTAAATTTTTTAAATTATAAGGGATCTTTAGAGGCTTTTAATGCTAATTTTAATAACTTACTAGCTAGACTACAGCTTTATAGTGTAGAGATCGCTCCTATAGATCAAGTAAACCATTATATTAACGCATTAAAGCAGACCTTTCCTAGTTAGGCTAAGAGATAAAGATTTACTATCAGAGCTGCTAGGGCACAAGGGCTGCCTGTAAATACCTTAAATTTACAGTTCCTAATAGCTGATTTATTAGAAGAACAGAGGGATAAAACCTCCCCTATAGCTAAAGCTCTTAGCTATAAGGCTTCTAATAATAAGGGAAATTCTAAGGAAGAGGAGAAGAAATCTAATCCTAATACTAAGAAGGACTCTACTAACGCCACTAAAGAGCAGGATAAGAAGGATTCAAACCCTTCTAAAGCCTCTAGGAAGAAAAAGCAGAAGAAGAAGAGTAGTAACGGGGATAATAAAGGAAAAGAAGCTGCTTTTGCGTTAGGCTATAGCCTAGCCACGGGATACGTTGAAGAACTAGATTCTAGCGAGTCTAGCAGCGAGGATAGTAGTGATTCCGAATCTAATTTAGATACCTCTAGTACCACTACTACTAGTGACACTACTAGCAAGCCTACTTTTAGCTACTCTAACGATGTGGTTAAAAACTCCCTTCTATATAATATAGGTTCTTCTTGTTATATTTATAATAATAGGGCTTTCTTTAGGGACTTTAAGCCTCTTAAGAAAGGTTAAACTGGCCCTATAATTACAGCAGGAGGACCTATCTATCCTAAAGGAAGAGGCACCGCTGTTTTTAACGTTCTGGTCAAGAAAAATCCACCAGAATATAGGCCTTTAGCTCTACTAGATGCCCTATATTTCCCTGGTATAGATACTAACCTAGTTAGCGGTTTATCCCACTATCTTAAGGGAGGTTATCTAGCTAAAGATCAGCTTTTCCTAGCCGATAAAAGCCCCTGTGGGTTATTAGAACCTACTAAACACGGCTTCTTTTTGCAGATTAAGGGGCAAGCTACTCCTAAGATCTGCAAGCATTCAACCCACCTCTCCTTTATAGGCCAACAACAACGAGCCTATAAGACTGAATTAGGGTTTTCCTACCCTATAGAGGTTCAAATTCCGCAGCCAGCATTCAATCCCGAGGAATATCAACGAATCGAAGAATTAGATTCCGAAAAAGAAGAAGATTCAGCCCTATGTCCCACCGAAGCTCCTCCTAGTCAGGCATCTTCTATAGGGGGTTTAGAAGGTCCATACCCTAATGACTTAGGTGATGATAGTGGCCGTCTATTGCCCCCAGAGGCCTGTGATTCTTAAGAGGCCTGGCAACAGAGGGAGCTAGGGGATAATAGCCCTGATAGATCTTCTAAGCTAGATTCTAGTTATAAGAAGCTACTAGATTTAGCCCTTCTTTAGCATATTTAATTAGGCCACATCGGCCTCCCTTTACTAAAGAAATCTTCGAAATTAGCTAAAGGGATCCCTGATTTTTCCGACATTAAAGATAAGGATTTCAACTGCATAGCCTGTATGCAATCGAAGGCTATTAGAAGACCTACTAAAAGACCTATTCAGGACCCCCCTAGGGTTTTAGATATCCTAGAGGGAGATATGGTTAAAATCGAACCTATACCACATAATAAGAAGGCCCTAGTCCTTATCCTTATTAATCGAAAATCCCGGTATAAATAGTGCTTTTTATTAGCTAATAAAGAAGGTTAGACCCTTTATACTACTATTAAGGGCTTCTTTAAGGCCCTAAAAAACCGATATAACGCGTATCCTAGGCACCTTCACTTCGACGGAGGTACTGAAATCAACAACGAACTTTAGTCTTGGTTATCTTCTAAGGGAATTTGCTTTAGCACCTCTTGCCCCTATATTTACGAACAGAATAGGCTAGTTAAGAGGGCTATTAGGGTTATCCTAGACCGGCTTAGAGCTATACTTCAGTGGTCTAAGCTGCCTTTATATCTATAGTCTTATATCCTTCTAGCTATAGTAGACTTAGTTAACATCACCGCTAATACAACTAAGCCCCTAACCCCTAAGCAGCTATTGCTAGCTAACTTAGAGCCTAAGACTATCTATAAGCCTGACTTCTTGAAAATTAGGGCTATAGGGTCTTATTATAAGGTTCTAATACCTCCGGAGCAGAGATTAAAGCTTTAGAAGCTAGCCCCTAGGACTATCCCTAGCCAGCTGCTTACTACTCTAGGTTCCAGCGTTTATCTTGTTTATATACCCTCTAAAAGGTTAGTCATTAAGACTAGCTTTATTAAGATTATAGAGGATATAGGCTCTGTAGGGTCCCCTAAGCCTTTAGGGAGCTATCCTTTAGAGGGAGAAGCCAATATCTCACGAGATCTAGAGGTTCAGGATAGCTATCCAAAGCCTCTAGCGCCCCCAGCGCCCACAGCGCCTGCAGCGCCCGCCGCGCCTATAACAACACCGCCCGGGACAACCGCTGCAACGCCTATAACGCCTCCAGCGCTACCCCTAGAGAGCCCAAGCTCTAGCGCCCCTAATAAGGGTGCTATTAAAAAACCGTTTTTAGATTCGGATTCTTTAATCAACCCTAATTCTATAGATATTAATAATTTCAACTTATCTTCCTTCGTTAAGGAGATATGCTTTAAGGCACAATAAAAGGCTAAATCATTATCTAATAACAACAATCCGGATACCCCTAAGACCTGGAAACAAGCTTTAAAAAGCAAGGATAGCCAAAAATAGGTTAATGCTACTTTTAGCGAATTTAAGCAGCTACTAGCTGCTAGAACTTTTAAATTTATAGGGATAGACTAAATTCCTAAGGGCCGAAAAGTTCTAAAGAATAGGCTTGTTTATAAGCTTAAAAAGGATAAAGAAAATAATCCTATAAAACACAAGGCCTAACTCGTTGCAAAAGGCTTTATGCAGATAGAAGGTCAGGATTATATTAAGACCTACGCTACTACTAGCATCCCCCCTAGTTAGCGGATTTTACTAGCCCTAGCGGCTTGTAATAACTGGGAAGTTAAACAGGTTGACTTTATAGGGGCCTTCCTAAATAGCTTGCTAAAAGAAGCTATCTATATGCAGATCCCTGATGGATTCGTTGAATTTGCTAAAGCTACTACGCCTGAAATAGCTAAATTACTTAAGAAATATGGCTATAATCCCTCTTAAAAGCAGGTTATTTTCCTTTAAAAAGCTTTATATAGATTAAAACAGAGCTCTAGAGAGTGGCAGCAGGCCCTAAAGGAACTTCTTCGAAAATTAGGCTTCTACCCCCTTATATCTAACCCTGCTGTCTTCTTTAACCTAACTACATCTATATATATAGTGACTTATATAGATAACTATCTTCTAATAGGACCGGATCTAGCTTATATTAACAAGCTAAAGAAGCTATTATATAAAGCTTACCCTATAGAAGATCGTGGGCCAGCTGAATTTTTCCTAGGCGTTCAAATCACTAGAAATCAAAAGAAAGGGACCCTAACTATTCACCAGTCCTAGTACATTTCTAAAGCCCTAGAGAGATTTAATATAAAAGATGCTAGGCCTGCTAAAATTCCTCTTTAACCCGGAATTATAAAGCAGGCAGCCAACCACCTAACTAAACCTCTTTCCTCCTCTGATCACAAGCTATATTAGAGTATTATAGGGACTATTATGTATTTAATGCTCCTTACAAGGCCCGATATTGCTTTTCCGGTTTAGTGGCTATTAACAGCGTTAGCTAAGCCTTATATAGAGCATTTAAATGCCTCTAAACATCTGCTTAGATACCTTCTAGGCTCTATAAGTTATTCTATAACTTATAGAAGGTCTAAGAACGCTAAAGCTTCTACAACCCTTATTAGCTTCTGTGATAGCGACTTCGCGGGAGATAAGTCCTCTAAATTAACCTATGCTTATCTCTATAAGCTAGCTAAAGGACCTATTAGCTAGAAATCAAAGAAAGCAACTACGATAGCTTTATCGACATTAGAGGCCGAATTAGATGCTCTATGTGAAGCTATTAGGGAGCTAGAGTGGCTTTATAGCCTTTTTAAGGAAATTAAGCTACCTATAGCACCTCCTGTTCTGATTTTTAGTGATAACTAAGGCGCTATAACAACCGCTAATAACCCTACTCTTCACAGTAGAATAAAGCATACCCTACTAAAATTTAACTATACTAGAGAAAAGGTATAGAAGGGTATAGCTAAGGTTATCTATATTAATACTAAAGAGATGCCTACGGATGGCTTAACTAAGCCCCTGCCTAACGATAAATTTTAACAATTTATTTAACTATTAGGTCTTACGAACACAAAGGCCTAGTTTTAAAGAAAAACAACTAAAAAGTCGAAAAACCTAAAATCAATAAAAACACTGGAATTCCGTTGAAAAGTTATTAATATTAGTTGAAAAGTTATTAGATTATTATTGGATTTATTATTAAATTTTATTGTTAACTTAGATATCTATTAAAGAGCTAAGTTTAGGTATTGAATTAGTTAACTCATACTTTTCTAGAGGGAGTGTTAAAATTATGCTATTTATAGCACTATTTTATAGGCCCACTAGTTGCCTAGTTGCGTTGTTGCAACGTTGGTTACGAGGCGTTGCCTGCAGCGTTGCCTGCAGCGTTGTTAGCTGCGGCCAGCTTTGGCTGTGACCTGCGCTCCTGCACATAACTAACCCACAGGCTTGTATAACTAAGCTGACTAGGCTACCCTATAGGGAAGCTAAAATCGACTGTAACTAGGGAACTAGTAGTTGTATAAAAGGCTGACTTATACTGTTCGAATCCTTGATTTTTTCTGGATTTAATAATGTATTTTATTTATAGGGTTGCTTATTAGATTGCTTAGTTAGTGCACGTGGGTGGCTAGATTATATGGTCGTGAGTCGATTTTTTACTTTTCATATACAAATGAATTTTGCGGAAAATAAAAAATAGCTCCTAAGGCCTGGCTAGCGACCCCCTTCTGTCGATATAGTTGGTAGGTCTATAAGGGGACTTAGAAAATCCTCTTATTGCTCATTAGATCGTTTGTCTAGCTAGAAATCTACTATATTTAACTATTAACGCTCTATATCTTGAAGAATCGTTGTATTATAGTGAATCTAGAAGCCGCCGCGTTGGAATCTACTAGGGAGGTCTTCCTATCCCTCTAGCTAGATTCCCCTTCCATTTTCAATAGGTGCCCCTCGAGGTCTAAAAGTGGGTCTGCGGTATGCGCGGGCAGAAACGGACCGGAGAAGATTCTCTGCGAAAATTTTCTTAACACTAAAAATAGCGGATAGGAATCGTAGGTTATAGATATTATAGAACGTGTAACGCAACGCAACGTAATGTATAGTGCGTGTAACGTAGTGTAATAGGTTAAAAAGCCTAGTATAGATATACTAGATATTTAATAATATATAAAAGGATGCAGCGTATCTACTATTATAGATAATATCAAATATAACGGTCGTAGTAGTAAATAGGATCACTAAAAAGAGGTTATAGTTATAACTAGATAGTTATAGTTATAATGTGGTGGTTGCAGGTGCGGCTATAAATGAATTTAACACCAAGGGTCTGATGTTACGATGCGTGATGCTAGCAGATAAAAAGCTTCGAAAGCTAGCGATTTCCTTCGTAATCTAAGAGCCCATAGGTCTAGTAGAGAGTAACTAGTACCCAAAATTAAGCACTAATCGCAGTAGAATAACGCAGTAATATAGTAATCTTTAGGCCTTCCAGGCTTATAACCTATTGAAAATAGAAGGGAATCTGTACTAGAGGGATAGGAAGACCTCCCTAGTAGATTCAACGCGGCGGCTTCTAGATTTACTATAATACGACGATTCTTTAAGATATAGGGCGTTGATAGTTGAATATAGTAGATTTCTAGCTAGACGAACAATCTAATAAGCAATGAGAGGATTTTCTAAGTTCCCCTTATAGACCTACTGACCATATTAATGGAAGGGGGTCGCTAGCCGGGCCTTAGGAGCTATTTTTTATTTTCCATAAAATTCATTTATATATAAAAAGTAAAAAATCAACTTATGACCATATAATCTAGCCACCCACGTGCACTAACTAAGCAATCTAATAAGCAACCCTATAAATAAAATATACTATAAAATCCGGAAAAAATCAAGGATTTAAACAGTATACATCAGCCTTTTATACAACTACTAGTTCCCTAGTTACAGTCGATTTTAGCTTCCCTATAGGGTAGCCTAGTCGGCTTAGTCATACAAGCCTGTGGGTTGGTTGTGTGCAGGAACGCAGGTCATAGCCAAAGCTGTTGATCAAGACCAACAACGCTGCAGGCAACGCCTTGCAACCAACGTTGCAACAACGCAACTAGGCAACTAGTGGGCCTATAAAATAGTGCTATAAATAGCATAATTTTAACAACTAGCCCTAGCGGCTTGTAATAACTGGGAAGTTAAATAGGTTAATTTTATAGGGGCATTCTTAAATAGCTTATTAAAAGAAGCTATTTATATGCAGATCCCTAATGGATTCATTGAATTTGCCAAAGCTACTTCGCCTAAAATAGCTAAATTACTTAAGAAATACGGCTATAATCCCTCTTAAAAGCAGGTTATTTTCCTTCAAAAAGCTTTATATAGATTAAAACAGAGCTCTAGAGAGTGGCAGCAGGCCCTAAAGGAACTTCTTTAAAAATTAGGCTTCCACCCCCTTATATCTAACCTAGCTATCTTCTTTAATCCAACTATATCTACATATATAGCGACCTATGTAGATGACTGTCTTCTAATAGGACCGGATCTAGCTTATATCAATAAGCTAAAGAAGCTATTACACAAAGCTTACCCTATAGAAGATCGTAGGCTAGCTAAATTTTTCCTAGGCGTTTAAATCACTAGAAATCGAAAGAAAGGGACCCTAACTATTCACTAATCCCAGTACATTTCTGAGGCCCTAGAGAGATTCAACATAAAAGATACTAGGCCTACTAAAATTCCCCTATAACCCGGAATTATTAAACAGGCAGCCCACCTTACTAAACCTCTTTCCCCCTCCGATCACAAGCTATATTAGAGCATTATAGGGATTATTATATACCTAATGCTCCTTACAAGGCCTGATATTACTTTTCTAGTTTAGTGGCTTTTAATAGCGCTATCTAAGCCTTATATAGAGCACTTAAATACTGCTAAACATCTGCTTAGATACCTTCTAGGCTCTATAAGTTATTCTATAACTTATAGAAGGTCTAAACACGCTACTAAGGCTTCTACAACCCTTATTAGCTTCTATAATAGCGACTTCGCGGGTAATAAGTCCTCTAAATTAACCTATACTTATCTCTATAAGCTAGCTAAAGGACCTATTAGCTAGAAATCAAAGAAAGTAACTATAATAGCTTTATTAATATTAGAGGCTGAATTAGATGCTCTATGTAAAGCTATTAGGGAGCTAGAGTAGCTCTATAGCCTTTTTAAGGAAATTAAGCTACCTATAGCACCTCCTATTCTGATTTTTAGTGATAACTAAGGCGCTATTATAACCGCTAATAACCCTACTCTTTATAGTAGAACAAAGTATACCCTACTAAAATTCAACTATACTAGAGAAAAGGTATAGAAGGGTATAGCTAAGGTTATCTATATTAACACTAAAGAGATACCTACAGATAGCTTAACTAAGCCCCTGCCTAATAATAAATTTCAACAATTTATTTAACTATTAGGTCTTACGAACACAAAGGCCTAGTTTTAAAGAAAACCAACTAAAAAGTCAAAAAATCTTAAAATCAACAAAAACACTAGAATTCTGTTAAAAAGTTATTAATTTTAGTTAAAAAGTTATTAGATTTATTATTAAATTTATAGTTAACTTAGATATCTATTAAAGAGCTAAGTTTAGGTATTAAATTAGTTACCTCATACTTTTCTAGAGGGAGTGTTAAAATTATGCTATTTATAGCACTATTTTATAGGCCCACTAGTTGCCTAGTTACGTTGTTGCAACGTTGGTTACGAGGCGTTGCCTGCAGCGTTATTAGCTGCGGCCAGCTTTAGCTGTGACCTGCGTTCACAACCAACCCACAGGCTTATATAACTAAGCTAACTAGGCTACCCTATAGGGAAGCTAAAATTAACTGTAACTAGGGAACTAGTAGTTATATAAAAGGCTAACTTATACTATTTAAATCCTTAATTTTTTCTGGATTTAATGATGTATTTTATTTATAGGGTTGCTTATTAGATTGCTTAGTTAGTGCACGTGGGTGGCTAGATTATATAGTCGTGAGTCGATTTTTTACTTTTTATATATAAATAAATTTTGCGGAAAATAAAAAATAGCTCCTAAGGCCTGGCTAGCGACCCCCTTCTGTTAATATAGTTAGTAGGTCTATAAGGGGACTTAGAAAATCCTCTTATTGCTCGTTAGATCGTTTATCTAGCTAGAAATCTACTATATTTAACTATTAACGCCCTATATCTTGAAGAATCGTCGTATTATAGTGAATCTAGAAGCCGCCGCGTTGAATCTACTAGGGAGGTCTTCCTATCCCTCTAGTACAGATTCCCTTCCATTTTCAATAAATACTTAGTATAAACTATTAACTACTATATAGATCTTTAAGGATTATACCTTACTTACCTACCTCTTACCTATACCTAAATAGGGTATAATAATTATAATAATATATATATAGAGTACTCTTTACTCTCTTCTCTTTTTAATATAGGAAATAATAACTTACTAGTAAGCTACTTAGAGCTAGCTAGGGGTTTAGAAAGATCTTTATAGGCTATACTAAGGCCTAGAAGGGAATTTAGTATAAGAGTACTAATAATATAAAGCTTATACTTAGAAGTTATTAAGCCCTCCTAAGAGCTTACCTTCTCCTTAGCTTAAGCCTATATATATAAGAATATATTAATTAAAATATAAAGATAGTTAATAAAAGTATATTATAAGGGAATAAAAAAGGAGCTTATAATTAGAAGATTATAAGAGCTTTTACCTATAGGGAATACTTACTTTTACCTTACTATAATCTTATAGTATATAATACTATAAAAATATTAATAGTATAGATTAATTAAAGTTATAATAACCTTAACTTTAATTAGAGGGTATATTACCTAGGGTAGTGTACTATATTATAAGTTATAATATCTTATACTAGTATATATAGGAATATAAGAAGAAGTAATCTATATTATATAGGTTAGAGTACTATAATAGGTAGTCTAGTAATCCTCTTATAAAAGGGATGCTTTTATTCTCTTTTTTATATAATAGTAATAGTTAATTTAATCTTCTTTATAATTATCTCTTAGGGGGTCCTCTTATATTAATCCAGTGAGAGTCCTATTTGTTGCGTCACGTGATCGTGCGACAACTTGCTTGCCCCCGCCACGTCCGTCGTCCGTCAACCCTCTCTACCCCACCATCTTTGGATCTTTGGAGCTGAAGCTTGATTTCCTCGTTCTCTCAACAATACATGACGTCCGCTTCAAACAACTTGTACCTCGATCCAATCCACATCATTCATCATGGGTGTTACCAAGACTACTCTCAAGGAGGGCTCCGGCGCTCAGCCCACCAACGGCAAGACTGTCACCATCGAGTACACTGGCTGGCTCAAGGACGAGTCTAAGCCCGAGAACAAGGGAGACAAGTACGTCAAGCTGACACGGCCAGGATTTGGCTCTCGATAACCCCATCTCTTGTAATAACTTGACTGACAGAGGACTTCACTTGCAGGTTCGATTCGTCCGTCGGCCGTGGCGATTTTGTCGTCAAGATTGGCGTTGGTCAGGTCATCAAGGGTATGCGGAAACATCACAATTACGATTTGGAACCGGAACTGGAATTCGAATTGATTAGAAGTCAATCGCTAACGTACATATGCAGGCTGGGACGAAGGGGTTACCCAGATGAAGGTTGGCGAGAAGGCTACCCTTGACATCTCCCCCGACTACGGATACGGTGCCCGGTGAGCTTCGAGACAGCACATATGTAGCTAGCCTTGTCAGACTAACAAAGGATGCTATAGCGGCTTCCCTGGCCACATTCCCCCGAACTCCTCACTCATCTTGTGAGTCAACATTTTCTCGGCCAATTCCGTTGTTTTCATCCCCTTCTAACATGCTCTTAGCGATGTTGAGTTGAAGAAGGTTGCTTAGATTAACAGAAGTCTAAACATGAAGGTGTTGAGCGATGCTTGTGCGGGCGAAGCGAGATAGATTCCATCTAGAGATCCATTAGCAAAATGAATGCGCCTCGCGCCTCGGAGTTCAGCTCAACTTACCACAAACATGCCAGCTTTTTTTCCTGATATCGTAGAATATCGTCCTTGAACATACCGCCTGGGTTTGAGTCCCAGCTTAGCATGTCCATGGCGCGCGAATTTCTCAATAGCGAAGGATATTCAAGACATGTTATGCAATTTTCGGGTACGACACCTTACCATTGCAAATGGTCAATGAGCCACGAATTGGCACTAGACGAGTGCAACGACACATTGGGTTTACAAGGTGCTTGTATTCAAATCGTCGACTGACCGTGACTGCAGATACCAGGCCCTTAAGAAGAGATGTGGAAAACAAAATGTACCTGATGATCTGATTGGCAATCCTGAAATGGCAGATGGCGGATCAATCTGTAGGCCCAAACAACCCAACGAAGTTTGCACTTGGCAACATTCCCAACAGTATCAAAGCCTTGTTTACTCCGCAGCGCAGTGGTTAGTTGTGGAACTTTACCGTTGTCTCCGTCCTATTTTCCGAATATATGGGAGGTCGTCCATTCCCTGACACGCGAAACTGACTCAATGAACTGAGACAAAGGGGTCGCGAAAGCATGCCAACGAGAGAGACGGGTTTGGAAGGAACTCCTGGCGGTTGCACCGCCGACTCCAGCGTGAAAACTTCCAAGATCAGTGCCAACGGGTTCGGGAGCTCATTGTACGAGGTATATCGCGAAAAGAAGGGCAGAGATAGTCGGGACGTGGATTTGGGCCTCATCAAATTTTCAGACGAGAGATCCGATCGGGCATCAAAGCACTTTCAAACCGCTTGGCTGATGACACGATCCACGATAATACAGCTTGGCAGCATCTGTGCAACCACAAAAATGAGATCGGCACATCTAGATCACTCTGCAAACCAACTACTGGCGCCGCGATAGCCTGCCGACATGGCAGTCTACTACTTACACGAGCGAGGACTTGCTCTTTCCCTTGTCCCAAAAGCAACGCCGGAATGGAAAACATGGGGTCGGTCCATGTGGCATCATGTCCAAAATTACATGATGGCCAAATTACGTCATGTGCTCTGGAAACACACGTCGAGAGAAGCTTGGGCATTCGGATGCATTGTTGGGAGATGTACATCTTCTGAATGCCGCGAGAATGTTTGTTTAGATTGGGCAAGGGACACGCCATGCACTCCACAGACCATACTGGCCGCGGCATTGTTAAAAACTGCAGCGAGGGAGGATGCTGGATTTGATGAAGCGAACGAGGACAGCGGGTCCGACAACGTATCAGATTCGAGGCAACTTTATTCAAGCGGGCATAATTCGTAGCATTAGTGTCAAAGGTAGGGGTAAAAACGGTTGGTGAAAAGCGTTCAATTCAATCGATCAGTGGTGCAGATAGCAACCCGACTTTTATACCTGAAAGGTACACAGTGCGCTATGGTACTATCTAGCCAAGTTAGGTACTTCTGATATATCGTATCCACTGTTGTCTTGAGGAGGGTCTTATCTTTGTTAATGCGGTTGATGCAGCGTTATTAGAGCCCTCACCCTGACACACACCCCTAGCTAATAATCTGAATGAAGCTGTAAGTTATATGGGTTAAGTGGGATCTCGATCGATCTCTCTGGTGTTTTCGGATATTCAGGTATCGATCGTAGCCTAATTCTCTGATAGAAATCCCCATGCATCAGGCCTGATAAAGGCTTCGTAAAGCCGTCGGCAGGTATCTCGGAAGTCTTCATCTAATTGACCTGTTGAAATAATGCTATTTATAGCACTATTTTATAGGCCCACTAGTTGCCTAGTTGCGTTGTTGCAACGTTGGTTACAAAGCGTTGCTTGCAGCGTTGCTTGCAGCGTTGCCTGCAGCGTTGTTGGCTGTGACCTGCGTTGTGCCCACAACCAACCCACAGGCTTGTATGACTAAGCCGACTAGGTTACCCTACAAGGAAGCTAAAATCGACTGTAACTAGGGAACTAGTAGTTATATAAAAGGCTGACGTATACTATTTGAATCCTTGATTTTTTCTGGATTTTATGGTATATTTTATTAATAGGGTTGTATATTAAAGTGCTTAGTTAGGCCACGTAGGCAGCTAAAATACGAAAATTTATTAAACATAGACGGGAAGCGGAGGAACCATATGGGCTGCTAAAACCGTCGACAACTGGTTCTCGTGCCACGCCCCACCTTTTCTGGGTACCGGATTCCTCCAAGCAAAAAAAAAAAGGTAGGGCGTGGCACGAGTCGCTAAGCGGCTCATGCTTTTTTCCCCCAAATGCATCCACAACGGGGTGGACGAGATGGCGGAACACCACGGGAAATCAGGGCGTGTAAATCCATAATGCGTACCGAGACAGCAAGCGATAAAGGGGTTTTGTTTGAAAAAGTGACTTGCTTTCGTGTTTGTTGTTCCCCGTTGGCCACGAACCATGTCTCTGACGGAGATGACCTCTGGCGTAAAAAAGGGGGGGGGGGGTTTGCGTTTCGAACCACGAGCGGATGGTCGGATGGCGGGAACTTGGAACCCTTTCGGGAAGCTTTGAAATGTTGAAAATCGAGGCCTGCCCCAATGAGCTTCGAATGTTCTGGACACGGCGGGCATGGGCTGGTACGGTCGACCCATTGGCGCCTCGATCAAAAGGGAAACGATGGACTACATGTACAGTACGGACTACGAAGGAAGAGAAGCAGAAACTTGATTCATCGAGATGAGCCCATTGTCCAAGGGGTCGCTGCCACTTGTTGGCGATTTTGGAACAATGAAAAAAACGACTTTTTTTTTTTACCCATCGAACCCCTTCCCCTTTCTGCCCCCCCCCCCTCCCGCCTGGGTTGTGACATGGTTTCGATGTAATCGAGATTGGATCAATGTCAACACCCATATCATGTATAATGAGAGAAATATACACATGGCTCAAGCTCAGTTGGTTGTTTGAGAAAGCACTGCTTTGTCAGCAGTGACTTGTGTGTCTGCAAATAACTCCCCGTTCCGTCAGCGTTGTTCTGCAATTTGGCTTCATCCGCCAGACCGCCTTCGTTTCAGAATTTTTTTTTTTTTTTTTCGAATTCTAGCTAACAACCCATTTTTATTCTTCTAGGCTAAGAGTGGGAGGGCGAAAGGTACATATTCCCCTGTGCTAATTCTTTTTTTCCCATCATTATGCATCCCGGAAAGTTTGTGCGCCAGCATCGGTGGCATCGGCGCCGTGCCGCGCCGTGCAATGCGAGCATGATGTGATGTTTTTGCTGATGGTCTGGTTCCGGTTCAGTCAAACTCGGTACTTTCGATGGAACCTTGCCCACTGTGGCTGCGTCGCCCACAGCGGCTGCGTCCACTCCCTTCCCGGCCCCCGTTCCGTCGCACCTGCCCATATTTTGCTGCTTTCCCGTCCATGCTCCCTTACAGTGCAACAAGACGAACCCAGCAAGATCAACGACCCAGGCTTTCCCAGCCCGGCACACCCAGCACACGTCACGTCTCTTGCAACATGCATGAGTATTCATGCTCCCTCATTGCGTAATTAGTAAAGAAGAACATTCTTCCACTGGGCGGATGGTAACGTGTCTGAACTTGTGTACATAACATCCGTAAACGCCCGCAATCCAGAAAAACCCACCTTTCAACCAGCCCACCAAATCGGCCGAGCAGGAGGGGGGGGGGGGCGGGCGAGGAGGGAGAAGGAAGAAAATGTGGAGAAGAAAATAAATTTAGACTTTCCGCTCGCACTACGCCATGAATGAGCCCGTCGTTCATAGCGCATTCGGACTCTGCCGACGTGGCGTGGCGGCTAGTGACTCCGTACCTGCGTGTCCAATCCTTCCTCGGGCTAATGAGCACGCTGGGCTGACGGGCTAGCGCCCTGCGCTTTGATCCGAGCAAAAAAGTCTCCATCGATGCGTGAAATTTTTGTCTTCTTGGGGAGGGAAAATAAGTTTGATGCGGCGGGTACAGCTGTCTCCGTGGTTTCGTACGTGTCTACGGATTACGAATAAGAGAAACATGACTAGTTGCCCTGTGGCCTCCGAGCTTGGCTTGCATGTACTCCGTACATACATACACGCTTGTGTCGTCTTCCCGTGCCCAACGGCCTGGCCATTCTGTGTCACCTCTCCTAACCAAACGTGGGGGCATGCATGTATGGGCAGCATGGCTGAGCTCGGCCCCAGCACTCGGCCCCAGCACTCGGCCCCCAGCACGGTGCACCAGCACGGTGCACCAGGTGGATATGGGATGGGCAGGTCGACAGACAGTCATGCAGTCGGCAGAAAATAGAAAGACAGTACAGTCACTTGCCGTAGACGAGTAGAGCAAAGTGTTCTTGTGTGGGGATAGTAGTTATTGCATTCCGAGCTGCCCATGTCTGGCATCGTGTGCTCTTCTTTTGTGACTATCCATACAGTCTTGCCCATCATCTATCTGGTTGGCAGCCTCCGTGTCAACCCCCAATATTGGGAGCATGGTGCGGCCGGACTCTCCCGAGAGAGCCTGAGAGACAGGGAAGAAAAACGGTTGAGAAAAATGTAACAGGGCAGTTGACCAATGGTCTCATCTTGATCCGCCCGTTGCGCCTTGCATTCTTTGTAACAAACCCCAAATTCCAGTTCTGTGCCAGCCCCCCGCCTTTTTTTTTTTCGTGCTCGGCCAGATATCCGCTAATTCAACTACCGTAGTATTCCTCAGTTGAGCCCAGAATGCTCCCATGTCATGCCTGTAGTTGTAGCAGAGTAAAACAGTTTGTGTGACATCAACTCCAGCCTAATGTGTAATACAATATACCTCATATGGGCCGTCATGTTCCCACTTCCCCAGTAGTCGAACAGACACATAATGAATATGAGACAAGAGAAGAAAAAAAGCAAGAAAAAAAATTGAAAGGGCACAGACGTATTGGATTTTTTTTTGGTGGTCGATATGCATCGCTCCGTGTCATGCCGATTCTTGATATAACAGTCAATGAGAAAAAGGAAGATGAATGAGAATGAGTAGCTTGGTCAGCTAATGGACAGGCCACACCCCCTTTGGTGGCTGTCAAGTCGTACGGCGTAAAAGTGTGATTGAGTTGAGTTTCGTGATATGAAGAGAGGAAAAGTCGTCAATATGGTGGTGATAGATGGCTGGCTGCCTTAATATGATCGTCGTCGCTGCAGTCTGACATGCTCGAACGAGATGGCATACGCCTTCAATTCTTGTTTTGCGGTATCCGACAAGTGCCTGGGTTCGCCCGTTGTTGAGGTGCTCTGCATAGAGCAGAGGCTGCTGTGTGAGCTTGACGGGCTGAGGTTGCGAGTAAAGGTCGAGTCCGAGGTCGACGAATAGGAGATGGAGGCCGTGTAGCTACTACTCGAAGGTTGGCTTCGGATGGGACCAGTCCCGTAAGGCTGGGCGTTGCCGAAGTCGTAGGCTGGAGACAGGTAGAACTTGGGCTTCGATGTAGCGGACGGTGACGGAGGACCAGACCATGGGAATCCAGAGGGAGCGAAGCCTGGTGAACTAGCTTGGGAGCTTGGTGTCGAGCCCTTCTCTTGGTCCGCCAGTCTGCAAGACTCAGAGCAGTATGCCGCACCGTCTGATTGTACCTGCTTGTCGCAAGCAAGGCAGAATTGGTGTGCCCAGAGGTTGAAAGCCATTGTAGCTAAACGTGGTGATTGTGTGGTATGATTTGGTGAGCAATCAAGGAAGCGGAAGCGAGACCAAGAGGCTGTCCGTAAAAGAGCCGGGCACAACGCTTGATTATCTAGTCGGTGAGTTGAATGCGTGACCGTTGCAGGGCTTTTACGAGACCAGGAACGAGCTGATCAGCTCGTGGTGGGGAGCGGATGTCGAGATCGTGAGTCAACTCGAGCGAAACCGGGCCGGGCTGACTGGTGTGTTGGTAGAAGTGGAGAGTGCAAGAAGAGGAAGCTCAATGGGAATTTTCGGATCCAACAACTTGATGATGTGAGATCGACCAAGAGGATAACACCAGCCAGAAAGATTGGATTTTGAAGGAGGATGAGGCAGGCCAGGGATTGAGACCGGGAAAAAAACCAAAAAAATTGAAGCGAGTTGGAGAGGAATGTCGGAGGCGGATGAGGGCAGAATATGTATGTATATACGTGTTGACTTGGACATAGTGAGAGTGGGATGATGGGGAGGGGTGTGGCAGTGGGAGTGGGAAGGGTGTGAGGACAGACCAGACAGACAAATCCGACACAGCACGGGGCGTGCGAAGAGCTGGGCGTCGTGGGTGTGTGGCTCTTCTCAAATGCTCATTGGATGTAGTGTGGTTAATGGTGTGTGAGCAAGCCGCTCATGTTCAGTCTGCAAGTGCAGCCAGGCCGTCCAGTGTTTGGGACCGCTGGAGCAGCCTGTGCCATGGTGCCATGGTGCCATGGTGACCGTAGTGGCCCGTTAAAGGCAGTGGGCAGTACCCGGATGACCACTTTTTTTTTTTTTAGCGAGACAGTACGCTCCTAAGCAGACAAGCTCGCGTCCAGCACAAATCCACGAGCAGTGGTACAACCCACTGTACCTGCCCTCGCCATGGTGCTAGTGGATGGTTTAACGTTAAGAGCTTCATGCCCGCCCCTACCAGCCCCTATCAATCGGTTCAAGCGTTATTAAGGCGTCTGGGGGACCATGGAAGGGGGAAAAAAATATGGTCGGGGCGAGGCAAGGGCCGCAAGGCCGACAGGATTGACCCGGGCGGGGTAGTCTTAGCCGTGAAGGCATTTGCATCTAACCAGGTGGTGTGAAAATTACACGAGGCCATCGTCGGTTGGAATTCGTTATCGTAAGAGACGATTCATGGTTAGATTGAATCTATGCCTCTACGGAGCATATCTTAGATGTATAAATAAATTAAGTGAAAAGCGTATAGTATCATAGATTATGAAATTGATAAGTATATGATCTATGTTTCAATTTGGCTCAAAATACAACTAATTATAAATAATTCATGCTCTCACGCATCCCATCCCACAGATCCCACAGACGTCTGTGGTTGGAGGCCTGGTAGTCAGTTGATCAAGGCACACCTTCTAATTGTCGAGCCTGCGCCTGCGCCTGCGCCTGCACCTGCACCTGAGCTTGGGCAAGACGGGATGATGGCGAGAGACCTGACAGCGCAGCCAAGCCGTTGATGGCCTAAGCAACTCTTGCACTGGTACTCCGTACTCTGCGCGCGCATCTGGCTTAAGCTCACCCCCTCACCCCCTCGCCCCCTCGCCCCCTCACCCCCTCGCCCCCTGAACCACCGAATGACATGACGGCACTTGGTCCTGAGCCCTGAGCATCGCGCGGTGCACTTTTCCATTTGCATCCCCCAGCGATTTGCCTGCTTGCCTGCTTGCCTGGCCAATCAGCGGCCTCGTTCACTACCATGATTAAGGCGCCGGTCACTACGGACAGACGAGACGTAGTGGAGGACCAGGCGGCATCGTCGTACTACCGCAAATGCACGGTACTTGTCATTCTTTTCGCGGCTTCACATTGTCAATTCATTCGCCTGGTCAATCTCGTCTCCGGAATTCTGACGCAAAACATGAAATGAAGCACGAGCTCCATGAATGAAAGAAAAAATGATGCCATCGTGGAGCTCGAATGAGGTGACTCAAAGAGGTCTAGCTAGTGCGAGCTCGCATGGAGCAGCTCTTGGCTATTACCTGCCAAGGTTCGTGACGGGCTCCATTTTGGCAGCTTCTCTTCTCGTCACGAGCACCAGCAGCGACATCGGTCGGGCCTGACTGGGGGAGTGATTCAAGAAATGTCGTAACGCCAGTCTGGATGCCAATATTCTGTTCTCTTGGATGTCCACTTGGATCCTCATTTGTTGGATAAAGGCAGCCTTGGGTGCTTGGCCAAACAACCACTCCATAAGGGCATGAATGAATGAATGAATCCGTGTGGCTCGTCCCGCGCTTGCCTGCAGGAAATCTGCTCAAAGGACATTCAAAATTGTGAGAAGCGAACCAGAGACCTGTGAATTGGCTGGGAAAGCAGCGAGGCTACGAGGATTATTCCTGGTTACGTGCATCTAGGCTCAAATTGCGCCTTTGTCTGATTACTGATGTTTTTTTAAAAAAAAAATGATTCTCAAGATGGAGGGGAAACCACCCATGTCTGCTCATGATCCGAGACACAAAGAAAACAAAACCACCCTTTGGGAATGCTCAAACTGCTGCAGTGCTCCACTCCGACTGCTGCCCTGTCGCTTCACGTTGGACGTTTCAAGACAAAGCTGAGGCATCTTGGCCACGGCCGTACGGACGTAGAATGACGCGCAAGCCACTCCGGCGCATCTTCACCCAGTCGCCCAGTCCAGCCTAGTTGCGTTACAGCCTGGTGGTCCCGTCCTTGTCTGCTGTCCTTGCCTGCTGCCTGCTGCCCTTGCCTGCTGCCCCTTGCCTGCTGCCCTTGTCTGCTTGCCCTTGCGAACGGGACTCTTAGCATGCCGCCGCCCCGCAATTCGCTCGCTTGTCTTTGCATCCTGGGTATCTATCAGGTTATCAGGTGCGGAACGAGATTTCTGTTCCACCCTCCGAAACCACCTCTCTCCTCTCTCAAAACATCCCCACTCTTCCCCGTTGTGCGTTGTTCTGCCTGTGCATTGCGTGATGGTTGGGCCATCATCGAACCTGGTGAGGTAATCCTGCGTGAGTGACGACATTCGCTCCATTGCGATGGATGGCTTTCTGGCATGATAGAACCATCTCGCAGACAAAGGTGTGTGTTGTCATCCGAGATGCAAAGGCTGGTTTGCTCGTCATCGTGGGCACCATCTACGACATGGCAAACAAAACACTTTTTTTTCTTCTTCTTATTATGTAGTGCCAGGGCCGGAAACTGATCTGATTTGCCAATGTGGGTATTATTCCGAGCATGGCACATGGGAACGCAAAGGACAAAAAGAAAAACAAGGGTCTGATGCCAAGAAGGCATGATGTTCTGCAACGACGTGGTGTTCGGTCTCTGGCTGCACCATCATGTTTCCTCTTTTCTACGAGTCAACTCAGGATGACAAAGAGTGAAGGTGCCGCCAGGCTCATTTGCGGACGGTATGCACGCTGCGAGAGCCAAGCCAAGCAAGCAAGCCACTCTGGCGTTACACTCACTCATACTAGCCATGCCATCCCCCATGAATCCCTCTCAAGCATCGGTCTCTTCTCCATGATGATATGAGTACGCACTACGGATTACTCGGCGTTAAAATCAGTGTTATCAGTTCAAGGAATCCTCCCTTCGACGAGTTCAACTGCCCACAATCAGGGGCGGCGCCTGTGGAGCTGGAGATGAAGTTCCGAGAGAGGACAAGTTCGTCGTCGCCTTCTCATGCAATGCAACGCTCTCGTCCTATTGCACCTGCAGCGGCCTCCGTCTTCATGCACACCTCGATTGGTCGATTTATCGATTTATCATGGTTGCCGCCATGCATCCCAACCCCTTCCCCTCCCCTCAAGAAAATCGTCGTTGAAAGCCGGATGCTGTTTCGTCATGGGCTCCATCGCGTCTGTCTCATAGGCCGCGGATTTTTCGCAAGCCTTTCTTTGATTACTGAGACCAATGGCTCATTCTGGCATGCCGACGACTATTTAGGGATTATTCTGTCTGTTTGTTTGTTTTTCTCGAAACGAGAGTTGAGACATGACTAACTTGAATCATGGGTCGCCAGCCTCACTTGTTCCGGAAGTCGGTCGCCTGGTACCACCCTCCCCAACTTCGCTCTTCGGGCTCTAGCAATTCTAGCGTGAACTTGGCGCCTGTGTTTATGGCCCCCATCTGCCCGTGAAGGCGAAAGCGCCAGTTCCGCCAGAAGCGTCAACGACTGCAGACTTTGAAGCAGTGTCCATGTGGTCCAGGTCGTCGTCGTGTGGCTGCCATTGCAGCAGCCATTCCCATTCTCCTTTGTTCCACACCATTTCTGGGGTAGTTAGTATTCGCTTAAGAAAATCCTGAGCACCATGAGCACCATGAGCACCATCTCGCTACCCTTGATCAATACTCTCCACCTTCTTTCTTATTACATAGCCGACACATGACCATTTCTGTCCATCAAGATAACTGATGGCTGTCGATCCTTTCAGCCTATGCCTGATTGTGAAGTTGTTGATCATTCAGAACATGCACCTTATCGGCCAGATGATGTCACGAACGTGATGACTTTTTCCTTCCTGTTGCAGTTGTGGGTGACCAGCAAGAGTTGACATGGACGGTCCCAGTACGGATTACTCTGTATTACCGAGTACTCCGACGAAAGTTGAAATGCCGAACACCAACAGAAACAGGAACCTGGTACGGAGTAGAAAAGCATGAATTGTTGTTTTTCCCCCCTCCCCTTCCCAGGTGCCGCAATAAAGGCGGGATATTTGCAACTAAATAATATGGGCACGATAACGGGCTGAGCGGGAGCGATGGCGGGAGCGCGGAACCTACGTACATACCGACAACGTCTGCAGGGTCCGCAATGTGTTGGTGAAGCCATTGTCGACTTATCAAACGGGCATGCATCGATGAGAAAGGAGAAGTACGGATTACTCCGTACGGCATATGCACGCAATTGCGCGCGGCTTGAACCCTGGATTCTTCTTCTACGCAATTACAATTCTTATCATTGAATGACGCTGACGTGGTAATATCTGCCTCCTGCCATTCGTCAAGTGATGATCCTGTTTTCATCTACGGATGAAGCAGAAATCTGAGATGAAGGAACCGTCTTCATCGGGCTCGGGTTCTAGCAAGGGAACGACGTCACGCTTTACTGAGAACAATCATGGACATCTTTTTTCGTCTTTTCCGCCGTGAGGCATGGAGTCTTCTGCTGCTCACCTCGGTCATTACATGTACATGTAGACAAGGCTGTCAACGCACGGGATATCAACGCATGGGAGTGCAGACAAAGACCGAGACTTCCGAAAAGTGGGTGGTTTAACAAGTCGCCTCGACCTGCCGGAGAAGGCACCATTTTTTTCCCGCATCGGCAGCTGTACAAAGCCAGCCTCGTTTATTAACAAGCCGCCTGGTCGCCTTGCAGGGGAGGAGGGGGGTGTGGCGAAGGAACTGGGTGGTTGCATAGTGCTGAGCTAATAACGCTCAGCCCTGAAATCTGGTTGACATGTCTCAATGTCAGCCAAAAGCATTGCATTCTCTTGCTGCTTGCTGGCTGAAGAGGGGGGGCGCAATACTCGGTAATACAATCACTTCCGGAGGAGAGATAGGCCTGATTTACGGAGTAGTGCCCGGCGTGTTGTGCCTTGCATGAGGCCCTGGGAAGTGCATCGTCCATCATCCATCCCCCTGTTTCTCTGCAACTTCATGGACGAGACAAAGTTGATATTTTTTTCATTGCTTACCGACCGATTGCAGCTGTCAAAACCGTGCCGTGTCTTGGACTTTGGCTAATATATAAGACTTACTTGGATGCGGTCCCTTGAGTGGTGGTTTCTGCCGAGCATCGAATGTTTCTCTGGATGAGAAAGGGGGGTTTTGGTTTGCTTGGCCGTTGGCCTGGGTCAGACTGGGTTGTTTGACGCCTGCTCCACGAAGAGAGAAGAGAGCCCTTCTTGTCTAGCCTCACCTGCAGACGCCTGACTTTGTCTGTGCTGCTTACTCCCTGTTACAGCAATTGGCGGTGCACAAAAGAGCAATCAAAGGGGGAGGGAGAGAGAGAGAGAGAAGGGCTACCTACCTACATCCGTCCCTGAAAGTTCGGCACAAGCCAAGGGCTTACGCCCGGATTGTAGCGGTAGCCGGAAGGCAAAGGGATCGCGAATGAGATGTCCACTTTCGGCCCGGATCGACAGATGCACGGACGGGTCGTTTGACAAGGGCACAATGGCAGCTTCATCAAGGTATCATTGACGACAATTTCCGTCACCAACAAGCCCTCGTCCTGTCTGCCACCCACTACCCGTCGGTCGATCCATTTCAATCCGATGGTCTTCTCCCAATGTCATATCACATGATTCAGCGTCATGCAATTCCTCGCCCTGCAAACGCAATGAATTCTATTTAACTTCCCGCGCGACAACACAGCCCCGATGAGTTATCGAGTAGCACCAATCCCAATTGTTGTACTCTGTACTGTGTGACCTTGCTGCGTCCAATTCCTCCAAATTTCCCTTTTCCCTTTCAACAACGGGCCTCGCAAGTTGAGAGCCACTTGGTTTCGTGATACCGCGATAATGGACCCATGCATCCATCATTCTACCAAAGATGCGAACGATGACATACATACGGACTAATGTGGTCCAGGTCAGCCTTGTTCACCATGTACCGAGCCGTCTTGTTATCTCTGAGACATTCGGGGTGGATACAGTACATATTCAGACCTGATTCTGGAATCTGATTACATGAGTTACATGAGGCTGGATCGATCATTCATCAAAAGTGGTGGCCTGACCTGACGCCTATCCTAATACCAATACAAGGCCATCGATGTCGTTGATAGATATTGAAACAGGACTGCCGCGTCGTGTGGCTTGCAGCCTGCGACTTGACTCCATTGCCAGTCCAGACGCCTACCTGAAACTGGTAGCCCGGAAAATGATTAGTCTGCGCGGAATGGCCATCTTTCTGGGGTAAGGCTTCGACCTTGTCCACATGAAACTGCATCGCTAGGTATCGACTGAGCTACCGGGACGAACTGGTCGATTGAGCTACCGGGACCAACTGGTCGATTGAGCTACCGGGACAAACTGGTCGATTGATGCTCAACTCAATCCAGAGACAGTAAGCGACATGGCCGAACCAAGGCAGACCAGCCATGAAGCAATTCCGGCCATGACGAACAAACTTGACCAACTTGGACTTCCATCACCAGGGTTTCGGGTACCAAGGGAGCGTGAAAGCGAATTTTGACAACGGGGTTCGACCATGAACAGCTTGCACGCCATGGACTTGCTCACTTTTTCTTGCGATGGATTCAGAGAGAGAGTATGTGATGCATCACAATTTGGTGGTCTCGTCCCCCGCAATTTGGACGGACAGCGTGGTGGTGAAATGGGTCAGGTCAGGCTAGTTAGTACTGTAGGTGGCCGGCCATCCTTGTCTCTCGCCCACGCTTCTGTAGTTGCTGATCGTTTTTTTTTTTGACCTCGCCGAGGCGTGGCGGCAGGGTTGAAAATGGCCGACTGCGATTGGGGGGCTGGCTATTCAAACTCGTTCGTACTCCCGTACATCAAGTTCGTGGTGCATCTCCCATACAAGGCGCAGTATGCGACGGCAACTAAGTCGACCTGGCAAGCACCTAATAGCTACGCACAGGTCATGGATGGTGAGAGCAATTAACAGCAGGATAACGCGGTAATGAGTAAATGCGCGCAAGACGCCCTTCTCCTTGGCTCCTCGGCGGTGCTGATATGATATGGCTATATGTATGGCTTGTTGTGCATCCATCCGCACGTACGGGGTATGCGGTATCACAAGTTAACGTGGACGGGCTGGCTGCAAGTTCACTAATCAATTGCGGGCAAAACAGGCCGACACCCATTCATGGTTATCTATCCGACGGCATCGTGAAGTGGAGACTGCGGTCATCGCCCGACACCCGCAGACGGCAAGTGCTTCGTCAATTGAGATGATTTACTCCGTGATAATACGAAATAGACGCACCCGTTCATGGGTCCCGCTCACTTTGTATCAGTGGATCTTGCGTCTCGATGGTCCCGTGATTGGCGAGTAAACGCCCTCAAATGTCCACCCTTGGGAGCCTTCGGAGCGTCGGGATGCTTGGGAGATGCCGAGATGACAACTGCGGGCGGCGTCTACGTCGATGGTCTGTGTGCCGGGTCGGGGTGTTTCGACCTGGAATTTGTTCTGTGGTGGTTAATTCTTTCTTTCTTGATGGGTGAAACGGGAGACGGGTTTGTTATTTGTAGGTCAGTCAAGTTAATAGTTGACTGGGTTAGAGATGTACGGACTGGGTGGGGGTCTCCGGCTGGATTCAGGAAGTTGCTGGGTTGTCTTCTCGTGCCCGACCCGCCTGGCTAGCTGGATTCTAGAGGCTTCCTTCCGCTGCTATTATTATATTAGCAGCGTAAGCTATTAATTAAATGCCTAGTAGTACTTATTAGTTTTATTCTTAAAGCTATACTTGAAGCAATAGTATTAGTAGAACTAATAGTAGGTTCTTATAGTAGTGTTAAGGCCATGGTAGTAGCGGTCATGTCCTATGCCGCCGCCGACCGAGCCGCAGCAGTCCCGACGTCGACTTGGCCCCAGAAGGCCTCGCTCTTAGGCTGGTTGCACCAGGACCCGGACTCGGGGCGCGGGCCGATGGGCCGGCGGCGAGAGCCGCAAGGGCGAGGGTAACGGCTGCGAAACGCTTTTTTTTTTTTAAAAAAAAATCTGTCTCTTGATTTAGAGAGGGAGAGTGCTTAAGCTGTCAATGCCGGTCAGGAGTTGTCGAGGTTAGATGACATGATTGATAGCTGTGAAGTCGAGGGATAACACACATGTTTTAAATACCTTTGCATCCCTTCTTCTCCTTGGCAAGTCTCCAAGTCATCCAACGCTCTAGTGCAACTTGTTTGGCTGCCATCGAGCTGCTGTGATAAGCGTTCGTCGTCAACTTCATGATGGAGTAGGCAGTAAAGCCTTGGCACGTCAGAGTAGCACGTCTACAATGTAATTTCGGTCCCGCGCAGAAAACTAAGGAGGAAAGCTTTAGTCCCGTCTTAGTGCTAAAGAGCTATTTCGAGTACGTAAACGCATAGCAACGGATCTTCTAAGCGTAGCAGTAACTAAGCCTTAAACAAGACCCTTTCCTTTGTAAATTCCTCACGCTCCTCTGCGGATTCCTCACGCTTACGATTAACATCATTATTAGGCAGCTTCTTCCTGCTGTTAGTATGGCTTCGCAAAAAACCATGACACACTATATTAAGCTAAGATCTAAAATGAAAGGCAAGTATCCGCAATTGAAGGATGCTCTTAAGTGTGTGTAAAATCAAAAGAGGTATCTCCCTACGTGAAAACGCATAAAGGTACCTCGTCTATCTTAGGCTTAGTTGCTGCTGCGCGTTCAGAAATCCGTTGCTGCGCGTTTACGTACTCAAGCAAGTAATGCTTAGTTGTTGTCGTCGATACTCTCATCTTCATTGGAAGGATTACAAGACTTGCTCGCTCAGGTTCCTTGGTTCCATGACGGGCTAAATGTCCGTTTCGCAGTGTACATTTGACCATGGCGAATCTAGTCTTCATCATACTATGTGAGTCTGGGGGACGACACAACCTCCCAATACGAGTGAGCATTGCACGACTCAACAAGATGATTTTTGCCTTCTTCTACACTTACTACCTAACGTCTATATTCGGTGGCGTCTACTTGAGCGTCACCAGCTCCTCGGCGCTGGTAGGATGAATAGCCACACAGCTATCAAAATCCGCCTTTGTAGCTCCCATCTTGATGGCGACACCAAAGCCTTGCAGCATCTCGCCACTGCCGAGGCCCATGATGTGCAAACCTACAACCTTTTCCTCGGGACCAATCACAATCAGCTTGTAGTTGGTGGGCCCCTTCTGCTCGGGCTCCATCATGGCGTAGTACATGGCCGTGAAGCCAGTCTTGTATACCTTGATGTTTTCCTTGCCGTACTTTTCAACGGCTTGGGGCTCCGTGAGGCCAATGCTGCCGACCTCGGGATGAGAGAAAACCACAGACGGGATGTTGTCGTAGTTGAGCTTGAGCGTGGAGAACTCGGCCGGCCCGAACAGGCGATGGGCGAGTTTGCGACCAGCGGCAATGGCGACGGGAGTGAGTTCGACCTGACCCGTCACGTCACCGAGGGCGTAAACGCCGTCGACGCTGCTGTTTTGGTATTCGTCGACAACGACGTAGCCCTTCTCGTTCAGCTTCACACCCACTTCCTTGAGGCCCATCTTGTCCGTCTGGGGAACACGGCCCACGGCCCAGATGAGGTGGTCGACGTCAGAGACGGAGCTCTCAGTGCCCTGAGAGTCCTTGTACGTGACGGTGAGTTTGCCGTTGGCGCCCTTTTCAATCTTGGAGGCCTGAGACTCCTTGTGCAGGTGAACCCCGAGGCGCTCGTACTCATTGGTAACCGTCTCCTGAATCATGGGGTCGAAGTTGCGGAGGAATGTCCTGTGGCGGATGAAGAGGTGCGTCTCGGTGCCCAGAGCATTGAACATGCCGGCAAACTCGACAGCGATGTAGCCGGCGCCGACAATGGCCACCTTCTTGGGCTGCTTGTCAATATCGAAAAAGCCATCGCTGTTGAGTCCCAGCTCAGCGCCGGGAATCGAGGGCGGAGCGTTGGGGCGACCACCGACGGCGAGGAGAATTTTCTTGGCGTTGATCAACACCTTGGAGCCATCGTCCTGGGTGACTTCGACCTGTTTCTTGGACACAAGACGACCCCAGCCATGCAGATATTCGACCTTGTCGTTGCCGAGGTTTTTCTCGTATATATCGTTCAGGCGCTTGATATATGCATCGCGCTTGGTCTTGAAGGTTGTCCAGTCAAAGGGAGCGGTTTGCTGGACAGAGAATCCATAGGCTTTGGCGTCACGGATGGTCTCGGCGATGGCGGCAGCGTTGTAGGTAACCTTTTTGGGAACGCAACTATACACCGATTCGCGACAAGAGGTCAGTGTTTTTCTGGCTCTAGGTTTTGTACTCCTTGCTCAAAGAAAGCGAAGGGAACCTACCCAACGTTCACACAAGTGCCTCCCAGTCGGGAAGCTTCGACGACGATGGCTTTTGCGCCAAACTTGGAACTGGCCATGCGGGCCGAGCCAAGGCCGCCGCTACCTCCACCAAGCACAAGGTAATCGGCTTCTTTCGTGATGGGAGCCATTGTTTTGGATGTTGTAGAAAGATGACGCGACAGAGAAGCTATGCGATGCGGGGCAGCTCTTGAAGAAGTGCGGGACACGAGGGTGAGTGGTTGCATGGGACAAGGAGGGCAGGAGGGCTTCAGTTGACTGTTCTTCTCTGCAGTAAGAGCAAGAGCTAGACCCTTCAAGTCCGTACAACGAGCGTGATATGCAATCACGACTGAGAAGATGTCTGGATTCTCTGGAAGATTTGGGTTGTGGTGGCGCCCGGGGTGGGGGCAAAACCTGGTGATGACGTCTTTTATCTACTCCGTAATTTGAGCTTGTCTCTCGTTGTGGTGGTAAGAGAAACCCAAAAAACAAAGCCGGATGGCCTCCGGATGGGGGGTTGGAGAGCTAACTGATCGACGGGATGATACTAGGATGGATGGTATGGAATCATAAATAATGCCAAGGGCGCACGCAAGGCTGAGCAATCGTGGGGAGACTGTTTGTTCGTTGGAAGGTTTAGTGACAAGCCTGTCGTTCACATTGCTGGATGCTGCTTGCTAATACCTGCCGGGCCCCACCGACATCAAACTCCGTGGAGCAGCACCAGCCACGTTCTCGAGTCCACAGGTCGACAAGTCGACGCCACATCGCTGCACTGTGCACTTCTGCACTATGTACAGTACAGTACGCGCGCACGCCGCTGCGTGGCGCGCCAACCTGTCAGCTCTGCACCCAACTCCAGCCCCCGGGGGCTGATCACCAACTCCCAATGCCAACCTGACTTCTGGTTGATGCCTTCTGGCTCGCCATCCTTCCGCCTCCTGGCCTTCCTTGCCATTTCGATCTTCTCATTCTATAGAGCTTCCCGGCCTAACGGTCTCTTCGTACACTTAATCTTTGCCTGGCGTTTGCATGCTGTCATTCTGGCCTCTTTGATCTCGTCATCATCATCCGCACCATAACACCTGCCGGCGCTCGGAAGCTAACCTTGGGGGCTTCTCCTATGCTACGCAATGTCTACAGACATCAGCGCTGGCTCTGGTATGCCCTTTCGCTGTCAATGCAGCTTATCGCCTTGCTAACTTGTCCGTGTACCGATTCAAAGCTGCGCCCCCGAATCTGAACCTTGGTCCCGAGGAGAAACGAGTCTACGGTCAGCTTTTTCGCCAAGCCGACACTGAAGGCGTCGGCGTTGTCACTGGTGACGTGGCTGTCAAGTTTTTTGAAAAGACAAAACTCGATTCTCGTGTCTTGGGAGAGGTTGGTGGCCCCCTCCTCGTCGTCGATCCGCAGCTTTCGGCTAACGATGCTATTCGCAGATATGGCAAATCGCAGACAATGAAAACCGAGGGTTCCTTACTCCAGCAGGTTTCGGCATTGTTTTGCGCCTCATAGGTCATGCTCAAGCTGGCCGTGAGCCCACGCCTGAAATCGCTCTCCAGCAGGGACCGATTCCTCGATTCGATGGCATCTGGCCTCCTCCACCTCCTCTAGCCTCGCCCACGACCGGTAGCCCAACTCCCTTGTCAGCTCAAGGCACTGGTGGTGCACTCCGAATTCCGTCCTTGACGCCGGACAAGGTCGCGCAGTACACTGGCCTCTTCGAACGCCAACCGTTACAAGCCAACCAGCTCCCTGGTGAACAGGCTCGCAACATTTTTGACAAGTCCGGGTTGCCTAATGAAACGTTGGGCAGGATCTGGGCATTGGCTGATACCGAACAGCGCGGTGCTCTCGCTCTCCCCGAATTCGTCATTGCCATGCACTTGCTCACTTCCATCAAGACGGGTGCGCTCCGCTCGCTCCCTGCCGTACTGCCAGCCGGTCTCTACGAGGCTGCAATCAACCGAGGAGCAGCGCCTCGCCAGTCGCCGAATAATACCGGCATGGGTCCTATACCAAGACAGCTGAGCGGACAGGCCCAAATGCGGACAGGAAGCCCGCTCGGACGACCCTTGTCTCAAGCCGGCAACGACTGGGCCGTTTCGCCAGCAGACAAGGCAAAATTTGACCAAATTTACGCCACAATGGACAAGACGAACAAGGGCTTCATCACAGGAGAAGAGGCTGTCCCTTTTTTCAGTCAATCCAACCTTTCCGAGGATGCTTTGGCTCAAATTTGGGATCTCGCTGACTTCAACAGCCAAGGTCAGTTGAACCGAGAAGGATTTGCTGTTGCCATGTATCTCATCCGCCAGCAAAGGAGCGGCAGCGGAGGGCCGCTTCCCAGCACCTTGCCTCCGAACCTCCTGCCTCCGAGCGTAAGAAATCAACGGCAGCCGCCTCCTCCTTTCCCTCCTCCCGCTACCGCGCGGCCGGCGCCGCCACCGCAGCAACAGCAGCAGCAGCAGCAGCAGTCCAAGTCCGCGCTCGACGACTTGTTCGGGCTTGAACCGACTCCCAACCCGCCAGCTCCCGCGCCGATGCAGACCACCATGTCTACGGGGGGGTCCAATGCCAATGATCCCTTCGCTGGCGGTTCCGCCATTCTATCCCCGTCATCACCTATCCGGCCCACAGCCACAGGAGGAGGCACTTTCAAGCCTTTTGTTCCTTCTTCGTCCTTTGGGAGAGGATTGACCGGGCCACCGGGAAGTAATACTCCCACATTTTCCGAAGATCTACTAGAGGACAACGACCCAGAGGCTAGCAAGAAGATTTCTGGTGAAACAACGGAATTGGCCAATTTATCGAGTCAAATCGGAACCCTATCAAAACAGATGCAAGATGTTCAGAACAAGCGCACGACAACGCAAGCCCAGCTCAACCAGACCAATTCTCAAAAGCAAAACTTTGAGCAACGGCTAGCGCAGCTTCGTGCCCTGTATGAAAAGGAAGCAGAAGATACTCGGTCTCTCGAGGAGCAATTGAGGAAATCCAGGTCCGAGACGCAAAAGTTCCAGTCCGAGTGTATGACGCTCGAGGGCACTTTCAGGGATGTACAGACTCAACACCAGCAACTGACGGCTGCTCTCCAGGCGGATCAGCAGGAGAATGCGGCCCTGAGAGAGCGCATCCGCGTTGTGAATGGCGAGATTGCCCAAATCAAGCCTCAGATTGAGAAGCTCAGGTCCGACAGTCGCCAGCAAAAGGGCCTCGTTGCCATCAAGAGGAAACAATTGGCTACTACCGAGGGAGAGAGGGACAGGCTTAAGAAAGAAGCTGAGGAGCTGACGAGGGGCGGAGAGGATGTGTCGCGGCAGATTAATAGCAGCTCGCCTGCGTCTGGGGCCGCCCAGATTGCCAGCCCGGCGCTGTCTACATCAAGTGCTAATAACCCCTTCTTCAAGCGAACAGCTAGCACCGACATCATGGGCGCCTTTGCATCTCCACCTGCTAGGTCTTACACTGACAAGTCGTTTGATGATGTGTTTGGGCCGTCATTTGCTGGCAGCAGCACCAACACCAACACCAACACCAACACCAACGCCAACACCAACGCCAACACCAGCAGCACTCCTCCTCCGCCGCCAGCTTTCCAGCAGCAGCAACATACTGGCGCATCAGCAGCCAGTGCTGGATCCTTTCCAAATGCTGGAAGAGCCAGTCCCAACTTGAGCCGGCTGGGCACCGCCAACACGGAACCCCCAGCGCCTCCTGCGTCGAGACAAATCAGCTCCAGCTTCCTACCGTTTCCCGACAAACCCGAATCACTTTCCTCCTCCCGCCAAGTCTCGCCTCCCGCCTCCAGAGCTGACGGCCCCACAGCCGGCGGCTCCAGAGAATCGAATGGCGAGGACGACGGCAGGAGCGAAACCCCCGGATCAACTCCTATTGCCGGCGAGGCTCCAGCTGCTGTATCCGTTCACGATGCTGTTGTGAAGGCAAAGGAGAATGAGGCCAGTGCCCTGTCCTGGGGAGCCAAACCCGATCCTTTTTGCGGCACTGACCAAGCCAAGGCTAAAGCCGATTTCGACGATGCCTTTGCTGCCTTTAGCTCGGGCAGGAGCCAGCCGGTGGCGGGTGATTCGAGCAGCACCAAGGATAAGACCGCCGATGGTTTTAGCACGGAATTCCCTCCCATCTCCGAGCTGGAGCGTGATGACGACTCTGAATCCGAGAGCGAGCATGGCGGATTTGATGACGACTTTGCGCCAGCTTCACCGCCGAGCAAGGATGGCAAGACGCAGGGTACCGCCGCGGCTACAGATACCAAACAGCCCGCAACAGCCTCTGCGGTTGTGGGCGCTGCCGCCCCCGCAGTACCTGCCAAACAGCCTGTAGAAGAGCCGAGTAAGAGGTAAGTCTGACTTGATTTCCTGGCGGCTGACTCATGCTCTGATCTCTCTCTCTCTCCTCTGCGTAGAAGACTGACCGCCTCTTCTTTCAGCTCGGAACAACCATCGTCACCTGCCACAGTCACTTTTACCAACAACAATTCGCAATCGAAAATTATGACTGCCGATGATCTCTTCGGGGCCGCTGAAGCTCCTCCCTCTTCTTCAGCGTCAGCATCAGCATCAGGTGCCGCAAAGCCCACAGGCAAGGGGTTGTTTGATGACTTGGACGACGACTTTGAGGGACTTGAAGACGCCAAAGAAGGGTCTGCAGATGATGATTTCGCCAACATCTCACGGGACGACTTCAATCCTGTGTTTGACAGCAGCCCACCAGCCAGCCAGGCCAAGAGTGAGTCTACGGCGTTTGGCAATGAAAGCACTTTCGACTTTGTGTCTCACAGCTCTGCAGCCGGAAGCGCTGCCCAGCAGAAGACGGCCGACTCCCATGATTGGGACGCAATCTTTGCTGGTCTAGACGAACCCCCCAGCAACGTGACGCCCCCCGGCGTCGTGGAGGGCAGTGGCAGTGGCAGCACCAGCCACCACGGCAAAAACGGCCCAGAGCGCCCATCAGCACCAGGTCGGGCTCTCACAGAGAAGGGAGAGCACGACGATCCGATCCTCAAAAGCCTGACGGGCATGGGCTACACCCGCACTGATGCCGTTTCTGCGCTCGAAAAGTACGACTATAATCTAGAAAAGGCAAGTTCGGCCCCTCGTGTTTCTCGAGAAACAGGGACATTTGATTCCCCTTTTTTTCCGTCTTTTTGTCATGTCAAGATGCTAACAAAACATGTCATCAGGCTGCCAACTATCTTGCAAGCAAGTCATAGAGGCCGCGAGTTTGCAGAGAGAGGATGAGGTTCTGCCAGAGAAGCAGTGGGTGATTAATAGTGGATTTGCGATTAGGATGTATAGTTTTTTTTTTTTTTTTTTTTGTTCACCACCACAGCCGTCATGATCGTGGAGGAAAGCAGCTCTACCTACCTCTACTTGTTTCTTTTGTGTTTCAAGATGTCGTGTTGAGCGAGAAGAAGAATTCAATATATATATATATATATATATATATATTTAGCATCGTGGCTTGTTAAGAGTGTATATGTATATGTATAGTGCAGAAAGAAACCCTTTGCCGACGCCTGACGTGGGTTGGGCCACCATACATGAGCGTGTCATGTCCATTGTTCAAATCCAGTTCTGCATCGTATCAATGACAAGTTTGATCATCTTGGTCGTCGATCCCAGTCCTGCAGTCTATATTGCAGCGTAATCTAACGTTGTACTCTCTTGTAAGACGCCGACCGAACAAGAACATTAGGTGAAAAAAAAAAAAAATTGTTTCTTTTTCAAATCATTTCATTCTTAGTTTCACTACAGCCTACTCTACTTGATCTTACCCATGATGGTCTCGGGCCCCCTCGCAACGTCCATCTGCGCGGCCCTCGCCTTGACAGCGTTGAGCATGGCCCTCTCAAAGTCATCCCTGGACCTCAAGACGGCCTCGACCCAAGTGAGCTGCAGATCCCAGTAGTTTGTCTTGAAGGCGGCGAACTCGTCGGCGACGGCGTCCTTGTCGCAGGAGAGGAGGGCGAGGAAGGGCTCCGTGACCCTCCACGTCTGCTTGATGGAGGTCGCGACGTCGGGGCTGGGCAGGGCGGAGAAGCACTCGAAGGCGGTGGAGATGTCGTCGAAGAGCTTGTCGCGGAAGGGGTCGGCGCGGCGGAACCTGGCGCCCCGGTTGCGGACCGAGGAGAGGTACCTCGCGAGGAGCTCGTCGGCGAAGATCTCGATGAAGATGTCGACGAGGGAGTGGTGGAGGACCTGGCGGTAGTCGCTGACGTACTCGTCAAAGGTGACGACCATTTGCTTCATGGCGGTGGCGGCGTACCAGCGCGGGGTGAAGAAGTCGGGCATGACGGCCCTGAAGTCGACGGCGAAGATGAGGTGGGCGAACTTTGTCATGCACCAGGTCGAGAAGTCGACGTAGCCGTCGCGGAGGGCGTGGACCTCGTGCTCGCCGCGCTCGAGGTAGGCGGGCGTGACGAGGGGCTCGAACTTGGCGCGGAACGACGACAGGTAGCCGAGGCGCGGGGGCCTCGTTGTCGTCGTCGTCGTCGTCGTCGTTTTCCTCCTCGCCGTGGTTGGCGTCGTTGTCGTCGATGCAGGCGATCTGGTCGTTTGCCGTGGCGACGAGCCAGTCCTGGAGGGCCTGGAAGCCCTCGGCCTCGGGGACCCTGCCCGCCTCGTAGCCGGCGGCCTCGTCCTCGAGCATGCGCTGCCACGACTGCTGGCGGGCGCGCAGGCGGAGGAACATGGCGTCGACGACGCCCTCGACCACGTCGGAGCGCCTCGAGTTGGCGCCCGCGTCGACCTGCTCGCGCAGCATGCGCCAGAGCGCCACGAGGTTCCTCGTCCGGAAGTAGCCGTACTCGTCCTGGTCGAGGTTGGAGCCCTCGACGTTGCGCTCGGCAAAGTCGCGCCTCTCCTGGTCAAAGATGCGGTCGATCCACTCGTCCAGGAACTTGATGATGAGCTGCCGGAAGTCGCGCACGAGCTCGGCCTCGCGGTTGTCGATGACGTGAGGCGCGAGGTCCTCCTGCCGGTACCCCATCTTGGCCATCTTCTTGTAGTACTTTTCGGGGAAGCCCACGATCTCGAGCGTGTGCGCCGAGCTGCCCTCCGGGTCGTCCACCATGCCGACGAGGAAGTCGTGCATCAGCTGGTGGTATATGTCGGCGTACGTCTTGCCGATCCTCCACTTCTTGGGCGTCAGGGGCGTCATGCCCACGCGCACCGCGTTGAGGTCGTTGAAGTACCACTTCATCGTCTTCTCGAGCTTGGTCGCGTCGTCGAGGAACTCGTCGCGGCTCGACTCGAACTGCTGCTCCGCGCTGAGCCTGATGGCCTGCAGGAACTTGTCCTTGTACCCGCGTGCTTTTCTCGCTCCGTTGGTGATGCTCTGGAACCGCGCTGCCATCTCCTCGTGGTCCTTGAGCGCCTCCTGGAGGGCCACGACCCTCTCGTCGCTCTTCTCCTCGGCCTCCATGACGACGGCGAACCGGACCACCAGCCCGTTGTTGTCGTTGACCACCAGGTTGATCAGGTTCATGGCCAGCAGGCCCACGTGCTCGTCGAACCAGTCGATGGTGTCGTCCAGCCGCGCAAAGTAGTCCTCCAGCGTCGACTCCAGGCCCGGGTCCCCGGCCCGCTGGATCTGCTCCATGGCGTCGTCTCGAATGTTCCTCAGCCGCGTGAGCTCGTAGTGGCACGGCAGCAGGTTGGGCATGTTCTCCTGGTCTTGGTCGTCCTCGCGCAGCATCTTCTCCACCAGCGTCAGCCGGCCGTCGAACGTCTCCAGGTCGCGCCGCATCGTCTCGACGGCGACAAAGTTGCGGTGCGCCTGCGACACCAGGTTTATGCTGGCAAAGTCCTTGATCATGGTCTGCGACTCGGAGCAGAGCCGATCAATCTTCATCATCTCCTCCTTGATGAGCTGCACCGTCTTTTGGCCGTCGCTCAAGCCCGTCATGCCCGATTGCGTCGTCTCCAGCTGCTCGCGCAGGCCGTTACGGAGCTGGCCGTCGACCATGGCTTTTTTCCGCGCGCATTCTTGCTTGAGGGCAGGGATCTTGTCGAGGTCATCGGGGTGTTTGAGCAGCTCCGACAGCTTGGGCACAGGTCCGTCGTCCATGCTGAGAAAAAGCGGGGGCTGGGCTGTGAGGAGGAAGGAGGAATGACGCGGGAAGGGGAGGTTTCTACGCGGACGCAATCATGGTAGGAGATGCCTCCTCCAGCCGTGGTCGATTGTGGTGGCAGATGCTCGGGTTGTCGTGTCGTGAGTTGAAGGTGCTGGTGGTGGTGGATGATGATGATGATGATGCATACACGAATGGATGGCCGTGGCGTCCAAGAATATTGCCGGACAGCTTGCTGCGGTGGGGCGCGTCTTGCTTGGTTCGACCTTCCCTCACAAGTGTGACATTGTCATTCAGTTAAAAAACATGATTCCTTTTCCTCAGCCCGACGAAAAAAAAATTTAAAAAATTTAAAAAAAAACCCCCCCAATGTAAAAGACATGCAGGGCAGGAAAAGGGAAATTCTGAATTCTCTTCTTCACGTACACACCAAATCAGTGCAGTCGAGTAAACCGCCATGCGAACTCCCCGCCCCGGTAAAAACTAATATTGTACGGACTACAAGGACCAGCAGAATCCATCCACCCATGTTCCAACTCCTCACTCCTCACTCACTGTCCGACCCAGAGCTGCTCGTGTCATCGTCGTCGTCATCGTCATCCTCGCCCAAGCTTTGCTCGGCAATAATCTCCCCAGCCTCCAACCCCACGCCTTTCACCATCCCATCTCCGTCGTCCGCCCCATCCTCATCTTCACTGTCGACTTCTTCCCCATCCTCACGACCCGTCCCCTGCTGCTTCCTTCGCTTGGCCGGCCCTTGCGTCCTACCATGGTGTCCGGGAGGTCCGTCTTTGCGCTTCAGACTGGGCTGCTGCGGCTCCACCGTATCTTTGGTCGCGAGCACATATCCCGGCGGCAGCCCCTCGCTGGCATTGAGGACGCAAATGGTGGGGAACTCCAACACGCGTGTGTTGGTGACAATGTCGCGGAGACAATCCCCAGAGTCCAGGGCCGCGACCGGCCAGGGCCTGTCTGATCTCGTCCGGTGGCCCGCGAGGTAGAATGTATACTGCCTCCTCTGAAGCGCCTCCCTCTCCGCCGGCCACTCGCTCACATGTCCGCCGGTGAAAACGCCCCATTGACCATTCGTGGGATCCTGGGCGCAGTCGAGCCCATGGTTCCACCTTGAATCTACCCAGGATTGTGATTCTCCAGCCCTCGCCCTCGCCCTCGTGCTCCTCGTCGGTCTTCCGGGCTGGGCCATCTCTGCGCGTGCCTTGTCCTCCAGCATGGCAGGGTAGGCCTGGTACAGCGGCACATCATCCATCACTTTGGACAAAGCTCTCGCCGTCTCTCTCCTGCCATGTCCGTCCGCTGACTTCTCTTGCCCGAATGTCAGCCACTCCACCTGCCAATTGATTCTCCCCGTCCTCCTGTTCAGCGTGGTGTTGTTCTCCTTCTGTCTCGCCATGCCCATTGGCGCGCACACAATCTGCACGTTCAACCTCCTCAGTCTCTGCGCTAGCCCCTTTTCGAATGTTCTCCCTTTGGCTTCGCGCAGCACCTGCGTCACCAGGACCCTGCGCTTTCTCCCGTCTCGCCCCGTTTTCCATCGAACCCGTTGCATCGTCAACGGCCGCAGCTCCTCCTGCTGCACGAGCGCTCTCTCCTCCACGAGCAGCTTCTCTGACCGCTCGACAGACAGCTCAATGCCATGGAGGAAGTTGTAGTCGTGGTCGACGCCCGCTGCGGTGCGTAGTCTGCCTCGAGGAACGTACGTCGTCGGGTCGCGCCGGCCGCTGCACTCAGACCACGCCTTGTGTTTCTTGGTGCATGGTAGAGAGCAGGTCTGGGCGCTGCAGCGCGGGCATTTGTACTTTGGCACGGAGACGTGGCATATCGAGCAGAGCGAGGTGAGGAGGGGATCGGCCATTGTGTGCCGAGCGCCCGAAAAGTGTGAAGAAATCAAGATGGTGACAAGCTTACCGAATGAAAAGTCGAGGCAGGTGCGACGTCACTGGGCGAGTTTTTTTTTTTTTTTTTTATCAAAGGGCACACAGTACGGAGTACGGGTAGGATTAAATGGGTCCCGGCAGCCGAACGTTCGAACCCCTTGTTGCGCCGCTAATGCATGTCCCCCCTCCTGTGAAAGCAGGGTGGGCGGATTTTGCCATGTCAGCAACTCGGCTGTCAAGCAACATGGCACGTCACGTTTTAATCTTGATCCTCTCATCTTGTCTTGGGTAAAACTAGTCATAAATTGTTTGGCGACTCGCTGCACAGTCTGGACCATTCAACGCAGTCCAAAACCACTATTTGCCTATGCTTATGCAGTATGTAGCAAGTGCCTCCCACGGATAGATAGAAGATAAAAGAAACAAAAGGGAACAGAAACCCCGTTGAAACTAAACAAGACAATGACAAAAAGAAAACGCCAAGAAAGGTCCGCGACTTTGAGACATCCAAAAATCTCCGCATAGTAGTATATAAAACAGGCTCAAATGAGATAATAGATAATTCCAAGCGGTCGTGCCGTCGGAATGAGTCGAGGGCTGCTGAAGTAGGAAATAAACAGATTGCTGCGTTCCGGAAAAACAGCAGACGGATATCGGATATCGGTGCATCGCTGGGACCATAATCGGCTAGGCTGTGGGTAATGAAAAGAAGAAGAAAAAAAATACAAAGGACGCGATGATCAACTCGCTCATCAACGGTATCAGCAACCAAATAATTGTGCCTCTCATCGGGCATCATGACACCGCCCCCCCCCCCCACCCCAAAAACCCAATTGGTCATTTGCGAACCTAGATTCTTGTGCAAAGATTTTCGTCGCAACGTCCATAAATCAGAATCTCGACCTCTACGTTCCACGACACAACTCATCGAGCGCCGCCAAGTGCACTGATTCTAGCGCCAGAGGGGCGATGCAAAAGAGAATTGCCGTGCTTGGTCACGACACCATTCTCGTTAGAAGCTGCGCCGGGCTCGCTGCGGTTCTCCTCAAACTCTTCCTCATCGTCCTCAACGATCTTTGTGGGGATCTCATCCTTGACGCTGTATTGCAGACTGTGACGCTCAGGAGTGGTGGTGGCGGAAGCGAACGACATAGCAGTGCTGCTGCGGTTGGGAATCAAGTCCGGTGTCGGCGGAATGCTGGAGGTGCGTCCAGGCTGAGTGCGTCTCTCTTCGCCATTGTCTGACGTGGCGACAGAGCCGTCCGCGTCGTTGCCGTCCTCGCTTTGGGTCGCAGAGAGATTGCTATGACGCCGGCTTGATCTGTACTCGGCATCTTGCGCCAACTGCAGGCCCTCGACAGCAGCCTGACACTGATCCGCAATGTTGCGCACAATGTGAGCAATGGCATCCGTCTTGTCCTTGAGATGACGGTCCGCGATGTCGGCGAAGCTGGCAGCAGAAATGCGCTTGCTGCTGCGCAGGGACTTGGTCTGGCTACTGTCGTCTCCGGAAGCAGCATCTGAGCTGTCTAGCTCATCGCTCTCATAACCAGCCTCGAGTTCGGCGACCAACTCATCAGGCTTGCTCAGAGATCGGATGAGGTGCTCCATGTGATGACTCTGGCCGCCAATGAGACTCTGCAGATGCATCACCACACGACGAGCTTCGTCCCGCTGGCGCACAAGAGCAACGTTGGTGTGGCTCAGTTGGCTGAGCTCCTTCTTGTTCCTCTTTCTTTCGCGCTCCAGTTCTTCCGCGATCTCCTGCTGGAGGACGAGAGCCTCGAGAGCATCGTCTCGCTGTTTTTCTGTGCCAGTAAGACGAACTGACATGCGAGCATTGTCGTCCTTTTGTTGGTCAATGAGACCAGTGAGCCGGCGGTTCTCTCGCTTGTGGGTTTCAATCTTGACCTTGAGATCTTGAGTCTCCTTGGTCAGCTGCTCAGCGAATGCCTGGAATTTGAGGAACTGCTGCTTCCAGCTCTCCAGCTCTTCAACGAGATAACTGTTGCGCTTGTTGACCTTGTTGAGCTCAGTATCCATGCGGCCCTTGAGGTTGATGAAGTCCTGCCAAGCTTCAAGAGCATCTCGCGAGTACTGGTTCCTCTCGCGGACAATCTCGTTCAAGTGTCGCATTGAGACCTTGGTCATGAGAGGCTTCTTGACAGACCCACCAAACACGGCCTTGATGCCCGAGTTACGGCCCATCTTTTCGCACAGATGGTCCATGACGGCCATGACTGAGTCCTGGTTCCACCACTCTGGGTCCCGGATGGACTCGACCTCGCCGCGCATGACGATGATCTGACCAGCCGGCACCAGCTTGCCACCGCCGTAGGCGGATCGGAGATGGTGCGGAACACCAGCGGGAGTGACATCACCGTTCAGCGACTGGGTCAAACGAGTCACAAGCTTGTTGCGCTGACCGGGAGTGAGGGCGGTGGGTGGGCTGGAGGTGAGGACAAAGTTGCGGTCGAGATCGACAACCAGGGCATCGGTAGGCGCGGTGAAGAGGGACCTACACTCGGCAGTGACACCCAGGATGTACGGGCCGGGCTCTTGCACAAGCTCCTGTGCGTGGCGAGCGTGAACCACTGGGACATAGAGACCGCTCCATTCATACACTCGGACACAGTACCGGACGGTTTCAGCTGCAATGGTGAGCATGGCTGGGTAGTGACTGACAAAGATGATGCGTCTGGTTGGTGAGATGGCAGCCTCGACAACGCCAACAATGTTGGGAATAGACAGGCAGGTGAACAAAGGCCACATGGAGAAATTCTGGAATCCGGTGGGGGAGGACGGGAACTGATAGCAGAGCGCATAGTCCTTCATGTCGATGCGAACAAGGTCATTCAGTCTAGGAGCTGGGAAGCTCAAGATGCGCGACACCTCCTCGGCGTGGAACAGGTTGGTGGCCTTGTTCCAATGAATCCACATGCCCCGCAGATAATCTCCAAGGAGGTTGTAGAGAGGATATCTGGAGAGAAACGACAAGCAGTACGGAATCCAGTACGTCTCATCCGAACTGTCGTAAAAGTCTGACTCGGTCCTCTTGCGCAAGTCGCGAATAGTCTCGGCCCTCTTTTCGTCAGCTCGGGACCAAACCCGAAGGCAAATGCCGTATAACGTATGGGAAGAATCCTGCTGGAGAACAAAGGCGTGATGGACGCAGTGAGGTTGACTCCTTCCAGTACAAATCTCAACATCGTGAGGGAAGCAAGCCTGCCAGATGTTGTTAGTAAGACCATGTCATCTAGGTCCCTTTGGTTTCGAGGAGGGTTGAATACTGACCCTCATCGCGGAATGTAAAGCTCGAGCAATCTCGTTGTCTTGTTCCAGGCGAGGGCTGCTGCCAAGAATCTCGGGAAGCCAAAATTGGCCAACGGCTCCTTTCATGTGGGCTATTTTGCCCTGGGCAGGAGCCGGCGCTTTTACCCATTGTGACGGCTCGCGGCCAACGCCGCAGACCATGTAAGCATGCGTCAAGGTCTTGGGCGTTCGCTGATGGGGTTTGACATTCAATGTCGAGGGAATTGGCTGTGTGATGCGAGAATGCAGCGATGAAGTGCGGCTGGGAATAAGCATATCGGCACCGGCGGTCTGGTCGCGCGTGCTGGGCCGGCCATCGCGATCACCAGTCCGAGGACGAGTAAAAGAAGAGTGATTTTTCAATGAAGAGGCCATCATGGGCAAGTCGAGGTAAATCGTTCCAGACCAGATAGCAATTGATACTGTTGGTGGCTGGTCGGAAAAGCTAAACTCGCGCTCGGCGTATAACGGCTAAAGTGGCAGCGCTCAACGAGCCATTCATCCGCGGGGCGGCAATATCCTGATGCTGAAGATGATTAAATTTGGAAGATTGTGAAACAAAAAGTCTGCTTCCCCGAGATCAACCCGCAAAGAGATAAGAGCAACAGCAGCGACGAGAAGGTAGGAAGAACAACAGGCCGTTCAGAAGGGTAGCTGGACAGACTCTGGCAGAGTCGATGAAGGAAAGAAAGACAGGACTGGCGAGACACGGAAACGAAAAAGAACGGGACTGGGGGCGCGTCTTGTCCAAGATTGGGCCAGCTGATGGGCCGCTGCAGAGGGGCAGAGGGGGGGTCCTGGTAGGGAGGCCACGGAGCCCACGTAGTAGTGATAGCACGGATTATTAGTGCACGTAAGGATGTACCAACGACCCAGAGAGACGCATTGCCATTGAGTTTTTTTTGGGGGGAAAGCAAGTCGACTGAGCAAAAAGGGCCAGAGTTGGTGGACGCGGCATCTTGAGCCTGTCTGCCTGCGCCTGCTTGCTTGGTGGGGCGCTACATAAGGATTGATTCGAAGTGGTACATACACCCACTGTAAGTGGTCAGAAGAGGATGGCCCAGGACATGCATGGGGTTCCCGTCAGGGGAAGGTGGGATTGGGACCGACGCCACGCAAGGGACGCAAGGGAGTTGGAAGTTGAAGGTGTGGAAGGTGGGACCCTGAAGCTTCAAGTTTGCGAGGTAAGCAAGTCGTTTCAGATTTTTACACGAGAAATTCGGACAGGCACCAAGCCACTGTTCCTTTCTCCTCTTCCTGGCGACACTTGCTCCATCCCGTCCATGTCATCTGCGCCCGCTGTGTATTAAGGACACTGTGTGCTTGCTCTGGTTAGGATTGAGTTGCTGTTCTGCTCTCTGTTCTTTCGGATGTGGAATCTGACGGAGACTAACTCCGTAATGATGATGGTAATACGGACTAGCACGAAGCCTCTCTCCATTATTAGCCACGAACAGGTGCAGGGGCAGGCTGCCCCCAGGCGAAGCCATCTTACGGATTACAAATTGTCTCCACGATGGCCAATAAGGCCCAAGACGGGAAATTGTCAATGCTTGCTGTCGTCAGTCTTCTCGCGCGTTTGATGGCGGTACAAGATCATGTCTACTGAGGAAAAAAGAAAAGACAGACAAGGCCGACAAAGGCAGCCAGCCAGTGCGCCTCACACCCATCTTGTCCATCGTCTCCCTCCCAAACCAGAGCAAACCAGCCCTTCCCTGTTGGCTGATGGTTGCAACACACACATGTGACTGGCAAAAGTACCGAGTGTTGGTGTTGTGCAGTGCTGTGGGATGGCTGTGGCATGTCACGCGCATGAAATTGCATGGCGTGAATTTCGGCCGGCCAGCATCAAGCCTAACGAGATGGAAACGTTTGTCGCGAAGACCGTCACGTTGAGCTCAAGTCATGTACTTTTCGTCTGTCGTCTGTCGTCATTGTCATGCCTGCTCTCCACACCCTCGTCGCCTTTCTGATAAGCCAATACATACAAATCCGTAACTGTTCAGACATGTATTATTATGTACATTACGCACATGCACGGCAGATGGCTGCAGGAGGAGTGCCTGGTTACATGCACTACGGAGTATGGAGTATGCACACACATATGAGCTGCAGCATTGGCCATCACCAGATCGAGCATGGACATGAATACGCAGCCAAACATCGAAAAGACAAAATTCCACTGAACGGGCTCGAAGTTGTTCTTGTACGGAGTAATAGGCGCCCCCCTTTGTTCTAGCTCTCTTTTTTTTTTTTTTTTTTTGATTCCCCAACATGACGGATTGCTCACGGGGACGCTCTTGTGAGACAATCGGTTTGAAACCCCCGACTTGTTGACTTGACTGCCTTGGTCTTCTTCACCCCTGCCTGGTTCAGGGGCAGCAAGGAATTTTCATGGGTCTTGCTCGGGCCGCTCAGGTCGGTCACCAACAACATTACTACAATTATGCCAAGGGATCATAAGCCCGATGCTGGGCCGGGCGAAGGTAAGTCCGTATAAAAAAAGGAGAAACAGGCTTAATTCCTGGCCTCATCCTACATGTCTGTACGGAGTACATCCATATCCCAAGAAAAGAAGAAGAAAACGAAGGAGGAAAAACCCGATTCCCTGCTGCCAATCTTCAACTTGACAAATAAGGGACGATCATCTGGCCCCGAACCCGGACGGGTCGGGTCATTGACCTCATCGGTCCTGCAATTGTCGCAATTTCGTCGCACGACCGGGACAGTGAATGAATGAGTGGCGAGTGGGAAAATTGAGAGGGATGGCGCATCCGAATGGCCCGTCACAAGTCCACGCTTGTGGTGAATATGGTTGGTTAATAGGGCAATATGCCCCTGCCACCAATGCTACCTAACAACATACCACTAACTCCGAACTTCGTGCTCCCGCGGATCATTTTATTAGTATCAACGCCATTGCCCCCTGCAACAACGCGGCAATGCGCGGCCAAGTACGGAGTAAGAGCGGGTCGTCCAAGACTTCTGGGACGACGTGCTTTACAAATCCATCCGGCTGTGCCCAAAAGCACGCGTGTTGCACATGCGGAAGTTGACGTACTTGTTCTTTCAGCCCGTGGATATTGATTTTTATAATTTTTTTTGTCATCATTGGTTGTGGCCAATGCATCTGATTGAAGAGAGACATTAGGATTGCTGGCGATACCTAGCCAGTGTGACAATCAACATACGAATAACAGGGGCCGCAGTGATGGATACATATATATTGACCTGGTGTGGGAACAAGCTTCGAGGTTACGAATACGCAGCCCGTGGATATTGTGCGTCACGCGTCTCTAACCAAGCTGTTTGTGAATCTCATTGGAGTTGATTCAGAGCCCTCACATACATCAAGGATCGAATGGTATTTATTCCATCCATACATGAGCTCGATGGGTATGTATATCCTTACAGGCAGGCATCACTTTCAAGAAACTCTTCTGCGTTCCTCAGCAGCTGCCTCGTCACCCAACCAAAAGACCTTAAGCTTTAGGAGAGCTTCTAAGATGACCTTATTAGTTAGACTACGGATACCTTTAAACACGCTTCAAGACCCTTAGTACCCTCGGCCCGTCTCAGCAAGCGTCTTCCCATCCTCACTCCATTCCGCTACCCGAACCGGCAGCAGCTCACCATTTCTCTTTCGACGTCGTACACCCACCACCACCGCCACCGCCACCGCCAAGCTGGTTCGGTGTTGGGTGTTGCGGCAACATGGCAGTTCTTCGCTTCACGGAGCAATTTGGCATCGTTCGGCTGAGGCAGGCCCGGCGTGGGACGGGACGATGCTCTTGTTCAGTGCCCACAGGAACTGACTGACCGTTGTTGTTCCTGCATCAACGGCCTCCATATCACCCGCGAGATTGCCCCCCAGAAGAACAGTCCCTCCGAGTAAAATGCAAGCCCGCGGCCGTAACTGCAACGTCTGAACTGAGGCAAATGTTGGTTTTTCTTAAGAAAGGGGGCAAAGTTGTAGTCGCTCCTATACTGCAGGCTTCACCGCCGCCCCCCCCTATGAGCAGATTCAAGTTCTGGCTCTATATAACACACACCGCCGTGCCACTCACTACGCAGACAGACCATCCCAAAGCTGGAATGAGTTGGCCCCAAGCGAGCTGAGGCTGCAGAATCGCCGCCGCCGCCGCCACGGAATCCGTACAGCACACACGCGGCCATGTCTAACTCGCCTTCGCGGGCAGATGCAGGGACTGGACGGGGTAATAGCAAGGTCGCCTCGACGACATGTCGAAGAAGAGAGAGTGGAGGACAAGTATCCGAGGTTCCGCTTTCAAACTCGGCTCCGAAACGGATGCGGGCGAGCCGTGTTGAGGCGGGCCAGATACGATTGCAAATGTTGAGCGCGGCAACAAGTTAGCGTGACCCGGTTGTAAATAAAGATACAGGATGAGTGAATGAGTGATACGGACGGAGCCTGTGAGATTCCGATCCCTGTCTATAGCAGCTGCTTTCCACTTCCGTATCTCTCCGTCACCTTATCAATGCCATGAAGCAGAATCATGTGGATTCAGCGAAAAGGAAATAAAACAGGAAAAACGCCGTGCCATTTATGCGGTTGTTGGGGCCGAGTCATTGACAGACGGCCGAGTTTCGCGGAATCCGCAAGAGCCTCGGGGAGAAATAAATCTGTACCATGGCTTGTGCTTGAATCAGGCCTGGTCTGACGATGGAGTCGCAGAATCGCTCCTCAAGATGCGGGTTCCTGAATCCGGTGGCCATCTAACAATGCAGCAGATCTTGCGTCATGCGTCATGCGCTTGGCAGCAGAAGAGTTATGTAAGCAGGAGAGAGAAAACTCGAATCTTGGCATGTGAAAGTTGGTGGATCTAACAGCCCGACCAACAAGGAGAGCACCAAGACAACGTCCCGTCTTCATATTACGTGGCCTAGCTGGATGAGGATGCTGAGCGGCGATGGCTGGATAGTTTCCCTGAAGTCGGCCAATTTTTACAATTTTTAACCCCCTTCCAACCGCCATGAGCCGCCAGCCCGTCATCATGGTGTAATGTGGCGACACGGGTCTGTCAACTGCCCGACCGCTTCCGGCAACGCATACATAAATTATCATGTTGCAATGTGATTTTCTTCGTTGTGCTTGTACGGATCCGAAAGGCTTTCCATGTTCCAGAGATAAGATGATCATTTTCTCTACACCAGCTTCAATAATCCCACAACCCCATGATGTTTTGGCAATAGCCAGCCTCTACTATCAACACCCGTAATCATGGTGCCGAACCCAGAATTGGTCTCCACGGATAATGTGTCTGATAGTCTGATAAGCTCATCCGGCGAGTGAGCTATGCATATGCATACCAACCAAATATTGATGGCAGAAACGGCTGCCTGCTTCCCCTTATCGGAAAAACAATAACAGAATTCCCGTAGTCTGATCAGGCTGCCTAGCAATCTAATGCAGAGCTTCTTCCCACGTATTACACATGACATGCATGCCACTGATACGGCATGCGGCGGCGGTTGGCACGGATGTGTCCCGGATCCCCAACTTTTTTTCACATGTCAATCTCGCGCACCATCCAAACCATCATAGTGTGGTGACTGGTGTGAGACCGTAATCGGTTGGTCTATGGCTGGTCGGTGGATGGTGATGGCGATGGAGTGGATGTTGTGGCGCTGCCACCGAAGGCTTGGAGTTTCCGAGGGGCCCGCAAATGGCGTCGTCTTGTTTCTGATTTCTGACGTTGGATTCTTTGCCTCCCCTGGTCTGCCGCTTCAATGGCCCCCTTCCCCTCCGTGCCGCCACGTCCTCGCTCGTCTGGTCTGGGTCGCTTTCACATGCTCGCCCGCTGTATGAGCTTTTTTTTTTTTCTTTGGGCAAAATGCGTGCTATTTACATACGTCGTCTCGTCGTCTGTCCCGTCCCGGTGTGCAGATGGTGCGTGCTTGATAGAGAGGCGTGAGAGGGACGCCCCGATCCACGCCAAGTTGTTGAGTGGCGTTTTCGATCTACGTCTAACTTACGTCTAAGTTGCGTCCATCCTTTTTAAGCATCGACTTTCCCATCTGCAGGTCAGACCCCCCTACTTCCTTCCCTCCTTCCTTCCTCATCCTCCTCCTCCTCCTCCTCCTCCTCCTCACTCACATACCCATTCAACGTCCCAAGACAAATTCCACCAACCATTCGCGTCCTCAACTACACTCATAATCAAAGCAAATACACACTCGACCCGCAATGGCTGTCCCTCAGGTCAATGGCGATGTTTCGCCTCGCCCCAACTCTGCCTTCCTCCAGGTATGCTTTTCCTACATGATACCCCAAGGGTCTTTCCTTCAGTACTAATCAGGTTATCTTACAGCACCTCCTCAACTACCCCTTGATTAGCGACAGCATTCATACCGTCAAATCCAACGAGTATGCTCGGCGTTCTCTCAAGCTCGGCGATTCTGCCTACCAGACCTTTGCTGCTCCCGTTCTTCCCTGGCTCGCCAAGCCCTACGAGTATGTCTCGCCTTACGTCGCTCGTGCCGACTCCATCGGTGACAAGACCCTCAACCACATCGACGAACGCTTCCCTGTTGTCAAGAAGCCTACCAGCGACCTGTACAATGACACCCGCAGCCTGATTCTATTCCCTTTGAACAAGGGTATCGAGGGCCGTGACCACGTCTTCGACGTCTACGCTTCCGAAGTCAAGAAGACTGAGCAAAAGAGCCTCGTTAGCCAGGGCAAGGCTGCCATTTCCACCGCCGTCGTTGTCAGCACCGAGACTCTGGGTTGGTTGAGCAGCCTCCTTGCCGTCAAGAAGGATGAGGCCACCACCGCCGTCAAGGAGAAGGCCAACCAGTAAAGAGGGGTTTTCTGATTGTTGAAGCTGTGAAACACGCCCTGAACATTTGCGACGAATCCTCCTTTTTCTGTCTGCTTATGTTTACTTTATATTTTGTGGATTTGAGATTTTTGGAGCTTGGCGGCGATGGAACTCTCGTGCCTTGCCTCTGTCGGCGTTTGCTTGATTGATGAAAAGTAGTCTGCCTTCAGTCTTATCCCATCTCAAATCATTGGGATACGCCACTCGTTTCCTGACCCTCTTGACTCGAGTGGTCGCCGGCTGGATAGAGGGCAGACATCCTTTGGTGGCGGACTCATTATACCTCGGAATTGCTGGGCATAGCTTATTGCATTTTGTACCATTGTTCACCCCTGTTTTAGCCCTCAAGTTATCCATATGTGCCCTTTTCTTTGAATACCTGCATGCCATTCCATGGTTCAGTCATGTCACATTGCGTCTCGCGACTCGATTACATGATGGGAACCATGGGAACCAAAATCACCCCCTCCTTGACAAGGCGTATATTTACGGCCTCAGCAATCAATGACATCAAGGAGTGAAAAAAAGGAAGGAAAGGGAGGAGGGAAGACTAACTGAATTGACAACTTGATAAACCAAACGTTTTCACATGATATGATCTTGCTTTGCTTTGCTTTGCTTTGCTTTGCTTTGCTTTGCTTTGCTTTGCTTTGCTTTGCGTAACCAACCTTTATCGTGCCCCACCGTGTCGTAGCCCGTTTGTCCATTTGCAGGCGACAAATATCATAACAAAAAGCGCATGTGAAGGCAACCCGCCCGCCCACATTCTCCGCTCAGCGAATTCTTCTTTGCATTATTGAAGGGCATTCCCAGTCAAGAAACGAAACGAGCAAGAACTGCCGGGTGCCGCCGCATAGGCTGGGATCACAGCGATGGATCGCTACGACCCGCATCGGCGCATCCGCCCAAACCTGCATTGGTCCCTCATTCGTCTGGCAATAGCTCCAGTGCGGAGTATCTACGGATTACTGTAGATCCATTCTATGTAAAGTTGTTCTCTGCAGCTCAGTGACGAAACTCAGCCAACCTTTTCCTCTCACCATCCTGATGAACACCCCCCTTTCTCCCCCTTTCTCACTGACACGGTCACTTTGCCTGCATCGTGTCCTTTTCACCAACATCTTTTCTGGCGTCACGTCTTTTTCGCTTCGATTTGCACCTGGGAGGCTGGTTGTGGTTCGGGTTGTGACCATCACCCATGTGGCCAAGTCGCATGCTGTACATTCTGAGGCATACCAGATACACCCAAACCCGGCCGTGACCTCCAAATGGCTGCGCTGTTGCGCAACACAACCACGAAGATTGCTGGAAGCTCTCACTCGATCCGATCGTTGAACGCCCTCCGCGCTCCCAGATTCCCGACTGCGCCCGTCGTCCCGTCGACAGTCACCAACGCACATCCAGAATGTCTCCTACAGACTCCTCTCGCAAACGAACGATTGCCACCGCAGTCACGATTCAGCCGAACAGTTGAAAAATGGACAGACAGCCAAAGCGAGCAAAACGCCGAGGATCCGAACAAGGCCAAGCTTGGAAGAAGTCAGTCGTCTAGGTTTCCGCAGCTTGAGATTCTGCTCCACAACTGTACCGCACGTATGTATGTATGACAACACAAGACTAACGACTTGCAGCTCTAAGGATACTACAAGAGCGGCTACCGACACTGTTACAATCACCTCTCCCACAGGACATATTGGCGCCGAATATCTCTCTCCTCCTCTTCCCCACGACACACCCTCATCTACCCGCCGTCTCCGGCAAAGTTGCTTATAATGCCGCACTCTGGACGTCTCCAATCGCCTGGAACCGCGTGCCCATCATAGGCAACGTCAAATTAGAGATTCTCGCCGAGCGCATGACTTCCGAGCCCCTGACGTTCTTGCCCCGCCGGCCAGGCGCCATGCCCGAACAACTTGTGGTACGGTGGTGCGAAGAACGAAGATTGAATGGAAATCTTGCTGAACAGGGGGGGATCGCACGGGCGTTATGGCGTGGGAGAGGGGTGGACCCCAACAAGGCTTTCACGGGACTCTTCATATTCGACTTTGATGCCCAGGGGAGGGTGTTGACGCATACGATTGAGCAGGCTCAAGAAGGAGGGGGTTGGGAAAAGGGAATGGGGGCCAAGTTTGTCGGTCTGACGGACTGGCTTCTTGGTGGGATGAAAAAGGGTGGCGAAAACCCGTTACCCGTGTTTGAGAAACTGAGATGAGGATGGCGGATTCGAGTACGCCGTCAGGCGATGAATGGAAACGAGGATGGGCAGAGACAAAAAAAATCTCTTGGAGTGGTGACGTGACGTGGTCTCTATTGGCGAGAAGATGGTGTACAAACATATTGTTGTTTTGGCACAGTTGCAATGCCATGGTCAAGGTGGTTCCCATCATCATTCTGAAAAATTGGGCAAGACGTGTACGATATGATGTATCTTGGTCGAAAAGACTCCACACCATGTATCTATATACTATGTACAATTGGGTAAAATACACAAGCGTTGCTATCACGTGTTGCCACTGGTGATATCCAGCCTTTTGCCAGCGTTTGTGAGAGAGGACGCCCCATCGTTAACATGCTCATGAGGTTTATAGCTCCGAAAAGTTCTATGCTTTCCTCTGTTTCATGTTTGTTCTATTGCAATACAGGGACACGGCTCTTACAGCTGCTACTCCAGCTCGGAGACATGCAAGGATATCCCAACCAAAAAAAAAATTAAAAACCGAGGCCCCTTTCGACAACTTGCCAAAGAAACCTCTCGGCTCGGGGCATTTCACAATATTCTGCCCTTGGAGCCAACCGGGCGCCGCGTGCTACAACTATAATGGAAGTCCATACGCTGCTCTCAAACGAGATGTTCAGGCGCATCATGTACAGCCGGCACCTCATCTCTGATGTCGTGAAGCCAATCGTGAAACCCCCCCACCTTGACTTCACGAGTTAGTCTAGTATCTTGATGAATGAGGAGGGACCCGCGCAGATTTTAGATTTTAGATTTTTCAAAAAGCCAAGTCTCCGAGATTCTCGCCCTCAAAGCCCATAGTAGCGAGCTTCCCCATCCTCTTCTTCTCCCTCGTCTTATCCAGAGCCTTCTTTTCCTCAGCCAGCCTCCTCACGGCTTCCAAGTCGGCCGGCTCAAAGCCAGGAGGCGGGTCGTCGTCCTTGTCGAGATCAATTTCTCCCAGCAGCAGGACGTTCTCACCCCTGACCAGAAAGATGCCGTGCTCCATGTCGGCAAAGTACCCTTCTGGGGCGTCGGCATCAGAGCCGGGTTTCGGTGCGAATATCCTCTCCGTCGTCGATTGGAGAACGAGGTTGGCTGTACCACATGGTAGAACAAATTAGAATTAGACTCGCCATTTCCCGAGATGGGTGTCTCGGCATCCCAGAGGGCCCCAGGGGGGGGGGGGGACTCGCGCACCAAATTGATCCCAACTTCGTAGTACACCTATTAGCTTCCTCCCGTCACGTAAAACCACCATTAGCTTCTCTGCGGGAGGACACCATGTCAGCTGGCTGTAAGCCGTCTCGCCAAAAAAAAAAGGCGTGATTGAACAAAAAGACGTACTGTCCGTCAAGTCGAGGAGCTGAGCAGCTGTCGTGAACATTTGCGGCGGCAATTGGGCGGGTGCTTGAGGAGGCGCCCCGGGGAGAGGGGCTGTTCCTCCTTGCGGAGGGGCATCGGAGATGTTGAGGTTTTCCATCTCTACGTCATGTATGCTGATCACGGAAATCGTAGGCAGTGTTAGAATTAGTTTCAAAAAAAGTACATGGGCTAGCTCTGTTATTTGGGTTCATAAGATCATGACGGAGCTGACATGTGTCGTTGTGGCAAGGGAGGTATCGAAGGGTTCATTCACCATGGCAAATCGTTGCTGTCTGGTTGCGACCATGACTTCCGTTGTAAATTGAGTTCCGAGCTATCGATAAGATAAATCACGTGATTACTATTTTTTTAGTGGAATATGCGAGGAAGGCGCGAGGCAGTATTACATACATAGAGAGCGTTTGTTGGATATGGCAGAGCAGAGCTTCCCCAAAGACAATGAGGGGCAGCACGTCGGTCTTGTGACTCTTGTCTGATGAAATCGGCGGCTATTGTCAAGAGACTATGACGTCGTGACATCATCAGCCTCTGCATGGCCATATCGTATGCTATAACCTACGCGCCTAGTGCCAGGCATGTCATTTGCAATCTGACCCCGTAGCTTGTGTTACCATAGTTTCAATGCCCCGTGCATCGCGGCGGGGGGCAAAAGGCTGTAGTAGTTACATAGTCCGTAATGTACACCTGACAGAGACAGGTGACAAGTGGCGACGCAGGCCAAATAAGATCCTGCCAAGCAAAATAACCACGCGTACTAGCGATGTTGGTTTGCTCCAGACGTAAAACTGCGATAGCTTTACTTCTTCAAGTTGTTCTGTTGCCTTCTCTGCATGTCGCGGTCAAGCGGTCTAATCTATGCTTATGTCATGAGACAGCATAAAACCATCTCTGGAGCTCAATGGAGAAGCTGCAGCACAATCCACTCCCTCCAAGTCTCTCAATACAACATGCCATCTCCGCAGTGTCGTCTTTGTTGTGCCCCCCGTCCCCTTCGCCCGTTTGAAGGGACTAGAAAAATATGACGCAGATTCGTCATGAAATCAAAAATCAAGCAAGCCAGAGCAACAAGTCTATCGTTTTCTCCGCCCGCGAACGCCTTAGTATATATGCATGATACATCCCTCCCCGGTATTGCACGAATAACGAGTATAACTGTAACTCGAATGCTTCCCAATTTGATGTCGCTTGAGTACCTCTGTTCAAAATACGATTCTCTAGTCTCACGGTTGGATTAGTTGCCAGCATATTTCAAATGAATTATCGACGAGATACCACGACACCGTCGATGCACGGCACCATGTCTGCTTTCTGGCAAAGGTCAAACTTGTGTAGTTCTGCTGGCGACGCATGGCTACTCGTCTTGGGAGCCAAACAACAGCATACTTAGCGGGTAGAGTGTGGCTTCTTGTTAAACTGATTGATCGTGGAGCGTTGTAATGCCTCTTGTAGTTCAGGTCTTGTTGCCAAAGCATCAACAGCTTGAGTGTAGGTAAACCACTGACGCTCTCTCTTGTGTCTTTCTGGCCAGTCTTCGACTTCAGCCAGCACAGTGGCTTGGAAAAAAGAGTACCGCGACCTGTCCTTGGAAGACTTGGGTGGGCGCTTTTCGTCGATGGTACCCAAATCATAGTCGATTTGAATGGTTATTCCGGCCTCCTCCCAAGCTTCACGAGCCGCTGCCTCTTCGCAAGTCTCATCTGATTCCCACCCTCCTTTTGGAAGCACCCACCCCTTGCGCCGAGTCGACTGTATGAGGAGGACAAAATTCTGGTCGGGACTTAGAGGAACGACACCCGCGACTAGACGCTCGCCTTTTGAATTGTATCCTGTAGTCGTGACATAAAGGAGTCAGTAGCTCTCATGTCACACGAGACCACGTCAGAAGCCACGGCATTCGTACAGCGTGACGACCAACAGCCAGCACTCCCAATCTGACAGCAACCACGAGAGGCGGTCAAAAGAATGAATGACCCGTGAAGACAGGCACTCACTTTGCTTATTTCTTCCCGTCCTCGACTGCATAGACCGGCCATCAGAGGTAGGGCCAGACATCCTCAGATTTCGATTGTGGTTGCGACAGCGTTGCACTCTTGCTTTCGAGATCTGACGTTGGCCGGTAGCGCCAAAAAAAAAAAGGAAGGAACTGGCTGGGCCGACCGCAAATCTGACAGGGGATTGCAGCGCTGCAAACTAGACCTTGGGGCTGGCGTCTTTGCAGCAAAGAAGAGAGATCAGAGTGAATTACGACGCATCATCGCCACTGTTGCTGATTGAGATTGTCGTACAGGCTTGATTAGTGAGGAAGAGGAGAACAGAGGTGTAAGAAGACCGGACGTCTTGACCTGGAGGAGGGCTAAAAAAAGCAGGCCGTAATAGGTAGACTGCTGTTCCCGGGGCACCGAACAGAAAAGTATATTAAGCCTGGCACTTTAATGGGGAGGGGTGCAGCGACTCAGCGAGTGGTGGGTGGGAGGCGACGCCAGCCAGGTTGCCGTAATGCCGTAATGCGCAACTTTGGGCTTGTTGCTTCCAGTGTTGAGCCACGGATCTAGCTGGACGAGGCTTGACCTGCGAGTCCCACCTTATGGGTAATTCTGTCTATTATACGTCCGTAATAAGAGAGGACCAGACTCCTCTGGACGGACTTTTCTGCCACACACCAGACACCAGGGCAGTCGCGTCTTTCGGGAGGCAGGCGGTGCACCGTCCGGGTCAGAGGGGGTGAGGGGGCACTGGCGCAGTTGCCGGCTTTTGTTCAAGCCAACCTGCCCAGAAATCGTTCCAGGCCCCCCAGCCATGAAGCTCACTCAGGTGGAGCCAGCAGGGCTTGAAAGAGTCGTGCAGATCGGGAACTCGGTTCCGCTTGTTGTGTCGTGGTCCTTTCTCGCCCCCTGTTGGCACGCTCAACTTCTTTCAGATTGACAGCCGTGAGGCAGCATTCTGCACAGTGCTCGTTCGTGTCCGCTCAGAAACAAGGCAAGGAATGGATAGATTGTGAAGAGAGGTCGATAATTACATGATCTGCTATCCAATCGATGAGCTTAGAGAACCACTAGGCAGTTGATCCTTCCCAATAAGCTGGCAGTTGGCAGGCAGTTGGCAGGCAGTTGGCAGGCAGTTGGGGTTGGCAACAGGCACCAGCCGTAGTAGAATAGGGCAAGCTGACACGTCATGCGAGTGCTCAGACTGGTGGCCATTTCACGGACGTACTTGTTGGAAGAGTTCAATCTCGGAATCAATGGGATTAGATGCCTCTCTAGCAGATAGCATGGGACAACTGCTGGCACAAACAAATAAAGTAACGGTGAGCAAAAAAGTGATGCAGTTCCTGTGTAACTTAAATCCAGGTACTGAGCAGGCGGTGCGGCATCGAGACGAGTAGGGGGATCCAGGAACGAAGTGCTTGGTCATATATTCTACGCGACTGGCACTTTTGGAGAGTTCATACAAGAAGAAATGTGATAGGGCACGATTGCTATTGCAGGCGGGAAATTGGTCATTCACATCGCCTGACTGTCCCGCTCCGAGTATTTGCAAACGTCTTGCTTCCGTGACATAATTGCAAGTGCAGCGCAATGGTAGAAGTCGGAAGAAGATTGCGCATGCACGAAGTAGGCACCGGGCGAGTACTCCGTACATCGCCGAATAATCCGTATACGATGCTTATGTTGCTTTTAAGATCCCATTCCAGCACGAACCAATCATTGGGAAATAATGAGGGTGTGAAGATGCATGTGGGTTGGATCCTGTTGTCACTTAGGTTCTTTGGTTCCCCCGCCTGGGTGCCTTAACGCATAGAGCTTGTATATCCGATCGAAACCACTGGTGTTCGAAATATCATAAAAGAGAAAAGATTCAAAAAACTCCTACATACACCTGCAAGATGAGCTACCCTCGTTCGCCTCCATGTCCTATTAGTTGATGGGTGTCACCCGTCTATACGAATTAGAATTTGCGATCTTTGGGGAAGTGGAGGGTTACACGACATTACAGGACTGCTTCTGCCAAGTTCATCTCGTGGTCTGATCTTTTAACTTGCAGCTAATAATAAAAGCAGCAGTTTCTGGCTCGTTTACTCCGTACAGGGTACGACAATACATACCTTGTTCGGCTTTCCCGAGACCCGGCGACAGAATGTGCTAGGAGATCGAGGTTGGACCTATACATCATATTACTGTACAAAAACAGCATGGGTATTTGTTCAATCTGTCTTGAAAACTACCTGCCAGAGGATCAGCTATTGGGTATTTTACCTGCGTCAAGATTTCTTTTCGATACGGAGTACTGCCGCTTCAGAGAAGCGCGTTTTATCGTTCCATGCGGCGAGCTTTCTCAGATCCGCTTCCTACGCCAAGTTTTCGAGCAGTTAGTAAGTCTGTGTCCTGTGGCCCATGTATTGTTCGCAAGCAAGATGATCCATAGAGAGGTTTTATCAACAAGCTGTTTCATCTCTCCGCATTGTTCTCGGCTTCTGAAGGCTTCATATGGCGACTAGTGTGCATGTGCGTCATCCGATTTTCCCGTTCTGAGGAAGACTACCCGACCTCGTCGTCATCTCTCGTGATGATCGTGGAAGACTCACGCTGATTGGTATATGCGGGACCCAAAAACATTTAGTCGCAATGCAGAGGCAGCATGTGGGCGTGCGTTCTGCATTTGGAAATGTTATACGTCGCCAGTATGCAACCTCGAAGTTTCGTTGATCAGATCAACTTGTTCTTGAGACGCAACTACAAGCCTTGTCCGGCCTTATCTGCGTACGTGCCATGAATCTAGGCGAGTATCTATACTCATCATGTACGCGAGAGAGAGAGAGAGGGAGAGAATAGGTACAAAGGCAGGAGATATCGAGCCAGCAGAGCCCCCACAGCGCACATGCATGTGGTGCCAGCCTCAACCCCTCATCAGCGCCTAAATACATGTGGACCCTCCCTGGGCTCATGCCTCCCGCGACTTCTGTCGTCACCATCGTCGTCGTGATCGTTCAGCAACTCGCTGCTTCGAATGCTCTCACGAGGGACTCGACCTTGGAATTGCACTTCTCCGACAACTTACCTTGAAAAGTATTGCTTCGACGCTTCACACATTCCGAGCTTTCCAAACTCACTTGCTCCGAGTCGGCCAACTCCACGAGTCAGAACCTGGCCAGACACCCACCTCGCCAAGCTCTCCAGTCTCTTATTTACGCCATCCATCGTCGATGTGCCCTTGACCAGTGCGTTGTGCTAGCCCTGGGATAACTTGGACCTGAATGTCACGAAAAATTCATCGTCTCTCTCGTCTGATATTCGAACAAGGTTCTTCCCTTACGAATCGGCACATCCAACATAACAAAGAGCCAAATATCTTTCCAGGCAAATAAACGGCGTTTCTTCCAGCATGGAAACTAGTCTATTGACTAGCACCATGCAGACCCCTGAAAGCGCCTCAACTGACTATGAATACATTTCTCCAATCGGTGAGTCGCTCTCTCTTATGTTTGAGGCCCCTCCATCCCACCTTTCGACTTTATTGAGCCCACGTGCTTCACATCGCCTTTCTAGTTGGATGAGGCGGGAATTGTTGGCCATGCCCTCGCTTCAAGCTTTACACTCGTGATGCAAACCGCGCTTGCCACGTCGTACATTTTGGTCAACGTTAGACCTAGACGATGGGTGGACATCTCGGATGAGCGTCTTTGAACGACAACTTTCTGTTTTCTTGCTGCTTGCCTGCTTGCCTGCTTGCCTGCTTGCCTGCTTGCCTGCTTGCCTGCTTGCCTGCTTGCCTGCTTGCCTGCTTGCCTGCTTGCCTGCTTGTACGAGTTGTCTAACAGGCAATGCACTATTGTCACCATGCATGGGGTTTGTTGTACCCTTCGCGTGAAACTTGCTCTGACCCGAGCAAGTCTTGTATTAATACAAGAGCATGAACTCGGTGGACATGTTTATTTGCATATGTATGGAATGTCGCTTTGCAACCAATGTTCCAAAGTGACGCGTACAGCTCGTTGAAATTTGTTTGCTCTCAGGATGTTTTGTAACCCATAGTAAACTCCCGACGCTGACCTCACTCAGGATATGCAAAATCTTCGCGATGCGGGTACTGTGGCACTCAGGGTCAGAGTCAGTCAGAACGTGAATTACTTTGAGCCCCCCCCCCCCTGCCGATGTGATGCCGGGACTTGGGTGCCTTAATTGTCACATCAATTTCGGGAATAGGTCACTTCTCAGACTGTCAGCAGAACGACTGACGTCGAGATAAACAGGTTATTCATACTATGCGAATGCAACTTCATTGAGCCCCAGATTCTACCAGAATCTTCTCGGCCGATGCTGGCGTCGTTCAGGAAAATTAATGTATCGCCCGAACCAAAAGCGATCATGTTGTCCTCATTATACAATTCGTCTTGATTCTAGCCAATTCAAGCCCTCAAGAGATCAGCGACAGACCGTGAATCGTTTTACAAAGTTCGTTCTTGGAGATGCATATATCAAGGAAGCTGCTCGGCTGTATCCAAAAACTAGGGAGGACATTAGGAGGAGAGATAATGAATTTTCTCTCATCGGTCGGATCCATGAAGCCGAGTACGATCATTTGAAAACACCTCTGGAACCAACACATAAATTCGTTGTCACGCTAGAGAACGATGACTTCACTGAGGAAAAGTATCAAGTCTATGATAACTATCAAAGAGTAGTGCACAAAGACCCACCTGAAGACAGAACCCCACGGGCATTCAAACGCTTTCTCTGCAGCTCTCCTATAAGACGAGAAGTCCTGGTTGGGGCAGGTGGACGCAAAAGAAGGCTAGGGTCATACCACCAGTGCTACCGACTGGACGGGGTGTTGGTCGCGATCGGTGTCTTGGACCTGCTTCCGAACTGCGTCAGCTCGGTTTACTTTTTGTACCATGAGAGCATCCACAAGAATGCGCCGGGTAAGTTGGGTGCTCTTCATGAGATTGCGCTGGCATCTGAAGAAGGCTATCAATGGTGGTATCCAGGGTTCTACATTCACAATTGTCCTAAGATGAAATATAAAATCGACTACTCTCCACAGTTTATCCTGGATCCTGATAGCCTCAGCTGGGATCCTCTTGACTCGACAGTCTTGCGCCTTCTAGACCAGAAACCGTTTCTCAGCCTGTCTATGGAGAAACACAGCGCTTGTACTTCTGGTGGCGGCGATGGTGACCATCATGGTGACACAAGGGAGGCAAAGCGACCGAATGTCGGCGAATCAGGTAAAGACAGTATGGGTACAATAGAGTCCGATGACGACGGCGAAGGAGAAGACGAAGAAGACATAGGTTCGCTGTTCAAATCCGGTATGCCCGGCATAAGCTCTGCCTCCGACATGATGGAGGTAGACTTGGATCACATTGCTCTCAAGATCTATCCCGAGGGGCCCCTTTTCGAAACATCGGATCTGGTAGCATGGGATTCAAAGAGCATAACCGACTGGCCAGGTATCAAAGCCTCTGTGGCAGAGTTAGTGGCGGCCCTGGGGCCTGAAGCGGTCCAATCCTTATGTTTAGATATGACCCGCGGAGGGTAGTTAGACATGCTTCAGCACCTAGTGAGAACAGCTCAGGAGTCAGGACCCTGAACGCTTGCGGTTAAGCTCGTCGTCCACCATACAGATCCAGATTGGCCCCCCCCCGCCAAAATAGCAGTGGCCCCCCCGCCTTATCTTATCACCCCGATCGGGTAATTAATTATGTGATGCAGTCAGTTGCTCAAGCTTTCTCGTTCTAAGACAGAAAAAACTTTGGGTCCCAACATTCAAACCGGCTCATCACGATAACATCAGCGTTTCAGCGGATCCACGCCGTGTACGCAGCCCGATCAAATCATTTTGAGGGCCATGGCTACGCACCAAGCCCTTTTTTCGCCGGCCGAGCTCGCCTACCTGCACAGTTCTCTGTCTCTGACCCCACCAATCCGATCTGATGGTCGCACTCCGACGCAGTTTCGACCGCTGACAGCAGAAACGGGCATTCTTCCCGGTACAAATGGCAGTGCTCGCGTCTGCTTCTCAGATGGCACAGAGGCGATTGTGGGAGTCAAGGCAGAGATTGAGAAGACGCCTGGTGTACACGATGCAGAGGACGCAGAGAGCAAATTAATTGCCATAGCAAGCGCAGAGAGGCCAGACGAGAAGAATGCCAGAGGCGACTGGTTAGAGATGACGATTGAGATACCTGGACGGAGAGACGACGAGGCTTCCACTGTGTTCTTGGCCGAGATGTTGAGAGAGGCTTTATTAGCTGACGGGGAGTTTGCGAAAAAGTTGTGGATCAACAGACGGTTTCACTGGAGATTATACCTAGATGTACGTCTTTTCACTCATCTCCCAAAAAGGAAAGAATCTGCTCGCTTCCCCCCGCCGCGGACTCTCTGACATGAATGACTCTTGAACAGGTCTTGCTCATATCTCCGCCTCTATCCTACCCGCTACCTCTTCTATCCTTGACATCACATCTTGCGCTTCTCGCAACCCGACTTCCTCGACTCAAGTCCGAGGGCGACGAGGACCCCATGTTTGATGACGACTGGGAATCGTCGCAGTATTTATACCCTCGGGAGGGTGCTGCGGGGACGGGAACACGACCACCGATTACGCTGTTGGTCATCACAGTAGCAGGGAATATTATATTTGACCCGTCCAAGGAGGAACTAGCTGTTGCTGAGACGGCATTGGCTGCGTCAGTATCAGAAGTCCGGGAGCAGAAAGGGTCGGGCGGGATGGATGTGGATTCAACTCGCGAGCTACGACTGTTGTCGATGAGAACCATTGACCCTCCGTCCAGGTTAACGCCGCCAGGCGTGCCGAATTCAGAAAACATCGCGACAAATGGTGCCTCGGGGGGTACGATAGCAAAACAGCACGCGTCGGATGGGCGTCAACGTGTGGAAGGGGTGTGGAAAGCACCGATAGGGGGCACAAAATACGCTGTGTTGGAGAGCATTATCGATGCGGTGCTTGAGAAAGGCGGTGTGGTAGATGATATTCTGGACGGGTTAGACGGCGTTGATTTGGCATGATACGACCCCCGTTGAGAAAGTTGATGGCTCGATTGGGCAACAATGACAATTTTTTGAATATTTAAATGTGAACGGCCTGATATTACGAATTAGGTGCAAGTTCCCTCATATCATGCGGCGCAATGGGTGCAAAGTCTGACTTGGACATGTATTGGAGTAATAGTGCAATGCAAGAGTACAAAAGGCACTTGACTTTTTTACCAGATGCCGAGCCACTTCTTCTTCTGGACCGACTTCTCTTCCGAGTCTTCCTTGGGGGGGAGCTCACGGCCCAACGCAGCGGCCTCCAGTTCTTCCTCCGACTTCTCTTCGCCCTTCCCGAAGACCATAGTCACGGGGTTCTTGGCCTCAATCCCATGCACCTTCATATAATAGTTGCGTTTGGCAATGTCGTCCAGATGACGGGTACGGTGCTCTCGCGCTTTTGTCGCCTTGTCCTTTTCATGCAAGGAGATGACGTTCTTCCAGGCCGTGAAGAAATATGTTGGTTGGCGCCAGAGGTCGGATATGGGTGGAGCGAGATCTTTGAAGGGCGAGTTGTAGGCGTAGTTCATGAAGAATGTGCAGATGGCCATGGCGAACAAGGCTCCCTGCGAGTATTGTTAGTTGGACGTGCAAGTTCAAACATGAATAAACTTGCGGACGGATACAGAAATAAAACCCCCCAGATGTTGGGCATGGGGAAATGTTCCTAGATGTTGTCTTACCATGGTAATAAATGTGTGCAGCAGCCGGCTATGCCAGAACCAATGAGACCAGGTCCCCTCGGGAGCCATCAGACCTGGATAATGTTTCCTGCCTCGTGCGGCAATTTCGGACGGCGTCAATTGGGGGCCGTAATGCTTCGGGATGGTGTTTCGCTTGAGCCGGGATCCATGGGAGGGAGGGTTGAACTTTGCCGGCTTCTCGAGAACAATTGGTTTCTGGGACCGGTCCGACGAGGACGCAAATCGAACACGAACATTTTGTGACAGGGGAATGCGCACGCCGCGCCAAAGAGGTCCTTGAAGCGGGAGTAGAAAACGCGGGATGATCGCTCTTACTGCCATTTCGTGCTGGCTTGGAAAAAAAAAAAAAAGAAAGAAAGAAAAAGAAGGGAAAAAAGTGTCACGGCTGCTGGACCATGCGAGCTTGTTGAAGCTGACTTGTCGGTGATCTTCGAACGGTCCCGTTTCATTCGTCGGCACGAAGTTTCTCACGAACTTTTTAAAAATGTTGGCCTTGGACCCTCAGGCTCCTCCTCTGATGTTGGGCGGTTGATTTTGCCGAGCTTTGGCCGCTATATCTCCGGGGAGATGGAAATAACGATTTGTTTGGGATGTGTTGGATAATACCCGTTGAGGAACTCAGTAGAATAACTTCAAAATCAATGGGTATATATTACTCCGTAGCTGTAATCTAACTAGGCTGATGAGCCGAATGGATCGCGAAGAGCTCGTGTGGTTTTTCACTGGCTTGTGTGGGCAACCTGATGAGCGCGAAGAAAAAAGTCTTCGTGCAAGTGCCTAGGTAATACCGTAGTCGTTCCTAACAATGTCCCGGATTTACCCGGCCCAGCTTGGTGTGGCGGGTCTTGTTGACTGCGTAATTACAGCGCTCTGGTTGGACTGCGCCTCAGGCAACCTGTGGCTCAATTGCGACGAGTGCGCCAAGGCAAGGCCGAAAAGGCCCGTCAATGCTGTCATAAACTTTTTTCTCCTTGTTGCGCTCCTGCATTTCTCTCCTCCTTCCTCTTCTTTCCCCCAAACTCTCGCCAATACCCCAGCATCGACCATCCCTAGTCGTCAGTTGTAGACTCTCTTGACGTCTTTTCTCACGAACCTTTTACGAACACCTCTAACTCTTCAATACCTTGTTGTATCCCTCTACTCCAAAATGGCTGGCGGTAAGTCCATGGTCCTCTGCTGCACCAAGGATGGCCGAGGCTACGGGTTGGTCGGTCGACCGGGTCGGTTCAGTTGCGATTGCGCCAACGCAAAGCGATCGAGATGAGCGCAAACTGCGCACATGAAGCTGCTGAGTCGCTGTTGGGCCAAGTTTGGAAGTCGATTCTTCGGTATCTCTTTGGCACAATGACTACGTGTTCAGTTGCTCTCTCGGCTGGCGTCGGCTGGCGACGAGCTTGTGAATCCTGCGTCATTTGCACTTGGCCGAGAGAAGAAAAAAAAAATACTGGGAAGTTGACTCGGGAGAATTCGGGTGCAGCCACAGCGAATGCGTCTGGAATTGCGCTCTCGCTCATCGTAGCTTGCGTTTTGCCGCACAGCGAACCTCCGGTGGCCCAATTGACTGACCTAGACCTGAAGCGCCATCCATTGATCATCCCTCCGTGCAAGATTTTTACCTATAGGGTGACACGTGCTGACACCATTTTCACAGGTGACCTTAAGACTGGTGCTCGCGTCTTCAAAACTCGTTGCGCTCAATGCCACACTGTCGAGAAGGACGGTGGCAACAAGATCGGACCTGCTCTTCACGGTCTCTTCGGCCGCAAGACTGGTTCCGTCGAAGGCTACTCCTACACCGATGCCAACAAGCAGAAGGGCATCACCTGGGACGACGACACCCTCTTCGCTTATCTTGAGAATCCCAAGAAGTACATTCCTGGCACCAAGATGGCATTCGGTGGCCTCAAGAAGGAGAAGGACAGAAAGGATCTCATCGCGTACGTTTTACTCTCCATCACGGGATTGCTTCATGAGCATGCAATGATTGCTAACATTTTACCACAGCTACCTGAAGGACGCTACCGCTTAGGTACCTACCTACTTTTGCATGTGTAACGATAGGATTGATAGACGGCGCGGTGTTGCAACGAATGAGTGTACTATAGACAAATTTTAGAATCATATTAGCGCTAGCAAACGCGCGCTTAAATCCAAACTCCTCTTCCATCAGTACTTTCTCCTTGACTAATCTCAATTGAAATCGAGCGATTGCACTAGCAATTGACAATGAGTGCGTCAAATAATGCGGCTATCTATTGAAGCTACATCTCCAATTCGAATTCAACGACTGATCGCGAAAAGTGGTACAGACCTCCGGAGCGGGTAGCATTCCCTCACGACATTTTCTCTTTCAGGACAATGTCTTCCCTGGGCTTGCAGCATATTCAGCTTCTCGTTCGCCGCTCGGATCTTTTCGGGTTTCTCAATGTCTCTCTACTGCCCTATCAGGGGATTTCTCAACGGCAAGCAAAAAACACTCGAATTAAAACTGGACACTTTTTGTAATAATTATGCTTGTATAAGTGCACATGGGGGTATCGTTGACCATCTTCCTCCAGCCCGCCTGCCTTCATGCAAGATTGCGATTCCGATTACGGTAAGCTGCTGGATCCTTCACGCTGGCCTTTATCTTGTTCAAGGCAACCTCCCAATCTCCATCCACGATCTCCTTTTGCGAGGTTTCGTCCTGCATCCACCGCTCCAGCCCAGAATGTGCTGCTTTTGTATGAAGTGCGTCCAAGTCTGCACCACTGAAGTCGGTGCATCGCGGGTCCTGGGCCACCTTTGCGAGCGCCTCCAACGCTGCTGGAGATGGATTGTCGTGGCGGGTTCTGTAAATTGCTTGAAGAATTTCAACGCGCTCAAGGGGTGTAGGTAAGTCAATGAAGATCTGGTTCCCTAGACGACCCGGTCGGAGAATAGCCTCGTCTATCATATCGGGGCGGTTCGTGGTGCCAATCACGTACACTCCGCTTCGATCTTGTGCACCATCAAGCTCTGTGAGAAGGGCGTTGACGACTCTGGCACCTGACTCGGTGGACGCATGGGCTCGTGGAGGAACGACAGAGTCCATCTCGTCAAAGAATAATATGCAAGGCTTGGAGGAGCGTGCTCTTTGGAACAGTTCTCTAACTGCTCGTTCCGACTCACCCACGTACTTGTTCAAGAGTTCCGGACCATTGATGAGAATAAAGCTGGCCCTCGCGTCGTTGGCAACCGCTTGTGCAATCAAGGTCTTGCCGCAACCTGGAGGGCCCCAAAGAAGCACGCCGGCGTTTTGTCTAAGTCCAAATTCCTTGTACACATCAGGCCGCTTGATCGGTCCGATGATAGACAATTGCAATTGTTTCCGCGCCTCGTTGAGAGCACCAACTTGGTCCCACGTAACGCTGGGAATGACAGAGAATCCTTCTTTACGAAGAGATGGCGTCATTTTCCCGAATGCCGTTTTGAAATCGTCCATGGACACGGGCGCTTTCGGTCGCAACCTGTATCGTATTGGTCTGAGAACCTCCACGTCTTCTGCCAAAATGGCAGCCTTCAAGTCAACGCCGCGGAGTTCAGTGTCATCTCCGTCACTCAAATTGTTTGCTGCTAGCCATTTTGCTTTGTTTGTGAGGAACGCAAGCTCGGCGGGCACAAAGCCGTGGGTCATTCTGGCAATTTCGTCCAAGTCAACGTCAACTCCGAGTGTCGACCCGCGCGTGATTTTGTCCAGAACATCTCTCCTCGCATCGTAATCCGGTATCTTCACTTGAACAGTCTCCTGGAACAACCCTCCTGTGAGAATGTCAGTGTCGACCTCGGCTATGTTCGATGTCGTGGCTATTGCAATACAGTTTGCGCCTCCAGCTTTACTTCGCTGAATTCGCTCCATTTGCTGCGTGAATATGTCGATCGCCTTGGCATGAAAGTCGTTGTGGCGCAAAGAACCTGGTCTGCTCATGTAACGATGAATGTCGTCAATGAAAACAATACTGGGGGCTTGTGCAATGGCCGCATCGAATGCCTCCATCATGCTCCTCGTCATTGTCGCCATTGTCTTGGGTTCTGAAAAACACTTTTTCAGAGAAATAAGGGGGACTCCCAACATGAAGGCGATGTTTTCAACCAGTGATCTTTTGCCCATCCCATCTGGTCCTGATATGATGATGCCGGTCGGCCGATCGCAAGCCCCAAGTTCTTCGTAATAACTGGGAAATTTCAGGGTGCCCTCCAGCAGCGCAAGTATTTCAGCCAACAAATCTCCAAGACCACCGAGCGGTTTTTTGTCATACACATGCTCTACAGTGAATCGACTTGGGTTCTGCCTTTTGCTTGCGGGCTGTTCCCTCTGTGTTGTGGCGGTGGTCTTGGTCGAGACCTCGCCATTAGTTCGCGTCTCTATGCCCGGCGCACCCTCACTCCCTTCTTGTAATCGTCGTTTCTTAGAGGGCGACTTTTCTGCTGAGTTTGCCGCACTAGTGGTGGATATATCTCGATGCCCTAATTTTATCATTTGTCTGGGAAAATATCGATCATCGCCTTGAATCGTCGCCGCCTCCGCTTCTTCTATGGCAGCCTCCGAGTCGTTTGAATCGTCGGCCTCTTGCTTATGAAGCAAGAGTACTCGGTCTATGGCATCCTCCAGAGGCTTTTTCTTCTGTCGTTTCAGGCTAGAGTTGGATCGTTGGATGGCGTCGTAGGCATCCATGGTAGATGTGAAGCGGCGATTCGCATTGGATGATTCAAGTTGTTTTAGAACTCTATCAACGTCGTACTCGAGGCGAGATCGAAGGCTTATACGTGGCGGCATTGTGAAGTAAGTGATGATGGATGATGATGGATGCTGATGATGGGAGTTCCAACAAAAAATTTGTCCCACCAGTGCGTTGTTGATATGTTGGAAATCGAAGCCTTAGGCTTTTTTTCTTCTATGTTGACAGCTTCCCGAACTGCAATGGCTCGACAAACTCTGGCAATGACTCGGCAAACTCTTTTAGCAGCTTCCCGAACTGCAATAGCAAACTCTGCTGCAACTGCGAAGTCAGCGTCATTGTGGTCGGAGGCATCGCTTGCCTTGCCGAGTACGTAAACATGCAGGAACGTTTTTTTTTTTTCATCATGCAGTAGCAACTAAGCCTAAAACGGAAGAAGTGCCTCTACGCCTTGTTTAATAATAAGTCGCTACAATGTTACGCACTCTTGCTGAAGCAAATTTTGTCGCAGTTTGTGGCGTTCTGCAGCTCTTTAACTTCAGCCAAGGGTGACATATCTCGCGATAGAACATAAGTTTATCACTGGGTGACTGGTGCGAGGTCTACGAGAACCAAAAAAGTGGGACATGGCGTAGTAAGTAGGACTGACATCGCCAAGTGCCTTCGATCTGTCAACTCGCAAACTCAACCCAGCCACGCAAAGACTGGGGGCAGAGGCAGCGCGCGATCAGCATGGGGAGCAACGCCAGCAAGGTCACCGCTCAGGACAAGTAGGTTTTTTTTTTTTCTTGTCAACCTTCACCCCGTCACCCAGGAGCCCGTCGTCGTCCTACCATGACCACCCCGCTTACTGGTAACCGTGCTTTGGTTTTGGTTGGGGCAGGGCGATCCTGGATATGAAGAACCAGCGCGATAAGCTACACCAATACCAAAGACGCATCACCGTCCTCACAGACAAGGAGACCGATGTAGCGCGGCAGATGCTTGCCAAGGGCGACAAGAAAAGAGCCCTCTTGGCGCTACGGCGCAAGAAGTACCAAGAAACGCTGCTCGCCAAAACCGACGCGCAGCTCGAGCAATTGGAAAAGCTGACTTCGAATGTGGAATTTGCCCTTATACAGAAGGATGTTGTTTTTGGCTTGCAACAGGGCACCAAGGTCCTCAAGGAGATCCATGCTGAGATGGGCGGATTGGAGAATGTAGAGAAGCTCATGGGAGAGACGGCGGATGCCATTGCCTACCAGCAGGTATGTTTTTTGCCTCCCGAACTTACTGATTCGGCCAACCCAATTCTCATCCTATGGTCGCAAGGCTGATTCTTGTCTCGCAAACAACAGGAAGTTAGCGAGATGCTCGGTGGGCAAATATCGAACCAGGATGAGGAAGACGTGGAAGATGAACTTGCAGCTCTCCAGGCCGAGCTGTCTGGTGAGGGACAAGTCCTGCCATCGGTTCCCAATGCCCAAGTACCCATTAGTGAAAGAACTAGCGAAGAGCCTTCGAGTTCCAGGAGACCAGAAGCGCAAGAAATGCTGGCTGCCTGATCTCCTTCTCTTTCGCGGACATACGAAGTCATCGCTGGATCCGCTTTCAATTCGGTTCCAGCGCGTTTTGGTTTATTCTATAGACTTGGGGTGGTTTGCATCACAGCGAGCAATCATATACAGGCGTTTTGGATGTCAGTTTTACTTCCTTCGTTTTCCCCACCATGGTAGTCTTAATCGGTACCTTTTGAATACTTTAATCATTATCTATGACCGGGTACGATTCTGTCTTGCCATACTTTGCAATCAGCTTTTTCATGATGGAAATGGCTCCTCCGCGGTACCCGCCTCCAAACATGGCGAAATGGTTCAAGTGATGATATCTTGGGTCTGTCAGCTCATCGACCATCGACAGCACATCGGTCCTTGTGACCTCAGCGGGGAAAGGGGTACTGCAGGTTTTCTAGGGGGTCACTCACAACTCGTACATTGTCACTCTATCCTCCCATTCCTCTCGTGGCTCCGCTTTCGGAAGAAGCTTCTCATACTCTTTCCAAAAGCTGCCACCAAAGCCTCCAAACATGATCATTATGCCCAGATCATACTCCGAATGGCCATGGACGGCGGACGGATCAAACACTACCTCTTCACTTCCTCCTCTTCCAGCTATCTGACCATTCGAGTGATTGCCGCTCCACAAATCACCATGGACCACGACAGGCGTGATCTTCCCGATGGTGTCTTCACCTATTAATCGAGGAACGACTTCCTCGGCCATTGATTCCACAGCTTTGCTAAGCTCTGCGTCGGCGCCGTTCCTGTCAACGCAGGCTCTCAAGATCGCTCGAAGGCGATTATTAGCGTAGAACTCTGCCCACGAGGACTTCCACGTGTTGTCCTGCGCCGTCTCACCACAACATGTCGAGACGGGAAATCCGAACATGGGCTTGTCGTAGCCCTCTGGGATTGGCGCCGGAGTCGTATGCAACTTGGCCAATTTGGCTGCGAGAGACAGTCCCGATCCCCCGGCCGCATTTGATCCCAGATCAAGAAAGTCTGTGACTAGGAAGTATCTGTTCGCTGAGGACATTGGGCCGTGGGCGTGGGATCTGGGGCAGAACAGGGGGACGGCGTCTTGGATGGCGTTCAAGGAAGTATGTTCTCCTGTGGTATGTAAATTGTGTGAGAGGTCGTCAACGCACGTGGGATGCTGCTTTGATGAAGAGCGACAAGGCATTACCTTTGAACATCAACTCGGCGTTCTTCCCGGCACCGGTCTTGACAAAATAGTTGATGGGTTGGCCATTTGTCGTGGCAGTGAGCTTGAAGGTGGATGAGAAGCCGGATCCGCCATGAGAGCTAATCTGGGCCTCCTCGTCCTGCAGGCCGAGCGCTTTCAGGATCTCTACGTCGACATTTGGGGCCATTGTGAACTCTCTTTGCGATGCTCGAGGGGGTTCAGAAAGGAAGGTTCCAATGCATGCGCTTGGAACGGAAGGCTTGCACGTGCGCGGCAAGAGAGAGCTTTGTATACTTTGCTCGTGTGCTTGGATGTGATGGAAGGGGGGGTGACGTGACGTCAAAGGCGACAACCCAACGAACCACATGTGTAGATTTGTAGGAGGCCAAGTACTTGCGGCTCTTCATCCACGATCAGTATTTTCACGTTGAAATTTGTCTGCTTGGTGATTGGTTCAAGAAAGATCGAAATGACAATCACGCAGAGTCAATGTATTGGGCCCGCGTAAATTGAAAGGGGGCCAGTTTCTCCCAACGCCTACTCCGTACAGTACTGCTAATATTGTCTTCAACGCCGTGCACCAGGTTTCCAAGTCCACGGCCAATTTCTCCAGCATGCAACAAAGCCACCCATCTCGGAAACGAAAAAAAAAGAAGAAAAAAGGCCATGCCAGTTTCTAAAACATATGTTTTTTGATTTCCATCATTTGCTGTAAGCCAATTCAATGTGCGTAGTGGTCGTGGTGGCATCTCCGCCTGTGATGGAAGTACTGTCAGAGTTTCGCCTCGTTGGTAAGCCAGCACTGGATGATGCATGGCTGTGACTTCGGTCGTCCATCATCAGTGGTCTTTGGGCTACAACATTGTAGCAGTTTGCGCAAGGGCACGTAGGCGTGGCATTGAGTGGCGGTGGAGGAGCCATGTGGCGAGCGAACCAGCTTCTTCTCTGGTTTCTCTGGGACGGCATTTTTTTGTGTACCAAGCAAGTAATCCGTATGATGATTGTTGACATGATCAAGACAGGGGAAATAGTGTCAGACGAGCGTAACTTTCGTGGCCTCGCGGGCATCGTACTTATAGTTTGGCATCATGACTCTTTCCATCCAGAATGTGGACCAAGTCCTCGCATCAAGCAACAACAAAACAAGTCTGAGTCGCGCATAGTACCAGCGGTCACCTTATCTCTCTCTCTCTCTCTGACTGCATTGGTGGAGACGAGATATCTCGTCGCGCCTCGATTTCATTTCGACGTCATCCCGAGAAGAAGTCATCAGTCGAGCCCATTCAAAAGCAATCGCCCAGAGTCCACATTTGTTCTATCTTGAGCCTAGACACGCACGCAAGTCGTAAAAAACGACGTGTATTTGCTTGCAAACCGAACATTGCCGAGAGGCCCTGTCAACTTATTACTTGTCTCCTCCCCCCCCCCCCCCAACCCCCGGCTCTCTGGTACGACGAGCAGTTCAGACGGCGGGGTTGGTTCCACAGCAAAGGTCAGATAATAACTCCCTTGTTACTCTGTACATAGGCATGTGACGTGAATTGAGACGATTATGCGACATGGATGAGAACGTGGGATTTGGCGATGCAAGTTTGGCTGAGAGTTGCCCGCTTGGGCTTTGAGTCGTGCTCGTGGGTGGACTGAAACACAGATCTGACAAGTTGAGCCACTCGGAGTGCCCGTCGCAGGCCTCGCGGGAGATAATCTCCCTTTTCAAGACGTCGACAAATCTGTATTGATCTTGGAACTGTACAGTGTTGCCAGTGGTCCTTACGTCGGCTCACGTCGGGGGGAAATTTCTCATGCAGCGGATGTCACGTACAGTCAGAGTAGTAAATGCACGAAACAAGCCAAGTCCAATTCTATTAATTCACGAAAGGCTCATTGCATGCTACAACATCAATACACTTTGCCGCCTTCCAAGGCAATCTTCACCCGTGACCCCCAAAATCATGAAATTTTACACGGAATACCACTCTTTCCAGTACCCCACTATGCCCATTCTAGATACCCAGGGAGAACTCGACACCGACATCGATGTCGCGAGCTATAGAGAAGACAGCACATGTTAGCCAATCGAAAGCCGCCGAGCGCAGATGGCAGCTACTTACCCATCTTGACGACCTTTGACAGTTGAACAGACTTCTCAGCAGCGCTCTGCAAGTCGTCAATGGAAAAGATCTTCATGCCAGACTCGTTGATCAGCTTGTGAGCCCGCTCGACATTGGTTCCCTGCAGACGGGCAATGATGGGAATCTTGAGGTTGAGATTCTCAACGGTCTTGATCAGGCCAGTGGCAATGTGGTCGCAGCGGACGATACCACCGAAGATGTTGACAAAGATGGCAGTGACCTTGGGGTCGCTGGTGATGAGCTCGAAGGCCTCCTGAATGGCAGCGGGAGTGGCACCACCACCAACGTCGAGGAAGTTGGCGGGCTGGCCACCGTTCAGCTTGATGATGTCCATAGTGGCCATGGCGAGACCGGCGCCGTTGACAAGGCAGCCAATGTCACCATCAAGCTTGATGAAGTTGAGGCCAGAGTTAGCAGCGCGGACCTCATCGGGGTCCTCCTGAGTGGTGTCGCGCCACTCGAAGATCTCCTTCTGACGGAAGTCGGCGTTGTCATCGAAGCCGAACTTGGCATCCATGCAAAGTACCTGGTGGTCACTGGTCTCCGAAAGGGGATTGATCTCGATCTGGGTGGCGTCGCGTTCGGAGAAGATCTTGTACAGCTTCTGGATGGTGTCCTTGGCGTCTTCGATGCACTGCTCGCTAAAGCCCAGCTTGGTGGCAATTTCACGGGCAATCTCGTCAGTCACGCCAGTGTTGATGTCGATGTAGGTAGTGTTGATGGCATCGGGGCTTTCCTTGGCAACGGTTTCAATATCCACGCCACCCTGCGATGAGGAGACGATGACGGGGGACTGAGAGGCACGATCCATGAGGATGGCCAGGTAGAATTCGCGACGGGCAAACTTGCGCTCGCAAATATACACAGCGTTGCAGAGACGACCACCAGCTCCAGTCTGTTTGGTGACGAGCTTGTGACCAATCATCTGCTGAGCAAACATCTCGGCCTCGTGAGGAGAGTAAATGACTCGGACACCTCCCTTGAGGCCATTGTCAAAGGTGCCCTTTCCACGTCCACCAGCGAGAACCTGGGCTTTGATGACCATGTCCTCAGTGCCGATTTCCTTAGCGATAGCCTTGGCCTCCCCAGAAGTCTTGGCAACTGAGCCCTTGGGGACACCAACGCCATACTAGAATACGTTCTTTGTCAGCGAATTTGAATGGGATTGTTGTTTGCCCTCCCAGGGAAAAGCAATTCGGGGGCCACGGGGGAAAGCTCTACCTGTCGCAAGAGGTCGGCAGAAAGGTATTCGTGAATGCTCAGAGCTCGTTTTTGTTGAGCGATGCCGGGAAGTCTGACGGAGGGGGTGATCTGGAGCTGTTGTGCGGCGTCATGTTAGCAGCCTGACTCCAGGGGAGATGGTCAAAAGAAAAAGAAGAAGAAAAGAGTTGACCGAGGGGACAAGACAGATTGACGAACCTTGGAGGCATTCAGGGCCGACGCCAAGGCGCGGCTGCGGCTGATGTTGAACATTTTGACAGAAGGCTAGCCACTGCCAATTGGAAGGGGACAGGAAGAGAAGTTATTCACGATGAGCTCGAGATGGACAGTGGACAAAAACGATCTTCCCGGGTGTACGGAGTAAGATGGGGCGGAAAAAGGTGCTGCCGTCCAGCTAACTTGCTTTGTTCTTATTAGCCAGTCAGAACGCGCCACTACGGGCACCAGAACAATAGTTCGTAGTGACCGACGACATATTCCATGATGAACGCATTTTTGGGATAATTCATCTCCTGAGATTGACTCCAGAGAACTGACCGGCCTGCGAGGGGTTCTTCTCGTTTCTTCCCGATCCTTCCCCATTCTTCTCTGCAGAACTAAGGAAATCAGTTCCCATACCCTCTGGACCCATTATGATCCAAAACGTTCATACATATAATATAGTTCATACACCATACACCAGAGCTGAAGGAGGAACGACATGCCAGACTGATCACCCCGCCGCATTTGCCTTGGAGAACCGTCCCCGGCTCTCGACAGACAAATCTTGCTGCTACCCACCAAGTGTTGTTACCGCTCGGCCGCCTCGTTTCCTTTTGTGGCAGCCCGTCCGACATGCCACTGCCACTACTCCCACTCCACCAACAAGCAGACTAGACTAATAGTAGTAGGATATGAAACTCCCCACGTCCAACATCGGGTTGTGCCCAATCCCAAGGTGCCGTCAGACATGCACCTTGCACACGTCCACAGCTCAGGACTGGACGAAGATCCGCCGCTAACCACATGTAACTCAGCTGTCTGTGCCGAGTAGCACGCACTCTAACAGGCTGGAGACCGAGTCGTGCCCGGCGTGCGGTTAGTTGTCCTGGAATCAAATAAAATGCTTCTCTTTCTACGTCCAAGCCCGCTACTTGGACTCGTTCGTTGCAAGTCTGTTGGTTTTCTCCATCCAAGAGTCTTTGCTTCTCTCTGGCCTTGTCAACCATCTACCCAGCGTGCTTCGTTTATGCGACCTTCCTGGCGGTCGAGGCCCTTTCTGCTGATTGTCTTTACCCGACATGATTTCTTTTGCCATGTCTGGCACCGGCTCCTGGTTCGCCGTGATAGGTAGTGCAGTCTTGGTGGCCTCGTTTGTATGGATAAGACACAGACTTGTCGATATTCGCATTCGGCTCATTGGCGGCAAGCGAGCTTATGTCTTGGCCAGTAATTTGTATTCTGGTAAGCATGTTTTGCCCGTACCCATACACACAAGTTTGTAACTTGACCGTGGACTAATTCTTCTCTTTTCCATTGTAGCCACCAGCTTATACATCCAAATCGGCAAGCACCAGTATCATAATCGTCTTGCACAATGGTGCAACGAAACGCTGGATCGCACACAGAAGCATTGCGCTGAGTTGAGCTTGACGGGGAGCAAGAGAGTCATAATTACTCGTGAACCTGAGCAAATAAAAACCATCTTGGCTACCAAATTCAACAGCTTTGGACATGGACGGCAATGGCATCAACTATGGTTGCCATTTCTCGGGAATGGCATCTTCACCACGGATGGGCCAGAATGGCACCGTAGCCGAGGTCTCATCAGACCAATGTTTGTCAAAGATAGACTGAGAAACCTTGTCATCTTCGACAAATGTACCGAAAAACTGATATCAAAGCTGCCTCCGTCTGGCACGACAGTCGAGGTGAAGAGTATACTTTATAGATGGTCTTTGGACACTATAACAGAGTTCCTTTTGGGTGAATGTGTGGACAGTCTAGATGAGTAAGTTCGGAGTCGTTCAAATTACTTTAAAAAATACCGTCAAGTTCTTGTTCTGTAACTAACCAGCTGACTCGTCCAGTCCCGATCACGAAGTTGCAGAGGCTATGGCAACAGCTCAGCGGATCCAGATGTACATCTTTGTTCTGAAGTATGATTCAAGTCATCAAAATTCTTCGATATGCATGATAACTGAAAATCCAATAGCCCAATCGCACCTCTGATTCCCAAGGGGGACTACTATCGATCAATTAAGAAGATCGAGGAGTTTATTGAGCCCATCATACAACGCGCTATCAAGCTGCCTCTAGAAGAGGTTGAGGAAATCTCCAAGAATGATGCGCAATACTCTTTTCTCCACAGTATTGCTAGGGTTTCTAAGGATCCAAAAGTCATACGAGACGAGATCATGTCCGTTCTTCTCGCTGGGCGAGACACAACAGCTGCCACCTTGTCATGGGTCTTATACGAGATGTCACACCGGCCGCACACCTGGAGTCAACTCCGTTCCGAAGTCCTGATCGAGTTGGGCACCCACGGGATGCCTACTTATGAAGCACTGAAAAACATGACGTACCTCAAAAATATTCTCAGCGAAACCCTTCGACTCCATCCCGCCGTGCCAATCAACATGCGTCAGGCGCTTGAGGATACAACCATCCCGGGGGAGCCAGGAGAGCCCGAAATTGTGCTTCTCAAGGGTGACACTGTCACGATCAACACTATCGGCATGCATGCGCGAAGGGACTTGTATCCTCCTGCAAGCAAAAATTTCCCTGATCCAGACATTTTCAGCCCTGAACGCTGGGAAAACTGGACTCCAACTCCGTGGACGTATACACCATTCCATGGTGGACCCAGGATATGCGTGGGCCAAAATTTCGCGCTGACCGAAATGGCCTTTTGTCGTAAGCACAGTCCCCAGTTTCAGGACATAACTGGCTCTTTGATGGAATTCAGAATTCTGACTTGTTGCAATTTAATTTTTTTTTAGTGGTTCGATTGGCCCAAAAGTTTGAGAGATTGGAGTACCGGGGCGATTGGCATGCGCAGACGCTGCGAGCAGACATCATCGGCACACCCGCGCTAGACGTGCCTATAACATTCTACCAAGCATCGAATCTGTAACTTTGAAGTCTGTTGATCCCTGGTATTGGCGCATCGGTTTAAGGTATCGGAGCTATGAGCAGCGATCACCCCATGCATGTTACATCAAATGTATTGAGATCCTGCAGATAATACATGGTATTCATTCAAAACTAGCCATAGTCCCAACTCCTTCCTGACCGTCGTGCGCCAATGTGATTTTGTAAGAAAAAAAAAAGGCCCGAGATACAACACAGGAGTGCAAGAACGTTGAGCAACAGCAAAAAAAAAAAAAAACCCTCACTTGGCCCTCAAGGCCATCCACACCACGGCGAACCGAGAATTCTGCCCTTTTCATCAAATTCGATTCCCTCGCCTTTCAAAAGACTTCTCTTCTCGTCCAGCGTGATCCCCTCTCCATCACGTGGCCACTTCCCCCTGAAGCCTCCCAGAGCCATGCCCGTCGCAACCACCCGATGGCACGGCACCAGGGGAGCAAAAGGATTGCGCCGCAGGGCATTGCCCACGGCCCTCGGCGAGGAGTCGACGTGCTTGGAAAGAAGCCCGTATGTCGTGACGCAGCCCTCTGGTATCAGGCAGAGCGCCGTCCATACTCGTTTCTCAAACTCTGTGCGATCTGAGCGAGCAATTCGTGAGAGTTGAGCTTGCACGTTCGGCGCAAGGGTGCTTGCATCGACGGCCTTGCTGCGGAACCTGCGGGGTGCTTTGCTCGTCGAGCATGAGTCTGCTCCTCGTTTGCGAATTGCCATCAGGATGGATTCAAAAAAAAAAAAAAAAAAAAAAAAAGTGTTGAGAAATGATTAAAACCCCCGATGAAAATGGGTGCTGCTCTCGTTATCTTCTTCTTTTGTACCCGTTATATGTTCTCTCTGACCCGCGTTACTGACAAATCTGCCGTGAACTCCAAGCCACGTGACTTATTGTCTCGCTCCTTCGTGCAGCCAAACCCAAAAAAAGGCTTTATCACAAAGCATTCGTTTCGCGTTCAAATCGCAGGGCTAGAAGTGGAAAGGGCAACATTTTGACATGCATGCCGATCGGTGGCGACGATGGCATTTACGGGAACCAAATTCACGTGCAGCGTTGTTCACATTTCGTCGCCCCCCCCCCCCATCAATAACAGTGAGGTACAATGAGGTACAATGAGTGGTATTAACAAAAAAACAAAATATCCATACGTTGGGCTTCATGCGCCGTTCTAGTTCGAAATCCAAACACTGCGCCTGATGATGCTATCTGATTCCCTCGCATGTTCGGCGGATTCTCGCCGCTGACTGTTCAAATCTTTGAACAACCCTCTTCTAAAAAAAAAAAAAAAAAAACTTCGATGCAGCCAAGTCAATGAGCTGCCAACAAGATACGGCTGTACGTCATGTTGACAGCGTCCTGGAATGCATCGTACATAACAAGTGACAAAAGAAAGCAAGCCCATACGCGGAGTCATCACCCTCGGTTGGGGCCTGATACCGTTATACCTGGTGCGCATTGCCTTATACCATGAAAGACTCTCCGCAACCACATTGTTCCTCTGAGATACTGTTAGCGTCTCATACCTGCACGAGAAGGGGCGCGCGGGACAGATATGGAGAGGACATACTTATGTTGGGATTCTTGAAAACAAATCTTTGGTTCAGCTTGTCTTCCGCCCAGTCCATCTCGCTACCAATAATGCTGAACAAGGCCTTGCTATCTATGAGCACCTTTACTCCGTCTTGCTCGACCATCTCGTCAAAGGTCCCGGGCTTTTCGACATATTCTAAGTGGTACGCGAGACCGCTGCATCCGCGATTCCGTACTCCAACTTTGATGAGTTTTGGCTCAGGTTGGTCTAGCATCGTTCGAAGCTGCTCTACGGCCGCTGGTGTGAGTTTCATCGCCGCTTTTCGCGCTTGCAACTTTGAGCGTGGCCGTGCAGCTTTCGGCTTCTGTGTGCTCGTGGTTTGTTCCGTCGTGGTCGGTTCTACGAGCGGAGCTGCCGTTGCCTGCTTTGGCGGCGGCCGGGTCTCGTGAACCTTGGGTAAAGCCTCTGGGGGGGCTATCGGTGTCTCGGGAATATCCTCCTGGTTGTAGTTGCGAGATGTGGAAGTCGGTAGAGAGTAGGATTGGTAGGCTGAGGCGAATGACCGAGTAACCGGAAGCTGCCACAGTGAGTGGCAACTTCGTCGCGACGCGACCCGAGCCAGCAGAGCATGTGCACTCATCTCGACAGCATGTGTTTAGTGAAATGTTTCGTAGAATCGTTCGGGTGTGGTTTCTTGTGATCGGCTGCCACTTTTGTTGAGATCCGAGAGTTTGTTGTGCAAATGTGCATTTTCGAAAGTCGGCTGATGACAAAGAAAGGTATGATGTGATGTAAGGGCATTGGTAACCGTGTGGCAATTTGTAATGCCGTGTTCGGCCGAGCCAATCATCACCCGCAAATTACTAACTGCTTGTAAGTGATGCCCCCGCATGGACTGTTAGTGGCTATGTCTTCGCGATTGCCTTTAAAATAAAGGTATATTAATTGTATATGGATTAAGGTCATAAAATATTCTACTCCTCCTTAGTTCATCGTCGCCTTTTCTCTAATCTTGAGAGGAGAGGAGAGGATGAGAGTTCGGTCGGTGATGAGAGCGCAGCTCCACTTTGCGAAGACTGCTACCCTGCACCACAATTAATTGTCTTCCGTTTGTACTCAAGCCCAATGCTCTCCCGTGGCCCACGAACCTCATTGCTCTGACAATCTATGCATTACGAGACGGAAGAAAACAAGGGCTGTCGCAACGAAACTGTTTTGTACAAATTATCATGCCTCAACTAATGGCTTGAGTTGTGCCATCATCACTCCCATACTCTGGGATCGGTATCACCGTGAACCTCTTATACTAACAAGCGCCGTCATTGAATTAATACGGCAACAACCTTCCGCGTGAAGACGCCCGTAGCGAGTGTATCAAACAACGGGAAGACCGCCAATCTCACTACTCCATGAAGGAGGTGCCGAATACACGGAAATAATGGTCGATCTATTCAAATGGTTGATGTCTAGTTCTCTCGACTGTCTCGACTGGAGATAGCCAACTGCCCTATTTTGGAAACCAAGCTTTTGCGACGCGGGGCTTCAAAAATCGTCGAAACCCCGCTTTCAGAAATCCAAAAACCTTCCAAGGCCCCCTGTGTTCATAGCAACGTGACTATCACGATATAGGCTAGATCATCTTTTCTACCGTACCCGCCCAGCTAAGACTGTCGGCAGTTCTCATGCGCAGTATCGTTGAATCAAGGTGTGGACGGACACACAGGCCTCCCTGTGCCATGGTGCTGGTCACAAACTTTTGTCGTCCTCCATTGACCACCTTGCTATGGCCATTACATGGCGTTGGAAGGATGGGTGTTCGCCGACCGCTCCAATCAGCCAAGAGCCCTAGACAGGAGACGTGGACGTGAACTTTGAACCAATAGCAGGGAGGGGACGAACTTAGCCGAGGATGTTGTCAAAAGAAAAAAAAGGCTAATCAACAAATCACCCCGTAATCCGTACATTCCGCGGGAGAAAGTATCCATTGTACGTGCGCAAAACGAACTACCACACGCGTTCGAACAGTCGTGGTTCTGCCCTATCAGCAAGCATTATTATTATCATTGTAACAACAGAGAAGTCAAGCCGTGCCACAAACCCGTTGTTGGGGACCATTCGCAAGAATTTACTTGGTGAGGAAACGCCATCCCCCTGTTTAGGGACGGGGCCGTGGACCGCGGGCCCGGCCCGGCCTAGAGCTGTATCATGACTTGGTAGTTCAGGAGCGGCTTGGTCCGCCAAACTGCAACTCCAGCGAAGAAAAAAAAGCAAACAACACCAGGGCTGTAGGTGATCCGAGGGATGTTGACCCAGGGGTATGGGACCAAAGACAAGCTTGGGGAATCATCCCGATAGGGAATTGAAAAAGAGCAGAGGGCTTTTCGCTTCGCCAGAATGTACGATGGTTGGCCCTGATAATGGAGCCGATAAGCCACAAAATTCAGTATGCTTGAACAACATGTCTTCATCGCCATGACGTGCCTTTATTTCCTAGAGACGCTGTTCCATGACAGGTTGGGGTTTTTGGTTCTTGTTGGCGTGATGAACAAGTACTTTGGCAGAAAACCCTCAATCCGCGGCTGAGGCGAGGCGACCATGCTAGTCCATGAAGAACACAAGAAAGCGTTGGAAGGAAAGAATCGTAGAACAGAAAGCGAACCCGCCTCGTTTCCTAGCCATTTGCCGCGAATTTGGCAAGGGTCCCCCTGCCGGACGGCCTAGAACTGGACAAGGGCCTGGCGATCTGCTGCTGGTCTATGTATGTATGAGTGAAGAAGTGATGAAAGAAAGGGAGCCAGGAATAGTTTGGTGAATCAAGGCTTCCTTCCCTGCGATCTGCCCATTATCACCAGCTCTGGTTGCGATGTGGCCGAGCACCGAGTACGGAGTACTATCACGCCATGTGATGGGTTTGTTGGTGAGCACTGAGAATTGTGCCTGCCACCTGCCACTGCTTGCCAGCCCAAACCCACGCTGCATTAGGTCTGCATGAAAGAATCCATGAGATTAACAGCCAGCTAGATATAGTTGGGCGCCCCCTCTTTCCCCTGCGGCAGCAACTTGGTAGGCACGGAGCGATTTGCCGGCCGAGGTCGCAAATTTTGCTGAGCGCACTTGATAAATCACTTCCGTTTTCAATATTTACCCCACATGCAAGGAAACCCGGGTTTCTTGCAGCATCCGATAATCCGATCATATCTAAGCGAAATCACGAAGTTCACGACCTGCTGCTGGATAACAAAGTTACATATTAACCCCATGGGTGTCTTCACATGAGCAGCCCCTTGGCGCAGACGTTAGCTTGTTGGTACAACCGTTGCTGAGCCGAGGTTTCCGGTTTATCGAGCGTGGCTCCAAAGAGTTGCTGCATTAAGACGAGTGATAAAGAGGATACATCTGGGGCCGTGCTATTTTTTTTTTGGCGGATGTCGACGAACCTAAGTGCAATTGGTGTAAAAACGAACAATTTACAATGAATCATGCAGCTAATTGGTGAGGTTCAAGTTTGCAATCATCCAGCGGGAGGTATTCGAAAGCAAGGTCGTCGAATTGCAACTCAAAGAGTACAGACAGGGTCAGCACAACAAGTCGAACTCGGAGAATGCGTCGTGGGCCTTGTCAGTGCTAATAAAGGGTGCTAGTGCCGATTAGAGCATGCATCGGACGCGACTTATTGCCAGGCCCCGGTCATCATCGCGGCTTATGTACTAGGTTTTCTCCAGCTCGTAAATTGGAGCATGAACAAGGTTTTCTGTGGGAAGCCAAAAGCGGGCTGGAATTAAAGTCTGACCCTCAACGAGTGAGAACTTGAGCGTGCTATCAATGGGCGGAATCTCTGGGTTACTTACACGATAGGTACACGACGACTTCGCACGCGAGATTCCGAAGTCGACTGTAGAAGGTGAAAGATGATCGAGACATCTTCGTCCTTTTGTAGAGAACACGCTTCGAAGACAGATAGACTAATACTCTTCGTTAATCGCACGTAGATCCTGCAATCCGTACACGGACATGTCTAGGTCTGTCTGAATCGAGTTCGAACCGGAGACAAGCCCAGACGAACGGGACCGACGATTCTCGGGGCCGAATGCCGGCCTGAAAATTGCAAGTTTTCTAGCCGATTTCTGAGTCAGATACAATAGCACTGGGAAGGAAGTTGCGGATATGGATACCTGAAAGCTGGGATGGCGTTTGGGTTCGGGTCGTTCAACTGCAACACAACCCTGAATGAGATGGCGGCATGTACCAATTGCGCAGGAACGACACTGCGGATCCGTAGCAGACAAGCCCTATCCATAAGTGGATATGATGCATGCAATGTCGGGGGCGAAGCATGCGAGCAGGGGGAAAATATCCTTGCCGGAAGCTAGTGAGTAAATTGAATGAGTTGAAATATTACGGACTTCGGACGGGTTGAAGACACACCAACCAATGGAACTGGTTGCAGTGGGCAGTATTATGTAATCCGTAGGGTTTTCTTTTTTGTCTCTGGTCCCTGGTCTGGCAGTCTGGGTCTTGTTCCCCTCTCACTTCTGACCTCTCTCTATTTCTCTCGCCGGCCTTGTTGATTGTCCGCTGTCCGCTGTCCGCTGTCCGCACGCTGCTGATGAGCCAACTTGCATGGTACACCCCTGACATCTTTCCAGGGGGACGACAACTGAACTCTGTGCCTGGGCCACCAAACGCTAAAGTACATTATTTTAGATGGTACATATGTAATAGCACCGGAACGCCTTGTGATCCTTGCCGGGTGCAGGGTCTGTGATGGAGGGGTGGGTGGGTGGACGGCAAGACGGGTGGCTAATAAGTGGCATGCCATTCATTCACCTTCATCAGCGCATCAACCTCGATCTTGGTTGGGCAGGCATAACCAACCCTCTTGCCATGCCCTCTTGCCCTTCCTCCATTCTCGGGACGCACATGAGTTAATGTGACTACACCTGCGTCTGGCACGTCTGGCACGTCTTCAGGTCTTCAGATTGGAGGTTGGACAGGCAGACGGGCTGGGGGTCGCGCGGCACGATGTGACGATGCATGTATTATTATTGTGATGGAAAAATAATAATATTATCATCGTAATCAATATTACTAGAAATCTCTGATTCTCATAACCGATGCACATGCTCATGCAGCAAGGTGCGATGCTTGGGCATCAGGGCAGCTCCAGCTTTCAGAGTCACAGATGCCTCCTCCTCCTCCTCCTCCAACACGTCTGGCATCGTCGTCGCGGCGCCTTTACGAGGTTTGTTCTATAGAAGTGTTTCAATTTATTCCTAGCGTACTACTGTCTCTGTCAATGAATGCCTCACTTGCGCCAAGTACTTGCATGGACAAATTTATCCCGGAAGAGCAAGGGACGAAATCACGATTCAGCAGCTGCAAGAAGAAGACCATTCATCACTCATGTGCATGGTTGGGTTTAACGCCGTTTCAATCGCTCTAATAAGTTAGACGTCCACGTTACGTTGTGATGGCATGGCACACGTGGAATGCGGAACCCACCAATTCACCAAACGAGGGTGGCTCTTGATACAACGTGTGAATGCATTTCTGAATTGACCTAACATGATAGGAGAATCTATCCTAAATTAAGCCTTCCCCAACTTTCTGTAGGACACAGAGCTTCTCGGAAGCGGCCCTCGCTGCTGCCGCTGTCACAGCCAACAACCTTGAGTCTGACGGTCAATTGGACAGATTATTACAGAGTACAGTGTGACGGAATCTCAACGCAGAAGCGGTCTTGAGATGAGAAATCTTGGGTGGAGATTATGAACATACATAAGGACTCCTCCTGCTAAGAGTATTTAGCCATCCCAGTTGACCATGTGTTGTTGAAGCGTTACTGATCAGACCTCAGACACGGAGGGGTTAGAAGGGAACCAAAAGTAGGAGGCCACGAGAGGCAGAAGATGACATGTCTCACAGTTGCTTTTTGCAAACAAAACATCACTATCCGTCCCGACATGTGTCGCACCCGCACCCTCTTTTTCTCCATATTTCGACAGACGGACCAGTCGGACAATTGATTGATTCATTCAGTGACGCTGACGCTGGTCGTCGCTCAATCAATGGCTCTAGTGCTCGCCATCCGTGTCCGAGCTGCCGCCCCTCACCCCGCAGGAAGCTGGCACTGCCAAGTATTTGTACCAGAACAGTACTCGAGATTTTTGACGAGGACAAGAGGGAGGTGGGAGGCGGTGCTTGCCCCACACAAAAGAGAGGCAGAGAGAGAGGGGCACGGAGGAAGGGCTGGACGGCAAAGATAGAGATGAGAAAAAAAGAACAAAAAAAAAATCTAATTTCACTTAGTAGAAGGCGGATACAGTTAGATTAGAATAGGGCTAGAGGAGAAAAAAACCAATGGCGGCCACTTGCTCATTGATGAATGAGACGGACAACGGACGATCAGTAACTGTCCATGGGGATTTGCCTGGTATGGAAGGAACAATGTGCTTTTTCCAGGTTCATTGCGCGTACAACACATGCCCCACAGCGATGAGGGTTTCGAGAAGACGCAACTGCAAGTACTCCGTCACTCCGAACTCATCCCCTGGTGTCATGGCCGAAGGCCGGGATGTATCGAGGCGATTGCCATTGAACTTGTGCGTCGTTAAATCGTTGCGATCAATATGGTTAATTCAAAACAATCAAAAACTCCGATATCAGGATAATTTGGTGTCCGGAATAAACTGTCATCACGACTCGTTGTGGAACACGCCTTCTCCTGTTGGTCCGGCTACACACATGCGATGTCTCGCAAACGGGGTGCATAGAGCAAGATAAGAGGTTAAACAAGCTGCTCGGAGAGTTATGGACGCGGGCCTTCTGTACAACCACGCATCATTCCAAGTTAAAATGCAACATGTGACGTGACGTGATTTTGTATAGTTTATACCACGGTCCGTAGTCGACCTGTGAGATACGGAGTAGATGCATGGTATCTGCTCCGTGCGGTGGGATGCCTTGATATCTGTGCGCCAATGCGTGATGGCATATGCATGGACTGGGGAGCCGTGAGTTCATGGCTTTAGTACTCCGTAGCCGCATCTCCTTGTCTGTTCGCACGGCAAGCCTCCATGCGCTTCATGTAGGGGTGACCGTTCGTGGAACCAAGGATTTATCCATGCGTGCAGAGAACTGGCAGGGAAGAAGTCTGCCAGTCTCAGTCGCAGTCACAGTCGTCAGTCCTGCACGTCTCCTGCACGTCCTGCATAAGAAGAGGTCAACTGGTGGGAGGGGAGGGCCGGCCAGAGGTGGTGGGGATTTGTGGACGTCATTTTTCCTTCTCCCAGTAGTCAACCCGAGGGGGGTTTTAGTCTCGCTCTCGTCTTGTGTCTCGTCTTGCCGTGTCTTGAGTGCTTCACTTCTTTTTTGGCTCGTCCAATGTCAAAACGTACCAACGTGGCTAGCGCATTCTTTTGGAAGACAGATGGCACACCATATGTACTCCGTACAGGCAGGGATGACAGTGAAGAGGGTGAGCGTTGGTGTCGTCCACCTATATCTATCCTATCATAACCTATCCTATCATAACCTATCCTGCCTAACCCTCACATCTGAAGGCTTGATGCTTTGATTCGATCATGACTTGATATGAGCGCAAACAGACCTGAGCCCGAAGCGCCCGTATGTAACCCAGCCCCACCACCCCTTCTCAAAGTTGCATGGCGGTTGCTGTTACCTAGCCTTTAGCTCACAAGGGGATTTCATTTTGCTGTTGCTGTAGCTGAGGTGGTGAATCTCGTTAGTAAAAGGCTAATGACAAGGTGCTGCGCGGCGGGCGATACACTAGCAATTGACGTTTTGCTTGTGTTTGATACTTGGGCACCGCACTGACTCGCGACGGTTAGTGTCAAAGATGCTAAGATGGTGTTCGCAGTATTACCAGGAATATGGGCGATGATGCTCAGACTGCTGCCGCAACTCCTGTGGCAATTCCTGTGAAAAAAAAAGGAAAAAGAAGACCGGGCAAGTAAGTGACAGACAGGGTGTTGGGCATAGTACAGACGAGAAGTGACAGAGAGAGGAAGACGGAGCACCCCCGAGTACGGAACAACACGGTGTGGAAGTAATAACTAGAGTGGTTCAATTAGATCACAATGCTGAGATAGTCTCCCTCTCACCCTTGTCCCACTCCCTCGTCGTCGTCGTCGTCGTCGTCGTCGTCGCCAGTTCAGGAGCAAGGGAGCTTTTCGGCAAGGTGTGTGTGCCCAACGCCAATGCCAACGCCGCCGAGGGCACCATCTGTGGATGGAGGGCTGTGGATACCGTTGTGTCTGCTTGCTTGCAGTTTGTGCCGGGGGCTGCTCAGGGCGAGGGTCCACTGGGAGAGACACTGTCCAGACTAGAACAATAACACGATAAATCATCTCCAGTTACTCGTTTTTTGGGTCCGGGCCCTGTCTTTGGAACTTTGGGACGTGGGTTTCCCCGATCGACTGGTCCGTGTGTGTGCCCATGCTCTCCCTGTCTGCTGTCTGTCCCTATTACTTGGGTTTCTTTGCTTTGCTGGAAGCTGATTTTGTCAGGGCCTATCTTCGATGCACTTTGCATCCTTCCTCTTTCCCTTTCCTGTGCGTACTGAAAAAAACTCAGGACAACGAAGAGAGGAACATTTTCCAACGATCCTGTTTCCTGAAAAAAAAAAGCTTCACTGGTCGACCATTCTGTTTTTGTGACTTCACCGCTCTGACGCTCGATACAGCATCGGTGGTCGTGCTGCTCTCTCCCTTGTCGAGAGACAGACTAATTACAACGACTTGCCGACCCGCAAAAAAAAGGGCGACGAGGGCCTGGTCTTTCCACTCGCCCCTGCTCCGAACTAGCTTTGCAACTGTTCGTCATTTCTTGATAATCATCTACCATCTCTCCCTCTCTTTCGCTTTCTTCGTTGCGAAACCACTTGACTAGAAGCTGTGCTCTCACCAGCTGTCATTTCTTGTTTGCCAGTGATTGTTATGCTGCAATTGAACCTGCAAGCTCGGCATATAGGATACGCCGATTAGCTCTAGCTTTTCGATAATATATTATCATCAGGTAAGACACTTTTGCTGGCCGTCTTCTATCCTTTCACCTTCCCGACTTCTTTCTGGCCTCGCGGTTTGTCGCATGCTGCTTCATTGGAGGGCTTTTCACAACTTCGGGACCAATTCCGAAACCACTCAGAGTAGGCCCGGAGTACCGGTTCTTCAACATGCTACTTGCATTCCACGGGATCCTATCTCGCTTGCCTCCACTGGCTCATTCCAGACGCGAACCCTGCCGGCTTGCCACAACATCTCCTGGCGCGTCATGCGATATCTAATCGTTCAATCTCAATTTAGCAGATTCTGGCTCAGCCAGCTCATCGATTTCGTGATCAGCGGCAACCGCAAATCGCAATCCTTTGTTAGCCTCTTCGCTACTATCACCTAAAGCAACCGTTCAAGCAGGCTTCCGCCTTGGAGACGTCTTTTTCCTTCAAAACGAAACTCGCCTCGGCACACATAGGTTTTGAAGTGTCGCGTGGTTTCGGTACGGACACGGCGCTTTGACTCGTACGACCTGGTCGGTGACGACTGCTGTGTCGAAGCTGTTCTACAGTAATAATTTGATCTGCCGGAGCTTGATGCTCTCGGAGCGCACTGGGTGCCAAATACAACAGCAATGCTGAGTGACCTATCTCTGGGAGCCAACACTCGCACGGCTCATGACTTTGCACCTTACCAACAAACAGATGCGGATTCATATGGATCCCAGAATCAACGCACAAAATTATACTCCCACTCACAAATGACTCCTCCGACAACTCCAAACGGGTCACAGGAGAATCTTTCTCCAGAGCCAACAGGGCCACCGATCTTTCACAACTTCCTAAGAGCGTTCTATCCATTTCACCCCAGCTATGCCATCTCCGATTCTAGTGTGACCTTACCATTGGAAGAAGGAGACGTTGTATTAGTGCATTCAGTTCACACCAATGGATGGGCGGATGGAACGCTGCTGGCTTCTGGTGCAAGAGGATGGCTACCGACTAATTACTGCGAAGCCTACGAACCGGAAGACATACGAAGCCTACTCAAGGCTCTACTGAACTTCTGGGACTTGCTGCGAAGCACATCTGTCAACGACAGCGAGATATTCAGGAATCAAGAATTCATGAAGGGCCTGATCGCTGGTGTTCGATTTCTCCTGGTATGTTACGATCTGCTACAAAACAATGGTATTATCCGAGGAAAGCACGGAGAGTGTAATTAGGGTTCGGCGGCATCTCACTTACATGTCTCCAGGAACGAACTGGCTGCCTCAATAGAGAGTCGACCGTTGTGCAACGAAGTGATGGACTTCGCAAAGGCCGCAAGTCACTACTTTCGGAACTATCGTCCCTGGTCAAAGCCGGGAAACGCTTGCAAGAGAGCCAAAATGGTACACTGTATCCTTCAGAAGATGCCAACGACATTATCGATGAAATGATCCTTCGAGCTTTCAAAATTGTTACAAACGGTGTTCGGTTTCTCGACGCCTTGGAAGAAGAAAGGAGGGCCCGAGTTCACGCTTCAGTGACTGTCATGGCTACTGTAGCTGAGGAGTCCTACGTCCCCCCTACACCCCCTGCAGACCGAGCTACATTCGACGATCATGAGCATGGAGAACCAAACTCTCGCACCACAATAACTGATGAAGCTGCCTCAACTGCCGCTCATGCCGCTTCGTTGGAAGCACATGAACCCACTCGGGGGTCTCATGGTCACTGGAACAAGCGTGGCTCGTCACTCAACGCGCCGGTGAACACGAACTCACCCATCGTCTCCAACCAGAACCGAAACTCGCAAGGTAGCTGTCACAACCATCGCCTATCTTCGGGAATGGCACACAGGGTGTCGCTTGCGGGGCCATCACCTTTGTCAAGTCCGCAACACCTTGTCTCCGAAAGACTCAATCGCAGTCACGACAAGTTTCTCTCCCATCTCGGCTCTTTCATCGGAAGATTACATCTGCAGTCACAATCTCGACCAGAATTAGCCCTAGCCATCAAGCAGTCTGCTACCTCTGGTGGAGAGCTTCTTGCTGTTATGGACAGTGTCTGTCTTTACAACAGTTCCAGCGTCGCAGTGTTGAGCAAAGTTCGTATTGCCATGTTCGAGCGTATTCAAATTCTTGTCTTATGTGCACGGGATACGCTAGTCAATGCGGCCACCGAAGGTGCGGACATGATCATGCCCCAGGACAACGGTATCTTGCTTACCGCGGCCACCGGCTGCGTTCGGGCTGCTGGCGAGTGTGTGGCCAAGACGAAAGCTGCTATTGAAAGAATCGGGGACTTCGAATTCGAGTTCGATGGCTTCTCGCTAGGCATAGACCTTAGCATACTTGACGTCGCCGAGGAAAGGGCCAGAACTCCGTCCGTCGTGGAGCAACCAGAAATGCTAGGCAGTACCGCTGAGTCTTTCGAAACCTGCGAACCGTCCATGACAGCATTGAGACAACCACTCGCGAACACGACCGATAAGCCTCTTCCCCGTGTGCCACGCCTCACTATACATGTCACTGAGACTGCGCAACACGGGGGCTCCCCAGCTTCTTCGCGGCCATCATCGACACATGAAGACAACACATCAAGCGTCGCATCTTCCGTATCATCAATCCGCCCTGCACTGCCACCTCTTCCCAAACTCACAACATCCCTCAATACATGTGAAGCAACCAAGTCTGCCATCGACATGTCCGCCATCGAACAAGACCAACATGCCTCTCGATTTGACAGCCTCGTCGCTTCCAGCGCTGGAAGCAGTGGCACGTACCTCAGCAGGGACTCCGAAACTAGTATGGTGTCTCAGACCTCAACTCGCGCAACAACTCCAGATCACTCTCTAGCACCTCGCAGCCAGCCCTCTTTCTCCAACTTGAGCGCCGCGGGCAGCTTCTCGCAAGCCGATGACCAAGACGATGTAGAGACGAGACTCCTGGAGAAGACATTTGCTCACGAGCTCATGTTTAACAAAGAGGGCCAAGTGACTGGCGGCTCCCTTTCTGCCCTCGTCGAGCGGTTGACAACCCACGAGTCCACCCCAGATGCCACATTCGTCTCAACCTTCTTCCTTACTTTCCGGTTGTTCTGCCGCCCTGTAAAGCTAGCAGAGGCTTTGATGGAACGGTTCGATTACGTGGGCGAATTCCAACACATGGCAGGTCCAGTTAGACTGAGGGTTTACAATGCCTTCAAAGGCTGGCTTGAATCCCATTGGAGAGATCAGACTGATCGCGAGGCTTTGAAGATCATTATCCCCTTCGCTGAGCTGAAACTGACGTCCGTCTTACCATCTGCTGGCCGAAGGTTGCTAGAACTCGCCAAGAGAGTTTCTGGGGATGGTTCTTTGGTGCCCCGACTTGTGTCATCTATGGGCAAGACGAATACAGCCATAGGACAGTTCGTTCCTGCAGACACACCATTGCCTTCGCCCCTGATTTCCAAGAGTCAGCAGCACCTTCTCACCTCATTCAGAACTGGGGGAAACGGTCCAACCGTACTTGACATCGAACCTCTGGAGCTTGCCCGTCAGTTGACCATCAAACAGATGGGCATTTTCTGTGCTATATTGCCCGAAGAGCTCCTTGCTTCGCAGTGGATGAAAAAGGGTGGCATTGACGCGCCCAACGTCAAGGCTATGTCGGCCTTGTCAACAGATATTTCCAATTTGGTGGCCGAAACCATATTACAGTACCCTGAGATCAAGAAACGGGCTTTGGTCATCAAACAGTGGATCAAGGTGGCTCACCACTGCCTTGAATTACACAACTACGACGGATTGATGGCCATCATTTGCAGTCTTAACAGTAGCACAATCAGCAGACTGCGCAAAACTTGGGACGCCATCTCTGCAAAGCGCAAAGAGATGCTGCGACACCTTCAAGAAATTGTGGAACCAGCACAGAACAACAAAGTATTGAGAACTCGTCTCCATGATCACGTCCCTCCATGCCTTCCATTCCTCGGCATGTACCTCACCGATTTGACGTTTGTCGATATTGGCAATCCAGCCACCAAGCAAATGTCAATGGGCACGGACTCTGATGAAGATGGCTCCGGCGGCCTGACTGTCGTCAACTTCGACAAACACACGCGCACAGCAAAAATCATTGGAGAACTACAGCGCTTTCAAATCCCGTACCGTCTCATGGAAGTTCACGATCTTCAAGATTGGCTGTCTGCACAGATTAGGCGAGTTCGCGAAGGTGATCCAGGCAATGTTCAAGTTACCTATTATCGAAAGAGCCTTTTGCTGGAGCCACGTGAGAGTGCCTCTCGTCGAGAGGCAGAACCACCAACACCGGTCTCGTCTCATACGGGAACCTCTCGAGGAGACCTTTTCGGATGGATGACACGGGACCGCAGTCAAACTGCCCCACCGGCTCAATGTTGAGGCATCTAACACCTACCCGATGTCCAGACTATCACATTTTACCCCTGTAAGGCAGGCACAGTTGCCATGCATCTGCCTCGACAATGGCGTCATGATCGATTACACCACACGCACATACTTTCCACTATTTTTCCTGTACCTACCAACTTTCTTTCTTGATACCCCTGCTTTATTATTACAGTTTTTTTGTTTTCATGGCTCATTCTCTCTTCTGGGTTTTGTTTACCTCATTATCGAAGACGCACCGGTCGTTTGGATGGGCGACATTTGGTCGCTACAGTTTCTTCATGTTTCAATAAGCATCATAGCGTTTTTTTTTTTGGAGTACCAACACCACGTTCACGAACCGTTGCAATGCAGTCTCGAGGATCTTATGCACTTATGATCGACACATCCTAGCTTGTTGCTACACAGAGTGTGGAAGTGGTGCGACAAGGCTCTGGCAACACATCAAGGAGCATAGAATTGCAATCTTTTTGCTACAATAACGCTACAAACGCTGCAGAGCGGCTTGTTCGTTTGTTGCGCTTACGCGCCTTACAGGACTGGGTTTATTTTCGCGGATTCAAAAATGGAGGTTGGGAAAAGTGGTATTGCAGATTTGGGCCTTTTTTTTGTTCTTTTTTTTTTCAGGTTATGGGTGAGAATCAATTTTTTGTTGGTTGTGGAAATGCACAGCGCGGTTGTCAGGCGTCAACGGGTTGATTATGGGAAGGTTTTTGTCCTGTTTTAAAAATTGGGTCAAGATGGTTGGCATTGCCCAGGAAACAGCGACAGTGATGAATTGGGAGAAAGCCTTGTGAAACAAATGGTCGTTATCATGTTCTTCTAGCCTAGTTTTTATTGTTTGATAGAGCAAGGTGAGCCCCCTCACTCCCTGGTGTTCGAAAGGACTAGTCCAACAAGATTAGCACCAGCGAGAACCCCACGGTCCTCGCATGTAACAGAATCTTGAAATTCTCTTCCTATTTCAAATAACCCTGCCGTGAGATGTACTTGTGTACCCTGACTTCAACTCGCTGGAGATAATGTCCACTCGTTCTCCCATCTGCTTTTGGTTTGTGGTCTGCTCATATCGAAACGAAAAGCCGAATGCTTTCGGCAGCTCAAAGAGATTCTTCAGTACAAGCAAGCCAGTCAACACACAACCACTCGCTAGGCCTCGCCCAGTCTTTCACAGGGGGTAAAATTTTAGTGCCGGGCTTCGAGATAGTCCTTTCTATTGTCCAACATGTCCGGCACAGAATTTGGGCGTTGGCACAGTGCATAAATCCAAGCCCACCTGATTCGCACGATGCACACAAGTCGACTCCACAATGTCAGCTTGAAAGCATCTAATAACAGTGTCACAAACCTCGATTGTGACGGTGGTCCTCTGCATATTGGTTTCTCATGGAGGCATCGCCCCTCACTCGCCAGCCTCCACCAGAGGTATTCACTCCGAAGATCATAGAGCTGTATTCAGCCCTTTTCAAGGTTTGCTGCAACTCCGTATGGATGTGCAAACACATGTCGGCAATCCTTCATGACTGACCCATCTTGCCCGACAGGATGACTACGATGGCGAAGAAAAATCCGATGGCTTCTGGAGGGAATTCTTCCTCTTACGACCGGACCGCCAGAGCCTACGAAATCTGCTGAATGATATTTCCCCGTCAGACGTGCTTTTGTTCGAGGGACGGACAAGAGAAATATTTAGCAAAGCTATTGCAGCTGTTAAGACAGGCCAAGGTCTTGCACCTCAACATGCACTAGACGTAAGACAGAATCCTGGCCACGTAGAAGATTCCTGAGCTAAATCCATGCAGTCTTTGAGCATCTTTCTTTCTTGCCTCCTTTCCAAGAAATACCCCCATCCGAGCTCCGACATTATCACTATTCTGGCTGGCCTTGACCATATCGACGCCGTCTTTACCGATTTTACAAGCTCTCTAGATTCAATTGTTCGAAATCGGGAATCTTGTGGGTGTTCATGTTGTGACCAGAAAGCTGTGAGCTGACACTTTGACTCAGTAATCACGCGACACAAAGCGATCAAAGTGCTCCTTGCCGTTGCCGCAGGCGCATATCAAACAACTCTTCTCACATATTTGATCCAAAGAGACCTGTTCCCAGCTGTCATAAAGGTATTTCTGCTGTGTTCCTTGGGAGAGAAAAAAAATGTTACGAAACAACTTCTCATTACGCCGTTGAACAGTTTGTGCAAGATTCGGAAACACTAGGCCATGTGCTAGAACCATTTATTCTCTTGGGAATTTTGGCCAGTTACAACAAATTTGAATTTCAGAACCCCTATCAAATTCGACTCAAGGATTTCGTCAACGAAGCTACGATTCAGAAAATCATACATTGTGTTGGGTACACTTGCCAAGCACTTAGGCTGGACTATGTCGACGTTCAAGACGATCTTCCTGAGGGTTGGACATTCAGTAATACCTTGAATTTGATTGGCCTTGGTCTTGTGCTACGGGGGCCAAAGCCTGAGAAGAAACCAGTGTATGATGCAGACACTGCAAAGCAGCTATTCTCCAATCTGTAAGTAAGCCCTCATGTGATGTGACTTCCCAGCAGTTTGTTTCCTAAGCGCTAACCTGCTGATGGACCTGATGAAAATGCAGCCATTCTACTAGCCACGTATGATTTTGCTCATGTGAACAAGTTGTTTTGCTTCAATTTCGTGTCGCTGCCCGGTGAGCAGGGCAATGAACGGCCCATTGCAAGCTACTTATCTCTCACATCGTACTTGCTCCAGCACGCACATTTGTCACATCGGGCCTCTCACTACGCACATCTTAACCTCATGGTATTTCGCTTACTCGTCGAAGATCCCATTACCGTCAAGAAGATATGCAGCGATGAGTTGATAGCCTCAGTGCGATTGTGTAGACAGCGACAGCCGTTCCTGCCATTGGTGAAGGGAGAGCGAGTACTTTCAGCCAGTTTTCTTGACTGTATGATTGACGGAATCAATCACAACCTGAGACGTCGCCTAGACGTTAGTCTCTATACACTGTGCTTGGGTATCCTGTTACGGATCATCTCGTACCTCTCGCGATCGAAAACGCGGCTCACCTATCACTGGCCAGAGTTTTTCAGGTCTCTGCTGTCACTCGTACGCTTCTTGGCGACCTACACGTCAGACCTGAAAGACTTGACCCATATCAACACGCTACTTGACCATGTGGTCAACCTCCTCGCGCTGTCACTATCCGCTGGGGAAGCCTTCTTGCCGACCCCAGCTGCGTATGACGACCTGTTTTACAAGATTGTTGAATCAGGGGAAGTTCTTGCCAAATTCAAAGAAAATTATGGATTGAAAAATAGGAAAAGCAACTCAATTGATACGCTCATCAGCGTTAGCACCCATTATAAGCAGATTCTATCTGAGGGAGGTGGCTCAGCAAAAAACAAGCCAAGCAACTTGACGTCACATCAGGTCACAGAGGTTATCAAACAGGGATACGAAACTCTGAGTATACAGGCGAAGGAAGGTCTAGACACCTGGGATAACTTTCGCGAAGCAGACGAAAGAACATTGTTGAAACAAATGGCCAGAGCATCTGTTGGTGATGCACGGATAATGGTGGAAAAGCAAACATAGAGCGTTTTGGATAGATGCGAACACGATAACCAACTTTCCATGGAAAGAATGCTTTCCAAAAGCAAATTGACCTGCGCAGTATCAACAAACGTGCTGCGATGTTTGATGTTGGTCTCAGCATACCCGAGGATTGAAACGAGTCGATCATCGGAGCAAGTGTTTGATTAAGCCGAATGCTCGAGCTTTTTTCTCCGCAATAAGGAACGCTGTTGATAAGTCGAGGGCTTTTGGGACCCAAACCTCTGTCTATATAATCAGTGCACACTGGCAAATGACGAGATGACTCTCGTAGATATGTTTTGTTGCCACGAGCACGCAGATCAGCTCGCAATACACAACATACGACTGAAAGCCTCTGTCGATTTGTTGAGCACATTCTGTGTCGAGGCGGGGTAACTTGTGCGACTTCTCCCCCGAGTCCACCTAAACCATCGCAGCTCGCTCGGCGTTTGTACTAGGCGTCTAAGCGAGAAGACGATGTCAAAGGAATCTTCTTCTTCTTCAAAACGATGGGGAACTCCCTTTGAACGGACGCCCCGAATGCAGAGACAAATTTCTATCTATTGGCTGGATACGGCATGAGAAAATTGCCTAGTTTTAGCTCTCCCCATTTATTTGTCGTGTTGGACGACGGTCTGACGATATATTTCTCCAGAGCAGTCATGGACAAAACTGAACAATTCCAAGGTAAGCGCAAATACAACGTCTTCACTGACATTTTTTTTTCTCAGTTGGGAATTATCTCGACGTGGTATTTCATAGCTAACGTTGCACAATGCAGGTTGTAAGCGAGCTTCATACTTCGATATTTTAGACAAAAAAAAAAGAAAAGAAAAAAAGTGCAAACATGACTGGGAAATTAGAAGGTGTGGTGGAGAATACGTCTCCAGGCTGGCCACGAGGCAACCTTGGCGCGGAAAGCGTTAATCTCATCCCAGTCCAATTCACGTCGGCCAGTGTCAACATCCATCTGCTCCGTTCGGAGCCAACCAGTTCGCTTCCAAAGATATCCAATGACCCAGAAGAAGAGGACAACAGGAAACGCAAGATAAGACTTGAAGAAGCCTTCAACAGTGCCCATGCCACTCTTGCCAGGTGGTGCGACAATGGCAGTATAAAACTGAAACAAAAGTGTTAGCAGATGCTCGAGCACGGCGTGGAATGCTACAGGAAAGGAGTGGCATCTTACCTGGGCGATGAGAACAAGAACGCAAAGACTGAGGCCTAGCCAGGAGCCATAAACGCCACCGATAGCCTTAAAAGGGATCTCATCCAAAGTATGGCCGTTGTATTTCCAGGCCTTTCGGAAGCGGATGTGAGCCAGACAGATGGAACCCCAAGTGAAGAGTGCGGCAAGTCCAGACAAGGCCAACAACCAGTCAAAGACAACAGGGCCCTGGTTATTTAAGCTGACAAAACCGAGAAGTCCGCAAATAAGGATGGAAGTAACGGCCGGGAGGGGGCGACCGGACTTGTCAATGTAGGTGAAGAACTTGGGAGCGTAACCTTGCTGAGCCATTGCCACCAGGGTTCGCGATCCGCCATAGACACCAGACACACCAATGGACAAGACAGAAACCAAGATTACCACATTCATAAAGTGGTCGAATCCCTTGAGACCGGCGTACTTGCCAACCAAGACGAAGGGCGATGCCTTGACATCAGTGAAGGCTGAGTCTGAAAGAAGAGCAGGGTCATTGGAATCAATCAAGAGACCAATAAAGAAGAGACCAAGTATGTAAAAGATGGTGATACGCCAGAATACCTGCTTAATTGCGCTTGGCAGAGACTTGACGGGGTTCTTGGTCTCAGCAGCAGCAAGACCGACTAGCTCGGTCCCAGAGAAAGAGAAGGCAGCAGTGACGAAGACTGAGCAAAATCCCTTGAACCCGTTTTTGAAAGCGCCAGGGTTATACCAGTATCGTGCACCCCAATACTCATTATATCGACCAGAGCTGGGACCACCGCCGAGAACAAGGACGAAAGCGATGATCATGAAGATAACAGTAGCGCATAGCTTGAAGACGGAGGAGACGAATTCTTCTTCAGCATATCCCAAAGCACCGAACAAATTAATGATAATAATGGCAATCAGGAAGACGGTAATCCAGACACCGACCGAGATATCCGCGTTCCAGTATTGGATAGTGAGACCGCAAACCGTTAATTCAAGTGGCAGGACGACAGCCCATTGAAACACATAGTTCCAGCCCATAGCGAAGCCCCAGGAAGGATCGATAAAGCGAGACGAGTAGGTATAGAAACCACCAGAGACAGGATACATGACAGCGAGTTCACCAAGAGCGTAGACTGTGAAACACACGGCTTGTCAGCAAGAGCAGGAAGGAAGGGGGAAAGGAGCGGCGAAACAGTTCAGTTGCCAATGCGATTCGAATAGGGGCACTACATACCGACATTGAACATCATGATACCAATGATCAGAAAGTCGACGAAAAGAGTACCGGGGCCCTGCAGAGAGACTGTTAACCGCTAGCGCTGGCGGTATGGAACGGGAGACTTACACCTTTACTGAGAGCACCACCAGAACCAACGAAGAAGCCAGCGCCAATTGAACCACCAATGGCAATCATGTTGAGATGTCTGGCGCTCATGGGACGCTCAAGCTCGACGTGACCTCTACCATAATTGGCCTTCTTGAACGACTCGATGTTCATGCCGTTTCGGGTCATGAAGTCGGCGTGGCGGGCGGTGCCTTCATTTTTACCAATGACATGAGAAGTGCCTTCCATGGTCGTGGTCTGACCCTTCTCCACGACACTCGAGTCGACTGCCTCGTCTTTAGACGACATTCTGTCGACGTAGGTTTCCTCACGGGCTCTGCTCCCTTGTGTATGGAAGTGTATCAGGCAGCAATACTCCAAGCAGCACAAGGCCAGAGGAGGAGGAGAGAGGGAAAAAAAAGGAACAGAATTGGGTAGGGAGAAAAAGAGAGGAAATGTTCACATCATCATGACAGGGGGAACCGTCTATCTTTAAGAAGAAAAGGCTAAACGACCTAGACTTCTGGACTTCTGGAAGCCATTGTTCATGGGGGTCAGCTTGGAGGGTGGGAAGGGGTGTGTGACTGACTTACAGAGTCAATGGAGGCGCCAAAAAGCGCGGGCAACCAGCTTTGACCCTTGGAGCTGATGCAATTTGAGGGAGGGCCGGCCGGGGACCCTTATTTGGGAGAGAGGGGATGACGAGAAGTGGGAGGGAACGGGAAGCTTCCAAATTCGTGGAAGAGGCTTTTTACCTAAAGGTTGACCAGGGCAAAGTTGTTAAGCCAAGTCAAGGGGCTTGGCGAGTACTCTCCGACGGCCATTGCGAGGCATTGCAAGAGGCAGTTTGCCGGAGACGAGCAGAATCTTGATACCAGAACAGAGACCATGTGTGCGCTGAAGGATCGAGGGCAAGAGAAAGCATGCTTAACTATCGATGTAAGTCATCTATGTGGGCTTGAAGGAAAAGGATCAATCAGTGCGTAGAGGGCAAGCCACGGCGGCGATGTTGCGATGTTGCGATGAGAAGCAAACAGAAACAGTTCCGTCGGGCTGTTACAGCACAGAGCCCAGTCCAGCTTCGTGAAGAAAGAGAAAGAAGGGCGCCGCAAACACCCTGTACGAGGTGTTATCGGGGCTCTATGTAAGATTGTGCTTTTTCCCGGCTAATCTGCACAAGACTGGAGGATTTGGGGATGAGATGGCCGGATTGCATCCTGGGGCCGGCCTTGGCTGCTCAGCTCCTCCAAGAGAATCCACCTCCCCTTGGTAATAAATTAGCCTATCGGCCACGGCTTAATATCGACAAACTAACAAACTACATAAACGTGGAACAACGGTGGCGACAACGGACGGGGCAAACTCAAAGAAGCAACCTGGCACGCGCGTCCAATCAGTACGTACGGACTGAGCGCAAGACGACTTGGCTTGCGTCCCGTTTCCCTGGTCCCTCCTCTCTCCTTCGTCACCGGCCAATTCTGGAACTCTCGGATAAGTCGCCCTGTTCGACGGTTTGCTTATCTTGAGTGGACTTTTCCCGAGCACTTTTGCGCGGGGGTGGGGGGGGGGGGGCTTGGTCCACCTTTTAGGCGCTCTTCCAGGACGGTACTTTTTTAAAGGTTCACCGTCCCCAAAATCTCCACTCCCCGGACTTGACCACCCAGATCCTTGTTTAGTGGATCAACTAACTCCCGTAACCACTCTTGTTGTTGAATGCTTCAAGTAAGTATTTTCCCAGACAAAAGGTACTGATAAGTCTAATAGATCAACGACACGTACGGACTATGAACAGCTTGCCTTTTGCTTGCTAACTGCTCGCAATCCCCTGCAGTGACCGCCCCGAGGCGGATCAACTGGTTCGGAGAATGGACTCTCGCCTGGATTAGCATTATCGACGGCGCGGGGCTTGGCGATTGCTGACATGGAGAACACGGTAGCGTGGAAACAATAGGCATGAAGTCGATCGAGGCTTGCCAAGACCGCGGAGACGGCTGTCCCCAAATAAGACGGGCGATTTGACGCCGGCGACTACCCAGACCCGGCCCTGGACGCGCGTCTGGCTTAGATTCCGGGCTGGCTGTCAGTGAGACTCGGACATGTTCCATATATGCTTCTACACCTTCCGTTCTTGGTTGTCGAGTCTTGGATGATATTGGTGCACGCGTCCAACACCTTGTCACGCCACGTCTTGGCTCGACGACGACGACGAACAAGACCACAAGACCACAAGACCACAAGCTGCAAGCTGCAAGCTGCAAGCATGACGGCCAAGCGCGCCAACTACGGATGAGCATGGAGAGATATCTCAAGCAAGGGATTCGAGGATTCAAGCTCCTTATTCCGTGGACTTGCAGGGGATCTGCATAATTCCCAAACGCAATGGCACACACCCCACCTTGCCATCCAACGAGCAGCCATGATGGATGGATATCAGAAACAAAAAAACAGCATTCGAAGCATGGTGTCCAAGCTGGTTAATGCGGATAGGGATGGATAGCCACCCGATCGCCGTTGGGAATCATGTACTCAGTATTGGTTGGGAAGAATACATGCTCCGTACTGAGCCAGTTAATTACATGCCTATATATATATATATGCATGCAGGGTGTGGTCGGGCGGAAGCTCGAACTACGGACTAGGTGATAACCAGAAATGTTCTGGAAAGGAACATGTATCCTTTCGTCGCCAGTCTCGGCGAATCAGTGACTTGACGCCGGCATGGGCGGGCACTTTTGATAACAACGGGCCTCTCTATCCTGTCACGCCCCCTGCGAACAGGGTTGCCACCACTGCTTGATAACATAGAGGCTGTCTGGCTGCGTCGGATGCGATATCCGCCGGGAAAATTTCCTAGCTGCGTGTCTCCTGGCCGAGCGTTGAAGTTGTTGTAAACTTTATCTGTTTTGACTTTCACCTGCGCACGACAAGGCGGACACAAAATCGAGGCTAGACTCGGACACGCACTGCACGCGCGGCAAGCCGTGGAAAGACCAGGGCAAGGGCTTGCTTGGTGGTGGTGTTGGTCACTGTGGTTGCTGTGGTGCGGCAAAACGCGGGGTCCCACCCACAAAGCCTTATCTTTCTCGATACGGAGTCTCCACAAAACCCCAGACTTTTAAATGCTCAAGTGGATGTACATGTAATCCGTACGGATTAAATGAAATTGATGATGAAACGGCCTGCGCATAATCTTATCTACAATTGTCGAATCCATCCATCTAGTATTTCCCCCCCACTCTGTTAGTTTTGATGTTGTCACGTAAGTGGGACACTGCGGGGGAGCTCTGGTCTGCCATTAACGCGAACCCAAGACGGGGTTGATATTTTGCGTGGTTCTACGGATCCGTAGCAACAATGGTATAGGGTCCCTCGCAATTTGACAACCAGCATCATTCCTCCAATTCAATAGCATGAACCCTACATCTTCAAGTCGATTCTTGTAACACACGCATTCGTTTGCGAGTAGCCAGCCGCTCATAAGCGCGCACCCCTCCGCGTCACTTGTTCGCCAAAGCAGCACGCTCTCCACCGGCTGCTGAAAAAAAAACCAAAAAATAATAATGAAAAAAGCTCCCTCGTCCTAAATCCGAGAAGAAGCAAGCAACCCCTTCTATATGAGAAACAGCTGCCGCCACGATCAGAACAGCTGCCGCCATCGCGATCAGGGAAACAGCAACATCCGCCTCCGTCTTCGAAAAGAAAGCAACCCGCCCGCCTGTGGTAGAGCCGCACCCAGGATCAGGGTAACCTTATCCCAAGTTGCCCTTGCCTCGTCCTCCCAGTACAATACAATACACGTAGTCCGTACGGAAGTAACGGGGTCGATGGCCTTTTTCCTTATCGTATCGAAGCCCTCTGGTCCCTGCGGAATCGGATGTCGCAACTGCCGGTGCCGAGAGCTGGTCCGACCCGTGATCAACGCAAAAGTAGCATTTGTTGTCGCCGGCTTTCTATCGAGTCGGCTGTTGCTCGTCATCCGTTCCCTTGCCCGACGAGTTGATCCGAACCCATGTCCCGCAAACTTGGTGCAATCCACCCACCCACCTCAGCCATCAGAAGAAAAGTTGCTTGAAGTGAAAGATGAATTACGAAAAAGCCATGGGAGACTGGCGTGGCGATGCATCACTTCACAAGATCGGAACCCCCGCCTTTCGCCGAGAATTGAAAAAAAAAAATATATATATATAGAGAGCGTCTCTCCGATGGTAAAAGGAAGGACGCAAAACCCCAATCAAACAAAAGGCAAGGTCTCATCTTGGTCGAACCCAAGGTTCATGGCAGAATTCTCGACGAGTGGAACTGATTCTGATTCGCTGGATAGACAGGCCTTCATATAAAGTGTTGCAGACAGTCTGATTCGATTCATTCAAACGCGGTTCCGCTAACAGTTGAACGCACTTGCGGCCATGTCACATGCCAGGATACATGGCCTCTATCGTTGTTACGTGAAGCATCTCTCGACAATCTTTTCGTTGTAAAGCTTGTAGCCGACGAAGCCCAGTAAATAAGTGATATGGAGAGCATAGGCACACCCGGGACTGACCCGGGACTGGAGCGCAAGGCGGAGGTTTCATCATTGCATGATTCCTCTGCTATCAACATCTACTGACCAAGTCACGCGAAACTTGGCATTGACAAGGGCACTCGTTTCGAAAGTAATCATCACCAAAACTGAGATGTGTACACTGAAGGGTACACCTGGTTTGAGATAGTCCTGATCCAGGATGGAGCCTTTTTTTTTTTTTTTTTGCTAGAATGTGTACGCGATCGCTGTCAATGGATAAAGAAAAAAAAGGTATCCGCGACTCCAAGACCTATTGCCCTCATTCCACGTTCGGATACACATCGTGCCAGCACCAATTTTGAGTTTCTGCGAGCAACCAAATCCCATCCCCCACCTCGCGATTCCAAGAGCCTGGTCCGTGTGAATTTTCCAAGGCAGCGGCAATATTGCCTGCCAAGCAAGAAGCAAATTTCAAGCGGCCGGTGCTTGCATGTCAGTAATTGTGTCCCTCCTCATTCCGCTAACACACAAGAGACGGAGGTGGCAATCCTCGTCAAGTTCATGTGCCGCGACGAAAATGGTACGTCTCCGGCAACTGGAGTCGCTGAAAGCTACTCAATGCCTTGATAGCTGATACTTGTGACTAGGGGTATAATACTGCGTGATTTCACAGAGTCTTTTTGATGTTGATGCGCTTGACGCAGCCCTTCCACACCCCGTTGTTTTCTGTCTCAACCTTCCCTCAACACCTTACCAAGCAACCATATTTAGCCCAGAAGCGCGGCTCCGCCAGACTCGACAGCCTCAATTTCTGCCAAATCAATAGGCGCTCGTCGGAATCGGGCAGGCAGTTCAGAAATGTCGAACAAGACTCCACTAGGAGGGTGAATGGAGCCGAGTTGAGAGCCTGAGGAGCCACCAACACCGGCCTCGGCGCTACCAATGGTTTTCTGGAGGGGACCGTGCTGCTGAGCATGGTCACGGTAGGAGCTGAAGGAGGCGTGTCGGGCTGCGGACGAGCTGTTACCGGAAGCTGTGAACGAACCTGGCAATTGTCCGGTGGGGGAGGCAGGATGAGGCTTGGGCGTGTGGTCGACAGATGCTAGCAAGAATGGTCAGTACGTTTGTTCCTCAGAGGACGAACAACGCACGCTACCAGGCGTGAGGTTAGAAGGAGAGATGCTCACAAGGAATTGATCGCGGGCCAATGAACTTGATCAGAGGCGTGCGCTCGGCATGCGCTGCAGCCTGTCGGAGAGCTCTGGTTGCGAACATGGCTTCTTATCTTTTCTTCCCCGGGTGTACAGCGGACGTGCGATCAGGATGCGACAGACGCAAATAGGATGATCGATGAAGAGCCAAAAAGACGGTTCTCGCGTACAGTTGACGGCACAGGAAAGAGCCGCGTGAAAATGTTGGTTGTGGAGGCCGAGGTGGAAGAAGTGGTAAGACGGAAAGAAGGCATTCCTGAGGTGGATAAGATGGGGATCCATTATGTATAATAATTTTTGATAACGAGAACCGACTGGTGGATTAGACACGGAATTTTCAGAAGCAAGCGCCATCTCGGGACGGGACTGCAGGTGCCACCCAGCACTAGCCCCCTAGCGGCACCACGACCAGACAGACTTACCACTGGCTGCATGACGCTGCAAGCCCTGTCAGCGAGCAGCAAGCAGGCCCTGGCTTGGTGGATCCCAGGGCGGCGCATAGCCCATCGATTGGGCAATGGGGGAAATATCGGACCAAACTCGACACCCAGAACGCGACAGCTGGGGAAGATGTGGAGGCGGCCTACCCCCTCTCCGAGTGTCGGAGCATGGCTTCGTCGGCGTCTAGTACGGACATGACGAAAAAAGCCCGCGGGAATCCAGCTCGTCACATGTGAAATGGCATCATGTCGACGCTTTACAGTACCTCGGCAGGTAGACACAATTTACACATGTTCATAAACGTATGTAAACATATGGCACATTCATGTTATACGTAGATACTCTTTTATTCGACATGACATAGTTTACTCTTGTACCAAGTACTAACTGTTAACAAAATAAAAAATTAAAACCACACAATGTACATCATTGGCAATTGGGATGCAGAACGTTCATAAAGCTATTGCTAAAGGATGCATTGTCTACTTTATACTCGTAGGGGGTTTGGCTGCAGAATTATGGTGCATGTACGGAGTAATCCCACTCAAGTCGCATACCCTCTTGAACCAAATACTTATGGTTTCCCGATCTACTCACCCTCTCTGATTGTTTTCTTAACAATGTCCGAGCATTCCGCCGGGTCTTCAAAAACATGCCAAGCGTGACGCGGGACGTCTTTGAAAGCTTTTTCGAATCTCTCCGGTTCATTCTTTTCGTCTATGCCAACTTCAGCAACATTTGTGGCCTTTCTTATGAGAATCAGACGAATCCAACCTGGCGAGGTCCGATACCTAAGTCAGTGAAAATCAGCTGCTTGTTCTAGACTTTTTGGGAGAGGGGTTTGATGAGCACATACATTTCGCCGTAAGCTTCGGGGTCTGACTGCGTTGAGTCTCCTATCACAATCATCTTTCTTGCTGGTAACCATCCGTGGATTTTCTTGATCCGGTCTACCTTGTATTCTTCCGTTCTCAACGTCAACGCAGAAAGAAGACCAGCCACAGTTTTCCAGCTCGAATCTCGAAGGATGAGAGTTCCCGCAGGATAGTACTGCTTGCGAAATTGCTTAAGGAAAGGATAAAGGTTGTAAGGAGACGCGGAGAGATAGAACCACGCAGTGTCCTGGGGCAGAAATGACTTGATTTCAGCATAAAGCTCAGGCATTCCTTTGATCGGGAGTGGTGGGTTGATAAAGGTCTCGCGCAGTATTCCAACCGGGTCGCTTGTCATCGTAACTTTGATTGTATCATCCACGTCTATTTTCTCATGAGTACCAAGCGGATCAAAATTGAAAGAAGAAAAAATGCAGGACATGGGTGCTCTTACCGGATATGATGCCCCATCCATCTTCACCAGCATAGTACGTTTGCATGTCGGTGATACTTCCAGTGCCTGCTCCCAGTTTTGTCGATGTCCTTATGAGTGAACCCCTTTCACTGCTGAGGAGATTCAGTATGTTCGAGGACAACCCATTTGTGCTGGATGGGCCGAGCTTCAATCTTGCTGACTGCTGAGTAGCGGTTACGAGCTGAGTAGCGGTTACGAATCTTGCGGGACAGACATCCCATAGGAACGGGAGAATCCTCTGCTCGACAGTCTTTCGCTCTGCCGCGTCATCTGTCAACCCGATAGCTTGAACAATACCCGACACCATGTCCATGAGCTTTTTCTTATCCTCACGCTCAAAAATGGCAGCTACAAACTCAGCTTGCCAGGCCCCCGTGCGGGGAGACTTGAACGCCGTGTTGTCGAGGAGCCAGACAATTTCATCGTCGGTGACAGGCTTCGCGAAGGGGCGGAATATTTTGAGTCTATTCAACCAGCTGGTGAGTCTAGGCTGTCCTTGGGCTAAGGGGACCCTTGAGCTTTTGGCCACGGTGAAGCTGGATTCGAACTTCTCGAACTTCTCGAAGTCCTTTTCCTTTCTTGTTCGCAGCTGCATCGCGCTGGCAAGATTCGAGGGGCTGAATTGGTTGTTTGCCATTTTGAAACATCCCACAGCCCGGTACCTAGCCTGTCTTTTTAACATAAATTTGGGGCCAAGGTCAGATGGTGCGAACGTGAAGTTGTTTCCTCGTGTATGTCGGGTCCTGCTTGCTCTTGAGTTCAAGGTGTCATACGTCTGCCTACACGGCGAGTCTCGTGCACCTGAAGAATAGCTAGGACACACAATGCTGCCTTGGCTGGGGAAGGCTGAGCTTGAAGAGGTTGGGGTCGCTATCAGCCCCTCGTGACGACTTCTGGCCAAGCGTGACCAGATCATGACGGGACCCTAAAAGCTGGGCAATGAGATCACCCGGCTTATACGGAGTATTGCCACCGATTGAACTTTCCCATCAGGCTCCCAGCAGTTGCAGTCGTCTTCATTTTTGACTTGGAGGCAGCCGCAACGCTGGATAGAAAGCAAACCAAAGTCTTCAGTCTGTCAAACCTGCCCATTTTCTGTCCTTCGTTGGAATGCGGGGGAGCAGGCGCTCTACGCGCTCTGCGCACTCAACGCCACAGCCGTTCCCGCCAACCTAGTGGAAGCTAGGTAGGTAATTTGTGTTGATCCATGACTAAGGTCGCTCATTTCCGCGCCATCCATCTGGTATCTCTCAGTATCGGGACCTCTCTGGTTTGGCTTCTCGGTGCTTAGACTTATGGTCTCGCAATTCCGATCCCATCGCTCAAAATCACAGGTACCGAATCAAACCTCTGCAGCATAAATTACAGGTCGATGACTTCGTGCTGGGCCACTGCTGGCCAGGTGCAGCCCGCCGCTTGTGTTTCGGTATGAAAGCCGCTGTGAAATACGCGTCCAACGGGGTGAAATTATGGAAGCAACGAAATTGGTCAAGTTGGAGCTACAACACGCGGACATTGAGGCCATGTTGGTAGTGTTTCGGAGAAAGGGCCAGATGTGCGGTATTGGTATTAAGTGAGCTAGTAAGCAACATACAGACAAGACCCCCTTGGAATTTTATGGGGCTTGTCAGAACATTCCAGGATTCCAACCATGACGCCCAAGTTGACACGATGGCTTTGCCATGACCACCATGATAAGGCTTTTGATCTCGACATTAACACCGACTGTCAACAAGGGTCATTCACGCCATAGAACGACCAGCCTTTTGCTTGTGCTGCACACCTGTGATCCGATACTGCGCTCCTATTCGTACGACAAGTGGTACCATGGGCCGCCCATAAGCCTGTCGAGTCGCAACATGATTGCCTCGAAGTTGCTTCGGCGAAGAACGAAATTGTATCGAGCGAAGCGCATTGCTCGCATCGGATGAACACAACTTGCCACGCCATTTCGACTTCACTTGCTAGTGTTTTACTCCTGGAGAGCACCGAGGCCCGCAGATATGCTCTCCCATTTGCGCTTTCACCGAAGAGGCACATCAAATCCGTCATCTCCTCTACCAGAACACCAGCAGTCATGCTCACCGCTAAGCGGTTACGAGTCGCCCCAGACCCTGGAATCTGCCTCGCCTCATGACGGAATCAAAAATTCTGCAACTGCATCCCACGCGCCACTTTTACCGCCAATTGCGAGAGTCGCCTCCTCGGAATCCGATTCGCGGTACGAGAATCCAAGTACGGCTGGCCTGACTCCCGAAAGCCGGCCACAACAGGCACAGCGCTTGTCTTACAATGGAGATTCAGGCTTTATCGGAGGGGCTGCTTTACAAAACTATCGTCGGGACGTAGAAGCACAGCAGATGATGACGAGGATCGATGTTGTGGACAGGGCAAACAATAGTCATCTCGAGGACATCTCACGACACCAAAATCACAACAATCAGGAGGCAACCGCAGAATTTTCTACAAATGTGCAGATTACGAAAATGACATCTTTCAGTACGCCGACAGATTTGCAGGGCTCTCATTCTTCGAACCTTGGACGACGACCGGCTGGTGCTAGGCTGCCTTCAGAGTCGCCCATGTTGTTATCTAATCCCCCAGTCGCTGCAAGCCTTGAGACCCAAAGGGGCCAAAAAGGCCTTCCCTTCTTGAAAAACCCAATGTCAACACTCTTGATGAGAAGAAGAAACAATCAGAATGCGCCAGATTTGCATCCTTTGCCATTGAATAAGAGAGATGATGCACCAGCGTATGACCCTCGTATAAGAGGGACACGAGTCCACGATTTCAGCGCACCGCGCAAATCCCGGGAAGCACATACTGCGACTCATTCGGCAACCCAGGTCTTGGTGGACGTAACCTCTACGGCTGTGAAACAAAGTTTGACAGCATCTTCCTCTGTCGAATGGGTTTCATCGGAACCACAGAACAACGTTACAAAGTCGCTGAACGAATTGTCAAAGAGTCAATCTTCAAGGGCCATCAAAAATGCGGCACAGAGTTCGTCAAGCAGATCTGGCTACTCCTCAAGCGACCAAGAACATCACGCAGGTGCTGACGTAGAAAAAGATGAGAGAAACCCTGTTCCACGACAAGATGCATCTGATACCACTGCATGCGAGAGGCCGGAACTCGGCCCTGGAAAGTCGTCATCCGTACGAAGTAGTCGGTCAAGGAATATATCTCTGTCGGAAACTTCGAATGCTGCAATTCCCAAGCACATGAAGAGCACGTCATCCAGGTTTAGCTTCGACATGGCAGGGGCTGCCAAGCAGGAGAAGCTGCTAGAGGAGCGCCATCGGCAGCGAGAGCTTGAGCGTAAAACAACCGGCGATGATAGCAATAGAGATTCGAGATTCGACGAGTTTGGCGAGGACGCTTTCGACTACGATGCCATGATGGACGATGATGGCCTAGAAGAGAAAATTCCGGGGGTCAACGCAGACCTCGAAGATGAAGACTTCCCAGGACTCGGTGCTCTTGATGTTGAAACTGACCCTGACAACGACCAAGAGAATTTTGCGGGCTTTGTGTTTCAGCGCTCGGATCCGGCGTCTGCTTTGGCAAGTCCTTGTAGCGCTGGCGTGAAGATGACTCCCCGAGACGGTGATGGCAATGTGATCGGATTTGCCATGTCCGAGGATACTCCTGGAACTTTGACATGCCCAATACCATCTCACACTCGCGGTTCGAATCGAATCGATAGTTGCGAGGATAGTGTCCCTGATTCGGGCATGCATGACTCTAATATAATCCCTCTTCCTCAACTTCATAATGAAGACGATCTATATTACGATGATGGCATGATTGGTCTTGAAGAAGACATTTCAGAAAATAATACGGCCTCACGAGAGACCAATGGACAGCCTTTTGACGAATCCATATTTGATGACAACGATACCGATCAGTTCGGACGTCCTGTTCCCGGAGCCTTTCAACAAGCCCAATCTTTGCGGCGGGCAACACAAGACACTAGCATGAAGCGGGAGTCTGATTTGACTTTACGCACGTCTGCCCCTTCAGCGGCCTCAAGCCCCACCACGCACACATCCATAAGCGCGGATAATACAAGACGTGAAAGGCACCAAGATCTACCCATAGAACCAGATGACGCAAGCCGTTTGCAGGACGCACAGTCTCTCAATGACGGGGATAAGTCGGTTGCTGCCTATCAGGCGGCTTTAGCTGCTGCTGCTCACAGAGCGGTTGCCACTGGGAAGTTTCAGCGGAGTCCTTCGCCGTCCTCAGCAATTTACCGCATAGAAGACGATCATGCCCTTGCGGTTGATGAAGACGACGAACTTCATGGTTACGATGAGGTGGACGATGATTTTGATTTTGGTGATGATGCCATCATCGCTGAGGCAAATGCAAGTGCATTGGCCAATGACTCAGACGGGTGGTATGGCCAGGAGTTTGGATTCTATTCTGCACCTCCTGGCTCACAAGCTGCATCGCACGCTGCCGTTTCAGCTAGCCTCAAGGACTATGAATACGCCAATGGCGGCTTTTTCGGCCCTGGGGGCATGGATGGACTAAATCGAAGCACCAGTGGCAGGATGATCTCCCGCGAGCCCAATCTGACCCCTATCACAGAGAGATCCGAATACTCCAATCGAAATTCGCTAATGAGCTTGGGATATCCGCCTTTTAGCGCGTCGACCCCTATCGTACAAAGTCCGGGACTCGCTCAACTTGCAATGAAGGCTGATACTCGGGACGATCAGATGACACTATCAGCACTTCTTCGGCTACGCTCCAAAGCTTGGGGTGGTTCACAAGCGAGCCTCGCTTCCAGTCGCGAAGGATCTCCGCGTTCCGAACGCGGTGACATTGCCAGCTTGTCTTGGTCAGCCAATTCGCTTGGGGTCGTCGGCCAACTCAACCACAGTCACAGCCGAAAGCCCTCGACATGTCTGGCTATAAGCTATGATGATGCTGAATCCGTCGGCGCCAGTGCTTCAGGAAGCCCTACAATGACCATGGCCAATACAGGCTTCGAAATTCGGCAGCAGATATCAATACCCGAGGAGGACACGACGCAAACCTTGGTTGGTGATGGCAACAATGAGCCATATGGACTTGTCCTGGGGCCTCACGCGACAGCTGATGATCCATCCTTCAACCTTGCTACTGATCCTTCCCTCATGGAACGATCAAGAAGAAACTCTCTTTCGATGTCACGGGCCAACCCGATGGGGAATCATTGAGCTCGTTTAATGGTCTCTCAGTCAGAGGTCACCGTCATAAAAGTTCGGTTGACAGTGTGTCCTATTCTCAAGAGGAGGACAGCGGGGAGACACGATGGGTGCTTGAAAGACGCCGCACAGCAGAGACTGGTGAAGTAGAAGTCCTCGATCGCGAAGTTATCGAAGGAAGAAGAATATGATGAAAGCTACCAAGTTAGGTGATCTCGTTGACCGAGGTGGAGTCGGACTCTTGTTTCTTCTCATGCCTTGAGATACGAGGCTTGGAAGAAAAGGAACGTCAAATGTCTCTGCGCTACAGAGACGGCAAACGAATTTGAACATTGCGCTGTTTACAACCACATTGAATGAGTTTTCGAAGATGATATGTATATCGACGTACATGTCCCCTGGACTATCCAAGGTTATAGTGAGGTTTCTCACTCAGTCAAAAAAAAAAAAACCTGAATCCTTCGGCAAGCTGTCTGGCGCTGCTTGACTCGCTCTACGACACCCGATATTTGACATGTCCGTCCGTCCCACTGATGGTTCATTGACCGTTGGAATGAATGGAGCACACACGAGGGAAGCAAGTTCAGCAAGTTTGGCTACCTGACTGTGGCACTCACTCACTAGTCGAATTATCCCAATCGGCCACTTGTTGAAGAGTTGTGCTACCTCACTTGTCACTTGTAGGCCAAAACAATCGGCAGGATGACGACATTGGTAAGCCACCATTGCAACGTCGAAACTCATCCGACTTCGGGTCCTCTATTATCAAGGGCTGGAAAGCCCCTAAGTGACAGGATTCTATTCCAGTGAGCACGCGCGGTCTAGAGTAGCTTTCCTTGGAACGGCGGAACCGTCTGGTGTTAGCAACAAGGGTAGAAAAACCGCCCAACGGATTCCACAGACGACGATTCATCAAGGCCGCCGACAGAAGAGGCCTTGCTCTAACAATCGTTGGTCTGCACGGCAAGCCCGCACGCATTCCTGCGGCGTCGCCGCGATTTGAGTGGCCGTCGTTTGTTTCTGCCTGCTCTTGGTTACACAAAGCCTCTGAGGAACCGGCTCATTTAATAGGCGCAATGAACACACGGTCAATTCATCGCACCTCTGTCGCCAGCCTGTGTTCGCCAAAGTGATATTCACGTCTCAAAAACGACTTGGGTAGACTTGTGCTGAATTTATCAACATTGGCGCACATGCAAAATACAAACACGGTTCGCTGTTTGAAATCGTCATCTTTCATACCCGCACGAATAGTGTCAGCTCAATTCGACGTACGCGCAGTATCAATTGCCTTTCGACAATGGCTCCTCACAACCAAGAAAAGTCCCCTGTGGACACTGCAAAGCTGGAACAACAGGTGGCCGGACAGCGACTCAAGGATGGATCTCTCGTTGTTCCAGACGATAATCGAAATGCTGATGGATCTTCACTCCACGGCGGTGAGGATATCCTCGCTCTTCAAGATCTGGACCCGGCTCTGAACATGAAGATGCACTTGGTGAACAATGTGAGTGATGGGACAGTGAGTAGTTCAATGCCAACAGAACTCTAGGGTCTGAAAATGTTTCAATCTCGGCCTCAAATTGTGTAGTGCTGACTGGGCTGGCGAAGGCCATTGATGAAATAGGATGGACTCCTTATCACCTCAAGCTTTTCTTCCTGAATGGATTTGGGTAAGCAAGGCCTCGCTAACATTTTCCCTTGATCGAGAACATGTGCATCATGGCTTGAAGAAGGGCTCATGACTAACATTGTTTTTCCCAAGATATGCGGTGGATTCCATGATTCTTCTCTTCCAGTCCATCATCGCTGGCCCAGCGTTCAGGGAGTTCCAAAACAAGGGATACGCAAACGCGCTTACCATAGCCGTCTACTGCGGAATGCTTACGGGTGCCATAGTCTGGGGTTTTAGCGCCGACCTCATTGGCCGAAAATATGCCTTCAATATCTCTCTGTTCATGTGCTCTGTCTGCTGTATTGTGGCTGGTGCAATGCCTAGCTGGCCAAGTCTCGGGCTCTTCATTGCTCTCCTCGGGTTCGGCGGCGGGGGAAACCTCATTATGGACACAACCGTCTTCCTTGAATACCTTCCTGGCAGCAAACAATGGCTGCTGACGTTTCTGGCTTGTTGGTGGGGTGTTGGGCAAGCGGTTGCGGCGTTCATCGGCTGGGGATTCCTGGCTCCTGAGAAATGGAATTGTACAGACGCTGCGACGTGCACCAGAGAAAACAACTGGGGCTGGCGGTATTCCCTCTTTACTGGTGGTGCTTCGGTGCTGGTCATGTCCTTGCTACGGATTACGGTCGTTCGTCTTCGAGAAACACCCAAATACCTTTTGGGAATGGGTGAAGATGAGAAGGTAGTCGAAACGTTCCAATACCTAGCCAACAAATACAACCGTCCGTGTTCCTTGACTCTGGAGAAGCTGCAGGCTTGCGGTACAATCCGAGCCGTTCAAGACTCCAAGGGCTTTTCCTTGAAACGGTCTGCAATTCACTTCAGCGGGCTCTTCTCTACCAAAGAGGTCGCAGTCTCCACGACCATGGTATGGTTCTCGTGGACGTTGATTGGACTAGCTTATCCGTTGTTCTACGTCTTCTTGCCGTAAGTTGTCCCGCTTATTTGCTCCCAGGCCCAGGCTTCATGCTGCTACATTCACAATGCTGACGAGGTTAAGAACATACTTGGAAAGCCATGGCCTGAGCTACCAACAGACTCCCTTGGAGAAGTGGCGGAATTACGCAATCACTACCATCTGCGGCATTCCTGGGCCAATAATCGCTGGTGTCATGTGCAACACCAAAATCTTGGGGAGAAAATACACCATGAGCATCGGTGCTTTGATCACCATGGCATTCTTCTTCGCCTACACAGCCGTCAAAACAAAAGAGCAAGACCTTGCATTCACATGTCTGATTGCTTGCTTCCTCAATATTTACTACGGGACTCTCTATGCATACACCCCGGAAGTGCTCCCCAGCGCTCACAGAGGGACAGGAAATGGAATCGCCGTGGCGTGCAATCGGATCATGGGTATAATCTCTGCGGTTGTAGCTTCCGGGGCCAATACGGCGACATCGGCACCGCTTTACGTTTGCGCAGCAATCTTCATTGTGTTGGCCGTCATCTCGGCTCTTTTCCCCTTCGAGCCGTATGGTCGGCGCAGTTCCTAGAGCTGCTGCTGGATTCAGCATTCGGAGAGTTGTTGAATCAGAGAAGGCGTTTGATGCTACGCAATCGAAGCTTGTGTCTTTGGTTTTCTTGACGATCCAAGGAGGGAGGGACATCTGACATCTGACATCTGACATCTGACAGAGCGACAGAGTGACAGAGTGAGCTAGCTCGCTCTGGAAACAAGTGATTTTTTTTTCTTGGAGGGCTTTGATCAACTATACCAGACCCTATTTCCATTCCATCCACAGATAGTTGAGTGGTGACAATCGAATTAGCATAGCATGCCAGACCAGTTGACGCTTTCCAGTCACCTAAATCCGGAGCGCTAGCTATGACCAGTAGTCAGTGGGCAATTACAGTGGCCGCAGCCCCGGGAGTCCCCTATTCGAAGCCCAGCAGCTGCGTGCCACCGGTTGGTTGGTTATTATTTAGCAAACGGCAATTTGAACCAGTGGCAAATCGTACCAGACTCATTGTTCAATGTTAACCACCACCACTCGTCCACACATCGGCCTACTCTCAGTCTTACAATTCTCATCGTTGGTAATGCAGTCTCCGCACCTGGCACGATTCAAATTCTGTCGCCGTTGTGTTCCCCAAGGCCTGCCTCAAGCTCTACATAAAACATGCCTGCACCACTCGGCTGCACTTCGGGGACCGGGACCAAAAGACGACGGCACACGAAATGACAATCTTCACGACGCAAAGGGGGGCGATGGTAATCCCAAGAAGAAGGATGGGCCTGGCCCCATGTCTCGCAGGTTGGAGGAAGCGACAGAAGAGGCTCTTTTGTCAGGCGGTGCAAGTGGACGACGCGCAATCGAGGATGCCGGCTTCTCAGAGGAACTCAAAGAGAAATTGCTCGATAAAGTCGCCGGTGCCAGGTTTCGACAACAGTACAAGGGGGCTTTTGCACAGGCTGGGATCTCGCCATCAACATCATCACCCCCTGCCGTGCAAGTACATGCATCGCACATCAGTAGCGGAAACCCTTGGACGGGTACCGAAGATGCGGCCGATGCCGTGCTCAGAATGCTTCACGACGCCAAGAAGCCTCTGAGGCCTGGAGATCGTGGCAAATTCCAACCGCCCGTTGTCGACGCACAAATTCGACGTCGTGTACCACAAAGTCCAGGACAAAGGGTTGTCAGTGCTCGTGATAGGGCAAACATGTACGTCGGCGGCATGAACATGAAGACGATCAAGGGCTTGAGCGCTGAGGAGCGGGAGGAAATGAAGGCAGAGCGACGAGAGCGATTCCAGCCGGCAGCCAGGGCTGTGCCCTCTACATTGTCCGGAATCGCGGCACTCGCTAACCAGCGAATTGAGGATGCGATTGCCAGGGGCCAGTTCAAAGACTTGCCGCGTGGCAAAGAGATGGAGCGAGACCCGCGAGCAAACAGCCCTTTTATTGACACCACAGAATACCTCATGAACAGGATGATTCAGCGACAGGAACTTGTCCCCCCGTGGATTGAGAAACAACAAGAACTGACGAAAGCTGCCAGAGTTTTCAGAGAGAGGCTGAGAAACGATTGGAAAAGACATGCTTCAAGAATGATTGCGTCCCGGGGAGGATCGCTTGAAGAACAAATGAGGAGAGCGGAGGTGTTCGCCGCAGCAGAGCTGGCGCACAACCCGCGGCGCTCAAGTGATGGGGAGAAAAGTCCTTCCATTCTTGGCCTCCACGGCACCTCCCCCAGTCTTGGTGCAACAGAAAGCCCCAGTGACTCTACCTCTCCAGATCCTGCCGGTTCGATGACAGATGGCCCTGTTATCCAACGACCTTTTCGCGACCCAGACTGGGAAATTGCCGAGACAGCTTACATGGACTTGTCAATTGAGAATTTGAACAGCATGACTCGAAGCTACAATCTGATGGCACCCGAGCTAGCCAGAAAGCCATACTTTTCCATCGATCGAGAGTTGAAGTCGTGTTTCGCTGATATGGCGCCCCTGATAGCAAATGAGATCAAGGTTCGAGCGGTGGGTCGCTCAACGGCAAGAACGGTGAGATCAGGGGAAACAGAAGGCTCAACCCTAGCCGAGAGGATTTTCGGTAAAGATGATGTCAAGATTCATTTGGAAGCGGATGAGAAGGTGTATGGCCTGAAGGAGTGGTGGCGGGATTTTTGGAAGAGCGGGTAAATCGTGCGGCGCGAGTTCCGCACGAGATTTCTTCTCAAAAGCACTTCAGGACCAGTGTTTTGCCGCAGGGCGCGCGCTTCATGTTCAATACAAATCAAGCAAGCCACTGACTTGATCATGTTGCTCTGACTGCATGACTCGCATTCTCTCCATAACCGCATGTGTTCTGCGCAAGTCGGAGTCTGGAAATAGCGGGTTGCGCTTGCTATGATGAGGGTGGGCTCTTGCTTAATTCATACCAATGACACCATATCAAATCCAGCCCGTCGCAACGGGAGGGATGGTTGTGCCCGGCAATAATAGGTACCTCGAACAATCTTTGACACAGCCTCAGGCTTTACTTGGGTCATCTGATTCGTGCCGTGTCTTGAGAGGAATAATAAAGTCCAATGATCGGTCCTCACGCATCGTGGATCTCTCGCCTTTTGAAGCAATTCAAACACGATTGGAAACCGTGGCGATCCAGCCACATTCTTAATTTGCACGTCAGATGCTCTGAAAGGCATGCGTGCGACGGCTTCACCCCATCATCTTCCAACACGTCCCCATGGTCTCGTTCTCGACAAGCAGAAAAGAAACAGACCATCGTTTCGATTTGTGGCAGAAACAAATAGTTCCTGTCTGTCTGTCTGTCTGATATCCGTCCGTGCAATGCGGGGAAACTCAGCCGAGGTTCCATGAACTCCATGGATTAGAAGGCGGGGCCCCGGATAAAGATGAGTGAGATGCGCGGGCCTAAGCGTGGGGAGTTTTCCCCACCATTTATTTGATCTATTGAGTTGGTGGCGGCTAAACTTCCTGTAACCTCAAAACGCACCCAGTTTGGTTGGTGACATGGAGGATGGGTGCGGCAACTCGACTTGTTTATCAATAGCCTGGACTCATGGTCTTGCCCCAACTTGAACCTCGATACGCTTCACATTTGGTCACAAGCCCGACCACTTCGACCTTCTCGTTTCTCTTCTCTGCCTCTTACACAGCCATCTGCGTCGCATTGCCAGCTGGAACACGGTGTATATAAAGAAGACTCGGTGGCTCACCTAGAGTCACATCGTCCTGCAAGCACCCACGAACTTGTTCACATATACATACTCTTATATCATGACGTCCCACAACAAGAACGGTGGCAATGACTACCATCAGTCTCCCGAGGTCACCCGGGTTGACGACAGTGATCGTGGTGACTCGGATCCATCCAAGATGCATCACAACGTCATCGAAAATGCAAGAGCTGCCGCCGCCAAAGAGCAGGGCATGACCCTTTGGCAGGGTCTCAAGCTATATCCAAAGGCTGTTGGCTGGAGTCTTCTGATATCCACCTGCATCGCCATGGAGGGCTACGATATCAGTCTTGTCAACAACTTTTGTGAGTAGACAGACAGCTCCTTGGATCCCTCCGCACATCCATCTGGGTTTGATTGATGTATTGTTGACGCATTGGCTAACGAGGCACTGTTTCGGTCGAGTTTAGATGCATTTCCTCAATTCACTCGTAAATATGGCGAATACCAGCCAAAATCAGGCACGTACGAGATTACTGCTCCTTGGCAAGCCGGCCTCAGCAACGTAAGTGACTGTAGTCAAGCTCAGCCTTGCTATCTTCATTTCACCAGGAGGGGCGATGCCTGTTATTCTTGCAATTTCTTATTTCAATCCATGATCATGGCGCCATAACTGACCTCCCGAAATAGGGTGCAATTGTTGGTGAAATCATCGGTCTTTTCATCAACGGTTATGTCTCGGAGCGATTTGGTTACCGATACACCGTCATGACTTGTCTTGTGCTCATCGCTGCATTCACCGCAATCTTCTTCACTGCCCAAAACGTCCAGACTCTCTTAGTCGCTGAGATCTTGTGTGGTATTCCTTGGGGAATCTTCCAAACGCTTGCCGTCACTTATGCTTCCGAAGTATGCCCAGTTGCCTTACGTGGGTATTTGACAACCTACGTCAACTTCTGCTGGGGCCTGGGACAAGAAATCGGCATCGGTGTCATTCGAGCCATGCTCTCGCGCGACGACGAATGGGCGTACCGTATTCCTTATGCTCTGCAGTGGATGTGGCCGCTACCTCTCTTCATCGGCATCTACTTTGCCCCCGAATCCCCATGGTGGCTGGTTCGCAGGGGAAAACCACAAGAGGCCAAACAAGCGCTCCTTCGTTTGACCAGCCTTGACAGGGAAACTGATTTCGACGCTGATGAAACAATTGCCATGATGGTGCACACGACAGCCTTGGAGGAGAAGATGACCTCTGGAGCATCTTATTGGGACTGTTTCAAGGGCGTCGACCTGCGCAGAACTGAAATTGTTTGCATGACCTGGGCGATTCAGAACTTGAGCGGCAACGCCTTCTCAAACTACTCGACGTACTTTTTGAAACAGGCCGGGCTGTCAGACAAGGACGCGTATTCTTTTGCACTGGGCCAGTATGCCATCAACATGGTAGGTGTGTTCGGAGCTTGGGGCTTGATGACGCTCGGCGTTGGGCGAAGGTCTCTTTATCTTCACGGGCTCTGCGGGCTCTGCGCCATGCTCTTCATCCTCGGTTTCCTGGGGCTTGTGCCTCAGGACCACCGACGGGCAGGGTCTATTGCTACCGGTAGCATCATGATTGTGTGGGCGCTCTTTTACCAATTGACTGTTGGAACAGTGTGCTATTCCCTCGTGAGCGAATTGTCCTCGCGCCGGCTTCAGATCAAGACGGTTGTGCTGGGAAGAAATCTTTAGTAAGTCCACCACCTCGTTGTTGCATTGTTGGTGCGCCTTTCTCTCATGTCGTTATAGCGCCACGAATTACGCGTTCATTGGCTTCGTCGCCGATCGCTAACCCGCTCGCAGCAACATAATTGGGATCATAACCAGCGTTTTGACGCCATACATGCTGAATCCAGGCGAATGGAACTGGAGCAACTACACGGGCTTCTTCTGGGTACGTGCGAGTCGAACTTGATTTCACAGACATTCATCCCAAGGGCCCTGGTCTAATTTGATTTGTTTGAACAGGCTGGCATCTGTTTTTGCTGCATCGTTTACACCTACTTCCGCATCCCAGAGCCTCGGGGACGCACATTTGCAGAATTAGACGTCTTGTTCGAGCGCCGAGTCTCTGCGAGAAAATTTTCAAGCACAGAGGTGGATGTGTTCCATGAGACAGTGGAGGATAAAGTGATGAACCAGTACGAGGTCGCCGTTGAGCCCAAGTCGGAAAGGGGACCCGGTTATGCGTGATATAGTCAGTCCTTCTCGTTGGCGTGGCTTGTTTGTTTTGCCTGTCAGTACGGACGTAGCAAGATGGTCAACTAGCCTGCATGCGACGATATTTAGTGCTCGATCAAGGATTCAGGAATGAGAGAGACCACTGTAGTAATGTGGTAATGTACATAGAAGCAGAAAAATCTCGTCCCTGATAGGTAAACAACCAACCCGTTGACAAACCGCTAGCTGGAAGACGACGGATCGCGTCGTAGGATGCAGTTGGTTGTTGTACTCCGCACTGTTGTGGCTCTTGTCGTCTTCGGAGCTGTCTGGGAAATAATCAATCCCGGTCCATAGCATATTGGGCCAAGTGCTTGTGTTCGATGTACAACAACGCTGAAGCTTGCATGTGCGTCGGCACTGTCCCCGGTGCCAGGTCTGGCTTCTTTACTGAACGTGACATGTTTCGGTCCAGCCCAAGTCCAGCCCACACCCACCACACCCACCGCCCTCGGAGCAACATCTGATTTTCGCAATTCCCATCCTTGGCGCACGCTTCTCATCCCCGTACGTCAAACATTGGCAGGCTCGCACATCTTCTTTCATCCGCCATTCATCTCGTCCTTCGTCAACATGATGCTGTCTACACTTCGAGTTGCTACTCGACAAGCCACCCGTCGGCCAGCTCGCGCCAACTTCGCACCCATTCGCGCCGCATCCACGTGGTCGGCTGTTCCTCAAGGTCCTCCTGTAAGTCTGGTGGAATTGGTGACCTTTCTACTTCGCGCTGCAGCCTCATTCGACGACTCAACTGAGATATCCCCTGACCTAATGTAATCAATCTCGCTAACTCATTGCTCTAGGATGTAAGTTTACCTCCAACTTCGTCTCCATCCGGCCCACGAAATATTCCTTCCTGTGCTGATAGCTGGGCATTCTGCTTCTCTTACATAGGCCATTCTTGGTAGGTCCTGCTCCTCGTAATCGTGGTTGCTGCGATGATGCATTGCGATATACTAATTATTGTCGAATTTTAGGAATCACTGAAGCTTTCAAGGCCGACAAGTCCAACAAGAAAATCAACCTGGGTATGTCATTCAATGCCCCGTCACCCAACGAGCGCAGTCAACACATGTCGACGAAGCTTGTATGCCTTTGTTCTCCATGACCTCTCCCTCTCCCTCTCCCTCTCCCTCTCCATCACATCCATTCACTATACTCTGTCCGATGAACGACTTCTCACATCAATGCAGGCGTCGGCGCATATCGTGATGATCAAGGCAAGCCTTACGTTCTGCCATCGGTCCGCGAAGCTGAGCAGAAGGTCATCAGCGAAAAGCTGAACAAGGAATACGCTGGCATTACTGGCGTTGCTGAATTCCCTGCCTTGGCTGCCAAGCTCGCCTACGGAGCCGACTCCCCCGTCCTGGACCGCGTGGCCATCACACAGTCCATCTCTGGCACTGGCGCCTTGCGCCTCGGCGCCGCTTTCCTCCAGCGATTCTTCCCCGGAGACAAGAAGATCTATATCCCTACACCATCCTGGGCCAACCACAAAGCTGTTTTTAGTGATGCCGGTCTTCAAGTCCAGCAGTACCGCTACTATAACAAGGACACGATTGGACTCGACTTCGAGGGTATGATTGCCGATATCAAGGCTGCTCCCAAGGGGAGTGTTTTCCTTTTGCACGCATGCGCCCACAACCCTACGGGTGTTGACCCTACCGATGAGCAATGGAAGCAAATTTCCAAAGTGGTGAAGGAGCACGGCCACTTTGCTTTCTTCGACATGGCTTACCAGGGCTTTGCCAGTGGCAACACTGACACGGACGCTTTCGCCGTTCGCCATTTCGTTGATGAAGGTCATCACATTGCCCTGTGCCAGTCTTTCGCCAAGAACATGGTAAGCAAGATCCCTATTTCTTTTTTCCCCCGTTTATTGACTTTGTCTCCCCCGTCATGGCGATTTCAAGCCTCCAGGCAATTTGTTCTGACGTGCGCTTGTCGCATAACAGGGTCTTTACGGTGAGCGTGTCGGCGCGTTCTCTCTGGTGTGCGCTGATGCCGCTGAGAAGAAGCGAGTTGACTCTCAGCTCAAGATTCTCATCCGTCCTCTGTACTCTAACCCCCCCATTCATGGTGCTCGTATCGCCACTGAGATCTTGAGTAGCCCCAAGCTGTACAAGCAATGGCTCGACGAGGTCAAAGGCATGGCTGACCGCATCATCACTATGCGCGCTCTCCTGAAAAAGAATCTGGAAAGGCTAGGCTCCAAGCATGATTGGTCACACATTACAAGCCAGATTGGCATGTTCGCTTATACCGGCCTGACTGCTGAGGAGATGGAGAGGCTTGCCAAGGAGTTCTCGGTCTACGCTACCAAGGATGGTCGTATTTCCGTCGCCGGTATTACTACCGACAATGTCGGCAGATTGGCCGAGGCCATTTATAACGTCAAGGGTTAATCGAGCATGCTGGGTTCGGGGGTTTCGAGCCCGTCTTTTAATTGATGGCGATCATTGAACGTGCTTTTCTGCTGTGCCACCAGCACACTGAAGGCGAAGTATAAACGTGGACAAGCTTGTCGTGTATGTTTTCAACTTCAGTGTTGACTTGAATGTTGTTGGCCCATGGTGCAAACGTTCAAAATTGTATTTGTAGCAAAAATATATGAGCCAGGAGGACTTAGATCGCTTCATAGAATCCCAACTGTCCCTGTTGCATGATGCTGCTGATGCGCTGCTGGTCCACTTGTAATGCAACAATGACCCCAACATTCAGGCTCTCTTGTCAAGTCGATCAAGGTCCTTTTTAACGTCTTCCATCTGTTTTTCTATTTCGTGGTATATCCTGGCCAATTCTCTCATCGTCTTCTCTTTGCCTCCGTCCGCATCGATACCAACACCATACTCGGCAAGTTCTGCCTGTAAACCTCGCAGTCGCTCTGCAGCACGTATCTGAGCGTCTTTCAGATGAGATGAGTAATTCATTAACGCACTGATGGTCTCGGTAGAATACATGTCTTTGCTGATATCATTCAAAGTGTTTTTCGCGTCAATTTCTGTTTGTTGTGACTCTTGGGAAACGTCCAAAGCTTGTAGCTCAAGTCTTCTCGACGCAAGTCCGTGCTTGAACTCAAGAGACCGAACGACGAGTGTTAAAGACTGCAGATGGGAGTTCAAAAGCTCTGTTAGCGAGACGAGAGCCTCCAGGCGACTTTTCGTCAGCGCCGACCTCGCTTCAGAGAGTTTATTGCCCAGAGCAGCGTGGTCGGTCGGCAGAGACGGAATATGACGGTGTAGATACGACGGGTTTGTCGATGGATGAGTGATTCGGGCGACACCAAGCGCTGAAGCATGCAGATTTGCCGAGACCAGATTACATAATTCGGGGAGAAGACTCTCGAGTTCGGAGAAAGGCGGACCTTGAAGAACACAAGTTGCATCATCCGGGTCAATGCGCTGGTCGTTGCTCATGAGAGAAGGCAGGAGGACAAGGAGATCCGCAAGAGACCCTGCTGCTTCTTCTTTTCCCGTGGTTCTCAATGATTCTGAGGGTTGAGACTTGGAGTCAGGAAGTGAGACTGCGCTTATAGCCGTCTCTAGCAAAATATGTTTTGCCCGATTGATGCGCAGCTGATGCAAATCCTACGCGGGATAGTAAAGACGTGACACGTTAGAATCGGGAAGCAAGCATGTACAGTTCCAATTGTACCTAGCAGGGGCGGCGCCTTGATTGATGGCTTTCGCTGCGGCCGCAACCGAATGGTGACATTGGGAAGATCCAGGCTCGGTTCCATAGATTGTTGCAAGCAGCACATTGACTTACTTGTTGTACAGCGTCTCGTTCATGCCTGGCAACATCGTGTTTGGTCGATCCATCTGGGTCAAGAACGTCCTTGAGCAAGATCTGGTAGAGCTTGGCGAACCCTGGATTGTCTCGGATGACATTCTCATCCACCGGCGGCAACATTGTGTGTCCGGGGCCTTATGTATGGGAACATGGCAACGATGGATGGTATTACTTCCTTGCCAGTCCTTGTTGGGGAGCAAGTCGGCCACGAGTGGGGTCGGCTCGATGAAACCTACCCCGGAGCTCATCACGAAATAGCCACGCAGTCACCTGATGCATTGTTGCTCAGCGGGACGGAAGATTGCTCATCCCGTCTCTCGCTACTAAAGTGCACGCTGCCGGTGGTAATAATGGGGGCGGAAAGTCCTTCCAAACTGGGTGTTACCACCAACCTACCTACCTAGGTTACCTACTAGGTAAATTAATCACCGACCGCATTTGCATACAACGCGACCGAACTCGAGGCCCCCGGCTCCAATGCCTTGATTTCAGGATCAAATCGAAATTCTCCCACATATTCATGTACCTTTGGTAGGCACAGCGCCCCAGCATCATGTGGACAGGTGCTCCTTTCGGCTGTGTCCAGCGAGCAGTGGCGGCCGTTCTGTCCACGAAAGGCGCGTCAGCACTTCCAAAGCAGATTCCGTCAACCTCCCTTTTATCATCCAAAGCAGCGACTGCAAGGCCACGTCATTTGGCTTGTTACAAGCTCAACAACTCCCCATCGCGATCGTTCACGACCACAGCGCCTCGAAGTACGAAAACGATCAAACCTCATCGTTTGCCCTCGGATTTGATTCCCCCTTACCCATATGGTGAGCGCCGGGTATACAAGCAATCCAACCGTGGACTTTATGGCAGTGCTCGGATCCGATTCGGCAACAACGTGGTTGAAAGACACAACAATAAATCTCGTCGATTCTGGCGACCGAACGTCCATGTGAAGGCATTCTTTTCACCCGCCTTGGGAGCTCGTGTCAAGACACGGCTTACACTACGCGTACTCAAAACCATTCGTCGAGAGGGAGGTATCGAGAATTATCTTCTCAAGAGCAAACCTGCACGAATCAAGGAACTCGGACCTGGCGGTTGGAACCTACGCTGGATTTTGATGCAAACCCAAGCTGTCCAACATCGACTGAACGAAGAAAGAGCTACCTTGGGATTACCACCCAAGGAAATTGAGATCAGAGACGACATTATACAATTTGCGCTCGATTACGCTACCCCCGGACCGCTGAGTGTGCGGAGTAGGGAAACATTGGACGGAATGCGAGCGGCCGTAGCTGATGCGTTTGTCTTGGGAGACGATAGCTTGGCTGATATCGAGGGTGTTGGAGAGTTGTCGGATGAAGCAGAGCTTGAGCTTCTTAAAGAGTTTGCGAATGATGACGCGGGTGAAATTTTTGATGCCAAATCACCAACTACTGTCTAAAAACGCCTGTGGTATACTTGATTACTCCACATCGTGTACAAAATAAAAGCCCTTTCTTTTATTCTATTTCTCCGTAGAACCTTGCAGAGGTAATATATAAGTCATTGAAAGGCGTTGACCACTAGACGCCTTTCCCCTACTTTATTTTCAGAAACGTAAATCCCATCCAATTTTCGGTCCCAATCTAGGAAGCTCTTCGGCAACGCTTTGCACATCCTTGTCGCCACGACCACTGACGCAAATGACGAGATCTTCACCCTTCTTCATCGTCTTGGCCAGTTCAATAGCACCATAAATACCATGAGCAGTTTCAAGCGCCGGAATGATACCTTCCAGTTGACTCATTAGCCGGAATCCTTGGAACGCCTGTGCATCTGTAGCAGCGATGAATTTGGCTCTTTCGTCGTCTTTCCACGAGCTGAGCTCCGGACCGACTCCTGGATAGTCTAGACCGGCCGATACAGAGTGTGTTTCCGAAATCTGCCCATTAGCATCCTGCAAGACGTAGGTCCTGACTCCGTGAAGTACGCCCTTTGAGCCTCCCGATAAAGTGGCACTGTGTCGCCCAGTCTCGACACCGTCTCCACCTGCCTCAACTCCGAGGAGCTTCACTGAATGGTCCTTCGAAAAGGGGTAGAACATGCCCGCGGCATTGCTACCTCCACCCACGCAAGCAACAACTGCATCCGGAAGCTTGCCTCGCTTTTCCATCATTTGTTTTTTGGTTTCGTCACCAATTACAGATTGGAACGTTCTGACGATGGTCGGGAATGGATGAGGGCCAATTGCTGAACCAATGATGTAATGCGTGGTGTCAAGTTCGATGACCCAAGCTCGGAGGGCTTCGTTCACCGCATCACGAAGTGTCTTGCTTCCGGCCTCAACGGCCACTACCTTGGCACCGAGTAACTTCATGCGGAACACATTGAGAGCTTGGCGGCGAACATCTTCCTGCCAAGAATGTCAGTCAAATCTCTGGCACGTGATGGCTTGAGCGCAGTTGAACTCACAGCACCCATATATACCGTGCATTCCATACCAAACTTGGCACAGATTGTTGCTGTTGCCACGCCATGCTGGCCGGCGCCAGTTTCCGCAATAATCTTGGTCTTTCCCAAGCGCTTCGCCAAAAGAAGTTGGCCTAGCGCATTGTTGATCTTATGACTGCCTGTGTGGTTGAGATCCTCTCTTTTGAGCCAGATATTAGCGCCGCCTGCATGTTGAGTCAATCTCTCCGCCAAGTGCAGACGAGACGGTCGTCCCATATAGTCGTAGTGAGACTGATACTCTTTCCAAAATTCTGGGTCATCCTTAATCTGATTGAACCCTTCCTCGAGCTGAGACAGGCAGTCCATCAAACTCTCGGGTACGTACTGTCCACCAAATTCGCCAAACCTCTCCGGTATCTTGCCGTGTAGCGCCGCGAGTTGCGCCACAAGTGCGCTGTCTTGTTCAGCTGTCATACGATCACCATCGGTAATGACAGCATCAACAGTAACATTGTCGCCGGCAGGCCCCCTTGCACGGCTAGTGGCCTCGACCACACCAACTTCACGGGTTGTGTTATCCAGAGGCAGAGAATCGCGACCGCAGAGATAAGCGCAGTAATTTTCGACATCGGCAGGGCCTTGGCCAGAGGCAGCTTTTTGCAGCGTGGTGATAATTTGACTACCGACAACAACACCATCGGCGATGTTGGCAACGCTGAGAAAATGTTCGCGGGTGCTAACACCAAAGCCAACAGCAGCAGGTTTGTTACTGCTGTATTTCTTGACTCGGTCAAGAAGAGCAGGCAGGTTCGCGCTCAAGGATCCTGATGCCCCGGTGACACCCTGTCGGGAGACTACGTATATGAAAGAGTCGGCCAACTGACATAGAATCTTCATGCGGGCATCTGACGTGGCAGGAGCTATTAGCGGGACGTATGAAAGGCTATAAAGATGGTCGCAGTTAGTGCGTGAACGTGGCAACATGTGAAGCAGAGAATGCGATGTAATACATACTTTCCCTTGGTGCAAAGCTTTCGAAATGAAACCGCCTCCTCAGGGGGCAAATCCACGACAATAAAGCCATTGACGCCAGCTGTCTGACAGTCTTGGAGTAGGCGTTCCTCTCCGTATCGCAGTAACGGATTGTAATAGCCCATGAGCAGCACAGGGGCCTTTAAGCCTTGTTCTCGAGCCTTCTTCACCATGCCCAAAGTGGTTTCGATTGACACCCCATGGTCCAGAGCCACCTGAAAAGTCAGTTATCATTCATGTGCAACGGTCTGATGGAGCGCCGTACAGTGTTTGCTGTTTGGATTGTCGGTCCGTCGGCAATTGGGTCGGTGAAGGGCACTCCAAGTTCGAGAATGTCTAGGGCAAAGGAAAATCAGTCAGCGTGCCCACCACCCTCATCGAGAACAGGGATATCGGTTCGCAATACCTGCGCCACCTTTTTCCATCGACAGAAGAATTTCGGGGGTATCTTGGGGCTTTGGGAAGCCGGCAGTTACATATGTAACCAGTGCCGCCTATTTGGGATGCAATCTGTCAGACTTAATCGATATTATCAAGCCATATTGTTGTCACGTTGGCTGGTGCCCCGCGAGGAAGGAAGATGGAGATAAGAGGGGTATGGTGAACAACAACTAACCTTGTTTTGCGCTTGGCATCGCTGAAACGTTTGCTTTATACAATCCATCGTTAAAAGAACAATGAGATTTGGACAAGCGTGTGGAAAGGCAATGTGCTGTCCAAATGATGGGCGAGAGCAGAAGGGGACGTAATAACTGGTGGCGGCGTCAGTCTCTTATTCTTATCGACACAGCTGGTCAAGTCGCAAGGTCTCCGTTCCGCAACGATACCCTCCGCCCACGCAGCAGCCGTGCATTCATTCTCCTTCTCGGACTTACCTAAATGAGCACCCGCTTTTTTGCACCACCTCGACACGGACGACTAATAAACGCGCATCCGTTAAACGTTAAGTATGCATCCGCCGCTTTCCCTAGTTTGTTTTCGGAACCAACTAATGTATATTCTTACAATACGGAGTAAGCATCCTCATCAGTCCGATTGTTCAGGAGTTACTCGCAACAACGGCCCATCACCATGCCGCCTCCACCCGTGAGTCGCCTTGCAAGTGTTGCCCGGGGTAGCGTGCCATGTCATGAGTCATAATGTCTTATACTAATGCGCGTAGGAATGTAGGGAGAAGTGATCTACGTTACGTAGGTTAGAGCACTATAATAGGTAGTCTAGTAATCCCCCCTATAAAAGGGATGCTTTTATCCTCTCTTTTATATAATAGGAATAGTTAATTAAATCTTCTTTATAATTATCTCTTAGGGGGTCCTCTTATATTAATCTAGTAAGAGTCCTTTTTATTATATTATATAATTATATAATAGTTATAAGCCTAGAAGGTATTATTACCTATAACTTCTATAGCTCCCCCTAAGTATAAGAAGTGTGTGTATATAGTGCCTATTTATCTAACTAAGTATTTAATAGAGACCTTAACCTCTCTTATCTATAATCTTAAGATAGATATTAAATTAGTATTATTAGAGAAATAGGAAGAATAGTTTAAAGTATTAAAGTAAGTAATATAAAGTTAGGAGATCTAGGAAAGAGTTAATCTAGATCTCCTAGAGCTTCCCTCTAATTATCTTATTAAACCTTCTATAGTCTAACTAAATAATTACTTAGAACTTATTTAAAGATAAGTAGAGGCTTTACCTAATAGAAAGTAACTCTTATTCTTAGAAGCCCTAGTATTCCTCTCTTATAGTTATAATATAAAGTATTAAACCTTTAAATTACTTAGGTTATAAGAAAGGACTATTAGTACTTAGATTACTAATACTATTAATCTAAATACCTATATAATAACTATTAATAAGATTATAGAAGAGAAGGAGGGTAAGAATCTAATACTTTAATAAATTCTTATTAGTCTTAAAAAGAAGTTCTTACTAAGTCTAGTTATTATATAAGCTAAAGTATTAGTAAAGTATATAGCCTATCTTTAGGATACTAAGTATATAAATATATAATTTAAGCATTAGATTAAGCAGTGGGATAAGCTATATTAGAAAGCTATATTATATAAGATTAATAAAGTTAAAGGACCTAATATAATCTATAACTTTATCTAAGTAATCAGAGCCTAATTTAATTCTTAATAGGTAAAGATAAAGATTATATAGCTTATTTAAGTTACTAATAATCTTCTAGCTAATATAACTCTATAAGGACTTACTTCTAAGTATATAAGGTACCGCAGGGTAATATAAGTTATAGACATAGGTTCTAGAAAAGGGAGCTATATAATAACTCTTAAGGGGCGCTCTAATAATAGTTAGAAAGCTAGTAAGGAAATAAAGAAGTGCCCCTACTAGGCAGGAAGGATTAGCTATTATAGCTAGAATCCCTATAACTACTAAACCTTATATTACGCTATAACTAGTTAGATACCTAATAGTTATAAGGTATTAAAGAAGTAAGACTATAAGAAAATTAAGAGGCGCTATAATAGCGGTAAATAGAAGGATCTTTACGCTAAGATTATAAAAAATAGTTAGGAAGTAAAGGGAAAGAATAATTAGGATAATAAATATCCTAAAGTAATTACTATAGTAATTATTAATCTAGTAATTATTAAAGAAGAGGCACTAGTAAAGGGAAGCTACACTACACTAGGGAATGCAAAATACATACTCTCTAAGAGCACTCTCTTTAATAACTATAGCGCTCTATATATTATTAATAATATCTCCTACTTTAAGCTAGGTATATTTAAGTAAGCATATAATAACTATCTTAAGGTAGGTATAATCTCTTTCTAAATTACTAGAAGAGGTATATATATAATTAAGGATATCTTAAATAGGCCTTAGGGACCTTAGACTAAGGACCTAATATTATAAAATATAGCGCTTATTAAAGGCTTTTATATTAACATTATATTAGAGAGTCTTCTTATAAAGAAGGGCGTGTAGTATTACAGAGCTAATAGCTCCCTACGTATTAGACCTATAGGAGATAGCTTACTACTAGTAAAACTTATTAGGAAGTATAATATTATCTTTCTTTAATATAAGCCTTTATCTAATTATTTAATAGTTCCCTAAAAAATAGATATAGTAATATTTACTTTAATACTAGTGATTTTCTCTATAATTAGATTATATAATACACATATATAACGCTTATAGCGTAGGTAACTATTAAAGGAATAGCGCTTACTATAAATAGATTTAGAAAAACTATAGTACCTATAGTCTAGGTACCTTAGGAAAGACATGCTTAGTAAGATTATAACCTATATAAAGGGAGTGTATTTATAAGGAATAGAGCGTAAGGACTATATAACCTACTTGCTAATAAATACCTATAAAGTTATATCTAGGCGACCACTAGAATATAAGTCACTAAGGCCCTATTAGAGAATCTATTAGGACCTTTAGGACTATAAGCCTAGCTATAATAGAATAAATTAGTTACTAGTTATTAAGGATAAGTATTTAGGGATGCTTTAAGTATATACTATTCCTAATAAGTTATATTAATTAGTGTTTAACATATTAATTTATTTTAAATAATAGGTTATAAGATAATTTAGGCTATTAATCGCAAAAATCAGGCAAGATAATAAAGGTATAGTAATTAGTTAATCTAAGGATATAATCTTTTAATAATAGGCACGGGCTTAAGGCATTAAGCTAGAGCTTTTGCCTCTATATATATATAAGCTAAATAGGCATATTAAAAGAGCAAATTAGATAATTATAACTAAGTTAAATATAATGCTTATAGGCGCAGGGCTTCCTATAAACCTATGGTTAGAGAGCATGTATACCGTAGCATACCTTTATAATATTAGCCCTGTTTAATAATTAGATTAGAAGATACCTATTAAGACCTTAGAAAGCTAGTTCTATAATAATGCTCACCTACTAATAAGGGAGCCTTCTATGGACCTTAGGCCTAATTAGGGCGGTTTATATGCATATAGCTACCGCGTATATCTAATAGAAAGAGATCGCGAAGCAGGATAATATAGGCGCTATTATAAGATAAATCCTAGGGGATATATTAGATATCTTATTAGTTACTATGCCTCTAATATTTATTATATTTAGATCCTATAACTAGGAAGGGTAATAATAATAAGGAATATTACCTTTAATAAGATAATCTTCTATAATACTACTAAGGAAAGCGCTATAGAGTAGTTAATTAGTAAGCTAGAAGCGTAGTTTTACTAATTAGAGATTAATATAGAACTAGATAAAGAAATAAATCTATTTCTCTTACTAGGTAAGACCGTTAAGTTAGCGGATCTAGATAAGGGTTTAAACTTAGGGGTAGACACACCTATAAGCACTAAAGTTATTTAAGTAAAAGATATAGTAACTAAGCTAATAGGACTTTAAACTCCTTAGTAGACACTAGATCTAATAATAGGAGAGCTTATACTCTCTAATATAGGAGCTCTATAGAGTATAGAGTATAATACTCTATAAATAGATCTAAACTTATAACCTTAAATTCTAGATAAGGCTACGCTAGGTAATAATATAGAGGTTACTTAGATAATTATAGGGCCTTCTAAAGACTATAATAGCCTAGCTACCTATAAGGAATCTTTAGAAGCATATAAAGGGTTAGAATACCTATAAGAGAGCCTTAGTATAGAGATATTATAAGAAGGTATGTGAACTAGCTCTAGATTATAAAAGAAATAAGAGTAGGGCCTTATTCTAGACTATAGCCTACTAGGTAGAAGGAGGAGGAGGCCTAATAATATTCTTACTAGTAGCCTTTAGAATCTAAAGAAGCTCTATAAAGAGCTTAGACTACTCCTTAAAGTAGATAATAATTCTAAAGGGTGCTCTAACACTAAGAGTATTAGAATAATATGTTTAGTGCTTAATGCTTATTATAATAAAGAAAATAGATTACTCCTTAAATAGAAAATAAACACTAGTATACTATATTAGTCTAATCTAGCTAGTCCTCCTAAGAATTAGAAGGAAGCTAATAATTATATATTTAGAAAGGAGTGGAAGAAGGTAATAGATACTAAGATTAATAAATTAAAGGAATAGGGAATATAGAAGTAGATTAAACGCTCTATAGTATGTTCTTAGCTATTGCCGCTAAAATAGGTCTATTTATATAAGTTTAATAAAGAAGGTATTATATAGCGTTTTAAAGCGCGTATCTATATATATAGAGACCTATAGGATAGCTCTATAATCAAATAAACCTATATAGCAACGCTTGCCGCTCACGCGTTTTGTGTATTTATAGCTCTAGTAGTATGTTTTAATCTAGAGACTAGATAATATAATATAAAGAACATATTCCCCTACGTAAAGTATAGATTAGATTTAATTCCTATTACCTATAAGCTTCCTAAAGGTTATAAGGTTATTAGAGAATATATAGAACTACTTAAAGCTCTCTATAGACTTAGGGACTCTTTACTACTCTAGTTTAAAGAATTAAGTAGGTAACTTAGAGAACTTAGGCTTAAATTAAGTAATAAGGAGCCCTATATCTTCTATACTAAAGCTTAGGACTTATACCTTATATTCTTTATAGATAATATTCTTATAGCTTTCTATAAGGAAGACACTAAGACTATAAACTATATCTCTAAAGGACTTAAGGAAGCGTATAATATAGATAAAAAGGGAGAAGCACGCTACTTCCTAGGAATTTAGATTATTAGGGACTAAAAGCAATAAATTATATACCTTAGTTATAAGGTATATATTAATAAAATTAGTAAAAAGTTTAAGTAGATAGGAAATAGCACTTTCCCTACTATCCTAATCCTAGTAATAGAGTATTATAAGTTTATAGGAGAAGCTAAGAAATAGGTAATAAAGGTATACTAAGAGAAGGTTAGATTAGTACTATACACTATAATTATAGTTAGGCTAGATATAGCCTTTATAGCGGCAAAGTTATTATAGTTTCTAATAAACCTAGGACTAGAGTATATAAGAGTAGTAGACTAAGCTATCCACTACTTAGTTATTATAAGTAAGCTTACTATACGCTTTAGGGGTACTATAGAACTTTAGGCTCTTTAGATTATAAGTAACGCATTATTCGTAGATAACCTTAAAACGCGCAGATTATCACAGGGTTACCTAATCACTCTCTTTAGAGGACTAATTATCTAGAAAGCTATACGCTAATTAACTATAACTATATCTATAATAGAGGCTAAATTACTTGCTCTTTAATAGATAGTAAAGGAGACTATAAGTCTTTAGCGCTTATTTAAAGATATTAAATTTAATGCCTATAAAGACTAGGTTATTAACTATAATAATCAATAGATAATTTAACTTATGCTTAATAAGAGCAAGTAATTAAACACTTATCTATGTTATATTAATATATATAATATATAGTTAAAGTAGGAATTTAAGAGGGGAAGCTTTAAAGTTATATATTTACTAACAGCAGATATACCTATAGATAGATTCACTAAGGCATTAGATTATTAGAGCTTTAAACGCTTTAGATCTATGCTTAGTTTAGTTAATCTATGTACTTAGGATATTATAGAAAGCGTATATTATATAGAAGGGCACGTTAATAAGGGGGCATAAAATTAATTACCCTAGAAATATATAAAGACCCCCTCCCTAATAAGCAAAGCGCTATTAGGGTAAATAGGATTATAGGAATATAAACGCTAAATACTATTATATAAAAATACGTATATAAATGCTATTCTAAAAAGATAAGAATAAGAACTTATATAAGGAGGTAAATAACCTCCTTAAGATAGGCTATTACTATAGTTACCTTCTCTTTACCTGCTGCTAATAAGCCCCTAATAGTAGTATTAGCCCTAACACTAGTACTAACCTTATTATATATAGAATCTAGCTCTATAATAAGTTCTAATTAGAGTTATAGAGCCTTATGGCACTAATTTACTATCTATGTAGTTAGTAGAGTATAGGAAATAGTAATAAACACGCCTTATCTTAGTGTTACTATCTAGCGCTAATAATATCTGCTTAGTAAGGGGAATATAAGTATTATATAAAGGCTAATAATAGTAATTACTAACCTTATATAAGTAATATCTCTAAGATTATCTAGACCTAACCTTATAGTAATAACCTAGGTTACCCTTACCTATAATGCCTACTCTTATATACCCTTTATAGGGAATATCTTATAAAGCACTATAAGGAGTAGGATTACTAGGCTAAGGAAGGTTAATATAATTAGGAATATAGATTATAATACTTAGTATAAACTATTAGCTACTATATAGATCTTTAAGGATTATACCTTACTTACCTACCTCTTACCTATGCCTAAATAGGGCGTAATAATTATAATAATATATATATAGAGCGCTCTTTGCTCTCTTCTCTCTCTAATATAGGAGATAATAACTTACTAGTAGGCTACTTAGAGCTAGCTAGGGGTTTAGAAAGATCTTTATAGGCTATACTAAGGCCTAGAAGGGAATTTAGTGTAAGAGTGCTAATAATATAAAGCTTATACTTAGAAGTTATTAAGCCCTCCTAAGAGCTTACTTTCTCCTTAGCTTAAGCCTATATATATAAGGATATATTAATTAAAATATAGAGATAGTTAATAAAAGTATATTATAAGGAAATAAAAAGGAAGCTTATAATTAGAAGATTATAAGAGCTTTTACCTATAGGGAATGCTTACTTTTACCTTACTATAATCTTATAGTATATAACACTATAAAAATATTAATAGTATAGATTAATTAAAGTTATAATAACCTTAACTTTAATTAGGGGGTGTGTTACCTAGGGTAGTGTGCTATATTATAAGTTATAATATCTTATACTAATATATATAGGAATATAGGGAGAAGTGATCTACGTTATATAGGTTAGAGCACTATAATAGGTAGTCTAGTAATCCCCCCTATAAAAGGGACGCTTTTATCCTCTCTTTTATATAATAGGAATAGTTAATTAAATCTTCTTTATAATTATCTCTTAGGGGGTCCTCTCACATTAATCCAGTAAGAGTCCTTTTTGTTGTGTCACGTGATCGTGCGACAGCAAGTGACCATCCCCACAGTTGACTCATCAATGCGACATTCTTCTGCATTGTCCCAATTTCTATCGCAAACGTCTATTGTTCTTCGCATTTCACGCTATGTTGTCTGTGATTCTCTCACATTCCAAACGGGGGAAATATCTGCGAGCCATGTAAGCCATCCCAAAATGAGGTCCATCCTGCTCTTATATCTCGTGCTAGTATCGAATCGCGCCGTGGTATTTTAAGACAGTTTATAGAAGCTCAGTGTGATCAATTGCATTCTCGAGCCAGCGACATGAAACAATCTTCTAAGAAAACTCTCGAATTATTACACATTGTACCATTCAGATTGTAATCTGCCTAGAGTCGTCGCTCCTATCCAAAGGCTTACACGACGATGAAGATGAGCCATTGCATCTGGCAAGGAAGGCTTGGCTTCTTGGGTAGACACACGCTCCTCTATCCAGATCTTATTTATTGCTATACTAGCCGGGGTACAAATTCAGCTCGCTTGCTAAATTAATAAGCATTAACATCTAATGGAAAGAAAGTGGGCTGTCCACGTCGAAGTGCCACAAACATGCCGAAAGACGACGTTGCGCGTATTTTGATCTTGGCCTTTGCTTCCTGAACAGACACGGAGACACGTATTACTTATCTTCAAAAATGGCCTTCTGAAATATCGCGTCGGAGTGTAGCGTTTGGCTCGGTACCGGTGAAGGCTTGCACATCGGTTCCACCTCCGTCCCCGAACGAATCTGGCTTTTCACTCTTTTTATTTAAAAACCATCATGATTCGCTTTTCTTCCTCGAGGGCTGGGTGGTTGCCTATCATCCGCCCTTAGTCGGCAAGGTCTATCCCCCTCGTGGTCTCATTCAGGCATCGCCATGCCAGCCAGGGTTCGACTCAATCCAATCAGGACGACGATTACGTATACAAGCAATATGCCCGTCGAAATGAGCGCCTCTTGAATCAGATTGTTCTGAAGCCATTTGGTAACCTTCTTCACAGCTCCGGATACTTCATCAGTGGTAACTGAGGATGGAGAAGCAAGAAATGTCTTGAGGTCAGAGTCGCCGGATATACTCGTTTGGGCCCCCGAACTGAATATATTGTTTTCAAACAATGGAAATTCCACATGTGCGTGGTCGTGGACCCAAGTCAGCCCTTTCTGAACACTTTCAATTTTGATTCCAATAACACAGTGAAGGACGGCTTTAATTGGATCGAGAAGGATTGTGCCATTAAAGGCCGTCTCCAAGCCTTTCTGCATGGTGTCGACAAAGGTGTTAAGGGTGTTATTGACGGCGCCAGTAGCATTCGCAACATAGTTGAGAACGTCTTTGTTGACATCGTCATTCAGGCCCTGAACAACACCGTTGGCGTCAATTGCCCATTGGTTGGATGCCTGTTCCAGTTTGGAAACGATGCCGTCCGCAAATTCACCAACTTCACTTGCTAGCGCAGGTACCTCCTTTTGAACGGCTTTCAATATGATGAACTGGCAAAAGCATGAAAAAAAACCCGCCAAGGCAAGAGACAAGACGAAGATGGCAGGGGCAGAGGTGGCATAAGCAACGCACCATCTGGCCAGGACCTGCCGCCTGCCCGTCCACCTGGAAGCTAACTTGATACCACAAGTCGCCGTGACTGGTCTCGATGCAATGTAAACCACATCTAGAGAATCGTATTGGTGCGTCTCGACGAGTTTGGCATGTTTCTCTTGTCGTTGCCACCTCCGAATTTCCATCCAGGTCATTGGGACAATGGCAGCAACAGCAAGAAGCAACAGAATTACAACAAACGTAACCCTAGCTTTGTGAATCAGCTCGAAAATCTTGTCAAAGAAGCTACTCAGCTTGTCGTTGTCGGAGCAGAACTTCAATTGTTGTTTCTGCGCAAGGGGAAAATTCTTCTTGTCAAACTTGTATGAGCTATAACTTTGATTCAAAGCTTCTCTGACTATGTTGAACGGCATTGAGATTGCTTGTTTTGTTAGGTTCTGTACTTTCTCGAAATCTGGTAGGTCATTGTTGAGCTTCTGCACATCTGTAACGAAATCACTTGAGTTGAGGTGAATGCCTTTCAACTCATTGACTGGTCCAGAGAAGTCAACCTTCGGTATTTTGGGAACGAATTTCCCAAATATCGAGTCCTGAATTCCTTTTGTAATGTCGTTGATGGAATTTTCAAGTCCGCCTGCGATGTCTTTAATTTCGACAGTGGCTTTATCGACTATTTTGCTAATGGCTGCTGTTGCATCTTTTGTGACGGACGCCACAACCTCCAAGCTACCATGTACCAAAGCTGTAATTAAGCACACATATGTAGCAGTGAGAAAGTTGATGTAGAATATAATAATTCCTTCGACGCCTTGCATTATTAAATCCAGGGCCTTAACCATGGCGTGCACAGCCTTTTCTATGCCGGACGCAGCGAGGTCATTGACACCGGCTGAGAGGTAATGTGGCATGGATGCCATGGTGCTTCCTATATCCTCAACTTTTGTGCAGGCAGATAGAGCACGAGTTTTGGCATCTCCGACGTTGTCATCCAACTGAGCTAAAAGCAGCACGAGGCGGATGAGAACCAAGACGAGAAGGATAGTCCACCTGTTGATCCAAATTTGGGACAGTCGGGATCGTAACCCAAGATAAGGCGTAACAGACGAGTTATGGTGTCTTGTCTCTGCCAATTTTTGCGTTGTTTTTTTGGCATCGAGTGAATTCGAGTCAAGTGAACGAGGTACGTCTGGACATGACAGTGGCGGTATTCGTTTTCGAGAAAACATTCTGATTTTACCACCAATCTTGGAAGGCACACGAGAATGAAACGGCCGAGTAATTCTCGTCCGCGGGGCGCTTCGTCGTTATCTTAAGAATAGGGGAGCAGGAAGACGGATACAGAGCGGCTTGACAGTCCCATAGAGTACCAGGCTTCGCCACCGCGTAGAGGGAAAATGAAGAGAGCATAGAAGTTTGTTGTTCAAAGAGAAAATCAAGGACTCCGCAGGTTTACAGGAGACATGAGAAGGTGTTGGTATTCATGATAGACTGTTGGGAAATACGGGTGGGTACAGTTCACAATAACTTGCCGGCGTGAAACTGGTGTGAACACGAGATCGGATCACGGACAAGCAAATGAATCTTACTATCTAGTATCTTTGAGTATTTTGAACCAATGGATGAATCGCGACTGTGATCGGTCAGACACAAGCACTCCCAGTCGTCCTTATTGTCTTGTGAACAGCGCTTGAAGTGGGGCCGGGCCTTTAAGCGCCAGCCTGTTGAAGAAAGGAGATCCAGTCGAGTCAAAGGATCCATGTTGACCTCTTACACAGCGCCTATTTCGATCAAAGAAAGTCTGTTCTTTGGTCTGGAGTGAGGCTTTTCTTATTTACCTGCAGCAGGCTAGGTCGTACTGTTGCGAGTTAAAAAAACAAGTGCAAGCAAGGTCTGCATTGTTGTCAGCCCCGTTTCAGGTCCTGTGAACCTCACTTTGATCTCAGCAGAGAGAACAAGCGTACCGCACACAAAGGATCTTACATGTATTGTTTCCTATTGTCCACTGAGCAGGAGAACTAGAGTGTGATGGGCGCCGGGGCAGATCAGGTACGGCACATAAGAAGAGAAAGCCACACAAGCTGTCGTCTCCTTGGCCTCTCTGCCTCTGTCTGAAGTAATAACGTGTACGGAGTAGCGGGCGGAGGTCACATACAACGGAGTATTAGCCGCTTGACATGGATCATGCGTGGGTTAAGTGTACCACCATGGCGATAGATTCATTGGCTGACTCCCTGGGTTGTTCGTGTACCTCCCTGGGCTGTTCGTGTACGTGCTAATGGTTGTGAGACGTACAATACACCCTCTGAATTATTATACAAATCTACATAACAGAGGTAATTGAGCGAATTGGATATTGGCTAGGAAATAAAGAAGACAGGGGCTAGAATTAGTAGGTACCTTAAATTATAGATGATTTACATAGAAAATAATATATCTTCTAGTAGCGCTTTATACCCTATGTATTTTCCTTATAGCTCTCTAATAATAGTATTACTTATAGCTAATGACAGCTGTTAGAGAGGAACGAAAAATTAGGGCATGTAGATTTGTAAAATAATTCAGGGGGGGCATTGTATTGCCGTCTTGGAGAGCTCGACTGCAGACCGCGGTATCGTGAGGACCTCGCCGGCTGGCATCTGCTTCCGGTATGGAAGAAAAAAGTGGTGCGTGATGACAAAAGCCGTCGCAATCGTCAAAGACAGTGGTACTCTATCATAAGCAAGTCCAGCCCGCCCCATTCCACTCATCACCGGCGATCCTCGGCCTGTCTCCAAATACCTGCCTGCCTACCTACTATGGTAAGAAAATGACTGAATGAACAACAAGGCCAGACACTAACCAGTAAGCTTTACTCCGTGATGGTTACCTAGAGCTGAACCGAGTAGTCCTGGGAAAAGACATTATTGTCTAGGATTCGACGTGCTTCGGGTTCCGATAGTTGTACACCAAATAGACTAGCACTATCATTCTGTCGAGCACCTATTATAGGAAATCTCCTTGTTGGTTTGGCCTGACGTTAAGGGAGGCCAGACGGCCCTTCGAGCCTCAAGAACGTACACTCTTGTTTGCTCTCTCACATTAAATCACAGACTTTTTTGCACTCTACCATTTACACGAAGTGAGGGCGTGTCCAATATTGCTGTTCCACGTTCAACTAATGCCATTAAAGCAGTTGTGCCAAAATAATGCCAATAACATAATCTCATTCATGCTCGTCCGCTGTGGTCGGTGAAAGACAACACTAGGAAGCTTTGACTTATCTTCTCCATGAACTAGTTAGGGTTTCTACCCCCTACCTAGATAGACTTGAATACGCTAGTGTCGTGGACGGACATTATACGATGGCCTACACTAGGCTGAAAAACCTCGATATTTTCACCGAGGGGTTGCTTCAAGTCTCTTTGAGGCAATTTAATTCATTCTCGATCATACGCAAACGGCTAGCCTAGTACTTGTTACCGAGTTGCTATTGATTAAAATCGCATTGTTGAAGGTAATCGACGTGCGTCATAACAGAAGAGCCAATTTAAGATAATCGCCAAGTCAAATAAGAAGTTTGTGTCTGCACAGCACAACCGGAACGCCTTTGTCATCAATCTAAACCGAGATCGTTTGAACGCGAATCATCAGCCCGAGATAGCACCAAAAGTGTTCTCGCCGGAGTAGGTGATGTAAAGGAATCTGTAAGCATTATTCTTAGTACATGGTAGTATTATAAAAGAGCCCGGAGGTGTAATTTTAAAAAACCTACCCATCCTCATCTTTGTGTTCATCGTAGATACTGCTCATCAGAGCTGCGGTCGGCGGAAGCACCTCGTCCACGAAAATGAAAATGGCCTTCTCTGGGGACAGCTTGATTCTCTTGCGAATAACATAAACAAACTGCCCGACCGTCAGATCAGACGGTACCAGATATTTCTTTTTGTCAATAGTAGCAATGTCGCTCTTCTCGACCTTCTCGCAGATGACCTATACCATGAATCATAGCGTCAGCTAACGTAAGAGCCCAGTAAAATAGAGGATAATAAATGATAGCAGGAAGAGCGAGCCAAGGTCGCAGTTGAAGCGCGGTGTGCGACAAAGGCTGTGCCATACGATAAACTGGTAAATGACTTACAGGAATGCGATCCGCATATTTCTGTCGGATGCGCTCAGCTTCTGCTTTGCGCTTTTCAAAAGGATGCTCGTCCTTGAATTTGCTTCGCATGGTCAAAGTTATCGGAGTATGGCGTGGGGTTCTACAACTGATGTAAGCTCGAGGTGCTGAAGTGGGTTCGCAGGCAGTAAGGTACAGTGAGATAATATACATACCGAGTTGTTCTCCCGAAGACAACAGGTGGGCACTTGATGGAGGATGGAAGTCTTGGGATCGATGAGAGGCCGCTCAGGTGATGACGAGGCAGCAGACTGTGGCAGAAGGGAAGCTGGGTATGACCAAGCGAGGAAGGCCGGTGGTAGGCAGTGACAGGCACGAGGACCGAAAAACGCGGGGCATACCCGCACTAGTCCACATCCGACATGGCAAAGTTAGACCGACACGAATCCCCAAGGCAAAAAAGCTGGCTTAGTAGAATCAGATTGCCAACCTTACGATATTTGTTCAGAGAAACGACCTGAATGGCAATGTCAACTTTTGTTACATCTTCCCGGTGCAGCGAATAGTACTTCAAGATCAGCCTCCCAACCTCCATGGGTAGAGAACGAGCTCACCGTGGCAATCCGAAAGACAAGTTGTATTAACCTCCAACTCTAGATTTTACTTTATACCTCAGGCGATGTCCCACCATATGTTTGAATGATCACTTCTAGGTGCGCGTCTACCCCACCAGCCCGTCTCGTCAGCTGGTCTGCCATATGGCCCATATCCCTCAGTGCTTATTACATACAACCGCACTTTCTGACAACACTTGAATACTCCTTACTACACTCAGGGTCCAGGACCTGCTTATACCTAGAGTCGCGTCGTGTGAACACGTGTTTCTCTTTATCTGCCTTACGCATTTGTTGCAAGGCATATAAGAGATGATAAACGCACAAACTAGTTGCCAATCGGCTGCGCCTCTTTTTTCGTGCAACAGCATTCGGTAATAAGGGAACAAGTGCTACTACGGATAATAGCTGTAGCTTTATGGACTACTAACCTTTATTAGCTGCGTACGGAGTATTCTTACCAGCACCAAAGACGGTACCCACTTTGACCCGCAATCAAAAGTGTCAGTCAACAGCTGATTTGCATCTGTTGCTTTCTGTTTGATCATTCGATTCCTCTTTATCGCACGAGTTGCTTCCCGAGTTTGCCCGCGCACTATATCAATAGAGACGACGAGACATCAAATCCCTTACGGCTTAGGTGGTCTTCACCGTAGGATTAGTGCATTCGGATAAATCAGCTATAGACAACTTCAAACTACTCTCTCCGAGCATTGCTCCCATCGATCATGTCTCCATCAAGCCGCTACGGTTCACGGCTGGGCTCTGCAGCCATTCATCGCCTTTGGAATTTACCGAAACAAAGTACACATGTTCCTTCAGCTCTTCGCCGACGGATGATATTTCAATCCACCAAACATGCACATCGATCGCCGTCAATGCCTAAATGGGCTGCTTTTCTTGTAATCGCCCTCGGTGCTCCGTTGGCCTTCCAACTGGTAAGTAACTAGGTCAACAGCGCTTCACAAAATAAGTCTGAACAAGCTGCTTACTCTAGGCTTCTACCCAGAACACCGGCTTCAGTGCCAAACTCGACGTAGCGACGCTCGCAGAGAAGGACGCACAGAAGAAACGCGAAAGCGCGATCAGTGACGACTCGCCAATGCGACTCAGGATGGAAAGGTTTATCAAGGGGCAACAGCAAATAATCGTCAAAGAACTTGAGAAAGTCGATGGCCACAAATTTCGAAAGGATGAATGGGAGCGCAAAAACGGGGGAGGAGGCATAACGTGCGTTCTTCAAGATGGCAACGTGTTTGAGAAAGCTGGCGTCAATATCAGCGTGGTGTATGGAACTCTTCCAAAACCAGCTATTCAGAAAATGCATGCGAACCATAAGATGCTGGATCCAACCGTCGACTCACTCGATTTTTTTGCCGCTGGGTTGAGCATGGTCCTCCACCCCAAGAATCCCATGGCGCCAACTGTGCATCTGAACTACAGATATTTTGAGACAGCAAATCCGGATGGTTCCTCTCAAGTGTGGTGGTTTGGAGGTGGTAGCGACTTGACACCTTCGTATCTGTTCGATGAAGATGCCATTCATTTTCACAAAACACTGAAGGACGCTTGCGACTCGCACGACAAAACCTACTACGCTCGTTTCAAGAAATGGTGCGATGAATACTTCTACAACAAGCACAGGGGGCAATGCCGTGGTATTGGGGGCATATTTTTTGATGACCTCGATGAAGCCGAGCGTGACCAAGAGAACACATTTGCGTTTGTTCAAGACTGTCTGAAATCTTTCATTCCGTCGTACTTACCAATACTCGAAAAACGCAAGGATATGCCCTTTAATGAACATGAAAAGGATTGGCAACAATTGCAACGAGGCAAGTATGTAGAATTTAATCTCGTGCATGATCGTGGGACCGCATTTGGGCTAAACACTCCGGGCTCCCGTGTGGAAAGCATTCTTGTGAGCCTGCCTCTGACTGCAAGCTGGAAATATATGCATGAACCCGAGCCCAAAAGTAGGGAGCAGCGCCTCGTGGACATCTTGAAGGACCCGAAAGATTGGGTCTGAAATCTTCCAGCGTGTATTCATCAGCACAAGTTGGGGCCTTTGGCCGGTTGGTATCAGAGATGACGGAAATGATTTTCAATTGTACCCTTGTGGGCTTCCTTCCGACTGGGAAATAGCAACTACAAAGACACTGTCTTATATTAAGCTTAAACTCTTGCTCACAAATACCGTCGTAATATCGTGTTAGCTTTAAGCAACCAGACATCCATTATAGCATCTCACTACATCGTCTTATTCGCCTGACGAAAGGGACAATTATATAGTAAATAAAAATAGATATATTTTGTTACATGATTATTTTAGGAGCCTTCGATTTGTGGTCTCTCCCCTCTTCGTTTTGAGGGTTGAGGGGCCATTGATACTGCATACCAGAGAGGTACCTAGGTACTTGCACACTAGGACACAGTGGGGATGCCTATGAGAAGAGACGTTCAAATTCGAGTGGCACCAAACTCTCCTATTTCATACAGGCGCACTATTCCAGGTCACCTACTAGTTGAATCGCTATGAACGCTCTGGTATAGGCTATAGTCACGTCAGCAAGTTCTTACACTGTAAACTCGAAGTCATGACAGCAGACTCAGTTCCGGCTCATCAGCGACTTTTGTCATCGCTCATCGCCTCACTTTCCGAGTCTGGCGAATGTTCAATCCAGCAATCCCAGGCTAATCCGCAACAGCAACATCATGAAGCGAGCCCAAGATTTCGGAGTTTACTGCTTACACTTCATGTGATTTTCCCGAATTTGGTCTTGCCGGCTCTGGATTTAATAGACAGACAACTTGTTGCGAGATTGCAGGCCAGAGCAGAGACGCCTAACGAGCCTAGCAACATACAAGGTTGGTCGCAACCAGAATCGTTTACTCTCAGACAAAGGGTTGGTGATCGGTCTAAATTCCTTTCCAGCTTATGCCGTTCAGTCGTTATCCTCTGAAAATATTTCGCGAGCCGTGCCTAGAGACACATTGTCGAGAGTCCATGTCATACACCTTGCGGCTTGGAACTGTTCATGTAACGATTTTTCTCGCGATAAGTTTTGCAATCGAAAGACAGACGAAATTAGGGGCGCTCACACAGAAAATGCATGTATTTCTGATTCAGACGGTCTGCCAGGAGGATTTTCCTTGCGTTACACATCGGTTAACAGCGACCACGTGCCCTGCTGTAAGCATCTTCTGGCTTGCTTAATGGCGGAATGGACGAGATCACGAGCCACGTCCACTGATATAATTTCCTCAAAATATGAGATAGCGACATTAGTTTCCAGCGTCTAGCAGGGTTGGTTCAGTTCAAACCAGAAAATTCTTCAAAAACGCATTCACAGGCGCAACATCCAAGGTCAACGCTGACGCAATGCTAAGAACCAAAATCCAGGTAGAAGGGGTTGGGTAATACGCCAAAACCGGTGTTTTGTCCTTTTTGTGTATTGATGCAACAAGTCTAGTGTACAAACAAATGCGAGCAGTGTTCAGCTTTGAGCGACTCCCTTACCTTTTTCCTAGCAGCCCAGGAGAACCGCGTTTGTCTGCTTCCAGTCATTTCAATAGGCTATTTCTTATCCTTAGCCCCCTTCTGCTTGTCACCACTGTCTCTCGCATCACCATTCACACCACCAGTATCGCCTTCTTTGTTCTCATCCTTGCCCCCGGTGTCGTCTTTCTTTGCCTCTTTGTCCTCCTGTTGCTGTCTGTTTTGTATCTTGTTCTCAATGAGGTCGTGGAAGGCTGTAATGGCCCTTATCAAACTGCTGAGATAAATGGCCATAAGTTGATCGTTGGTTTTGATGCCCATAGCATAAGCTAATTCATCGCTACCGCCCTTTGAGTCACCTTCGGGACTAGATAAGTTTGGTAGGAGATTAAAGACGTCTTGCAGGTTACCAAGAATGGCATGATTCACGGGCAACTGCCCATCTAGAACTTTCTGCAAATAAGCGCCAATGTCTCGCAGTCGCAAATGAAGGCCCTGAAGAGACTGAAGCTGATTCGTGACGCGTGTTGACAGAGTGCCAACAGCAACATCTCGAATATCTCTCAATAAATGCTCAACGCCAATTTCCTCTGCCTCCTCGGCTTCAATGATCGACGGCGTGTGGACAAAGGTTCTTGACGTCGTAGTACCATCCTTTAACTAACGTTAGCACATATAGCAAACCTGCAAAATTGAAGCATATCTAGAATGGCAGCAGCTTAAGACTCAGCGCCATGGAGCATGCGCTAAGCTGAAGACGACAAAGGAGTTTGGTTGCTTACGTCTTTGATTTCCTCTACAGCAAAGTAGGCATCAGTTGGCACACCAGATTCTTTCGGCTGGACGTCGATGATGACCAGTAATGGGTTAGGAGTATAGCGCTTGAACAGTTCATTGATCTCCAGATCTGATGCCCGGAGTTTGGGCCCGGAGTGGTACCACCCAATCAGCTTTTCTCGAGCATTGACTTTCTTGAACAAATCATTCATTGACTCCACGTAGTTATGATCTAGAAACCAAACAGAAGGATCCTTATCGTCCTCCTCAAATGGCACTGAAGAGCACAATGTGTTAGATTACCGACATCCGCGGGTCGAGGGGTGGGGTGGGGAAGCAACTCACCCGCAAAGCTGTTCGACACTCTCACATTTTTTCCATCATTGAGTCCCAGGAGTACGCCAACTACCCGTCTTTTTGTTTTATTCTGAACTGTGCGGTTATAGTGGTCGACAGCGGACAGGAGGACCAGAGGGGCAACCGACACGTTTCTAGTAACGAGGGAGAGCGTTTCTGCAGTAGTGGTAGGCATCTTCGGCACGGAGAGCTTTGATTCGTGTAGGAATGGTCAATACTAGGCTGTGTGGCCTGGAAGTTGTCGAAGGATAATTGCAGCTTGGTGGGTTCTGTTCAGTCGCCTGTGCCGTCACAGTACGTGTACGTGTACGTTTGGCTGCCTTGAAGCTGGAAAGCCTATTCAATCGGTCTGGCAGCTGACGCAATGATCATGGAGTACTTAGATTGCACGACTCGCTGCAATAGTGGTATATCGACAAAAAGGACTTTAACGTATGGGGAAAATCCGGGATGTCGTGGACGTCTGGAAGCAGCTACTTTAGGTAGGCTGACGAGGCTGGTATTGGATGCCAACAACTTGCACAGAACGGGTCAGAATGGCAGGCGGTGGACCAACGAGTCAACTTACTGCCAAGTGCAAGACCTGTCACGTGTTTCCCCCCCCAGAAGCTTGTCGTGCTTAATAACAAGACTCAACAATTACCATCACCAACCCCTGACCCAAAGAGTTTGAATAGCGACCTCAGCATCATCATTTACATATGCTCAGTCGCGTATGTTCAAGAGATCCAGGGTGCTAAAGCCACTTCAAATGTGCTGACTCTGTATCCAGTCTTTGTCGCCGAACGGCCTGTCAGCCCTTTGCAAGCCTGCCTCTGTTGTCATAAAAAGTTCAATGACTTTGATTAACCCTGTATTGTTATATATTGAGAGATTCGTAGTGACAGAAATCAGAAACGGGGTCAGTGCGCGTATGAGTGGTTACGAAGCCACCCTTCCCCTGTCAAACTTGACGATTTGGGCCATCACGGGGTACATACAGAGGTAATAGTGAATCATACGAATGCCAATACCTGTCACGTAGTAGTTATGCTCAATCAGGGCTTTCATTATTAGAGAGATGCAGATATGCAGAATGCTGGACGAGAGCACAAATTTGTCTCCACGACATTGGTCCAATTCAAGCAATCCAGGGAAAAGTCGACTGGAGTCTCGATCTCAGCTGCGTATCAGCTCCCTCCAAACGCAAAGCCTGACAACGAATTGATTTGGATCATAGAATGCGCCGCCGCTACGATGGCCGTGTAAACGTATATGAATACGTTCTTGTAACTAAAGAAAGCAAGAAAAATAAAGAGGGAAAAAATTGGCATGGTCACAATAACGAGTATGTTTTTTGACAGGCCCGTTGGCCAGAGTGATAATGCTCGTCCGAACGGGCAAAAGGAACCTCACTTGCACAGCACTTTACGTGCAAAAATGTGTGCATGTGGGTGCATTGCACGTGCACCTTTCCAAAGACTGAACTGCGGAATAACTATGTAGTTAGTCGTGACCAGCGTCCAATGTCGCGCTGTACTGTATTACCCCTCCGACCGAGTTGAACTATCAAATGGTCTTGGTCCGGCGTTTGTTTTAAAGTCAGGTAGTACTCCGTACAGACTAAAGCAATCTCAACACAGTACCGAGGACCAGGGAAAGACAGCCGCAAGCCAATCATAGCGCCTGGTTCTTCCGGTTCAACGCCGCTTGTTGCCAGGCCCAGAATTCCCATCTTATTGGGGTCAAACCTTTCTACTTGAACCTAGATCCTCCGATATCCGCGTGCACCTCAATTTGCAGCACACTGCGCTGTCTGTTGATTGACAGCGTCTCTAGATTTGATTCTTCCAGCTCGTTGTTTTCACATCACAATTGAATTTGTTGTCAAAACCACATACAACGCGATCATGGGCTTCGTTGAGGACGAGCTCAAGCAGCTCAAAGAGGTCATTGGCAGCCTCGACTCCCGCATCAAGCAGCTTGAAAAACGCGCTACGGGCTCGTCACCCTCCACTGAAGAGATTCGCATGATTATCATGGGACCCCCTGGAGCCGGTATGGAATATCCTGTCAAATAAAGTTCATCATCCTCGTACATGGAATAACCCCAATTGCAGGAAAGGGAACCCAGGCGCCGAAGATCAAGGAGCGATTCTCTTGCTGTCACCTGGTATGTCTATCAGTCAGACTAGACTATGATTCGACCTATCGGTCTCGATGTTAATATATTCTCTGCGGTCTTAGGCCACCGGCGACATGTTACGTTCTCAGGTCGCCAAGAAGACACCCCTTGGCCGAGAAGCAAAGAAGATCATGGACCAGGGTGGGCTCGTTAGCGATGACATCGTTATTGGCATGATTAAGGAAGAGCTGGAAACCAACAAAGAGTGTCAGGGAGGGTAAGCGAACTCCATAGACTGTTTCCAGCTCTTTGATTGCTTACCATGTGTTTGTTCCAGTTTCATTCTCGACGGGTTTCCTCGAACTGTTCCCCAAGCCAAGGGTCTTGATGCAATGCTTACGGAAAGAAATCAAAAGCTTCAGCATGCTGTTGAATTGCAGATCGATGATTCGCTGCTCGTAGCTCGTATTACGGGTCGGTTGGTTCACCCTGCATCGGGTCGATCGTACCACAGCACCTTCAACCCTCCGAAGGAGCCCATGAAAGACGATTTGACGGGCGAACCTCTTGTTCAGCGAAGTGACGATAACGCTGACGCTCTGAAAAAGCGTCTCGTCACCTACCACAAGCAGACTACTCCTGTGGTCGACTACTACCAGAAGACTGGTATTTGGAAGGGCGTAGATGCTAGCCAGCCCCCTGGTCAGGTTTGGAAGAATATGTTGGATATTTTGGAAGGAAACCAGACACATGGTTCAGGTATATTGAGCCGAATCACTGGCAAGAATTAGATCTATTTTTCAGTCTCGTAAACTAGCTCGGGATTTGTTGCCGTTCCTCTGGTGACACATACGCACCCTCGCAGCGTAACAGTTAACACCGTGTAAGTCTTATGATTTAGATTACGCCTGCATGTATTAACATACATTACCTATTAATTTTGTCTCGCCTTTGGTTCATGCTGTGACAAATCCATGTGCTGCAGGAAGCCGCGGAGTCTGGTCAAGAATACCCGCTGCAGAAATCTCTGTTCCCACGTGGCAATTTCCAGAGCTTAAGCGATCTGTCAAGGAAGGGGGAATGCGCGGCACTAAAGGGCTATCAAATGAGAACTAAGAAGAATTATAGTCTAAGTGGGTATAAGGTCTTTGAACCTCCGAAGTTGATACATAGTGCCCGATATCACGTTGCGCCATTCGACAAAAAAGGAGCCGCGAAAGAGTGATAGCGCAGGATAAGGGAGAAAATCCGTTATCTATCAAGTCTTGGCGACCCTGGGCTTGCGGCTTGAGGGCTTGCATCGTCTGACGTCAATGCGAATTAATATAGGTCCTATAAGTCAAACCGTTCGCTCAACTTCTTCAAGGCATACTTCGCGAAGCCTAGTCCAAGCGTTCCTATTTTCGTGGTGTCGCTGGAAGAATCTTGGTCAGTAGAGGTAGAGCAAGTCGCGTTGGCGCAACTGACCATTGACCATCTGCCTCTGCTTATTCAACCAGCTCCGTGGAGCATCATGTCGCCGTTGAAGTACAACATGGTTGCTCTGTAACCGACTGGTGAGATCATACCAGGCTGTCGCAATAAGAGCATTTTCTCTTTGCAAGTTCTTTATTACTTGGTCAATGGCAGCCTTAAGAATGAGATGTTAGCTCAACCGATTGCAGTAAATACCAGCAGAGAAGGGCTTAAGAACTAGGATAGGTCCTAGCTGCTGAGCCATACTTACTCTTTGTGCAGCAGGCTGTTCGCCGCCTTGGGCTGCCTTGAGTCGCTTTTGCAGATCCAGCTTCTCCTGCTCCGACTGTTCCAGTTGCTGATGGTCATAATCGTTAGAGAATTAGGATACTAAGAATGCAAGTTGAAGGTGAAGTCGAAGTTGAAAAGGTGGCACTATCTGGTGGCTACCCTCGTGGTGGATGGACCCTGTAGCCAAATCGATTCACATGCGAAACTTCGAATGATCGACATTGGAAACTCGCCCATTAGACCATCATTCCCCGCGAATAGCGAGTATGATAATCCAAGCACGAGAACCAGGGCCCGTGATACTTGTTGACACTGCCCACAGGTTGGCACGATTTGACTGCTTCGTCTGGAGGCTCTTTGACTGATGTCGTCCCAGAGACAACTTTCCAAGACCAGTTGAGGGATCGAGTATACGCATGTCAGGGGCTGAAATGACTAAACTCACCTGTTTGCGTTCCTTTAGACGTGTACGGAGTTTTTCGATCTTTTCACTTGATCTTTTCATCGCCTCGGACATATCCGCATCTGCAGGACCACTCGTTGAATTTTCTTGTAGCTCTTTGGCATCCTCAACTTCTTTCCTGAGTCTGTCCTTGGCAAGAAGGGCCTCGATCAACTGAGACTTCTGTGCATCTCGCTCACTCACAACGAAACTGTAATCTTCTCGCAATCTGTCTAGCTCTGCTTTCAGGGATTCGGAAATAAGTTTGTCCGTGCTTTTGAGCTCATTTATGGCTTCGATCCCACCTTTTTCCGCGGCCGAAAGGTTTGCTTTTGCTGAAGTTAGCTCGCGGTCTGTGTCCATAACCTTGGTTTGTAGATAGTCGGCTCGTTTCCTAGTCTCGTCCAGGCCCTCTTGTGATCGAATCAGCTGACTTCGTAGATCAACGAACGCTTTGGAGCTGTAGAGAATGGTTTCAACATTAGTTTAACAATTTCCACTAATTCACAGTATCCAAATATCCTCTTACTCTTCGCTGATGGAGTTTGTCACAAGTGCAGTGACCCGTTCTTGGCATATTGTGTGCTTTTCAAATATATCGTTGAAGTTTTGTTGCAGACGATCTCGCAGACGACGTTGTTCCTCGAGCTCCTTTCTCAGTAATGCAGCATCGCCTGTTGATCCTAGTGTCCGCCTCAGTAGATCGTTCTCGGCTTTGAGGCGCGAAAGTTCTAGGGGTATATTAGTCTGCCTATCCTCATCGGTTGCGTTATTCAGCTCGTCTTCCAAGCTGAACGTGGCAGATGTAACACCAAGGCTCGCCCCTGGCGTAATATTATCCTGTCCTTGTTGCACCTGCTCTTGCAAGTCTTGAATGAAGCGCTCATCATGGGTTCTTTGTGCTTTTAATCTGACGAGTTCCTCTTCCAGAACGGCAAGGTCCTTAATTAGCTGAGTTTTTTGGTTTCGCTCGTCCCAAAGGTGCTGTTCTGACTGTGTGATCATTTTGGTGAGCTCATCTTCGGCTTTGCGAGTTCTTTCGTTTCTCTCCCTGTCATGTACAAGAGAACGTAGCTGCTCTTGTAACTCTGCTTTCTCATACTGGAGATTCTGCACTTCCTTTGCTAGGTGCTGTTGAGACTCGAGTTTTTGTTTGTATCTCTCTGCTGTATTTGCTTTTTTCTCCAGCTCCTCAGCCTTGTGCTTCCACTCTGCAACTTGGTCTCGGAGCTCATCTGCTTGGATGCTCTTTCGATTCAATCTTTGTACCTCAGTATCCAGCTGCGACTTCACTCGATCGTGGCTCCGGATCGTTTCCTCGTTCCTTGCTATGATTTCCATTTGTTCATGAACTTGACCTTCAAGGAGTTTAATAGCTTCTGCGTTGTTGACCCCATCTTGTGTAGCTTTGCGAAGGACTTCAAGTTCTCGATCATTTTTTTCCTTTTCGTATTTCAGCTCTTCGTGACTCTGTTGCAAATATTCCAAGCGAGTAATGTAATCCGAGAGGTTCTTTTTCGTACTGTCAAGTTGTTGGCGAAGAGCCGCGTTCTGCTCCTCTACTAGGAGATCCATATCTCGGGCCTCCATGACAGCATCGATGGCATCGTCTAAATCAGTGTCATCTTTGAAGTGGCCAACGTCCTGCTGCATGGTACGAATAATCTGCATGATTTCTGCCTGATTCTCGCGATCAAGACTATGCTGGATCCTTGGGACATATTTGCCATTATCGGGACCCATTGCAGCGGCAGACACCATGACAGCAAGTAACTAGGATCAATCATTAATTGGCGATTCTCAGCGATCTGTCTCATGGTCTTGTTATACAAACCTGGCTAATGCCCTGAGGCTCCGGATTTTCTGCGATAGCATGGTAGTCAAATTTCTTTGCCTGGCAGCCAAGTTCGGGAACTTGTCGTCGAATAAATTTGAATAGACCCTTATATACTGCCTGAATGTTTCGCTTATGTGTCAAATATTTTGAAGTGCCTTGGGTGGATTCGAGATGGGACGGTTCGAATTCAGAATCTAGCTCGTGAAGAATTTGACCAAGCAAAATCCCATTTGTAAGGTCTTCAAGGGACTCGACAACTTGGCCTATGTCAAAGACACGGTTTGCCTGGATCGCGCATTAGCATCGCTAAAATACCAGATTGACTGGTCAGAAAGAAGAAAACGGCAACTCAAAAGTTACTTGACTTACAGCTTTGAGCAGAGCGACCTGCGCCCCGGTGCTGTATATCGGCATAGTCTTGGCTATTGGCGTAGGAGTCATCCTGTCATGGAGGTCTCAGCGGGCATTTGCAAAGCTTGGAAACACAGACACCGGTTTGCTTCGCCTTAGTTTCGATCTGAGGTTTAAAGAAGCATAGCGAAAGTGGGAAACAAGATCAAAGTTTGAGAAACAAAGCCAAGAGACTTGCAAGGTATTGGGCATGTACGTAATCAGGGCCTGACGGTAGAGGGAAATGCAACTGGGAGCATTCGAGAGGGACGCGACTGGGGGTCTCGTTCCTACATTAATGTGACATAAGTTTGCGACCACCCCACCCACTAGTCCTGCCCACCACAATAACATCAATTTTATGCCCTATCTTTAAAAAGTAGATATTATTACCTAATATACCACTAAGGTATAGTTTTAGGTAGGAAATTAGTAGTAACTACTGTTGGGAGGACCTAGGGGTTCGGGTCCTATGACCACAAGGTAACTAGTGCACTAGTATCTTTAAAGATATTCTTAATTCATATTATGGTTCTTCTATCTATCTATAGGGGGAATTAAAGCTATAGATATAGCCTGTCTTCTATTAATATTATTGAAAATGGAAGGGAATCTAGCTAGAGGGATAGTGTTAAGGCTTATGGGCCGGAATGATGAAATAGAGTAATAGTATAATTAAGAAGTAGCTACTTGTCAAGGCTTCTGGGCCGAAGATGATGAACAGGGTGATAGTATGATTAAGGTAGTAGCTATAGAGCTAGAAGGTAGGTATATATGCTTAAAGGTTTTAATCTCTAGCCTCCCACATTCTATATATATAACCTTTACCTAAATACCCCCTCTGCGTATATATAACTAGCTTATAGCAACCTTATAGCTAGGGCACTATAAGCTATAACTAGGCCCTACTATATATAATACTATTACCTTTATAGCCTCTATTACTCTATTACCTCTATAACCCTAATATAGTTCCCCCTCTCCTTTATAATTACCCTTAATTATAACTAGCTACCTAGTTAGTATAAACTTACTATCTTAATTTCCTATATAAATCTAAATAACTTTTTATATTATAATATAATATATAGGGAGATATAATAGCCTTATTAATATAGGTTATAGATTATTCCCTACCTTACTTATAAGCTCTTAATTACTATATAATTATAGCTATAGAGTTACTTTATAAATACTTATATTATCTTTATTATAGTTTTTATAGAAGTAAATACCCTATATTAAATTTTCTAATTAGGTTAAATAGATAGGGTATTAGACACTATATATCTAAGTAAGTTTAACTATAAGTTCTAGTAAAGTTACTATAAACTTACTAGGTATATATAACTAGCTATAATTTTTACTATTAGTAGCTATAACACTAACTCTTTAACCTATAGCTTACTTTTACTACTTATATAGATTACTTAAGGGGCTATAGTTAATATAAAAAAGCCTAGATTTCCCCCTCTTTATCTCTTCCTTTCTTCTTTATCCTTCTTAATTAATCTATATAAATTATAAGTTAGCCTTACTATACTTATAGTAGCACTCCTATTACTATTACTTAGTAGTTACTAACCTTACCTAGGATTATATTATTCCTAGCTCTTACTTCTAAGCTTCTTTATTATTAGTCTCTTACTACCCTACTTTCTTACTTACTTATTACTAACTTATAGCTAGTTTACTATATCTACTATTTACCTAGTAACTCCTAGTCCCTTAGCTCCTACCCTAGAAAAATCTCCTTATAAATAGGTATCCTAAGCTTCTAAGACTACTATATAAGTTTTATCTCTTACTTATAGTATTATAGTAGCTAACTTACTAAATAGTAGTATTAAGATCCTATATTTATACTATAGTTAGTGTTATGGACTGGCCCCTAGGCGACTGCGATAGGGCGTCGGTATAGTATTAAGAAACTTAGGGAAAGAGAAGAGGAAGGTAGGAAACCTATCCTTACTAGGGCTCTTATAACCCCCTAACTACCTTACACTTATTCTCTTCCCTATGCCTTTATATATATAGTATATATATATTCTAGACTTAGGGCCCTTAGGATTTACCCCTATATATATATAATATATATATACTTTAGTAGATACTTAGGACTATCTATCCCTATATATATATAATATATATACACTCTAGAGAATACTTAGGTAAAGCCTAAGCCCTTATATATACCCTTACTCCTCCTCTTTAATATATTATATAAGCCTATTATTTTAATCCTAGGACTAGACTAGGCGTGTAATATAGTTACTAAGCCCTATATTATTATTATATTAACCCTAGCCCTATCTTAAACCTTCTATTCTATTATTTTATTTTAGTCCTAGGTATAGGCTAGCTATATAATATAGTTATTAAGCCCTGTATTATTATTATATTAACCCTAGCCCTACCCTTACTTTTTATTTACTATTTATTTTATTATAACTTTTACTTTCCCTTATATAGAAAATTCTCTAAGATATTATAAACCCTATTATACCTTCTTATTATATCCCTTTAAATAATACTTTATTTACCTATTATTCCTATATTATACCCTTATTAAATATAGCTAACTATAGTAGTAACTATTATAGTAACTCTAGTTACTATCCTTCTTATATCCTAGCTATTCCCTCTATACCTATAAATTAGTTTATTAGTAAATTCCTTATAGAAGGAAACTTAGATAATAAGGAGTATACTACTCTATAAGTAGTGTAGTAGCCTTATAGGCTATATATTAAGAAATCCCTTACTATAGGTATCCTAAACTATAGTCCTTCCCTTAGTAATACCTTCTATCTCCTATATTAGTAAAACTATATAACCTATATTTAAATAATAAGGTATTATTGAAAATGGAAGGGAATCTGTACTAGAGGGATAGGAAGACCTCCCTAGTAGATTCCAACGCGGCGGCTTCTAGATTCACTATAATACGACAATTCTTCAAGATATAGAGCTTTGATAGTTGAATATAGTAGATTTCAGCTAGATGAACGATCTGACGAGCAATGAGAGGATTTTCTGAGTTCCCCTCATAGACCTACCGACTGTATTGACGGAAGGGGGTTGCTAGCCGGGCCTTAGGAGCTATTTTTTATTTTCCGCAAAATTCATTTATATGTGAAAAGTAAAAAATCGACTCACGACCATACAATCTAGCCACCCACGTGCACTAACTAAGCAATCTAATAAGCAACCCTATAAATAAAATACATCATTAAATCCAGAAAAAATCAAGGATTCGAATAGTATAAGTCAGCCTTTTATACGACTACTAGTTCCCTAGTTACAGTCAATTTTAGCTTCCCTATAGGGTAGCCTAGTTGGCTTAGTCATACAAGCCTGTGGGTTGGTTGTGAACGCAGGTCACAGCCAAAGCTGGCCGCAGCCAACAACGCTGCAGGCAACGCCTTGTAACCAACGTTACAACAACGCAACTAGGCAACTAGTGGGCCTATAAAATAGTGCTATAAATAGCATAATTTTAACACTCCCTCTAGAAAAGTATAAGGTAACTAATTCGATACCTGAACTTAGCTCTTTAATAGATATCTAAGTCAACCATAAATTCAATAATAAATCCAATAACTTTTCAACGAAAATCAATACCAATAACTTTTCAGCGGAATTCCAGTGTTTTTATTGATTTTAAGGTTTTTCGACTTTTTAGTTATTTTAAAGCTAGGCCTTTGTATTCGTAAGGCCTAATAGTTGAATAAATTGTTGAAATTTATCGTTAGGCAGGGGCTTAGTTAAGCCATCTACAGGCATCTCTTTAGTGTTAATGTAGATAACCTTAGCTATACCCTTCTATACCTTTTCTCTGGTATAGTTAAATTTTAACAGGGTATGCTTTGTTCTGCTGTGAAGAGCAGGGTTATTAGCGGTTGTAATAGCGCCTTGGTTATCACTAAAAATCGGGACTGGAGGTGCTATAGGTAGCTTAATTTCCTTAAAAAGGCCATAGAGCCACTCTAGCTCCCTAATAGCTTCACATAGAGCATCTGATTCGGCCTCTAATATCGATAAAGCTATCGTAGTTGCTTTCTTTGATTTCCAGCTAATAGGTCCTTCAGCTAGCTTATAGAGATAAGCATAGGTTGATTTAGAGGACTTATCTCCCGCGAAGTCGCTATCACAGAAGCCAATAAGGGTTGCAGAAGCCTTAATAGTGTTTTTAGACCTTCTATAAGTTATAGAATAACTCATAGAGCCTAGAAGGTATCTAAGCAGATGTTTAGCAGCATTTAAGTGCTCTATGTAAGGCTTAGATAGCGCTGTTGAAAGCCACTGAACCGGAAAAGCAATATCAGGCCTTGTAAGGAGCATTAAGTACATAATAGTCCCTATAATACTCTAATAAAGCTTATGATCGGAGGAGGAAAGAGGTTTAGTTAGGTGGGTGGCCACCTGCTTTATAATTCCGGGTTATAGGGGAATTTTAGCAGGTCTAGCATCTTTCATGTTGAATCTCTCTAGGGCCTCAGAAATGTATTGGGACTGGTGGATAGTTAGGGTCCCTTTCTTTCGATTTCTAGTGATTTGAACGCCTAGGAAAAATTCGGCTGGCCCACGATCTTCTATAGGATAAGCTTTGTGTAATAGCTTCTTTAGCCTGTTGATATAAGCTAGATCCGGTCCTATTAGAAGACAGTCATCTACATAAGTCGCTATATATGTAGATGTAGTTGGGTTGAAGAAGACAGCAGGGTTAGATATAAGGGGGTGGAAGCCTAATTTTCGAAGAAGTTCCTTTAGGGCCTGCTGCCACTCTCTAGAGCTCTGTTTTAATCCATATAAAGCTTTCTGTAGGAAAATAACCTGCTTTTGAGAGGGATTATAGCCGTATTTTTTAAGTAATTTAGCTATCTCAGGCGTAGCAGCTTCGGCAAATTCAACGAATCCATCAGGGATCTGCATGTAGATAGCTTCTTTTAGCAAGCTATTTAGGAAGGCCCCTATAAAGTCAACCTGTTTAACTTCCCAGTCATTACAAGCCGCTAGGGCTAGTAATATCCGCCAACTAGGGGGGATGCTAGTTGCAGCATAGGTTTCGATATAATCTTGACCTTCTATCTGCATAAAGCCTTTTGCAACGAGTCGGGCCTTGTGTTTTATAGGATTATTTTCTTTATCCTTTTTAAGCTTATAGATAAGCCTATTTTTAAGAACTTTTCGGCCCTTAGGAATTTGGTCTATCCCTATAAATTTAAAAGTTCTGGCAGCTAGTAGCTGCTTGAATTCGCTAAAAGTTGCATTAACCCATTTTTTGCTATCCTTGCTTTTTAATGCCTGCTTCCAGGTCTTAGGCGTATCCGAATCGTTATTGTTGTTAGCTGATGATTTAGCCTTTTGTTGCGCCTTAAAGCATATCTCCTTAACGAAAGAAGATAGGTTAAAATCATCGATATCCATAGAATCAGGGTCGATTAAAGAATCCGAATCTGAAGACGGTTTTTCGATAGCACCCTTATTAGGGGCGCTAGAGCTTAGGCTCTCTAGGGGTAGCGCTGGAGGCGTTACAGGCGTTGCAGCGGTCGTCCCGGGCGGTGTTGTTATAGGCGCGGCGGGCGCTGCGGGCGCTGTGGGTGCTGTGGGCGCTAGAGGCTTTGGATAGCTATCCTGAACCTCTAGATTATCTCGTGAGATATTGGCTTCTCCCTCTAAAGGATAGCTCCCTAAAGGCTTAGGGGACCCTACAGAGCTTATATCCTCTATAATCTTAACAAAGCTAGTCTTAACGACTGACCTTTTAGAGGGTATATAAATAAGATAGACGCTGGAACCTAGAGTAGCAAGCAGCCGGCCAGGGATAGTCCTAGGGGCTAGCTTCTGAAGCTTTGATCTCTGCTCCGGAGGTATTAGAACCTTGCAATAAGACCCTATAGCCCTAATTTTCGAGAAGTCAGGCTTATAGATAGTCTTAGGCTCTAAGTCAGCTAGAAATAGCTGCTTAGGGGTTAGGGGCTTAGTTATATTAGCAGTGATGTTAACTAAGTCCACTATGGCTGGAAGGATATAAGACCATAGATATAAAGGCAGCTTAGACCACTAAAGTGTAGCCCTAAGCCGGTCTAGGATAACCCTAATAGCCCTCTTAACTAGCCTATTCTATTTGTGAATATAGGGGCAAGAGGTGCTAAAGCAAATTCCTTTAGAAGATAACCAAGACTGAAGTTCATTGTTGATTTCAGTACCTCCGTCGAAGTGAAGGTGCCTAGGATACGCGTTATATCGGTTTTTCAGGGCCTTAAAGAAGCCCTTAATAGCAGTATAAAGGGTCTGACCTTCTTTATTAGCTAATGAAAAGCACCATTTATACCGGGATTTTCGATCAATAAGTATAAGGACTAGGGCCTTCTTATTGTGCGGTATAGGCTCGATTTTAACCGTATCTCCCTCTAGAATATCTAAAACCCTAGGGGGGTCCTAAATAGGTCTTTTGGTTGGTCTTCTAACAGCCTTTGATTGCATACAGGCTATGCAGTTAAAATCCTTTTCTTTAATAGCGGAAAAATCAGGGATCCCTTTAGCTAATTTCGAAGATTTCTTTAGTAAAGGGAGGCCAATATGGCCTAATCGGATGTGCCAAAGAAGAGCTAAATCTAGTAACTTCTTGTAACTAGGATCTAGCTTGGAAGATCTATTAGGGCTATTATCCCCTAGCTCCCTCTGTTGCCAGGCCTCTTGAGAATCACAGGCCTCTGGGGGCAATAGACGGCCACTATCGTCACCCAAGTCATTAGGGTATGGACCTTCTAAACCCCCTATAGAAGATGCCTGACTAGGAGGAGCTTCGGTGGGACATAGGGCTGAATCTTCGTCTTCGGAGTCTAATTCTTCGATTCGTTGATATTCCTCGGGATTAAATGCTGGCTGCGGAATTTGAACCTCTATAGGGTAAGAAAACCCTAATTCGGTCTTATAGGCTCTTTGTTGGCTTTGTTGTTGGTTGCAAAATTGAGAGCCCATAAAGGAGAGGTGGGTTGAATGCTTGCAGATCTTAGGAGTAGCTTGCCCCTTAATCTACAAAAAGAAGCCGTGTTTAGCAGGTTCTAGTAACCCACAGGGGCTTTTATCGGCTAGGAAAAGCTAATCTTTGGCTAGATAACCTCCCTTAAGATAGTGGGATAACCCGCTAACTAGGTTAGTATCTATACCGGGGAAATATAGGGTATCTAGCAGAGCTAAAGGCCTATATTCTGGTGGGTTTTTCTTGACCAGAACGTTAAAAACAGCGGTGCCTCTTCCTTTAGGATAAATAGGTCCTCCTGCTGTAATTATAGGGCCGGTTTAACCTTTCTTAAGAGGCTTAAAGTCCCTAAAGAAAGCCCTATTATTACAAATGTGACAAGAAGAACCTGTATCGTATAGAAGGGAGTTTTTAACCACATCGTTAGAGTAGCTAAAAGTAGGCTTAGTAGTGTCACTAGTAGTAGTGGTACTAGAGGTATCCAAATCAGATTCAGAATCACTACTATCCTCGCTGCTAGACTCGCTAGAATCTAGTTCTTCAACGTATCCCGTGGCTAGGCTATAGCCTAACGCAAAAGCAGCTTCTTTTCCTTTATCTTTATCCCCATTGCCACTCTTCTTCTTCTGCTTTTTCTTCCTAGAGGCTTTAGAAGGGTTTAAATCCTTCTTATCCTGCTCTTTAGTGGCATTAGTAGAGTCCTTCTTAGTATTAGGATTAGAAGATTTCTTTTCCTCGTCCTTAGAATTTCCCTTATTATTAGAAGCCTTATAGCTAAGAGCTTTAGCTACAGGGGAGGTTTTATCCCTCTGCTCTTCTAATAAATCCGCCATAAGGAACTGTAAATTCAAGGTATTTATAGGCAGCCCTTGTGCCCTAGCAGCTCTGATAGTAAATCTTTGTCTCTCAGCCCAGCTAGGAAAGGTCTGCTTTAATGCGTTGATATAATGGTTTACTTGATTGATAGGAGCGATCTCTACACTACAAAGCTGTAGTCTAGCTAGTAAGTTATTAAAATTAGCATTAAAAGCCTCTAAAGATCCCTTATAATTTAAAAAATTTAGGGAGTGGTAGCTAGCGTATAGCGTACCTCGCTGGATTTCAGCACTCTGCGAATACTGCCTAATAAGGACTTTATAGGCTTCTTCGGGGGATTTTTGCCAACATATAGCTGCCTGCGGTCCTGGTTAACAGCTATCTCTCAATATCATTAAAAGAATAGCTTGATCACAGTCAGCTAGATGGCCTGCTAAGCTAGGATTATCTATAAATTCAGGTAATCCTAGGGCTCTAAATTGAATGCTCAGGGCTTGCTTCCACTGATCATAGTTTTCAGGGCCTTTTAGCTTAGCTCCCTTAGGAATAGAGTAAACCTTCTTATTTAGTTCCTTAATAGCCCCTGTATTAAAGGCAGCTTGTAAGTTACTAGAAGGTAAACTCGCAGAATTAGTAGCAGGCAGGTCTTCTACTAGAGCCTTGGTATTTTCTTCCCTTAGCTTAGTAGAATCCTGAAGACCTTGCATAGCAGTCATGGTTTGCGTTAATTTATCTAATAGATCTTTAATGCTAGCCTCGTTTTTTAGACGATTTGACTTAGTATGCTTGATAAAATTAGTTAAGGTCTTGCCTTATTGTTCAATTTGGCTCTGCATCTGTTGTTGCAGTTGTAAAGCACTGGCTTGAATAGCTAGACCTTCTATTTCCATCCTATCAGGGTCCCTAGGAGGGCTAGAAGAAGGGCCTGCAGCAGGTCCCTTACCCTTATAATTCGGTGGTACCATCTCTTAAAATTCCCTAGGATCTTAAAAGATATCCTATGTAAGATCTCCAAATTTCTTCCTATTGTAAATATCGCGCGCTAGAAGCTAGGTTGTGGTGCAACCGGGCTGCGCACGCAAATTGTGCGGCGGGGCTGTTTGAAAGGGTGCCCCTCGAGGTCTAAAAGTGGGTCTGCGGTATGCGCGGGCAGAAACGGACCGGAGAAGATTCTCTGCGAAAATTTTCTTAACACTAAAAATAACGGATAGGAATAATAGGTATTGCAACGGCCACAACGCAACGCAACGTGATGTATAGTGCGTGCAACGTATTGCAATAGGTTAAAAAGCCTAGTATTAAGATACTAGATGTTCGATGATTTAAAGGATGCAGCGTATCTACTGTTGTAGATAATATCAAATATAACGGTCGCGGCAGTGAATAGAATCACTAAAAAAGAGGTTGTGGTTGTAACTAGATAGTTACGGGTGCGGCTGTAAATGAATTTCAACACTAAGGGTCTGGCGTTGCGATGCGTGATGCTAGCGGATGAAAAGCTTTGAAAGCTAGCGGTTTCCTTTGTAATCTTAAGAGCCCATAGGTCTAGTAGAGAGTAACTAGTACCCAAAATCAAGCACTAATCGCAGTAGAATAACGCAGTAATGTAGTAATCTTATAGGCCTTCCGGGCTCATAACCTATTGAAAATGGAAGGGAATCTGTACTAGAGGGATAGGAAGACCTCCCTAGTAGATTCCAACGCGGCGGCTTCTAGATTCACTATAATACGACGATTCTTTAAGATATAGAGCTTTGATAGTTGAATATAGTAGATTTCAGCTAGATGAACGATCTGACGAGCAATGAGAGGATTTTCTGAGTTCCCCTTATAGACCTACCGACTGTATCGACGGAAGGGGTCGCTAGTTGGCCTTAGGAGCTATTTTTATTTTCCGCAAAATTCATTTGTATGTGAAAAGTAAAAATCGACTCACGACCATACAATCTAGCCACCCACGTGCACTAACTAAGCAATCTAATAAGCAACCCTATAAATAAAATACATCATTAAATCCAGAAAAAATCAAGGATTCGAATAGTATAAGTCAGCCTTTTATACGACTACTAGTTCCCTAGTTACAGTCGATTTTAGCTTCCCTATAGGGTAGCCTAGTCGGCTTAGTCATACAAGCCTGTGGGTTGGTTGTGAACGCAGGTCACAGCCAAAGCTGGCCGCAGCCAACAACGCTGCAGGCAACGCCTTGTAACCAACGTTGCAACAACGCAACTAGGCAACTAGTGGGCCTATAAAATAGTGCTATAAATAGCATAATTTTAACAGGTATTTATCTATAGACCCTTAACTTTAATATTACTTAAAGGATCTTAAGGCTATAATTAAGGTAGATAACTATATTATCTAGCCTAGTATCCTAAAGATAGTAGAAACTAAGAGATAGATACTAGTGCTATCCTAGGGCTTCTATACCCTTATAAGTTAATAAAAAGCCCTTCTAGACTAGGCCTAGTTTAACCTAGCTCCTATTTATTCTACCCTTAGGGTACCCTTTTTTTCTACCTTCCTTACTATAGCCCTAAATAAACTTAAGATTATTCCTTTTAGCTATAGTAGCTTTATAAGTAGCTATAGTATAGTAGGGTCTATATAGTAAGTTATAGGTATTCTACTCTAGTAGAACTAGTAGATTATAGGTAATCTAAATACTATATATTAGGAATACTATAATTAATCTACTCTCCTCCTTAAAGCTCTCTCTCCTTATTACTATAGTAGTTAATAATATATTAAGTATAAAGATAACTTACCTTCTTATTATTACTATAAATACTCCTAACTTAGCCCTAACCTAGGGCTTATTAACTATTATATCTAATATACCCTAACTAGTAGGTACCCCCTAGTGCTAGACCCTATTCTTTACTTATCCCTTACTAAAGGCTAACCTAGAGATAGGTTAACCTTTATACTTACTAATTATTATTCTACCTATACTATCTAGAACTATAGAAATATCTATCCCCCCTATTATAATACTACCTATACCCCTATTATACCTATAGTAATACTAGCTACTATCCCTCTTAACTATAATAATAATTTAGTTAGAGGCTTAAGTAATATATCTATTATAATAGGTAGAGAGTATTAAGTTTACCCTAGTAATTATTATAAGTTAATAAGATATAGACTAGGTATACCTTATATATTATTAAAAGTCTTTATAGAAATATAAGTAGTTTATAATTAATTTAGTCTATTATTATATTATATATCTCCTTACCTTACTGTTGGAATCACCAGGTGTGATAATGGCCAGTTATCAATTAGGCGCGCTCGTGATAGTATTAATTGAATAATCTATCGTAAGCTATGTGTTCTATCAAAGGAAGCTAGGAAAGAGAGGGCTCCCGTGAGAGGAAAAAGGCAGCTATAGCTATGTGGGTCACGTGATGTGGGTGGGTCACGTGACCCAGGCCCTGCCCTATCGCAGGCCCGCCCATGGGCAGGAAGGGTGTAAGGATAAAGGTAGCTAGGCAAAAGGATATGGGGTGCACTTGTATATTGACTGAAGCTTGCTAGGTCTAAGTGTAATGTGTGTGTGCGAGTCGCTGGTTTATAGCTAGCGGCTCGCCAATGTCACGTGGACCTAGCCCTTCCTTCTGGTGTCGGGCGCCGCGGTGCTCTGGCGCTGCGGTGCACGCATGCGCGTGGGTCATGTTGTGAGGGGCCTCACAAAGGGAGGCACGCGCACACGCACGCACACACGCGCAGTAGCCAACCTTCTTCTAGTTAGGCTAACCTTTAGCCGAAGGGAATTACAGCTACTAAGCGCGATTAATATTATACTTATTCTAACACTAGGAACTCTCTTTTTAATATAATTATTAACGTATAATATTAATTACTAATAAAGTAATAGATAATAATAGGAGGGGTTATAATCCCTTAATAAAGGGGACTAATAAAGGAAAGGAAGGGGAAGCAGTATATACCTATAGTAGGTAATAATAAAGGAAAGTAATAATCTATCTTTAACCTCTTACTAAAAGGGTAAGTAGGCCCCTTCCTAAATCCCTTTTTCCTCCTTAATATTATTAATAATATCTATATAGCAACCCCCTTATCCCACTACCTCCTTTCCTCCCCTTTACCCCTCTTCTTAACCCTATTATCTCCTATATCTACCCTTCTATCCCTACTAAAGCAAAGCATAGGTATCTTATAAATCTAAAGGAGAACCTCCCTTATAGCTCTATACTCTATATAAATTATATAGAGTTATAGAATTACTAAAGGCCCTCCCTAGAGGTTAGAGAAGGAGCTATATAGCTTCTCTTCCCCCTCCTCCTCCTACTCCCCCTAGAGCATTACTTCTCCTCTAATTTCCTCTACTATCCCTAAGAGGGTAGGATCTATATTCTCCTATAGTATAGGGGTTAATTATCAGGGTCACAGAGGCAATAGAGCGACAGAGGCTATGAAGGCGATGGCATCATATACAGTAGGGCCTAGTCGTGGCTTGCAGCGCCCTAGCTACGAGGTCGCCGCGAGCTAGTCACGTGCACGCAGAGGGGGTATTTAGGCAAAGGTCGCACACATAGAATATAGGAGGCTAGAGATTAAAACCTTCAAGCACACACACCTACCTTCTAGTTATATAGCTACTACCTTAATTATACTATTACCCTATTTATTATATTTAGCCTAGAAGCCTTAATAAGTTAATCTCTCTTTCCTATTAGGGTAATAGGCTATTAGTAGGTTAAGGATATTAGCACTATATAGAATAAACACCTATTTAATAGGTACTAATAACTCTAGAGCAAATATACTATATAAAGATATATTTATAGATTAATACCTGCTTCTAGAGCGTAAGTCTTCTTATCTAACTACCCTAGAGAATTCCTATGTATTAGAGCTAGCTATTAATAATAAAGAAGCTATATTAAACTATAGCCTTATATAAGTAGAGGTATAGCTATAAATTACCTAAAAAAGATATAAACTTAAGTAGCTATAGAAAAATTTATAGGAAGTAAATACCCCTCCCTAATTAGATAACACTAACTAAGGCTCTACTTCTACCCTATAAACCCCTCTTACTTAAGCCCCTATTCCTATTCCCTAGTTAGCACTAACTACACTAGGGCTATATAGATATAGTATAGTAAAGATATAGCTTAAGACTCCTATATATAAGGGGGATACCTATAAGAATCTATAGATATTCCTAGTAGATTTAAATATGGTTTTTACTATAGATTAGAATATATTTATAAATAATATAATAAAGGTTATATATACTAGTAGCTACCTAGTAGATAAGGTAAAGTAATAGTAGATATATTTTGCTGCTATAGATAGTTATATAGACTACTAGAGCTACTGTAAGGATAAAGGTAGCTAGGCAAAAGGATATGGGGTGCACTTGTATATTGACTGAAGCTTGCTAGGTCTAAGTGTAATATGTGTGCGAGTCACTAGTTTATAGCTAGCGGCTCGCTAATATCACGTGGACCTAGCCCTTCCTTCTTAGGCGCCGCGGTGCTCTGGCGCTGCGGTGTACGCATGCGCGTGGGTTATGTTATAAGGGGCCTTATAATTATCCCCCCCCTTATTGCCGGGCTCCTAAACGGCTTTCGCCCTATATTTTATAACTATTTGCTAACTAGTAGTCGCATCAAAATAATAATAAACAACAATCCATAATAACAAATAACAGTCAGCGCTTTAGCACAAATTTACCTCTAACTCTCTACTATGTTATTCTATTTTTATTTCTGTATTATTAGCTAAATTATCACTTCTTTTACAACACTATTATCTATCTATTGTCAATTGCTAATATATCACCATAAGCGCGCCTATGATTCTGCTCTATAATTACTTATGTATATATTATTTACGTACTAGATATACTAAATATAAAAAGAGCCCCCTATCTACCCCTAAACTTCCCTAGATTAATTATTAATTTATTACTAACCTATACATAGGTTAGTTAAAGATAAAGCAGTTAAAGCGCTGCATTTAGTGTTATATACGCAGGGATAGCTATAAGGCTATAAGTATCTTACTTTTCCTTTACTCTTTAGTTTCTATTTGCTAATAATTATATAGTCTATAGCTACTATACGTAGTAACTTCCTTAACTTATTAAAGGTACTAGATTAGGTAGATATCCTAATAGAGGCACTTAGTAATAAGGATAAGGATAATCCTAAAGACCTTATATTCTTAGAGGTAACTTAGTAGCGTTTCGCTACCTATTATCTTTAGCTTATACAGGGCTTTAACCATACTAACACAACGTATTATATCGCGTTTAGGTTAATAGGGGCCGCTAAGGTTCGCTAGGTCTATATATTTCTTCCCTTTTTACTAGTTCTTTGCTAATATATCTAGGTAGGATGCTTTAATTATATACTAGTAGTATATAGTCTCCTATTAAACCCTTATAGTTACTATAAACCTAGCTCTAGTCCTAGGGATAGTAGGTTATATCTTAGCCCTATTTTGCTATCTATTTGCTAATATTTTAGTAGGCTAACTATCTATAACTCCTCGCTATATAGAATATAGTAATGGTTTTGTAGCTATGGCTAAGCAATCCGGGATTTATTACCTAGGGAATAGTATTATATTATTTTTATTATAGAATAAGGGAGGTGGTCGCGGCGGATAAGAATAACACTAAGTATATGGTCTATAGGGGCTAAGTCTTTAGCTATAAGGGGGTGACTATAGAGGGATTTCTATTAACTCTCCTAAAGCTATAGATAGTTTCCTTTATTTTATTCCTTTATATTTTTTTTTTCTTTTATTTTTATATGTAGTTTAGTTATTTTCTTTTATTAGGCATATTATAGCGGCTAGTAAGGCTATGCCTTTCTTATAGGAACTTTATACTCTTTTGCCTATAACTCGCTTATATATTACTATCCTTTTCCCTTAACTTATTCTAGTGGAATGCCTAAATTATATGCTAAGCTCCTTCTATATCTTTAATAGGAACCTACTAGTTATATTTACTTAGCTAACCCTTCTACTTTACTAGGTATTTATTACCTTTATAGGTCTTTCTATATTCCTTAACCTCCTTAACTTTATATTTATTATCTTTATTCTTAAGGTTAGGTATTAGTATTTTTTCTTTATTTATATTCTTATAATAGGTCTAAGGCTCTAGTAGGCTAATATAGAATATATTATATAACCTACTATATTTTTCTAGTAGTATAAGCTAATATACTTGCTTACTAATAGTATTAAGTACCTAAAATAGTCTAATAAACCTAGGGATTAGCTTCTATTTTACTTCCTTAAGCTATATATTCTTTACTAATAGCAGTACTAGGTTACCTTTTTTAAGAGTAAGCGGTTAGTAATATTTATTATAGTACTTTACCTAGGATTTAGTGGCTTTTACCTAGTTTTACTTTAGTCACTCCCTAGCTTTATATAACTTTATAATATAAGTATAAGCCTCTAGCACCTCCCCTTTTATAATCTTATCCCTAAGGGCTAGCTAAAACTCTAGTAAGTACCCTATAAGTGTGTAGTTTAGCGAATAGCCTATAGTTCTATTTACTGTGTTATTATAGGTAAATTATATAACTAGGAGTAGCTTAGGCTATATTTATTAGTTTTTAGAAGTAAAGCATTGTAGGTAGTGCTCTAGTACCTGGTTAGTCCTCTTAGTCTGCCTATTAGTTTAGGGGTAAAACGCTGTAGAAAGCCTGTGTTTTATGTATAATAGGTAACATAGGTCTAACTAGAATTAGCTTATAAAAATAGATCCTCTATTAGATATAATGCCCTTTAGTGGCCTAAATTATAGCTTAATTTCCTTATAGAAAAGTTCCGCTAACTTAGCTATATTAATTATAGTTATTATAGGTAGGAAGATAGAGTACTTAGTGTATTAGTCTATAATTACTAGGATTATATTAGTTTCTTATTTACCTACTTATATAATAGGTAATCCTATAATAAAGTCTATTAAGATTTCTGCCTATAGTTACTCTAGTATTAGTAGTAATTTAAGGCTCCTATATAGGCAATGCCTTCTTATAACTATTTGCTAATATATCCTATAGCTTATAATATAGTCTAATATAGACTTATTTATAGCTAGCCACTAAAAGTGGCGCTTTAATAGCTTAAGCGTTTGCTTAGTCCTAAAGTAACCCACTAGCGGATTATTATAGTATAGCTATAGAAGCTCCTATTATAAGGTAGGCTCTTAGGGAATAACTACCTAGTCTTTATATATTAGGAGACCCCTTATGCTATATAACTATAGACTAGCTTTCCCTCTCTCTAGGGAATTAATCTCTTTACTCTACCTTTATAGGTCTAGATCTTAGCTTTAGGCCTTCTATAGCAGCTACGCTAATAGTTTATTTAGGCTAGATTAGTAGGGATCTAGTGACGTAATAGCCCCCTAGATCTTTTATACTATGCTGGTGTCCTAGACACACGCTACCTTCTCCTAGAAATTACCTTTATTTAGCTAACCTTTTACCGGATCTATAGTAGCTAACTAGCCTCTTAACATAGCTACTCTAGCCTTTACTATAGGGGCTAGGGTATTTTCCTCCCCTAAAGGTATCTTACCATACCTCTCTATAAAGACTAGGGCATTTTCCTTCCCTAAAGGTATCTTACTATGTCTTCTTTAATATATTAGTATCTCTTCTTCTACTACTTCTTTAGTAGCTACTAACTTTTTCTTAAGTTCTAGTAGAAGTGCCCTATTTATTAGGGGTTCGCTCTTATAATTAGACCTTCTTAATAGCATATCTATAGGGTTACTTTTCCCTAGTCTATGCTTAATCACGAAATTTAGTGGGTATAGGAATATATACTATCTAGCCTATCTTCTATTTAGCTTTTATTACTTTATAAAGGTCTATAGGTTATAGTAGTCTAATAGGACTTCCACTAGGGTCTCTATGCCTTTAATATAATATCACTAGTATTTAAATAACTTAACTATAGCGAGTAGCTCTTAGTTAGGTATACTATAGTTTCGTTTAGCGTTAGTAAACTTCCTTAACTAAAAGGCCATAGGGTACTAGCGGCCCTTATTATCTTATTATAATAAGATTCCTACTATTATAAAGATTAAGGCATCTATCTTAATACGCACTAGTTAACTTAGGTTATAATAATAGAGCAGAGGAGCCTGCTAAAAGGCATCTTTTAGCTAGCGAAACGCCACCTATTCTCTTACCCTAAATATAAACCTCCTAGTCTAGATGCTATTCTAACTACCCTTTATTAATATATATAGCGGTGCTATAATCCCTAAGTATCTATAGATAAACTATTAGTAAAAGTTATAGAACCCTAGGAAGGATTATATATCCTTAAAGCTTATAGGTTCCTTCTAATCCTAGATAGTAGCGACTTAGTAGGTATCTATTAAGATCCTATTAATAAAGAGAATAAACCCTAGGAACTCCACTAACTCCTAGTAGAATTTATATTTAGAGGGTTTTGTATATAATTCTGCCTCTCTTATACACCCTAGGACTTCTTTAATATATATAGTGTGCTCCTCTTGCGTTTTTAAAAAGATTAGGATATTATCTAGATATACTATATAAATAGTGTTAACTAGCCTATAAAGCGCTTTGTGGATATAGTTCTAGAACGTAGCTAGGGTATTTATTAACCTAAAAGGCATTATAAGATATTTATAGTGCCTATAACACGTGTGGAATATAGTCTTCTATTTATTGCCCCCTTTAATCTAGATTCTATAATAAGTATCCTTAATATTAATTTTTAAGAAGAAGTAAGCTTCTTAGCACTAGTCTAGGATCTCTAAAATTAGGGGGAGAGCATAGTAATTCTTCTACATTACCTTATTAAGACCCTAGTAATCTATATATAATCAGAGCGTACTATCTTTCTTTAGTATAAATAGGATAGGCATACCTGTAGGGCTCTTTAATAGTCTTATCTAGCCCTTCTGTAGGTTCTTATTAATATACTTATAAAGTTCCTTTAATTTACCTTAGGAAAGGGGGTAAATTAGTCTATATAGGGGTGTGGCCCCTAGTATTAGATTAATTACGTAATTAGTAGTCTTTCTTAAAGGTAAGCTTCCTGCCTTATCTAATGTAAACACGTCTTTAAACTTATATAGTTCCTAGGGGATATCTTTAATAGTTCTATATGCCTTTGCCTCTTCTTTGTCTCTAAGAGTAATAAACTTATCTTCTATAACCCTATTAATAGCGTATATAATAGTCTTATTATATATAACCTTTGTGAATTTATAGGGAGTTATAAGTAAAAAGGCCTTTCTTCTTTTCTTAAACCACTACTCTTATAAGTATAAGTAAAGGTAGACGCATTCCTTAGTAAGTATATATATCCTAATTAATATAGGGCTTCCCTTAGTTCTTAGGTCCTTATTAATAGCTATATATAGTAGCTTAAGGTCCTTTTCTTCTCCTCTTAAGTCTTTAATTATAATAGGGACCTTATAGACACTATATTAGGGAACTATAAGGGCCCCCACTACCTTAATAATAGGTACTATAGCCTTAGCTTAGTTAAGTTTATAGGCTTATACAAATTTAGCGCTAATAATATTAATCTTAGCGTAACTATTAAGATCTGCCGCTATTTTAATGTCTATATGCCTATGAATAGTAACTAGTGTGTAAAATTAACACCCTATTAGTACCTTAGTGTTTAAGGTAGAGGTAAGGGCATCTACTTTTGCCTTAGGGAGTTTTCTAGGTCTTATTACTCCTTCTTTAGCTTATTATATCTATTTATAAGGTGCTCTATGCTATTATAGTTAAAACACTGCCTTTTATACCTAGGTTTGCGGTTATTTAGGTAGGTAGTAGGAGACTTCTCTTAGTCCTTATCCTTCTAATCTTTATTAGACCTTCTACCTTATAGGAAGTTATATCTATAATATTAGGGAGCCTTATTTAGGCCCTTATCTTCTAAATACTTAGACTTTTACTTACTCTTTAGCATAGCCTCCTAGAGTCACTAAGCAAGTTACATAACCTCCTCTCGTGCCTTTCTTATAATAAAGGTATATAGGTTAATCTAGTCTTATAGGTTAGGGAGTAGTTTTACAAAGAATATAAGAGCTTATAACTTTTTAGTGGCTCTTTCTAGGTGTTTCTCTAGCGAATCTAGGTAGATGCTAAATTTAATAGGACTCTAGCCCTTACGTTGCTTTGCGTTCTCTAGCTGCGTAGCTATTTAGGCGTCGCGGTTAGCAGTATCTTAGAGTAGTGTAAGAGTCTAGGTCTTAAATATATCCTAGTTATCTTTAAGATTACTTTAGTTATTAGCTATCTATTTATTAAGGTATTAGTCCTATCTTGCCCTATAATTACTATATATATAGTTAAGTGTAAAGAGGATTTTTTAGTAATTACGCTAATACTTTTGCTTTGCCCTATTAAAGGTATGGTTTAGATTATTTATCTATATTTTATGCTTCTATAGGTTTATAGGGTATTAGAGGTTAGTAATATTCCTAACTTTAACCTCCTAGTAGCTATTACTAGAGGAGAAACTAGATCTTCGCTGCCTTTTTATCTTCTCTTTCCCCCTACCTAGCTATAGAAGATTAATAAGCTCTTACTCTTATTCCTATAGTTCTTTAAGTTTCTTAAGCTAAGTAATTTGCTTATTTATTACTATAGTATTAGCCCTAATATTAGAGGGTCTAGGTTTAGTCCTGGTTCCTATAGAATATAGTGTGTCTTTAGTAGCGATACTACCCTTATTTAATTAACTTTAGTTATTATCTAATATTGCTTAGGTTAATTAGGTGGTTCTTGGCCCTATATTGCTCTTAGGTAGCTAGTGGTAGAAGCTTTAGAATTATAAGGATAAAGGTAGCTAGGTAAAAGGATATAGGGTGCACTTATATATTAACTAAAGCTTACTAGGTCTAAGTGTAATGTGTGTGCGAGTCGCTGGTTTATAGCTAGCGGCTCGCTAATATCACGTGGACCTAGCCCTTCCTTCTCAGGCGCCGCGGTGCTCTGGCGCTGCGGTGCACGCATGCGCGTGGGTCATGTTGTGAGGGGCCTCACAGCTACACTTAGATAGAGTTTATATAATAGTTAAAAACCAGAGGAATAGATAAAGATAGTTACTACCTAGAAGCTATAGGAACGCTATTAACCCTCTGGTAAGGCAAGAACTAGTTATTCTAAGTATTTATTAAGGTTTAGGGTAAGGCAAAAGTAGAATTACCTAAGCCTATACCTAAGCCTATAAGAATTACCTAGTTTATATAGTGCCTAAATAGCACTATAAAGAAGTAGGTATTTAGCTAAGAATACCCTATAAGTTAGAACTATCTTATAGGCTAAGGAAAGAAGGTAGAAGCAGTAATAAAAGAGGAAAAAGGGCCTTACTATAAAGGTAACTAAGGAGGTAACTAATAGAAGAGGAGGAATTACTTAGCTTTACTAGAAGGTAGGTTATAGGAAGGATGCCGCGTAGAAATAGGGGGCTTACCTATTACCTATTTTAAGTACAAAAAACTAGGCCACCTCTTAACTAAGTGCCCTAAGCTAGACTATAGCATCTACTATAGAGGTAGCCACACCACTAACTAGCACTAAGGCAGCGGCAACTAAGCTAAGGGCTAGTTAAACCTAAATAAGGCCCTAATTAGCTTAGTATAACCCTAGGAAAACACTCTTAATGTAATATAACTTAATAAGAATAGGTAATTAGACCTATAAATTCGCATAGAAGTTAAGTTATAGTAAGATTACCACTAGGTAGCAGTACTAACGCTATTTAACCCTAGCGCCATATATTCTTTAATTTATCTAGATATATTAACAGACCTAGACTAGGTAAATATGTAACTAAGCAATAGTATACTTAAGAGTGTGTCTAGTAATATTATACTATATTAAGGAATTTTAAAAAAGGTAATATTAGTAAGGGATAGTATAGGATATATAAAGATATACTAAGTTAGCTACTATATTACTAATAATAGTAAAAAGCTAGTACTAGGCATTAACTAGGTAAGATAATATAAACCTATTATAATATTATAGGGGAAAAGACTTTAGAGACACCCTATAATAAAGGAATATATCTTATTAGTAATAGGGTTATAGGATAAATAGCGCGTGGAGAAATGCTTATTAGTCATAGTAATACTTCCCCCCTAGTTAATAGGTCTAATTAAGCGCGTAGCCTCTATTAGGGATACGCTAAAAGAGTAGAAACTAAGCAGTGTCTACATAATAATAGATCTATCTAACGCTATTTATAAGGTAGCCCTCCTAGAAGTCTATATAGAGTTTAAGGATATATTCTTAAGCTATAAGGCTAGCACCCTCCCTAGATTAGGTAGGCAGATATATATAATTAAATTAGAAGAAGGAAAAACACCACCCTAGGGACCTATATATAACCTAGCTAAGAAAGAGCTATAGGTGCTCCGCGAGTACCTAGCAAGTGCGTAGGAATAAGGTTAGATCCGAAGATCTATTAGTCTAGCAGGTGCCCTAATCCTATTTATGCTAAAGAAAGGGGGAAAATTATAACTATACGTGGATTATAGGGGCCTAAATAAGATTATAGTTAAGGATAAGGCCCCTTTACCCCTAATTCTAGAAATCTTAGATTAGCTAAGAGGTATAAAGATCTTTATAAAGTTAGACCTTAAAGATATATACTATTAGCTATATATCCGCAAGGGAGATAAGTGGAAGATAGCCTTTTAGTATAGATATGGTTACTTTAAGTATCTTGTGATGCTATTTAGGCTTATTAATACGCCTACTACCTTCTAAGAATATATTAACATAGCTTTAGAAGGTCTTATAGATATTATCTGCATTATCTACCTTAATAACATCCTAATATATAGCAGCGATATCTTAGAGTATAAGAATTATATTAAGCAGGTTCTTAAGAGGCTTTAAAGCGCTAATCTTTTTATTAACCTAGATAAGTGCTAATTCTCCGTTAAGGAAGTTAAATTCCTTAGTTACGTAATCTCCCTAGAAGGAATCTTAATAGACCCTAGTAGAGTTAAAGTAATTATAATATAGCTAATACCTATCTATATATTTAATATCTAATCTTTCCTAGGATTTACTAGTTTCTATAGGTGCTTTATTAAGTATTATAGTAAAATTATTATTCTATTAACTAACTATCTATAAGGGAAATAACTAGTAAAGTTTAAGCTAGAGCCCTATAAGCTAGTAGTGTTTAGAGAACTATAAAAGCAATTCTAGGAGGTATTAATTTTAGTGTATTTTAATCTAGCGCTACTATTATAAGTTAAGACTAACGCCTCTAGACATGTAATTAGAGCTATCCTTGCAATGTTAGTGCTAGGTTACTAGCACCCTATAGTGTTTATATTAAGGAAGTTAAAGGACGCTAAATTACACTATATAACGCTAGATATAGAGCTACTAGCGATTTAGAAGGCCTTTTAAACTTAGAGGCATTACCTTACTTACTTAGCTTACCTAGTAAAAGTAATAATAGATTACTTAAACTATAAATACCTTGTTTTAAAGCCTAAGCTAATAAGCTAGTAGGTTACTATATTAGATAAGCTATGCCTATTTAACTTTATTATTAAACACTAGGTAGGCAAGCTAAATCCTGCTAATACTCTATTATAGAGATTAGATTATATTAGTAAGGAAAGGAAAGCTAAGGCGTTTATATCTTAGTTACTAACCTTCCTTACTAAGTTTACTACTATTAGGCTATAGGGGCACTATAATAAGCGTAGTACCACTACTAGTCTAGTAAAGCTATAGTGTATTAGGTTTATAATTAATAAGTAGCGTAAGAGTAGTAGTAACTCTATTAATACCCTATATCTAAGATTACTACCTATTAATAGTATAGTAAGAAGCCTAATAGTAGGTAGGAGAACCTCTATAAAGTTAATCTCTACTAGGCTAATTAGATAGTTTATAGGCGCTACTAAAAAGCTATAGGCTTATAGTAGTGTTATAGTGAGAATCTTAGTGGTTTAGAGAACCTCTATAATATTAAACTCCGCTATTAGGAGCGAGGCATAGGAATTAGAAGCCCTAATTCTAGTCTTATTATTAGAAGCGTAATAAGGGGACGCCTTTATAGTGTAGCGGAAGTTATTACTAATAAGTGGTAACTCTAGTGCGTTAGGACTATAGTTAATTAGTCCCTCTAAGCTAGAGGCTAAAGGGTTATAGATATAGACTAGGGTGCCCTCTAAGTTACTAATATATAATAATTAAGTTTTTATTCTATAAGGTATATAAAAAGAAGTCTTACTATTAACCTATAATAATCCTATAGCGGGTTATTAGGGGGTTAGCAGAACCCTCTATTAAATTATAGGCTAATATTACTAGCTATTAATAAAGAAGGACATTAAGTTATATATATAGACTTACGTTAATTATTAAGTTTTAAAGCTAAGGTTATATAAACCTTATAGTAAGTTAGCTACACTGCTAGTGCCTGATCGCCCTTTCTAAGAATTATTAATAGACTTTATTATAGGCTTGCCACTAGTAAAGGATTAGAAGTATTAGATATATAATGTAATACTGGTTATTATAGACTAATTTTTAAAGTATAGTATTTATATACTAGTGTCTATATGCCTATCTAGCAATAAGCTAGCTATAGTGTTCCTAGAAAATGTTTTTAAGGACTATAGCGCCCTAGAAGGTATTATTATAGACTAAGGGTTAATATTTACTAGCGGATTCTAGAGGATATTCTACTACCTAATTATAATAAAGCAGCGACTAAGCACCGCGTTCTACCCCTAAATAGATAGATAGATAGAGTAATTAAACTAGGTTCTTAAGCACTATCTAAGAGCCTATATATACGCTAAATAGGATAACTAGGTAGAATATCTACTAATAGTATAGTTTACCTATAATATAAGTAAGCATAGTAGTCACAGCCTAACGCTAGTGGAGGCACTACGTAGGTATAACCTAAGGGGACTATACTAGGCTATTCTAATACCTAATTTAGTAAATAACTAGGTAGAAAATAAAGTCTTAGAACTAAGATAGAGATACTTAGAGATTAAGTAGCTACTAAGTAATATATAAGTATAGTAAAAGAAGTACTATAATTATAAGAGAATACTAATAGAGTTTAAGGTTAGAGATTATATATTACTATTAATAAAAAACATTAACCTAAGATACCTAAGCTAAAAGCTTACTATAAAGTACCTAAGGCCTTATAAGATTAAAAAGGTGGTTAGTAATCACAGCTTAGCCTATTAATTATAATTACTAGCTAGCTTAAGACTTTATAATATATTTAATATTATAAGCCTTAAACCCTTTAAAGGGGACCCTACTAGCTATATAGATATATCCTTACTATAAGATAATATTAAAGATAATAAAGAAAAGTTTAAAGTTAAGAGAATTATTTTATATTACTATAATAGAAAATAATATAAATACCTAGTAAAGTAGAAAGGCTATAATAGTTTAGAAAATTTATAGGTATTAAAAAGGGATTTTATTATAAAGGATATTATAAATAATTATAAGTAGTAATTAAGTAGCTAGTTTATAGAGATATAATTACTTTAGTAATTTAGTATATAAATATCCTATAATATAAGTTATATTCTTCTTAAAGCAAAAAACTACCTTATAGCTATCTAGTATCTACTGTTCTATTATTATATTAGCGGCTATATTTTTGTCTATAGTAGCTATAGGAGCCTTATTATTAGAAAACTTCTCCTTATCCCTATAAATAAATATATAAAGCTCTTTAGGGAGCTTAGAGGGGCTAATATAGGTAGGGATATTAGAAGTAAACTTAGTAAACTAGTAGTAAGTTAGTAAATTAAAAGCTATACCTAAAATAATAAGATATTACTATTAGAGTATACTAGGTAATAAAGCATAGGCTATTTATAATATTAATCTATACCTTAAGGTTTATAGCGTTAAATAGCTATAATATTATAGCGCGCTTATTAGCATTAGCCTTACACATAGCCTTAGTGGTTAATTAAGCCTAGCGAATATGTCTATATTAATTAGTATTTTTTATAGCTAGGAGGGCGTTATATAACTTATATTTAGCCTGCACAAGACCCTAGTAATAAGTTAGCTATAACTAAGTTATTAGAGTTAATGTTCTTACTAGATACTTATAATATTAAATGCCTTCTAGGATATTTCTTATTATCTTAAATAACTTATAATATAATTTTATAATTTAGGTAGGATACTAGTAGTGTGTTAGTTATCTAGAAGTAGTTTCTATTAGAAAGGTACTTATACTAATATATAATTTATTATTTTTTATATAATAAGTATACTTAGAGGAATTTCCTAGCTAAAGTTAGTAATAAGAAAGCAGTAAGTAAGTAGCTTAGTTATACTAGGAGAATAATAATACTTATTAGGAATAGGTTTCCTATTAATAATATATTATAGCTTACTACTATTATCTTTAGGCATAATCTACTAGATAGTAGCCTACTAACTATAGCGTAGATATAGGATCTTAATACTACTATTTAGTAAGTTAGCTACTATAATACTATAAGTAAGAGGTAAAACTTATATAGTAATCTTAGAAGCTTAGAATACCTATTTATAAGGAGATTTTTCTAGGGTAGGAGCTAAGGGACTAGGAGTTACTAGGTAGATAGTAGATATAGTAAACTAGCTATAAGTTAGTAGTAAGTAAGTAAGGAAGTAGGGTAGTAAGAGACTAATAATAAAGAAGCTTAGAAGTAAGAGCTAGGAATAATATAATCCTAGGTAAGGTTAGTAACTACTAAGTAATAGTAGCAGGAGCGCTACTATAGGGCTAGTAGGGCTAACTTATAATTTATATAGAGTAATTAAGAAGGATAAAGAAGAAAGGAAGAGATAAAGGGGGGGAAATCTAGGCTCTTTTATATTAACTATAGCCCCTTAAGTAATCTATATAGGCAGTGAAAGTAAGCTATAGGTTAAAGAGTTAGCATTATAGCTACTAATAGTAAGAATTATAGCTAGTTACGCACACCTAGCGAGTTTATAGTAACTTCGCTGGAACTTATAGTTAAACTTACTTAGATATATAGTATCTAATACCCTATCTATTTAACCTAATTAGAAAATTTAATATAGGGTGTCCACTTCTATAGAAACTATAATAAAGATAATATAAGTATTTATAAAGTAACTCTATAGCTATAATTATATAGTAATTAAGAGCTTATAAGTAAGGTAGGGAATAATCTATAACCTATATTAATAGAGCTATTATATCTCCCTATGTATTATATTATAATGCAAAAAGTTATTTAGATTTACATAGGAAATTAAGACAGCGAGTTTACACTAACTAGGTAGCTAGTTATAATTAAGGGTAATTGTAAAGGAGAGGGGGAACTATATTAGGGTTATAGAGGCAATAGAGCGATAGAGGCTATAAAGGCAATAGCATTATATATAGTAGGGCCTAGTTATAGCTTGCAGTGCCCTAGCTACAAGGTCGCCATAAGCTAGTTATATGCACGTAGAGGGGGTATTTAGGCAAAGGTCGCACATATAGAATATAGGAGGCTAGAGATTAAAACCTTTAAGCACACACACCTACCTTCTAGTCACATAGCTGCTACCTTGATCATACCATCACCCTGTTCATCATATTCGGCCCAGAAGCCTTGACATTAATAATCCCCTAATACTAGGGAGGATTATATCTCCCTATAGTATAGGGGTTAATAGTCCCCTAATACTACTACCTATAGGGGCTATCCTCCTTATAGGTTACCCTCCCGCTACTATTTATAAGGGCTATCCTCTACATAGGTTACCTACCCTTCTATCTAGATTATTATCTAGTTACTAGAGATAAACTACTATTGAAAATGGAAGGGAATCTGTACTAGAGGGATAGGAAGACCTCCCTAGTAGATTCAACGCGGCGGCTTCTAGATTCACTATAATACGACGATTCTTCACAAGATATAGAGCTTTAATAGTTGAATATAGTAGATTTCAGCTAGACAAACGATCTGACAAGCAATGAGAGGATTTTCTGAGTTCCCCTTATAGACCTACTGACCGTATCGACGGAAGGGGGTCGCTAGCCGGGTCTTAGGAGCTATTTTTTATTTTCCGCAAAATTCATTTGTATAGGAAAAGTAAAAAATCGACTCACGGCCATACAATCTAGCCACCCACGTGCACTAACTAAGCAATCTAATAAGCAACCCTATAAATAAAATACATTATTAAATCCAGAAAAAATCAAGGATTCGAACAGTATAAGTCAGCCTTTTATACAACCACTAGTTCCCTAGTTACAGTCAATTTTAGCTTCCCTATAGGGTAGCCTAGTCGGCTTAGTCATACAAGCCTGTGGGTTGGTTGTGCGCGGAGCGCAGGTCACAGCCAAAGGTGGCCACAGCCAACAACGCTGCAGGCAACGCCTTGTAACCAACGTTGCAACAACGCAACTAGGCAACTAGTGGGCCTATAAAATAGTGCTATAAATAGCATAATTTTAACAACTACTCTAGGGCCTTGTTTAGTAATGCCTTTATAAAGGTATTAGCTAGGTTATCTGCTCTATTAATCCAATAGATCTTATAGAGCTCGCGGCGTTTATATGATTATTATAGGGCTATAATATTAATTATTAGGTATTTCTCCTTTATTATACCTAGCTTAATAAGGCACTTATAGAGGGAGTATAAATCTATACACACTATAACTAGTGTAGCAGGGAGATTTAATTAGTCTATAAGTACACAGAGGGTAGTAGCTATTATATGTGCTATATTAACGCTAGTAACCATGCTATAGACCTCGGAGGCAAGCACACTTTATATAACTCTTTTACTCTTTATTAAGCTAAAGTGTATAATATTACCTTTAATTATAAACTTACTATTCTTATAGTCTTTATTAGTAAGGATTAGCACATAACTAAGCTACAAGGTAAGGTCCTAATTATTTATAAATAACCTATCTATAAATATATATAGCTTTGCTTTAGCAAGGTTAATTAGAATAAATATTAGGCCTTAATCAGGGTAATCCATCTACTATTAGATCCAGCGATTAAGGTCTTTAACATTCTTAATTATTAGTTCTTAGTATTAAGTAGCGACAGATAGATTATAGCAGGCTTCTGGTTAGTAGATTAAGGCAATATAGGTGCCTTAAGCCCTTTATTTAACATACTTCTGCTTTAAATCTATAAGCGGGATTAAATTAAGCTTACTGCTTTAGCCTTTTTATTAAAGCAAAATAGCTATACTAGCCACTAATTTAATAATTCCCCTATTAAAGGTTAGGGAATTGTTTTTAAGGAGGAATTACTTTAGCTTTACTATAAAAGCTACTATAGTTAATTCTCTCTCTTCTTTCTTAGAGAACTCCTTATCTAATAGCCTAAGAGTATTATTAGTCTATATGCCTATATATACAAATTCTAGGCTATCTTCTATAGTTACTAATAGGCATGGATTATACATAGAAGTCTCTATCTAGAGCTTCTCTCTATAGTACCTATAGTATATAACCCACTAATATATTCTAGCCTCCGTAATGCTATAGAGTGGTTTAATCACCCTTATAATTATTCCCTTAGGGTATTAGTTATAGATTTAGGTTAGAAGCTGCGCGAGGATTACCCTGTTTAATCGCGTGGTTAATTAGATATAGGCCTAGGTAATATTGCGAATCTATAGGATAAATCCCTTTATTAAGAGGGAAGGTGCTATTACAAGAATAAGGCATTAACTAGCTTATTAGATTATTAGAGCCTATGTTAAGATTACTTGCTTTACCTTATCTCTAAAGCCTTATACTATAAGCCTTAATTTCTTATATAGCTAGCCTATCTTGCCTTTTACCTTATTAATAATTTATAAATTAAAGATTTACATACTACTATACTCTCTCTTATTATAGGTAATAAATTTAAATATACCCTAATTAATTAGTATATTAATCTTAGTCTTTATAGAGAGCTTAAATAGTGCGCTAGGGGTTATAATAATACCTTCCTTATATAATTAAATTATAAGGTTAAGGTTAGTTTCCTCCTTAGCTAAGATAAACATATTAGTCTTATTAATAATTACTAGAGGGTTCTTTTAGGGTCTACCTAGGTATCTCTTTAGTAGGATCTCTAGGGTCTTGCTAGGTAGCCTAGTTTAGGCCTCTCCCTCTTCTCTGCCCTCCTAAGGTAGGAGGGCTTCTGCGTTAGGGTCCTTATAATAAGGCCTAATAGAAGTTAAGTAGAAGGCCTTTAGGCCTTATAGGAGGTTAAGGGTATAGGTCTCTTTATTAATAGAGAGGAGGTTATATAGGCCTTACTACCCTTTACCTTCGCGCTAAACTTAGACTAGTAATCTAAGTAGGAGGTTAAGGGTCTTGCTTATATCTAAACTATTCCTTACTATAAGGGCTTTGCTAACTTTTTAGATTATATAGAGGCACTTAACTTTCTTTATTACCTTTTATATAGTAATAATATATTATAAGATCTCTAGTAATAGAGGAGAGTTACTTAATATATAGGGGTAGGCACTAAAGATAAGGAGGGTTAGAATAAGGCTATTTAGACCTATAGTATTATTAAGGGCTTTTATAGCTATCTACAGGGCAATAGGTTCTAGGGTTATTAGGCATTCTCTTTAGATAATATTATAGGCCCTTTAGAGTAGCCTATAATATCTCTTAACCTTTCTAATACTATAATATGCCTTAATTAGGACCTCTTTAACAGAGATTAATATTAATACCGTAAATTAGCGAAATTCTTTACTACGAAAGTTCGTGCTAGTATTAGTAATAATCTAATTAGGAGATCCTTAGTACACATTAATCTAGCATATTCTAAGGGCTTCCTAAGTTATTTTAGCTAAGATATTAGGAAGGAATCTTACTACGTAGAATACCATAGCTATATCTACCACGTAGAGCGTTAGGCAGTTGCTATTAAGGTATATAATATTAACTATTACTTTAAAGTTAAAGGTATACTTATCCTTAAGGGTAAATTTAAAGCAATAGGGGCTATTAGCATTTATCTAGTACTAGTAGCATACCTTTAATATTACCTTAATAGCTTTAAAGGTAATCTTATGCCCTGCGTTGCTTAGGAGATTATAGAGTTAGCATACTAAAGGATAACTAAAGCAGCAATATAAACGCTGTAATTTACTCTTAGTTAAATAATTCTACACTACTGCCTTCTTATCTTATATTAGCAGTATCTATACATAGCCCTATTTATATACTAGGGGCACCTTAATATTCCCTTACTAGAGGATATTCTTAGTAGTAATAAAGTTAATCCTTAATTAGCCTATATTATTAAGGCAAAGCAGGAAGGGAGTATTTATTAGTATTATATAAAAAGTGATATTACTAAAGGGTATAGGCATATTAATTATTCTAAGTAATATAATTAGCTAGCCTCTACTAAATATAATAACTACTTTACCTACCCTTATAGTATTAAGATAAACCTTTAGCATTATCTTTTACAGTGCTATAACTTAAGATTAGCCTGCTATAGAGAACTATACCGCTCTAGTATCTAGCATAATACCTTAGAAGGCCTTAGATAAGTAATAGTCTTTAAGTAGGAATAGGTAAGAAGGCCTAGCGGCGTTCCTATTATTAAATAGATTCTTCTTACTTAGTCTGTGTATTATAGCTTAATTTACAAGGACTTTAACCATTTTCTAACTATTAAGGGTTACACTATAGGTAAAGAAGCTTATAGGCACCCTTTCTTCTTCCTCTCCCTCTAGCTTAGTATTAAATCTAAGGCTTATTATATACTAGGTAACCTTATTAACTCTAGAGGGATAAGGAGTAGGATCTTCTATTAGGGTATCTTTATACTAGGTAAGAAAGGTATTATATAAAGCTAGTAAGGATAATAAGGTATCTACTAGGTAATAGTTCTTATATTACTAGTATGCCTTCTTATACTCTTCCTTAGGATACTTTATTAACTAGTATCCCTCCTTACTATATATATAATATTTCTTTATATAGGGAGGGCCTCTTCTACCTTTCTACCTTTATAGAGGGTATCTTAACTCTTTGCCCTTACTATTATACCTTCTATTAGTCTAGAAGGCATTAGGAGTCTAGGTATTAGTAGGGAATTAATATTAACCGCTGGATTTCTCTATAATAAGCTAGATTATTATATATATATGCTTATAGAATTATTAGAGGCTATCTAGAGGGTTAGTAAGGCACCCTCTATACTTAGAGATTCTATTATAAGCGGTTATAATCTAGTTTCTAAGGGCTCTTTCTAATTAACCTACGTTAGGAATAGCTTACTATAATATTAATAGCCTCTTAATAAGCTTATTAAAGTATTCTATCTTTAATTTATTAGGGTTTTTATTAATAGTTTTCTAGAGCAAAGCGTTATACTATTTAAGAAGATACTTCTACCTTATATCTTTAGTCTTAAACCTCTCCTTTATTCTCCTTATAAGGGTAGTAAGGTCCTAAGGGTTACTAGGTTTAGAGAGGTAGTCTAAGTAGTACTAATAAGCTTTTCCTTTTAATATTACTTTAAATATATACCTAGCTTATTCTAGTTTAATATCTAGAAGCTTATATTTTTACCTAAAGATTTAGAGCTTTAGTTTAAGTATATTATAGTTATTAGCGCTATATTACTACTTAGATATATATATCTTAATAAGGTCTAAGATCTACTTTACTATTAGTTATAGAGGCTTAAAGGGAGGATTATTAGTAGGTTTATATATTATTCTTTAGTAAATAGGAAGGGCTTATTATTAGGGAGTAGAGGTTCTTTACTAGGTAAATATAGGTTCTAAGGGATAATAAGGAAGGGCTTATAGGGCTTAAGGTATTTAAGGAAGGGGCTAAGGGTTCTATTCTTAGGGGAAGGTTACTAATATTACTCTTTATAGAGGTTATAAAGGTTAGTAGGAGGAATAAGTAGTCCTTATACTTTATTAGTCCTAGAGGTTATTATCCTTATAGAGGTTATTAAGGAAGTCACTATTCTTAATTATATTCTTTTAGAAGTTATTATGCTTCTTCTAGGTATCCTTTACTTCTTCTTATAACTAGAAGTAGAATTCCTATTAGTTAAGGACTTCTTAGAGGTTTATTACTATATTTATGTTCTAGTTAATTATTATATAGATTCTAGAGTTAATAAGGTAGTCCTATAAGTGCCTTAGGACTATAACTAGGGTCTTAAGAAAGTTACTATAGGTTTATAGGTTAAAATCTTAAGTAAATTCTATAAAGAGCAATCTTCTATATGCTTTTTATATTATATAGTCCTTAACCTAAGAGAGGATATAGGCCGCTTATATCTTAGGTATATTATTATCCTTAATATTAAATTTATCTACCCTAGTAAGTGTTTCTTCTATAATATACTAATATAGTTACTATAGGATATAGAGGAAGGGGATAGTAAATTCTAGGGCTTCTAAGGGATTTGCTTAAGAGCTATTATAACTTATTAGGTTTTGTAGTTATTCCTTCTTATTAACTATTATAACTTATAGTATTAGAGGAGATAGAATAAGGGAAGTAATAATAAAGGGATTAGGGAAAAAGAGATATAAAGGATCGTAAGCTCTAGTAATTAGCTTCGCGCGTAATAGAACGCACTAAGTTAAAGAATAATAGGATAGCTTAGCTACTAGAGTTAAACTCTTCTTCTTAGTTTAGGCTTTAGCTTCTTCTAGCTACTCTTATTACCTTAATAGGCTAGCTAGAGTTAGCTTCTTCCTTAGTATAATTAGGGATCTTAAATAATAAAGCTACTCTTATTGCCTTAATAGGCTAGCTAAATCACGCTACTTCTATAAAGGTCTCTTCTAGATAGAACCTAGCTAATCTATAGTGTCTTTAAAAGATAATAGGTATTTATAAATAAAAGTGGTTATAAAGTTAACCACTAATTAGTATTAGAATCACCAGGTGTGATAATAGCTAGTTATTAATTAGGCGCGCTCGTGATAGTATTAATTAAATAATCTATTATAAGCTATGTGTTCTATTAAAGGAAGCTAGGAAAGAGAGGGCTCCCGTGAGAGGAAAAAGGCAGCTACAGCTATGTAGGTCACGTGATGTGGGTGGGTCACGTGACCCGGGCCCTGCCCTATCGCAGGCCCGCCCGTGGGCAGGAAGGGAGGCACGCGCACACGCACGCACACACGCGCAGCAGCCGACCTTCTTCCGGTCGGGCCGACCTTCTTCCGGTCGGGCCGACCTTCAGCCGAAGGGAATTGCGGCTGCCAAGCGCGATTGATATCATGCTTGTTCCAACACTTACCTTAAACTTATTAAGGGCTTATATCTATACTATACTTTCTAGTAGCTCCTATATTAGCTAAATATATCCTACCTATTTTACTAGTATATTATATCTCCTCCCCTAACCTAGGGTATTCTATACTACTAGAATCTATTCTACCTAGTACTCCTTAATAAGTTTATTATTATTCTCTATTAAAACCTATTCTAGCCCTAGGTAAGAGTCCTAAAGCCTCTAGCTAGGAAGAGGGTCCTCTATAGCTTATTTAATAAGGTCTATATAAAAAACTAGATAAATATTCCTAAGGATATCTAACTATACTATTAGTAGTATTAGCACTTCTAAGACTATATATTTTACTATAACCTAATTAAGTTTCTATAAGGGATAGTTTATTTTAATATTCTTTAGTAAAAGCTATACTTTATCCCCTACCTAGAACTATTCTACTAGCTATTAGGAAGCTAATATAATATCCTACTATCTTTATTAAGTATAGGCTATTATAGCCTATACTAGTTAAGTACTCTCTTATAGGTACTTAAAGAACTATATAGCTTATCCCTTAGGTATTATTATAAATACTAACTAGTCTAGTTATATCTAAATAGGTTCTAAATTATAGCTATAAAGTAACTTATTTAGACTAACTCCTATTATAGAAAAGGGCCTATTATTAATTATAAGCTAATAAGTAGCTAAGTACTCTAGCTAATTAAACTATAAAAAGGAAACTATAATATATAATATTACCTAAACTTCTTAGTTTACCTACTCTATACTACTATTAGTCTATAGGTAGTAAGATATAAAGAGTAACTAGTCTATCCCTATAAGGGAGTATAATATTATCTAAAATTTTCCTAACTAGTCTAACCCTTAATTTATAATAATAAACTAGGGAAAACCCTAAAACCTTTACTAGACTATTTTAAACTACTCTATATACTCCTTAGCCTTAATAGAGGTTATAGCTTCTAACTATATAAACTTTAAGAGTCTATCTATAATAACTATAAGATACTATAGCCTCTCTAGGGATACTACTAGTAAGTTTATTATAAAGTTAATAAAGATCTAAGATTAGAACTAATTAGGAATAGGTAAAGACTTTAGTAAACCCTAGTGCTATTACTAACTCTTATAACTACTAAAATAATAATAGTTATAAATAAACTAAGTAATATCCTATAATATTCTATCCTAATAGAATTATTATTATAATAATTAAAATATAGTATTATAACCTAGGTACCCTACTACTAGCAAATTATAGTATTATTATATAAGGGTTATTATAAGTGGCTCCTAAGCTAGAATCTATATATAGCCCCTAAACTAAAGTACTCTATATATACTTATAGAATAATCTATAACCTATTCCCTTATTAGTACCTCTAGGGGAAACCTTTAACCCCCTTCCTAGATAGTCCTTAATTAGATACTATATATTAGGTCTAATATAATAGCCTAATCCTATAGGGACTAAAGGTACTTAGTAGTAAAAAGGACCTTCCCTACTAGTAGTAGTAATACTTATATATAGTATAGCACTAGGTTAGTATTATCTCTCTACTCCTTAGGTAATAGTAAGAGTTATATAATTATAATAGGTTATAGAATATACCCTATTCTTAGAGGTAATCTAGTCTAGTTCTACTCTCTCTAGAAAAGGGTATCTAGGTATTAGGCTTATATACTAGGTCTATATTATAGGTAAAAGTTAAATAGTATAAGTATATTTACCTACTAAGCCTATCTTTTTAATATTAACTAAGGAGTAGTAAAGTACTTTAGGTTCTTATAATCTATATAGATAGTAAATAAATAAGGTATACCTTAAAGTTTTACTAACTATACCTTAAGGTAAGAGATAATAGTAAGTAACTCCTTATTATAGATTATATAATTCTTCTATAAGGATATAAGGCTAGTAGAAAAGTAAGTAACTAGGTATAGAATATTATTAGGACCTTATTATAAGAGGCACCTACTAATAGCTTTACCTAAATAATTAGCTTCTACTACTATTAGCTAGTCTAGGTCCTATTATACTAATACTAGATATATAATAAAGGTATCTTTTAACCTCTTAAAGGCCCTCTCTTCCTTAGGTCCCTATTAGAAAGGGATATTTCTCTTAGTAAGTTATATTAGTAAAGCTACTATCTCTAAGAAGTTACTAATAAAATTATAGTAAAAATTTATAAATCCTAGGAAGCTATAAACCCTATATAGTTTTATAGGTATTACCTATTCCCTTATAGCTATAATCTTTATAGAATCTAGGTAGATTAAGTAGCTTACTATAATAATATATCCTAGGTACTAAACCTCTTTTATAGCGAATATAGACTTATTAAGGTTAAGGTATAGACCTATAGCCCTTAAGTAACTAAGGACTAACTAGACCTTCTTTATATAATCCTTCCTTAACCCCCCTAAATAAACTAGGATATTATTAAGGTAGGCTATAATAAAGTCTCCTAGTGTATTCCCTAAGGATTTATTAATATAATACTAGAAGGTTATAGGTATACTAGCTAAGCTAAAGGGGTAGACTAGCTATTTAAATAAACTAAACCTTATATAGAACACTATAAGATACTCTTAGCCCTTAGCTATCTATAGTTTATAAAACACTATATAGATATTTACCTTTATAAACTAATATACTTAGGATAGGGAATATAATATCTTTTTAATTAGTAAGAGAGGGTAATAGTCTTATACTATTATCTTATTAAGAGTGTAGTAGTTTATATAGAAATACTAGCTACTATTTACCTTTTTAATAAGAAGGATAGGGGCTATAGCTACTAAGAAGCTAGTATAGATCTATCCCTTATCTATTAGATCTATAATCTAGTGCTAAACCTCTAAAAGCTAATCCTATAGTATATTATATAAGGGTCCCTATAGGAATACTAGTTTAGACCTATCTAGGTTCTTATATATATATATATAGTAGTTAAGAGACCCTCTATAAGGGGGTAAGCTATTAGCCTTAGACTTATTAAAGAGGTCTATAAAGTCTACTAACTCCTTAGGCAGCGCTAATATATTAGGAGTAGCTAGCTCTATCTTAGGCGCTATAATCTATAGTACTATTATTATCTCCTTTAAGCTTATAGTAATAAACCTTATAGTAGTGTCCTTATTCTAGTATACCCTATAAGCCTTAGCAGTATATAGGGATCTAATAATTCCCTATATTAGGACCTCTATTACCTAAGTAGAGGACTTAGAAACGTAAAGGCCCTCTATAGCTCTAATAACTAGTTATTATTATGCTATATAAATTACCACTCCACGCTACTCTAACTAAGGCATTCTAAATATTATATCCTAGGTTAGGCTAGGGATAATATATAGGTATATAAATAACTCCTAGCTATCTATATTAATTCTAGTGCGCACTATATAGGTTATAGAAAAGGTATCTTCCTTAACCTACTTTCCTTTCTATTCTATTTCTACTATAGTATAAACACGCTGTGATGGTCTAGGCTTTGCCTAGATCCTAGTAATATAGGTGTTAATTGCACAAGTCACAGAGACTTGTATAATGCGTATTCTTTTGTTCCCTCTATGGCGCAATTGGATCGGGCACATCACCCGCACGGTCGCGCAGGCACCCGCGATTAGCCCTTTGGGCTAGACCGTGACAATTATACAAGTCACCTAAGGTCATAGGTTCGAGCTGGCTGCGTGCAAAGTGGTCAAGTCATGACAGGGCTCTTCCTAGGCTTACAGGGAATAGATTGGTCCCTGGGGGATGCGCGGTATTACTAGCTAGCGGTTGTGATGTTAACAGACGTCAGATTAGAAGGTAGAGGTCACATAGGGAAGGAGCCTATGTGATAGTCTAGGCTTTGCCTAGATCCTAGTAATATAGGTGTTAATTACATAAGTCACAGAGACTTGTACAATGCGTATTCTTTTGTTCCCTCTATGGCGCAATTGGATCGGGCACATCACCCGCACGGTCGCGCAGGCACCCGCGATTAGCCCTTTGGGCTAGACCGTGACACACGCCTCTATTTTAGTAACTATATAAGCTCTAGGCTAAGCTATCTTACTACTAATTTACTTATAGTACTATAGTAATTATAACTATAATTAATTTAGATATTAATAAAATAATATATATTAAAAAGTATAGAAATAAGGAATAGTGGTTAGTTTATGTATTTTACTATATCCTATTCTATTTCTATATAGCGGTTAAAATTATCCTATAATGTAGAAGTTAACTAGCCTATTAGCCCCTATATAAGACTCTACTTAGGGGCTACTTATTTTCTATAGGAGGGATATTTACCTCCTTATCTATACTTTCCTTATCTACCCTAGATATATTAACACTAACCTACTAGCGCTAAGGTAGGAGAAGGGTATATTCTTAAATAAAGTAGTCCTTAGACCTATATTAGAGGTAGTATCTTTCTTAGTAGTATCTAGCTAATACTACCTTTAATACCTATTTTACCTATTCTATATTTAGGGTAGCCTTTACTTCCTTACCCTTCTTCTTAGCCTATTTCCCTAGCTAGGTCCCTGCTATATAAACTCCTATTATTAGAGTATTACCCTTATAGTTAGTTAGGTTTAAGGGTTTAGGGTATAGGACCCTATATTAGGTCTAATACTTATCCTCTAAGGTAAGGGCCTTAATATTAATCACTATCTTATAATATTATATAACCACTATATACTAATTATAATAGCTTATACCCTACCCTACACTAATTTCTTAAAGGCACTTATTAAGTATATGTTAAAGCTTTACTAGCTTTATATTATCTACCTAAAGATCCCCCCTAGCTAATAAGAGCTTATCTATAAAGCAAATAAAGAATATAAAGAATACCTCCCTAGGTCCTTATTCTATTTAGTTAAGCTCTATAAGGGCTATCTCCTATCTATATAGGTTAGTAAATATAGTCTTAAGATACTCTAGGAACTTAAAGGGATTAAAGTTAATATTTTTACCTAACTTAAAGAAGTTAGCTACTTAGGACTATACCTTAGAGGAGAGGTTCTAGTAAATAAATATCTACCTATCCTTATTAGTGCTAATAAAGTCCTTATTTACTAGTAGCTTATACTCTATTAGAAGCCTCTATATAGTAAATATAGCCTTATTACTATTATATAGGTTACCTATAGGGATTAGTTTTTACTTTAATTTAGCTACTATAGCTACCTATAGGGTAGTAAATATAGTAGGGGTTAGGGCTTAGCGCTAGACCCTAGGGTTTAGTTAAGTTAGTTAGGCTAAGGGTCCTATATAATCTATTAAGGGTCCTATATAATTTATATTAACTTACTCCTAGAGTTATACTATTTCTACTATTTACTTATTTAGTATATAGTAAAGCATTTTAAATTATACTTACTAAGCTACTAGGGGCGCTATAGTATTAGATCCTAGGGTAATAGTCCCCTAGTTAGGATAATCCTAAGGTTAAAGTGTGTTTTATATACCTATTAGTATATCTATTAGTATATTAAAATCTATTTTATTATCTTTTAGTAGCTATTATAAGACTAAAGGAAGTTTCTTAATTATTATAGACTAGCCCCTAGGTAACTATAATAGGGCATTAGTATAGTATTAAGAAACTTAAGGAAAGAGAAGAGGAAGGTAGGAAACCTATCCTTACTAGGGCTCTTATAACCCCCTAACTACCTTACACTTATCCTCTTCCCTATACCTTTATATATATAGTATATATATATTTGTTAAAATTATGCTATTTATAGCACTATTTTATAGGCCCACTAGTTGCCTAGTTGCGTTGTTGCAACGTTGGTTACGAGGCGTTGCCTGCAGCGTTGTTGGCTGTGGCCAGCTTTGGCTGTGACCTGCGCTCCTGCACACAACCAACCCACAGGCTTGTATGACTAAGCCGACTAGGCTACCCTATAGGGAAGCTAAAATCGACTGTAACTAGGGAACTAGTAGTCATATAAAAGGCTGACTTATACTGTTCGAATCCTTGATTTTTTCTGGATTTAATGATGTATTTTATTTATAGGGTTGCTTATTAGATTGCTTAGTTGGTGCACGTGGGTGGCTAGATTGTATGGTCGTGAGTCGATTTTTTACTTTTCACATACAAATGAATTTTGCGGAAAATAAAAAATAGCTCCTAAGGCCCAGCTAGCGACCCCCTTCCGTCAATACGGTCGGTAGGTCTATAAGGGGACTCAGAAAATCCTCTCATTGCTCGTTAGATCGTTCGTCTAGCTGAAATCTACTATATTCAACTATTAAAGCTCTATATCTTGAAGAATCGTCGTATTATAGTGAATCTAGAAGCCGCCGCGTTAGAATCTACTAGGGAGGTCTTCCTATCCCTCTAGTACAGATTCCCTTCCATTTTCAATAGGTTATGAGCCCGGAAGGCCTATAAGATTACTACATTACTGCGTTATTCTACTGCGATTAGTGCTTAATTTTGGGTACTAGTTACTCTCTACTAGACCTGTGGGCTCTTAAGATTACGAAGGAAACCGCTAGCTTTCGAAGCTTTTCATCCGCTAGCATCACGCATCGCAACGCCAGACCCTTGGTGTTGAAATTCATTTACAGCCGCACCCGTAACTATCTAGTTACAACCACAACCTCTTTTAGTGATTCTATTCACTGCCGCGACCGTTATATTTGATATTATCTACTCTGTAGATACGCTGCATTTCTTTTAAATCATCGAACATCTAGTATATCTATACTAGGCTTTTTGACCTATTACAATACGTTGCACGCACTATACGTTGTGTTATGGCTGCTGTAATATCTATATCCTACGATTCCTATCCGCCTTTTTTGGTGTTGAGAAAATTTTCGCAGAGAATCTTCTCCGGTCCGTTTCTGCCCGCGCATACCGCAGACCCACTTTTAGACCTTGAGGGGCACCCTTTCAAACAGCCCCGCCACACAATTTGCGTGCGCAGCCCGGTTGCACCATAACCTAGCTTCTAGCGCGCCATATTTGCAACAGGAAGAAATTTGGAGATCTTACACAGGATATCTTTTGAGATCCTAGGGAATTTTGAGAGATGGCACTACCGAATTAAAAGGGTAAGGGTCCTGCTGCAGGCCCTTCTTCTAGCCCTCCTAGGGACCCTGATAGGATGGAAATAGAAGGTCCGGCTGTTCAAGCCAGTGCTTTTTAACAACAGATGCAAAGCCAAATTGAACAACAAGGCAAGACCTTAACTGATTTTATCAAGCATACTGAGTCAAATCGTCTAAAAAACGAGGCTAGCATTAAAGATCTATTAGATAAATTGACGCAAACTATGACTATTATGCAAGGTCTTCAGGATTCTACTAAGCTAAGGGAAGAAAATACCAAAGCTCCGGTAGAAGACCTGCCTGCCGCTAATTCTACGAGTTTACCTTCTAGTAACTTATAAGCTGCCTTTAACACAGGGGCTATTAAGGAACTAAATAAGAAGGTTCACTCTATTCCTGAGGGAGCTAAGCTAAAAGGCCCTGAAAACTATGATCAGTGGAAGCAAGCCCTGAGCATCCAATTTAGAGCCCTAGGATTACCTGAATTTATAGATAATCCTAGCTTAGCAGACCATCTAGCTGACTGTGATCAAGCTATTCTTTTGATGATATTGAGAGATAGCTGTCAACCAGGACCGCAGGCAGCTATATGTTGGCAAAAATCCCCTAAAGAAGCCTATAAAGTCCTTATTAGGCAATATTCGTAGAGTGCTGAAATCTAGCGAGGTACGCTATACGCTAGCTACCACTCCCTAAATTTTTTAAATTATAAGGGATCTTTAGAGGCTTTTAATGCTGATTTTAATAACTTACTAGCTAGACTACAGCTTTGTAGTGTAGAGATCGCTCCTATAGATCAAGTAAACCATTATATTAACGCATTAAAGCAGACCTTTCCTAGTTGGGCTGAGAGACAAAGATTTACTATCAGAGCTACTAGGGCACAAGGGCTGCCTGTAAATACCCTAAATTTACAGTTCCTTATGGCGGATTTATTAGAAGAACAGAGGGATAAAACCTCTCCTATGGCTAAAGCTCTTAGCTATAAGGCTTCTAATAATAAGGGAAATTCTAAGGACGAGGAAAAGAAATCTTCTAATCCTAATACTAAGAAGGACTCTACTAATGCCACTAAAGAGCAGGATAAGAAGGATTTAAACCCTTCTAAAGCCTCTAGGAAGAAAAAGCAGAAGAAGAAGAGTGGCAACGGGGATAAAGATAAAGGAAAAGAAGCTGCTTTTGCGTTAGGCTATAGCCTAGCCACGGGATACGTTAAAGAACTAGATTCTAGCGAGTCTAGCAGCGAGGATAGTAGTGATTCCGAATCTGATTTAGATACCTCTAGTACCACTACTACTAGTGACACTACTAGTAAGCCTACTTTTAGCTACTCTAATAATGTGGTTAAAAACTCCCTTCTATACGATACAGGTTCTTCTTGTTATATTTGTAATAATAGGGCTTTCTTTAGGGACTTTAAGCCTCTTAAGAAAGGTTAAACCGGCCCTATAATTACAGCAGGAGGACCTATTTATCCTAAAGGAAGAGGCACCGCTGTTTTTAACGTTCTGGTCAAGAAAAATCCACCAGAATATAGGCCTTTAGCTCTATTAGATGCCCTATATTTTCCCGGTATAGATACCAACCTAGTTAGCGGTTTATCCCACTATCTTAAGGGAGGTTATCTAGCTAAAGATCAGCTTTTCCTAGCTGATAAAAGCCCCTGTGAAGTTACTAGAACCTACTAAACACGGCTTCTTTTTGTAGATTAAGGGGCAAGCTACTCCTAAGATCTGCAAGCATTTAACCCACCTCTCCTTTATAGGCTCTTAATTTTGCAACCAACAACAAAATCAATAACAAAGAGCCTATAAGACCGAATTAGGGTTCTCCTACCCTATAGAGGTTCAAATTCCACAGCCAGCATTTAATCCCGAGGAATATCAACAAATCGAAGAATTAGACTCCGAAGACGAAGATTCAGCCCTATGTCCCACCGAAGCTCCTCCTAGTCAGGTATCTTCTATAGGGGGTTTAGAAGGTCTATACCCTAATAACTTAGGTGACGATAGTGGCCGTCTATTGCCCCCAGAGGCCTGTGATTCTCAAGAGGCCTGGCAACAGAGGGAGCTAGGGGATAATAGCTCTGAAAAGCTAGATTCTAGTTACAAGAAGTTACTAGATTTAGCCCTTCTTTGGCACATTCGATTAGGCCATATTAGCCTCCCTTTACTTAAGAAATCTTCGAAATTAGCTAAAGGGATCCCTGATTTTTCCGCCATTAAAGAAAAGGATTTCAACTGCATAGCCTGTATGCAATCGAAGGCTGTTAGAAGACCTACTAAAAGACCTATTCAGGACCCCCCTAGGGTTTTAGATATTCTAGAGGGAGATACGGTTAAAATCGAACCTATACTACATAATAAGAAGGCCCTAGTCCTTATCCTTATTGATTGAAAATCCCGGTATAAGTGGTGCTTTTCATTAGCTAATAAAGAAGGTCAGACCCTTTATACTGCTATTAAGGGCTTCTTTAAGGCCCTGAAAAACCGATATAACGCGTATCCTAGGCACCTTCACTTCGACGGAGGTACTGAAATCAACAACGAACTTCAGTCTTGGTTATCTTCTAAGGGAATTTGCTTTAGCACCTCTTGCCCCTATATTTATGAACAGAATAGGCTAGTTAAGAGGGCTATTAGGGTTATCCTAGACCGGCTTAGAGCTACACTTCAGTGGTCTAAGCTGCCTTTATATCTATGGTCTTACATCCTTCCAGCCATAGTGGACTTAGTTAACATCACCGCTAATACAACTAAGCCCCTAACCCCTAAGTAGCTATTTCTAGCTAACTTAGAGCCTAAGACTATCTATAAGCCTGACTTTTTAAAAATTAGGGCTATAGGGTCTTATTGCGAGGTTCTAATACCTCCGGAGCAGAGATTAAAGCTTTAGAAGCTAGCCCCTAGGACTATCCCTGGCCGGCTGCTTGCTACTCTAGGTTCCAGCGTCTATCTTGTTTATATACCCTCTAAAAGGTTAGTCATTAAGACTAGCTTTATTAAGATTATAGAGGATATAGGCTCTGTAGGGTCCCCTAAGCCTTTAGGGAGCTATCCTTCAGAGGGAGAAGCCGATATCTCACGAGATCTAGAGGTTTAGGATAGCTATCTAAAGCCTCTAGCGCCCCCAGCGCCCACAGCGCCTACAGCGCCCGCCGCGCCTACAACGCCCGGGACAACCGCTGTAACGCCTCCAGCGCTACCCCTAGAGAGCCTAAGCTCTAGCGCCCCTAATAAGGGTGCTATTGAAAAACCGTTTTTAGATTCGGATTCTTTAATCAACCCTGATTCTATAGATATCGATGATTTTAACCTATCTTCTTTCATTAAGGAGATATGCTTTAAGGCATAATAAAAGGCTAAATCGTCAGCTAACAATAATAACGATTTGGATACACCCAAGACCTGGAAACAAGCATTAAAAAGCAAGGATAGCCAAAAATGGGTTAATGCTACCTTTAGCGAATTTAAGCAGCTACTAGCTGCCGGAACTTTTAAATTTATAGGGATAGACTAAATTCCTAAGGGCCGAAAAGTTCTTAAAAATAGGCTTGTTTATAAGCTTAAAAAGGATAAAGAAAATAATCCTATTAAACACAAGGCCCGACTCGTTGCAAAAGGCTTTATACAGATAGAAGGTCAAGATTATATCGAAACCTATGCTGCAACTAGCATCCCCCCTAGTTGGCGGATATTACTAGCCCTAGCGGCTTGTAATGACTGGGAAGTTGAACAGGTTGATTTTATAGGGGCATTCTTAAACAGCTTATTAAAAGAAGCTATTTATATGCAGATCCCTGATGGATTCGTTGAATTTGCCGAAGCTGCTTCGCCTAAAATAGCTAAATTACTTAAGAAATACGGCTATAATCCCTCTTAAAAGTAGGTTATTTTCCTTTAAAAAGCTTTATATAGATTAAAACAGAGCTCTAGAGAGTGGCAGCAGGCCCTAAAGGAACTTCTTCGAAAATTAGGCTTCCACCCCCTTATATCTGACCCGGCTGTCTTCTTCAACCCAACTACATCTACATATATAGCGACCTATGTGGATGACTGTCTTCTAATAGAACCGGATCTAGCTTATATTAACAAGCTAAAGAAGCTATTACACAAAGCTTACCCTATAGAAGATCGTGGGCCAGCTGAATTTTTCCTAGGCGTTTAAATCACTAGAAATCGAAAGAAAGGGACCCTAACTATCCACCAGTCCCAGTACATTTCTGAAGCCCTAGAGAGATTCAACATGAAAGATGCTAGGCCTGCTAAAATTCCCCTACAACCCGGAATTATTAAACAGGCAGCCCACCTTACTAAACCTCTTTCCCCCTCCGATCATAAGCTATATCAGAGTATTATAGGGACTATTATGTACCTAATGCTCCTTACAAGGCCTGATATTGCCTTTCTGGTTCAGTGGCTTTTAATAGCGTTAGCTAAGCCTTATATAGAGCATTTAAATGCTTCTAAACATCTACTTAGATACCTTCTAGGCTCTATAAGTTATTCTATAACTTATAGAAGGTCTAAAAACACTATTAAGGCTTCTGCAACCCTTATTAGCTTCTGTGATAGCGACTTCGCGGGAGATAAGTCCTCTAAATCAACCTATGCTTATCTCTATAAGCTAGCTAAAGGACCTATTAGCTAGAAATCAAAGAAAGCAACTATAATAGCTTTATCGACATTAGAGGCCGAATTAGATGCTCTATGTGAAGCTATTAGGGAGCTAGAGTGGCTTTATGGCCTTTTTAAGGAAATTAAGCTGCCTATAGCACCTCCTGTTCCGATTTTTAGCGATAACTAAGGCACTATAACAACCGCTAATAACCCTGCTCTTTACAGCAGAACTAAGCATACCCTGCTAAAATTTAACTATACTAGAGAAAAGGTATAGAAGGGTATAGCTAAGGTTATCTACATTAACACTAAAGAGATGCCTGCAGATGGCTTGACTAAGCCCCTGCCTAACGATAAATTTCAACAATTTATTCAACTATTAGGCCTTATGAATATAAAGGCCTAGCTTTAAAAACAACTAAAAAGTTGAAAAATCGAAAATTAACAAAAACACTGGAATTCCGTTGAAAAGTTATTGATTTTAGTTAAAAAGTTATTAGATTTATTATTAAATTTATTGTTGACTTAGATATCTATTAAAGAGCTAAGTTTAGGTATCGAATTAGTTAACTCATACTTTTCTAGAGGGAGTGTTAAAATTATGCTATTTATAGCACTATTTTATAGGCCCACTAGTTGCCTAGTTGCGTTGTTGCAACGTTGGTTACGAGGCGTTGCCTGCAGCGTTGTTGGCTGTGGCCAGCTTTGGCTGTGACCTGCGCTCCTGCACACAACCAACCCACAGGCTTATATGACTAAGCTGACTAGGCTACCCTATAGGGAAGCTAAAATCGACTGTAACTAGGGAACTAGTAGTCGTATAAAAGGCTGACTTATACTGTTCGAATCCTTGATTTTTTCTGGATTTAATAATGTATTTTATTTATAGGGTTGCTTATTAGATTGCTTAGTTAGTGCACGTGGGTGGCTAGATTGTATGGTCATGAGTTGATTTTTTACTTTTCACATATAAATGAATTTTGCGGAAAATAAAAAATAGCTCCTAAGGCCCGGCTAGCGACCCCCTTCCGTCGATACGGTCAGTAGGTCTATGAGGGGACTTAGAAAATCCTCTCATTGCTCGTTAGATCGTTCGTCTAGCTGAAATCTACTATATTTAACTATTAAAGCTCTATATCTTAAAGAATCGTCGTATTATAGTGAATCTAGAAGCCGCCGCGTTAGAATCTACTAGGGAGGTCTTCCTATCCCTCTAGTACAGATTCCCTTCCATTTTCAATAATATTCTAGACTTAGGGCCCTTAGGATTTGCCCCTATATATATATAATATATATGCACTTTAGCAGATGCTTAGGACTATCTATCCCTACATATACGCGACACGTGTGCACTCTAGAGAATGCTTGGGCAAAGCCTAAGCCCTTACAGTTAGTAAGCTATTATCTAGTAGATTATACCTAAAGATAATAGTAGTAAGCTATAATATATTATTAATAGGAAACCTATTCCTAATAAGTGCTATTATTTTCTAGTATAACTAAGCTACTTACTTACTACTTTCTTATTACTAACTCTAGCTAGGAAATTCCTCTAAGTATACTTATTATATAAAAAATAATAAATTATATATTAGTATAAGTACTTTTCTACTAAAAACTACTTCTAGATAGCTAATACACTACTAGTATCCTACCTAAATTATAAAATTATATTATAAGTTATTTAAGATAATAAGAAATATCCTAGAAGGTATTTAATATTATAAGTATCTAGTAAGAATATTAACTCTAATAACTTAGTTATAGCTAACTTATTACTAGGGTCTTATATAGGCTAAATATAAGTTATATAATGCCCTTCTAGCTATAAAAAATACTAATTAATATAGATATATTTACTAGGCTTAATTAACCGCTAAGGCTATATATAAGGCTAATACTAATAAGCGTACTATAATATTATAGCTATTTAACGCTATAAACCTTAAGGTATAGATTAATATTATAAATAGCTTATACTTTATTACCTAGTATACTCTAATAGTAATATCTTATTATTTTAGGTATAGCTTTTAATTTACTAACTTACTACTAGTTTACTAAGTTTACTTCTAATATCTCTACCTATATTAGCCTCTCTAAGCTCCCTAAAGAGCTTTATATATTTATTTATAGGGATAAGGAGGAGTCTTCTAATAATAAAGCTTCTATAGCTACTATAGATAAAAATATAGCTACTAATATAATAATAGAATAGTAGATACTAGATAGCTATAAGGTAGTTTTTTACTTTAAGAAGAATATAACTTATATTATAGGATATTTATATACTAAATTACTAAAGTAATTATATCTCTATAAACTAGCTACTTAATTACTACTTATAATTATTTATAATATCTTTTATAATAAAATCCCTTTTTAATACCTATAAATTTTCTAAACTATTATAGCCTTTCTACTTTACTAGGTATTTATATTATTTTCTATTATAGTAATATAAAATAATTCTCTTAACTTTAAACTCCTCTTTATTATCTTTAATATTATCTTATAATAAGGATATATCTATATAGCTAGTAGGGTCTCCTTTAAAGGGTTTAAGGCTTATAATATTAAATATATTATAAAGTCTTAAGCTAGCTAGTAATTATAATTAATAGGCTAAGCTATAATTACTAACTACCTTTTTAATCTTATAGGGCCCTAGGTACTTTATAGTAAGCTTTTAGCTTAGGTATCTTAGGTTAATATTTTTTATTAATAGTAATATATAATCTCTAACCTTAAACTCTATTAGTATTCTCTTATAATTATAGTACTTTTTTTACTATATTTATATATTACTTAGTAGCTACTTAATCTCTAAGTATCTCTATCTTAGTTCTAAGACTCTATTTTCTACCTAGTTATTTACTAAATTAGGTATTAGGATAGCCTAGTATAGTTCCCTTAGGTTATACCTATATAGTGCCTCTACTAGTATTAGGCTATAACTACTATACTTACTTATATTATAGGTAAACTATACTATTAGTAGATATTCTACCTAGTTATCCTATTTAGTATATATATAGGCTCTTAGATAGTACTTAAGAACCTAGTTTAATTACTCTATTTATCTATCTATTTAGGGGTAGAATATAGTACTTAGTTACTACTTTATTATAATTAGGTAGTAGAATATCCTCTAGAATCCACTAGTAAATATTAACCCTTAGTTTATAATAATACCTTCTAGGGCACTATAGTCCTTAAAAATATTTTCTAGGAATACTATAGCTAGCCTATTACTAGATAGGTATATAGACACTAGTATATAAATACTATACTTTAAAAATTAGTCTATAATAACTAGTATTATATTATATATCTAATGCTTCTAATCCTTTACTAGTAGTAAGCCTATAATAAAGTCTATTAATAATTCTTAGAAAGGGTAATTAGGCACTAGTAGTATAGCTAACTTACTATAAGGTTTATATAACCTTAGCTTTAAAACTTAATAATTAATATAAGTCTATATATATAACTTAATATCCTTCTTTATTAATAGCTAGTAATATTAGCCTATAATTTAATAGAGGGTTCTACTAACCCCCTAATAACCTACTATAGGATTATTATAGGTTAATAGTAAGACTTCTTTTTATATACCTTATAGAATAAAAACTTAATTATTATATATTAGTAACTTAGAGGGCACCCTAGTCTATATCTATAACCCTTTAGCCTCTAGCTTAGAGAGACTAATTAACTATAGTCCTAACACACTAGAGTTACTACTTATTAGTAATAACTTCTACTATACTATAAAGGTATCCCCTTATTATACTTCTAATAATAAGACTAGAATTAAGGCTTCTAATTCCTATACCTTACTCCTAATAGTAGAGTTTAATATTATAGAGATTCTCTAAACCACTAAGATTCTTACTATAACACTACTATAAGCCTATAGCTCTTTAGTAGTGCCTATAAACTATCTAATTAGCCTAGTAGAGATTAACTTTATAGAGATTCTCCTACCTACTATTAGACTTCTTACTATATTATTAATAAGTAGTAATCTTAGATATAGGGTATTAATAGAGTTACTACTACTCTTATACTACTTATTAATTATAAACCTAATATATTATAGCTTTACTAGACTAGTAGTAGTACTATACTTATTATAGCGCCCCTATAGCCTAATAGTAGTAAACTTAGTAAGGAAGATTAGTAACTAAGATATAAATGCCTTAGCTTTCCTTTCCTTACTAATATAATCTAATCTTTATAATAGAGTATTAGTAGGATTTAGCTTGCCTACCTAGTATTTAATAATAAAGTTAAATAGGTATAGCTTATCTAATATAGTAACCTGCTAGCTTATTAGCTTAGGCTTTAAAATAAGGTATTTATAGTTTAAGTAATCTATTATTACTTATTGAAAATAGAAGGGAATCTGTACTAGAGGGATAGGAAGACCTCCCTAGTAGATTCAACGCGGCGGCTTCTAGATTCACTATAATACGACGATTCTTCAAGATATAGGGCGTTGATAGTTGAATATAGTAGATTTCTAGCTAGACGAACAATCTGACGAGCAATGAGAGGATTTTCTGAGTCCCCTTATAGACCTACTGACCGTATTAACGGAAGGGGGTCGCTAGCCGGGCCTTAGGAGCTATTTTTTATTTTCCGCAAAATTCATTTATATATAAAAAGTAAAAAATTAACTCACGACTATACAATCTAGCCACCCACGTGCACTAACTAAGCAATCTAATAAGCAACCCTATAAATAAAATACATTATTAAATCTAGAAAAAATCAAGGATTTAAATAGTATAAGTTAGCCTTTTATACAACTACTAGTTCCCTAGTTACAGTTGATTTTAGCTTCCCTATAGGGTAGCCTAGTCGGCTTAGTCATATAAGCCTGTGGGTTAGTTGTGAACGCAGGTCACAGCTAAAGCTGGCCGCAGCTAACAACGCTGCAGGCAACGCCTCGTAACCAACGTTGCAACAACGCAACTAGGCAACTAGTGGGCCTATAAAATAGTGCTATAAATAGCATAATTTTAACACTCCCTCTAGAAAAGTATGAGGTAACTAATTTAATACCTAAACTTAGCTCTTTAATAGATATCTAAGTTAACCATAAATTTAATAATAAATCTAATAACTTTTTAACTAAAATTAATAACTTTTTAACGGAATTCCAGTGTTTTTATTGATTTTAAGATTTTTTGACTTTTTAGTTGGTTTTCTTTAAAACTAGGCCTTTGTGTTTATAAGACCTAATAGTTGAATAAATTGTTGAAATTTATTGTTAGGCAGGGGCTTAGTTAAGCTATCTGCAGGCATCTCTTTAGTGTTAATATAGATAACCTTAGCTATACCCTTCTATACCTTTTCTCTAGTATAGTTAAATTTTAGCAGGGTATGCTTTGTTCTGCTGTGAAGAGCAGGGTTATTAGCGGTTATAATAGCGCCTTAGTTATCACTAAAAATCGGAACAGGAGGTGCTATAGGTAGCTTAATTTCCTTAAAAAGGCTATAGAGCCACTCTAGCTCCCTAATAGCTTCACATAGAGTATCTAATTTAGCCTCTAATGTTAATAAAGCTATTGTAGTTACTTTCTTTAATTTCTAGCTAATAGGTCCTTTAGCTAGCTTATAGAGATAAGCATAGGTTAATTTAGAGGACTTATTACCCGCGAAGTCGCTATCATAGAAGCTAATAAGGGTTATAGAAGCCTTAATAGTGTTTTTAGACCTCCTATAAGTTATAGAATAACTCATAGAGCCTAGAAGGTATCTAAGCAGATGTTTAGCAGTATTTAAGTGCTCTATATAAGGCTTAGATAGCGCTGTTAAAAGCCACTGAACCGGAAAGGCAATATTAGGTCTTATAAGGAGCATTAAATATATAATAGTCCCTATAATACTCTAATATAGCTTATAATCGGAGGAGGAAAGAGGTTTAGTTAGGTAGTTAGCTGCCTGCTTTATAATTCCGGGTTAAAGTGGAATTTTAACAGGCCTAGCATCTTTCATGTTGAATCTCTCTAGGGCCTTAGAAATGTACTAGGACTGGTGGATAGTTAGGGTCCCTTTCTTTTGATTTCTAGTGATTTAAACGCCTAGGAAAAATTCGGCTGGCCCACGATCTTCTATAGGGTAAGCTTTGTGTAATAGCTTCTTTAGCTTATTAATATAAGCTAGATCTGGTCCTATAAGAAGACAGTCATCTACATAAGTCGCTATATATGTAGATGTAGTTAGATTAAAGAAGATAGCAGGGTGTGATGGTCTAGGCTTAGCCTAGATCCTAGTAATATAGGTGTCAATTGCACAAGTCACAGAGACTTGTACAATGCGTATTCTTTTGTTCCCTCTATAGCGTAATTGGATCGGGCATATCACCCGCACGGTCGCGCAGGCACCCGCGATTAGCCCTTTAGGCTAGACCGTGATAATTATATAAGTTACCTAAGGTCTTAGGTTTAAACCGGCTACGTGCAGAGGCTATGACAGGGTTCTTCCTAGGCTTACAGGGAATAGATTAGTCCCTGGGGGATGCGCGGTATTACTAGCTAGCGGTTGTGATATCAATAGACGTTAGATTAGAAGGTAGAGGTTATATAGGGAAGGAGCCTATGTGATAGTCTAGGCTTAGCCTAGATCCTAGTAATATAGGTGTTAATTGCATAAGTCACAGAGACTTGTACAATGTGTATTCTTTTGTTCCCTCTATGGCGCAATTGGATCGGGCACATCACCCGCACGGTCGCGCAGGCACCCGCGATTAGCCCTTTGGGCTAGACCGTGACACAGGGTTAGATATAAGAGGATAGAAGCCTAATTTTCAAAGAAGCTCTTTTAAAGCTTGCTGCCACTCTCTAGAGCTCTGTTTTAATCTATATAAAGCTTTTTATAGGAAAATAACCTGCTTTTAAGAGGGATTATAGCTGTATTTTTTAAGTAATTTAGCTATTTCAGGCGTAGCAGCTTCGGCAAATTCAACGAATCTATTAGGGATCTACATATAAATAGCTTCCTTTAGTAGACTATTTAGAAAGGCCCCTATAAAGTCAACCTATTTAACTTCCCAGTTATTATAAGCCACTAGGGCTAGTAATATCCGCTAACTAGGGGGAATGCTAGTAGCAGCGTAGGTCTCAATATAATCCTAACCTTCTATCTACATAAAGCCTTTTGCAACGAGTCAGGCCTTGTGTTTAATAGGATTATTTTCTTTATCCTTTTTAAGCTTATAGATAAGCCTATTTTTAAGAACTTTTCGGCCCTTAGGAATTTAGTCTATCCCTATAAATTTAAAAGTTCTAGCAGCTAGTAGCTGCTTAAATTCGCTAAAAGTTGCATTAACCTATTTTTTGCTATCCTTGCTTTTTAATGCCTGCTTCTAGGTCTTAGGCGTATCCGAATCGTTATTATTAGCTAATGATTTAGCCTTTTATTACGCCTTAAAGCATATCTCCTTAACGAAAGAAGATAGGTTAAAATTATCAATATCCATAGAATCAGGGTTAATTAAAGAATCCGAATCTAAAAACGGTTTTTTAATAGTACCCTTATTAGGGGCGCTAGAGCTTAGGCTCTCTAGGGGTAGCGCAGGGGGTACAGCGGTTATCCTAGGCGTTGTTATAGGCATAGCGGGCGCTATAGGCGCTGTGGGCGTTAGAGGCTTTGGATAGTTATCCTAAACCTCTAGATCTCGTGAGATATTAGCTTCTCCCTCTAAAGGATAGCTCCCTAAAGGCTTAGGGGACCCTATAGAGCCTATATCCTCTATAATCTTAACAAAGCTAGTCTTAATAACTAACCTTTTAGAGGGTATATAAATAAGATAAACGCTGGAACCTAGAGTAGCAAGCAGCTAGCTAGGGATAGTCCTAGGGGCTAGCTTCTAAAGCTTTAATCTCTGCTCTAGAGGTATTAGAACCTCGCAATAAGACCCTATAGCCCTAATCTTTAAGAAATCAGGCTTATAAGAGGTCTTAGGCTCTAAGTTAGCTAGAAATAGCTGCTTAGGGGTTAGGGGCTTAGTTATATTAGCGGTAATATTAACTAAGTCCACTATAGCTAGAAGGATATAAGACTATAGATATAAAGGTAGCTTAGACCACTAAAGTGTAGCCCTAAGCCGGTCTAGGATAACCCTAATAGCCCTCTTAACTAGCCTATTCTGTTCGTAAATATAGGGGCAAGAGGTGCTAAAGTAAATTCCTTTAGAAGATAACTAGTGCTAAAGTTTATTATTAATCTCAGTACCTCTGTTAAAGTGAAGGTGCCTAGGATACGTGTTATATTGGTTTTTTAGGGCCTTAAAGAAGCCCTTAATAGTAGTATAAAGGGTCTAACCTTCTTTATTAGCTAATAAAAAGCACTATTTATACCGGGATTTTTAATTAATAAGTATAAGAACTAGGGCCTTCTTATTATGTGGTATAGGTTTAATTTTAACCATATCTCCCTCTAGAATATCTAAAACCCTAGGGGGGTCCTAAATAGGTCTTTTAGTAGGTCTTCTAATAGCCTTTAATTGCATATAGGCTATGCAGTTAAAATCCTTATCTTTAATGGCGGAAAAATCAGGGATCCCTTTAGCTAATTTTAAAGATTTCTTAAGTAAAGGGAGGCCAATATAGCCTAATCGAATGTGCTAAAGAAGGGCTAAATCTAGTAATTTCTTATAACTAGAATCTAGCTTTTTAGAGCTATTATCCCCTAGCTCCCTCTGTTGCCAGGCCTCTTAAGAATCACAGGCCTCTGGGGGCAATAGACGGCCACTATTATCACCTAAGTCATTAGGGTATGGACCTTCTAAACCCCCTATAGAAGATGCCTAACTAGGAGGAGCTTCGGTGGGATATAGGGCTGAATCTTCTTCTTCTTTATTAGAATTTAGTTCTTCGATTTGTTGATATTCCTCGGGATTAAATGCTAGCTATGGAATTTGAACCTCTATAGGGTAGGAAAACCCTAATTCGGTCTTATAGGCTCTTTATTGTTAATTTTGTTATTAGTTGCAAAATTAAGAGCCTATAAAGGAGAGGTAGGTTAAATGCTTATAGATCTTAGGAGTAGCTTGCCCCTTAATCTACAAAAAGAAGCCGTGTTTAGCAGGTTCTAGTAACCCACAGGGGCTTTTATTGGCTAGGAAAAGCTAATCTTTAGCTAGATAACCTCCCTTAAGATAGTGGGATAAACCGCTAACTAGGTTAGTATCTATACTAGGGAAATATAGGGCATCTAGCAGAGCTAAAGGCCTATATTCTGGTGGATTTTTCTTAACCAGAATATTGAAAACAGCGGTGCCTCTTCCTTTAGGATAAATAGGTCCTCCTGCTGTAATTATAGGGCTGGTTTGACCTTTCTTAAGAGGCTTAAAGTCCCTAAAGAAAGCCCTATTATTACAAATATAACAAGAAGAACCTGTATTATATAGAAGGGAGTTTTTAACCATATCGTTAGAGTAGCTAAAAGTAGGCTTACTAGTAGTGTCACTAGTAGTGGTACTAGAGGTATCTAAATCAGATTCAGAATCACTACTATCCTCGCTGCTAGATTCGCTAGAATCTAGTTCTTTAACGTATCCCATGGCTAGGCTATAGCCTAACGCAAAAGTAGCTTCTTTTCCTTTATTATCCCTATTACTACTCTTCTTCTTCTGCTTTTTCTTCCTAGAGGCTTTAGAAGGGTTTAAATCCCTCTTATCCTGCTCTTTAGTGGCGTTAGTAGAGTCCTTCTTAGTATTAGGATTAGATAATAACTTCTTTTCCTTATCCTTAGAATTTCCCTTATTATTAGAAGCCTTATAGCTAAGAGCTTTAGCTATAGGGGAGGTTTTATCCCTCTGCTCTTCTAATAAATCCGCTATAAGGAACTGTAAATTTAAGGTATTTATAGGCAGTCCTTATGCCCTAGCAGCTCTAATAGTAAATCTTTGTCTCTTAGCCTAACTAGGAAAGGTCTGCTTTAATGCGTTAATATAATAGTTTACTTAATCTATAGGAGCAATCTCTACACTATAAAGCTATAGTCTAGCTAGTAAGTTATTAAAATTAGCATTAAAAGCCTCTAAAGATCCCTTATAATTTGAAAAATTTAGGGAGTGGTAGCTAGCGTATAGCGTACCTCGCTGGATTTCAGCACTCTACAAATACTACCTAATAAGGACTTTATAGGCTTCTTTAGGGGATTTTTACTAATATATAGCTGCCTATGGTCTAGGTTAACAACTATCTCTTAATATTATTAAAAGAATAGCTTGATTACAGTTAGCTAGATAGCCTGCTAAGCTAGGATTATCTATAAATTCAGGCAATCCTAGGGCTCTAAATTATATGCTTAGGGCTTGCTTCCACTGATTATAGTTTTTAGGGCCTTTTAGCTTAGCTCCCTTAGGAATAGAGTGAACCTTCTTATTTAGTTCCTTAATAGCCCCTATGTTAAAGGTAGCTTATAAGTTACTAGAAGGTAAACTCGTAGAATTAGCGGCAGGCAGGTCTTCTACTAGAGCTTTGGTATTTTCTTCCCTTAGCTTAGTAGAATCCTGAAGACCTTATATAATAGTTATAGTTTACGTTAATTTATCTAATAGATCTTTAATACTAGCCTTGTTTTTTAGATAATTTAACTTAGTATACTTGATAAAATTAGTTAAGGTCTTGCCTTATTGTTTAATTTGGCTTTATATCTATTGAAAATGGAAGGGAATCTGTACTAGAGGGATAGGAAGACCTCCCTAGTAGATTCTAACGCGGCGGCTTCTAGATTCACTATAATACAACGATTCTTCAAGATATAGAGCTTTAATAGTTAAATATAGTAGATTTCAGCTAGACGAACGATCTGACGAGCAATAAGAGGATTTTCTAAGTCCCCTTATAGACCTACCGACCATATCAACGGAAGGGGGTCGCTAGCCAGGCCTTAGGAGCTATTTTTTATTTTCCGTAAAATTTATTTATATATAAAAAGTAAAAAATCGACTCACGACCATATAATCTAGCCACCCACGTGCACTAACTAAGCAATCTAATAAGCAACCCTATAAATAAAATACATTATTAAATCCAGAAAAAATTAAGGATTCGAACAGTATAAGTTAGCCTTTTATATAACTACTAGTTCCCTAGTTACAGTTAATTTTAGCTTCCCTATAGGGTAGCCTAGTCGGCTTAGTCATACAAGCCTGTGGGTTGGTTGTGTGCAGGAGCGCAGGTCACAGCTAAAGCTGGCCACAGCTAACAACGCTGTAGGCAACGCCTCGTAACCAACGTTGTAATAACGCAACTAGGCAACTAGTGGGCCTATAAAATAGTGCTATAAATAGCATAATTTTAACACTCCCTCTAGAAAAGTATAAGTTAACTAATTCGATACCTAAACTTAGCTCTTTAATAGATATCTAAGTCAACAATAAATTTAATAATAAATCTAATAACTTTTAACTAAAATCAATAACTTTTCAACGGAATTCTAGTGTTTTTGTTGATTTTCGATTTTTCGACTTTTTTAGTTGTTTTTAAAGCTAGGCCTTTGTATTCATAAGGCCTAATAGTTAAATAAATTGTTGAAATTTATTGTTAGGCAGGGGCTTAGTTAAGCCATCTATAGGCATCTCTTTAGTGTTAATGTAGATAACCTTAGCTATACCCTTCTGTACCTTTTCTCTAGTATAGTTGAATTTTAGCAGGGTATGCTTAGTTCTGCTGTGAAGAGCAGGGTTATTAGCGGTTATTATAGCGCCTTAGTTATCGCTAAAAATCGGAACAGGAGGTGCTATAGGTAGCTTAATTTCCTTAAAAAGGCCATAGAGCCACTCTAGCTCCCTAATAGCTTCACATAGAGCATCTAATTCAGCCTCTAATATTAATAAAGCTATTGTAGTTGCTTTCTTTAATTTCTAGCTAATAGGTCCTTCAGCTAGCTTATAGAGATAAGCATAGGTTGATTTAGAGGACTTATCTCCCGCGAAGTCGCTATCATAGAAGCTAATAAGGGTTGCAGAAGCCTTAATAGTTGTTAAAATTATGCTATTTATAGCACTATTTTATAGGCCCACTAGTTGCCTAGTTGCGTTGTTGCAACGTTGGTTACAAGGCGTTGCCTGCAGCGTTGTTGGCTGCGGCCAGCTTTGGCTGTGACCTGCGTTCACAACCAACCCACAGGCTTGTATGACTAAGCCGACTAGGCTACCCTATAGGGAAGCTAAAATCGACTGTAACTAGGGAACTAGTAGTCGTATAAAAGGCTGACTTATACTATTCGAATCCTTGATTTTTCTGGATTTAATGATGTATTTTATTTATAGGGTTGCTTATTAGATTGCTTAGTTAGTGCACGTGGGTGGCTAGATTGTATGGTCGTGAGTCGATTTTTTACTTTTCACATACAAATGAATTTTGCGGAAAATAAAAAATAGCTCCTAAGGCCCGGCTAGCGACCCCCTTCCGTCGATACGGTCGGTAGGTCTATGAGGGGAACTCAGAAAATCCTCTCATTGCTCGTCAGATCGTTCATCTAGCTGAAATCTACTATATTCAACTATCAAAGCTCTATATCTTGAAGAATCGTCGTATTATAGTGAATCTAGAAGCCGCCGCGTTGGAATCTACTAGGGAGGTCTTCCTATCCCTCTAGTACAGATTCCCTTCCATTTTCAATAGGTTATGAGCCCGGAAGGCCTATAAGATTACTACATTACTGCGTTATTCTACTGCGATTAGTGCTTGATTTTGGGTACTAGTTACTCTCTACTAGACCTGTGGGCTCTTAAGATTACGAAGGAAACCGCTAGCTTTCGAAGCTTTTCATCCGCTAGCATCACGCATCGCAACGCCAGACCCTTGGTGTTGAAATTCATTTACAGCCGCACCCGTAACTATCTAGTTACAACCACAACCTCTTTTTTAGTGATTCTATTCACTGCCGCGACCGTTATATTTGATATTATCTACAACAGTAGATACGCTGCATCCTTTAAATCATCGAACATCTAGTATCTTAATACTAGGCTTTTTGACCTATTGCAATACGTTGCACGCACTATACATCACGTTGCGTTGCGTTGTGGCCGTTGCAATACCTATTATTCCTATCCGTCATTTTTGGTGTTGAGAAAATTTTCGCAGAGAATCTTCTCCGGTCCGTTTCTGCCCGCGCATACCGCAGACCCACTTTTAGACCTCGAGGGGCACCCTTTCAAACAGCCCCGCCGCACAATTTGCGTGCGCAGCCCGGTTGCACCACAACCTAGCTTCTAGCGCGCGATATTTGCAACAGGAAGAAATTTGGAGATCTTACACAGGATATCTTTTAAGATCCTAGGGAATTTTAAGAGATGGCACCACTGAATTATAAGGGTAAGGGACCTGCTGTAGGCCCTTCTTCTAGCCCTCCTAGGGACCCTGATAGGATGGAAATAGAAGGTCTGGCTGTTTAAGCCAGTGCTTTACAACTGCAACAACAGATGCAGAGCTAAATTGAACAACAAGGCAAGACCTTAACTGATTTTATTAAGTATACTGAGTTAAATTGTCTAAAAAACGAGGCTAGCATTAAAGATCTATTAGATAAATTAACGCAAACCATGACTGCTATGCAAGGTCTTTAGGATTCTACTAAGCTAAGGGAAGAAAATACTAAGGCTCTAGTAGAAGACCTGCCTGCTACTAATTCTGCGAGTTTACCTTCTAGTAACTTACAAGCTGCCTTTAATACAGGGGCTATTAAGGAACTAAATAAGAAGGTTCACTCTATTCCTGAGGGAGCTAAGCTAAAAGGCCCTGAAAACTATGATCAGTGGAAGCAAGCCCTGAGCATTTAATTTAGAGCCCTAGGATTACCTGAATTTATAGATAATCCTAGCTTAGCAGGCCATCTAGCTGACTGTGATCAAGCTATTCTTTTGATGATATTGAGAGATAGCTGTCAACCAGGACCGCAGGCAGCTATATGTTGGCAAAAATCCCCCGAAGAAGCCTATAAAGTCCTTATTAGGCAGTATTCGCAGAGTGCTGAAATCTAGCGAGGTACGCTATACGCTAGCTACCACTCCCTAAATTTTTTAAATTATAAGGGATCTTTAGAGGCTTTTAATGCTGATTTTAATAACTTACTAGCTAGACTACAGCTTTGTAGTGTAGAGATCGCTCCTATCGATTAAGTAAACCATTATATTAACGCATTAAAGCAGACCTTTCCTAGCTGGGCTGAGAGACAAAGATTTACTATCAGAGCTGCTAGGGCATAAGGGCTGCCTGTAAATACCTTGAATTTACAGTTCCTTATGGCGGATTTATTAGAAGAGCAGAGGGATAAAACCTCCCCTGTAGCTAAAGCTCTTAGCTATAAGGCTTCTAATAATAAGGGAAATTCTAAGGACGAGGAAAAGAAATCTTCTAATCCTAATACTAAGAAGGACTCTACTAATGCCACTAAAGAGCAGGATAAGAAGGATTTAAACCCTTCTAAAGCCTCTAGGAAGAAAAAGCAGAAGAAGAAGAGTGGCAACGGGGATAAAGATAAAGGAAAAGAAGCTGCTTTTGCGTTAGGCTATAGCCTAGCCACGGGATACGTTGAAGAACTAGATTCTAGCGAGTCTAGCAGCGAGGATAGTAGTGATTCTGAATCTGATTTGGATACCTCTAGTACCACTACTACTAGTGACACTACTAAGCCTACTTTTAGCTACTCTAATGATGTGGTTAAAAACTCCCTTCTATATGATATAGGTTCTTCTTGTCACATTTGTAATAATAGGGCTTTCTTTAGGGACTTTAAGCCTCTTAAGAAAGGTCAAACCGGCCCTATAATTACAGCAGGAGGACCTATTTATCCTAAAGGAAGAGGCACCGCTGTTTTTAACGTTCTGGTCAAGAAAAACCCACCAGAATATAGGCCTTTAGCTCTGCTAGATGCCCTATATTTCCCTGGTATAGATACCAACCTAGTTAGCGGGTTATCCCACTATCTTAAGGGAGGTTATCTAGCTAAAGATCAGCTTTTCCTAGCCGATAAAAGCCCCTGTGGGTTACTAGAACCTGCTAAACACGGCTTCTTTTTGTAGATTAAGGGGCAAGCTACTCCTAAGATCTGCAAGCATTCAACCCACCTCTCCTTTATGGGCTCTCAATTTTGCAACCAACAACAAAGCCAACAAAGAGCCTATAAGACCGAATTAGGGTTTTCTTACCCTATAGAGGTTCAAATTCCGCAGCCAGCATTTAATCCCGAGGAATATCAACGAATCAAAGAATTAGACTCCGAAGACGAAGATTCAGCCCTATGTCCCACCGAAGCTCCTCCTAGTCAGGCATCTTCTATAGGGGGTTTAGAAGGTCCATACCCTAATGACTTGGGTAACGATAGTGGCCGTCTATTGCCCCCAGAGGCCTGTGATTCTCAAGAGGCCTGGCAACAGAGGGAGCTAGGGGATAATAGCCCTAATAGATCTTCTAAGCTAGATCCTAGTTACAAGAAGTTACTAGATTTAGCTCTTCTTTGGCACATCCGATTAGGCTACATTGGCCTCCCTTTACTAAAGAAATCTTCGAAATTAGCTAAAGGGATCCCTGATTTTTCCGCTATTAAAGAAAAGGATTTTAACTGCATAGCCTGTATGCAATCAAAGGCTGTTAGAAGACCAACTAAAAGACCTATTCAGGACCCCCCTAGGGTTTTAGATATTCTAGAGGGAGATACGGTTAAAATCGAGCCTATACCGCACAATAAGAAGGCCCTAGTCCTTATACTTATTGATCGAAAATCCCGGTATAAATGGTGCTTTTCATTAGCTAATAAAGAAGGTTAGACCCTTTATACTGCTATTAAGGGCTTCTTTAAGGCCCTGAAAAACCGATATAACGCGTATCCTAGGCACCTTTACTTCGACGGAGGTACTGAAATCAACAATGAACTTTAGTCTTGGTTATCTTCTAAAGGAATTTGCTTTAGCACCTCTTGCCCCTATATTCACGAACAGAATGGGCTAGTTGAGAGGGCTATTAGGGTTATCCTAGACCGGCTTAGGGCTACACTTCAGTGGTCTAAGCTGCCTTTATATCTATGGTCTTATATCCTTCTAGCTATAGTGGACTTAGTTAACATCACTGCTAATACAACTAAGCCCCTAACCCCTAAGCAGCTATTTCTAGCTGACTTAGAGCCTAAGACTATCTATAAGCCTGACTTCTTGAAAATTAGGGCTATAGGGTCTTATTGCGAGGTTCTAATACCTCCGGAGCAGAGATCAAAGCTTCAGAAGCTAGCCCCTAGGACTATCCCTGGCCGGCTGCTTGCTACTCTAGGTTCCAGCGTCTATCTTGTTTATATACCCTCTAAAAGGTCAGTCGTTAAGACTAGCTTTGTTAAGATTATAGAGGATATAAGCTCTGTAGGGTCCCCTAAGCCTTTAGGGAGCTATCCTTTAGAGGGAGAAGCCGATATCTCACGAGATAATCTAGAGGTTTAGGATAGCTATCCAAAGCCTCTAGCGCCCACAGCACCCACAGCGCCCGCAGCGCCCGCCGCGCCTATAATAACACCGCCCGGGACGACCGCTGCAACGCCTGTAACGCCTCTAGCGCTACCCCTAGAGAGCCTAAGCTCTAGCGCCCCTAATAAGGGTGCTATTGAAAAACCGTCTTTAGATTCGGATTCTTTAATTAACCCTGATTCTATGGATATCGATGATTTTAACCTATCTTCTTTCGTTAAGGAGATATGCTTCAAGGCGCAACAAAAGGCTAAATCGTTAGCTAACAACAATAACGATTCGGATACGCCTAAGACCTGGAAGCAGGCATTAAAAAGCAAGGATAGCAAAAAATGGGTTAATGCAACTTTTAGCGAATTTAAGCAGCTACTAGCTGCCGGAACTTTTAAATTTATAGGGATAGACTAAATTCCTAAGGGCTGAAAAGTTCTTAAAAATAGGCTTGTCTATAAGCTTAAAAAGGATAAAGAAAATAATCCTATAAAATACAAGGCCTGACTCGTTGCAAAAGGCTTTATGCAGATAGAAGGTCAAGATTATATCGAAACCTATGCTGCAACTAGCATCCCCCCTAGTTGGCGGATATTACTAGCCCTAGCGGCTTGTAATGACTGGGAAGTTGAACAGGTTGACTTTATAGGGGCCTTCCTAAATAGCTTGCTAAAAGAAGCTATCTACATGCAGATCCCTGATGGATTCGTTGAATTTGCCGAAGCTGCTACGCCTGAGATAGCTAAATTACTTAAAAAATACGGCTATAATCCCTCTCAAAAGCAGGTTATTTTCCTACAGAAAGCTTTATATGGATTAAAACAGAGCTCTAGAGAGTGGCAGCAGGCCCTAAAGGAACTTCTTTGAAAATTAGGCTTCCACCCCCTTATATCTGACCCTGCTGTCTTCTTCAACCTAACTACATCTACATATATAGCGACTTATGTAGATGACTGTCTTCTAATAGGACTGGATCTAGCTTATATCAACAGGCTAAAGAAGCTATTACACAAAGCTTATCCTATAGAAGATCGTGGGCCAGCCGAATTTTTCCTAGGCGTTTAAATCACTAGAAATCGAAAGAAAGGGACCCTAACTATCCACCAGTCCCAATACATTTCTGAGGCCCTAGAGAGATTCAACATGAAAGATGCTAGACCTGCTAAAATTCCCCTATAACCCGGAATTATAAAGCAGGTGGCCACCCACCTAACTAAACCTCTTTCCTCCTCCGATCATAAGCTTTATCAGAGTATTATAGGGACTATTATGTACTTAATGCTCCTTACAAGGCCTGATATTGCTTTTCCGGTTTAGTGGCTTTTAACAGCGCTATCTAAGCCTTATATAGAGCACTTAAATGCTGCTAAATATCTGCTTAGATACCTTCTAGGCTCTATGAGTTATTCTATAACTTATAGAAGGTCTAAAAACGCTATTAAGGCTTCTGTAACCCTTATTGGCTTCTGTGATAGCGACTTCGCGGGAGATAAGTCCTCTAAATCAACCTATGCTTATCTCTATAAGCTAGCTGAAGGACCTATTAGCTGGAAATCAAAGAAAGTAACTACGATAGCTTTATTGACATTAGAGGCCGAATCAGATGCTCTATGTGAAGCTATTAGGGAGCTAGAGTGGCTCTATGGCCTTTTTAAGGAAATTAAGCTACCTATAGCACCTCCAGTCCCGATTTTTAGTGATAACTAAGGCGCTATTACAACCGCTAATAACCCTGCTCTTCACAGCAGAACAAAGTATACCCTGTTAAAATTCAACTATACCAGAGAAAAGGTACAGAAGGGTATAGCTAAGGTTATCTACATTAACACTAAAGAGATGCCTGCAGATGGCTTAACTAAGCCCCTGCCTAACGATAAATTTCAACAATTTATTCAACTATTAGGCCTTACGAATACAAAGGCCTAGCTTTAAAATAACTAAAAAGTCGAAAAACCTTAAAATCAACAAAAACACTGGAATTCCGCTGAAAAGTTATTGGTATTGATTTTCGTTGAAAAGTTATTGGATTTATTATTGAATTTATGGTTAACTTAGATATCTATTAAAGAGCTAAGTTTAGGTATTGAATTAGTTACCTTATACTTTTCTAGAGGGAGTGTTAAAATTATGCTATTTATAGCACTATTTTATAGGCCCACTAGTTGCCTAGTTACGTTGTTACAACGTTGGTTACAAGGCGTTGCCTGCAGCGTTGTTGGCTGCGGCCAGCTTTGGCTGTGACCTGCGTTCACAACCAACCCACAGGCTTATATGACTAAGCCGACTAGGCTACCCTATAGGGAAGCTAAAATCGACTGTAACTAGGGAACTAGTAGTCGTATAAAAGGCTGACTTATACTATTCGAATCCTTGATTTTTTCTGGATTTAATGATGTATTTTATTTATAGGGTTGCTTATTAGATTGCTTAGTTAGTGCACGTGGGTGGCTAGATTGTATGGTCGTGAGTCGATTTTTTACTTTTCACATACAAATGAATTTTGCGGAAAATAAAAAATAGCTCCTAAGGCCCGGCTAGCGACCCCCTTCCGTCAATACGGTCGGTAGGTCTATGAGGGGAACTCAGAAAATCCTCTCATTGCTCGTCAGATCGTTCATCTAGCTGAAATCTACTATATTCAACTATCAAAGCTCTATATCTTGAAGAATCGTCGTATTATAGTGAATCTAGAAGCCGCCGCGTTGGAATCTACTAGGGAGGTCTTCCTATCCCTCTAGTACAGATTCCCTTCCATTTTCAATAATAGTGTTTTTAGACCTTCTATAAGTTATAGAATAACCTATAGAGCCTAGAAGGTATCTAAGCAAATATTTAGTAGCATTTAAGTGCTCTATATAAGGCTTAGCTAACGCTGTTAAAAGCCACTGAACCGGAAAAGCAATATCGGGCCTTGTAAGGAGCATTAAGTACATAATAGTCCCTATAATACTCTGATAAAGCTTGTGATTAGAGGAGGAAAGAGGTTTAGTTAGGTGGTTAGCTGCCTGCTTTATAATTCCGGGTTAAAGAGGAATTTTAACAGGCCTAGTATCTTTCATGTTGAATCTCTCTAGGGCTTCAGAAATGTACTAGGACTGGTGGATAGTTAGGGTCCCTTTCTTTCGATTTCTAGTGATTTGAACGCCTAGGAAAAATTCGGCTGGCCCACGATCTTCTATAGGGTAAGCTTTATGTAATAGCTTCTTTAGCTTGTTAATATAAGCTAGATCCGGTCCTATTAGAAGATAGTCATCCACATAAGTCGCTATATATGTAGATGTAGTTAGGTTAAAGAAGACAGCCAGGTTAGATATAAGGGGGTGGAAGCCTAATTTTTAAAGAAGTTCCTTTAGGGCCTGCTACCACTCTCTAGAGCTCTGTTTTAATCTATATAAAGCTTTTTAAAGGAAAATAACCTGCTTTTGAGAGGGATTATAGCTGTATTTCTTAAGTAATTTAGCTATTTCAGGCGAAGCAGCTTCGGCAAATTCAACGAATCCATTAGGGATCTGCATATAAATAGCTTCTTTTAATAAGCTATTTAAGAATGCCCCTATAAAATCAACCTATTTAACTTCCCAGTCATTACAAGCCACTAGGGCTAGTAATATCCGCCAACTAGGGGGGATGCTAGTTGTAGCATAGGTTTCGATATAATCTTAACCTTCTATCTGCATAAAACCTTTTGCAATAAGTCAGGCCTTGTGTTTTATAGGATTATTTTCTTTATCCTTTTTAAGCTTATAAATAAGCCTATTCTTTAGAACTTTTCGGCCCTTAGGAATCTGGTCTATCCCTATAAATTTAAAAGTTCTAGCAGCTAATAGCTGCTTAAATTCGCTAAAGGTTGCATTAACCCATTTTTGGCTATCCTTGCTTTTTAAAGCTTGTTTCCAGGTCTTAGGGGTATCCGGATCGTTGTTGTTAGATGATGATTTAGCCTTTTGTTATGCCTTGAAGCATATCTCCTTAACGAAGGAAGATAAATTAAAATTATTAATGTCCATAGAATTAGGGTTGATTAAAGAATCCGAATCTAAAAACGGTTTTTCGATAGCACCCTTATTAGGGGCGCTAGAGCTTGGGCTCTCTAGGGGTAGCGCTGGAGGCGTTATAGGCGTTACAGGCGTTGCAGCGGTCGTCCTGGGCGATGTTGTTATAGGCGCGGCGGGCGCTGCGGGCGCTGTGGGCGCTAGAGGCTTTGGATAGCTATCCTGAACCTCTAGATTATCTCGTGAGATATCGGCTTCTCCCTCTAAAGGATAGCTCCCTAAAGGCTTAGGGGACCCTATAGAGCCTATATCCTCTATAATCTTAATAAAGCTAGTCTTAATGACTGACCTTTTAGAGGGTATATAAACAAGATAAACGCTAGAACCTAGAGTAGCAAGCAGCCAGCTAGGGATAGTCCTAGGGGCTAGCTTCTGAAGCTTTAATCTCTGCTCCGGAGGTATTAGAACCTCGTAATAAGACCCTATAGCCCTAATTTTCGAGAAATCAGGCTTATAGATAGTCTTAGGCTCTAAGTTAGCTAGAAATAGCTGCTTAGGGGTTAGGGGCTTAGTTGTATTAGCAGTAATGTTAACTAAGTCCACTATGGCTGGAAGGATGTAAGACCATAGATATAAAGGCAGCTTAGACCACTGAAGTGTAGCCCTAAGCCGGTCTAGGATAACCCTAATAGCCCTCTTAACTAGCCCATTCTGTTCGTGAATATAGGGGCAAGAGGTGCTAAAGCAAATTCCTTTAGAAGATAACCAAGACTGAAGTTCATTGTTGATTTTAGTACCTCCGTCGAAGTAAAGGTGCCTAGGATACGTGTTATATCGGTTTTTCAGGGCCTTAAAGAAACCCTTAATAGCATTATAAAGGGTCTAATCTTCTTTATTAGCTAATGAAAAGCACCACTTATACCGGGATTTTCGATTAATAAGTATAAGGACTAGGGCCTTCTTATTGTGTGGTATAGGTTCGATTTTAACCGTATCTCCCTCTAGGATATCTAAAACCCTAGGGGGGTCCTAAATAGGTCTTTTGGTTGGTCTTCTAATAGCCTTCGATTGCATACAGGCTATGCAGTTAAAATCCTTGTCTTTAATAGCGGAAAAATCAGGGATCCCTTTAGCTAATTTCGAAGATTTCTTAAGTAAAGGGAGGCCAATGTGGCCTAATTAAATGTGCTAAAGAAGGGCTAAATCTAGTAGTTTCTTATAGCTAGAATCTAGCTTTTTAGAGCTATTATCCCCTAGCTCCCTCTGTTGCCAGGCCTCTTGAGAATCACAGGCCTCTGGGGGCAATAGACGGCCACTATCGTCACCTAAGTCATTAGGGTATAGACCTTCTAAACCCCCTATAGAAGATGCCTGACTAGGAGGAGCTTCGGTGGGACATAGGGCTGAATCTTCGTCTTCGGAGTCTAATTCTTCGATTCGTTAATATTCCTTGGGATTAAATGCTGGCTGCGGAATTTGAACCTCTATAGGGTAGGAAAACCCTAATTTGGTCTTATAGGCTCTTTGCTGTTGGTTTTGTTGTTGGTTGTAAAATTGAGAGCCTATAAAGGAGAGGTAGGTTAAATGCTTGCAGATCTTAGGAGTAGCTTACCCCTTAATCTACAAAAAGAAGCTGTGTTTAGCAGGTTCTAGTAACCTATAGGGGCTTTTATTGGCTAGGAAAAGCTGATCTTTAGCTAGATAACCTCCCTTAAGATAGTGGGATAACCCGCTAACTAGGTTGGTATCTATACCGGGGAAATATAGGGCATCTAGCAGAGCTAAAGGCCTATATTCTGGTGGATTTTTCTTGACCAGAACGTTAAAAACAGCGGTGCCTCTTCCTTTAGGATAGATAGGTCCTCCTGCTGTAATTATAGGGCCGGTTTGACCTTTCTTAAGAGGCTTAAAGTCCCTAAAGAAAGCCCTATTATTACAAATATAATAAGAAGAACCTATATCGTATAGAAGGGAGTTTTTAACCACATTATTAGAGTAGCTAAAAGTAGGCTTAGTAGTGTCACTAGTAGTAGTGGTACTAGAGGTATCTAAATCAGATTTAGAATCACTACTATCCTCGCTGCTAGACTCGCTAGAATCTAGTTCTTTAATGTATCCTGTGGCTAGGCTATAGCCTAACGTAAAAGCAGCTTCTTTTCCTTTATCTTTATCCCTATTGCCACTCTTCTTCTTCTACTTTTTCTTCCTAGAGGCTTTAGAAGGGTTTGAATCCTTCTTATCCTGCTCTTTAGTGGTATTAGTAGAGTCCTTCTTAGTATTAGGATTAGAAGATTTCTTTTCCTCGTCCTTAGAATTTCCCTTATTATTAGAAGCCTTATAGCTAAGAGCTTTAGCTATAGGGGAGGTTTTATCCCTCTGCTCTTCTAATAAATCCGCTATAAGGAACTGTAAATTCAAGGTATTTACAGGCAGCCCTTATGCCCTAGTAGCTCTAATAGTAAATCTTTGTCTCTTAGCCTAACTAGGAAAGGTCTGCTTTAATGCGTTAATATAATGGTTTACTTAATCTATAGGAGCGATCTCTACACTATAAAGTTATAGTCTAGCTAGTAGGTTATTAAAATCAGCATTAAAAGCCTCTAAAGATCCCTTATAATTTGAAAAATTTAGGGAGTGGTAGCTAGCGTATAGCGTACCTCGCTAGATTTCAGCACTCTACGAATACTGCCTAATAAGGACTTTATAGGCTTCTTCGGGGGATTTTTGCTAATATATAGCTGCCTGTGGCCCAGGTTAGCAGCTATCTCTTAATATCATCAAAAGAATAGCTTAATCACAGTCAGCTAGATGGCCTGCTAAGCTAGGATTATCTATAAATTTAGGTAATCCTAGGGCTCTAAATTAAATGCTTAGGGCTTGCTTCCACTGATTATAATTTTCAGGGCCTTTTAACTTAGCTCCCTTAGGAATAGAGTGAACCTTCTTATTTAGTTCCTTAATAGCCCCTGTATTAAAGGCAGCTTATAAGTTACTAGAAGGTAAACTCGCAGAATTAGTAGCAGGCAGGTCTTCTACTAGAGCCTTGGTATTTTCTTCCCTTAGCTTAGTAGAAGAATCCTGAAGACCTTGCATAATAGTCATGGTTTGCGTTAATTTATCTAATAGATCTTTGATGCTAGCCTTGTTTTTTAGACGATTTGACTCAGTATGCTTAATAAAATTAGTTAAGGTCTTGCCTTGTTGTTCAATTTGGCTTTGCATCTGTTGTTAAAAAGCACTGGCTTGAACAGCCAGACCTTCTATTTCCATCCTATCAGGGTCCCTAGGAGGGCTAGAAGGGCCTGTAGCAGGTCCCTTACCCTTATAACTCGGTGGTGCTATCTCTAAAAGTTCCTGTGCAAGATCTCTAAATTTCTTCCTGTTGTAAATATCGCGCGCTGGAAGCTAGGTTGTGGTGCAACCGGGTTACGCACGCAAATTGTGCGGCGGGGCTGTTTAAAAGGGTGCCCCTTGAGGTCTAAAAGTGGGTCTGCGGTATACGCGGGCAGAAACGGACCGGAGAAGATTCTCTGCGAAAATTTTCTCAACACTAAAAATAGCGGATAGGAATCGTAGGATATAGATATTGCAGCAGCCACAACACAACGTATAGTGCGTGCAATGTATTGCAATAGGTCAAAAAGCCTAGTATAGATATACTAGATGTTCGATGATTTTAAAAGAAGTGCAGCGTATCTACAAGGTAGATAATATTAAATATGACGGTTGCGGTAGTGAATAGAATCACTAAAAGAGGTTATGGTTGTAACTAGATAGTTACGGTTGCAATATGGTGGTTACAGGTGCGGCTGTAGTTGAATTCAACACCAAGGGTCTGATGTTGCGATGCGTAGAGCTAGTAGATAAAAGCTTTAAATTCTAGCGAATTCCTTCGTAATCTAAGAGCCCATAGGTCTAGTAGAGAGTAACTAGTACCCAAAATCAAGCACTAATCGTAGTAGAATAACGCAGTAATGTAGTAATCTTATAGGCCTTCCGGGCTTATAACCTATTAAAAATAGAAGGGAATCTGTACTAGAGGGATAGGAAGACCTCCCTAGTAGATTCTAACGCGGCGGCTTCTAGATTCACTATAATACGACGATTCTTCAAGATATAGAGCTTTAATAGTTAAATATAGTAGATTTCAGCTAGACGAACGATCTGACGAGTAATGAGAGGATTTTCTAAGTCCCCTTATAGACCTACCAACCATATCAACGGAAGGGGGTCGCTAGCCGGGCCTTAGGAGCTATTTTTTATTTTCCGTAAAATTCATTTGTATATGAAAAGTAAAAAATCAACTCACGACTATACAATCTAGCCACCCACGTGCACTAACTAAGCAATCTAATAAGCAACCCTATAAATAAAATACATCATTAAATCCAGAAAAAATTAAGGATTCGAACAGTATAAGTCAGCCTTTTATATGACTACTAGTTCCCTAGTTACAGTCAATTTTAGCTTCCCTATAGGGTAGCCTAGTCGGCTTAGTCATACAAGCCTGTGGGTTGGTTGTGTGCAGGAGCGCAGGTCACAGCCAAAGCTGGCCACAGCCAACAACGCTGCAGGCAACGCCTCGTAACCAACGTTGCAACAACGCAACTAGGCAACTAGTGGGCCTATAAAATAGTGCTATAAATAGCATAATTTTAACAATATCTGTTATTATAGTTATAAAGCACTAGCTTAAACAGCTAGACCTTCTATTTCTATCCTATTAGGGCTAGAAGGGCCTATAGTAGGACCCTTACCCTTATAATTTAGTGGTGCTATCTCTTAAAATTCCCTAGGATCTTAAAAGATATCCTATATAAGATCTCTAAATTTCTTCCTGTTGTAAATATGGCGCGCTAGAAGCTAGGTTGTGGTGTAACCGGGCTGCGCATGTAAATTATGTGGCGGGGCTGTTTAAAAGGGTGCCCCTTAAGGTCTAAAAGTGGGTCTATAGTATGCGCGGGCAGAAACGGACTAGAGAAGATTCTCTATAAAAATTTTCTTAACACTAAAAATAGCGGATAAGAATTGTAGGTTATAGATATTACAGAACGTGCAACGCAACGCAACGTAATATATAGTGTGTGTAATGTAGTGTAATAGGTTAAAAAGCCTAGTATAGATATACTAGATATTTAATAATATATAAAAGGATATAGCATATCTACTATTATAGATAATATTAAATATAACGGTTACAGTAGTGAATAGGATTACTAAAAAGAGGTTATAGTTATAACTAGATAGTTATGGTTATAATGTGGTGGTTGTAGGTGCGGCTGTAGTTGAATTTAATACTAAGGGTCTGATGTTACGATGCGTAATACTAGTGGATAAAAAGCTTTAAAAGCTAGCGGTTTCCTTTATAATCTAAGAGCCTATAGGTCTAGTAGAGAGTAACTAGTACCTAAAATCAAGCACTAATCACAGTAGAATAACATAGTAATGTAGTAATCTTTAGGCCTTCTAGGCTTATAACCTATTAAAAATAGAAGGGAATCTATACTAGAGGGATAGGAAGACCTCCCTAGTAGATTTAACGCGGCGGCTTCTAGATTCACTATAATACAATAATTCTTTAAGATATAGGGCATTGATAGTTAAATATAGTAGATTTCTAGCTAGACAAATAATCTAACAAGCAATAAGAGGATTTTCTAAGTCCCCTTATAGACCTACTAACTATATTAACGGAAGGGGGTTGCTAGCTGGGCCTTAGGAGCTATTTTTTATTTTCCGTAAAATTCATTTATATATAAAAAGTAAAAAATCAACTCACAACCATATAATCTAGCCACCCACGTGCACTAACTAAGCAATCTAATAAGCAACCCTATAAATAAAATACATCATTAAATCCAGAAAAAATCAAGGATTCGAATAGTATAAGTTAGCCTTTTATACAACTACTAGTTCCCTAGTTACAGTCAATTTTAGCTTCCCTATAGGGTAGCCTAGTCAGCTTAGTCATACAAGCCTGTGGGTTAGTTATGAACGCAGGTCACAGCCAAAGCTGGCCGCAGCCAACAACGCTGCAGGCAACGCCTCGTAACCAACGTTGCAACAACGCAACTAGGCAACTAGTGGGCCTATAAAATAGTGCTATAAATAGCATAATTTTAACATTACTTTTACTAGGTAAGCTAAGTAAGTAAGGTAATGCCTCTAAGTTTAAAAGGCCTTCTAAATCACTAGTAACTCTATATCTAGCGTTATATAGCGTAATTTAGTATCCTTTAACTTCCTTAATATAAATACTATAGGGTGCTAGTGACCTAGCACTAATATTATAAGGATAGCTCTAATTACATGTCCGGAGGCGTTAGTCTTAACTTATAATAGTAGCGCTAGATTAAAATACACTAAAATCAGTGCCTCCTAGAATTACTTTTATAGTTCTCTAAATACCACTAGCTTATAGGGCTCTAGCTTAAACTTCACTAGTTATTTCCCTTATAGGTAGTTAGTTAATAGGATAATAATTTTGCTATAATTCTTAATAAAGCGCCTATAGAAGCTAGTGAATCCTAGGAAAGATTAGATATTAAACACATAGATAGGTATTAGCTATATTATAATTACTTTAACTCTACTAGGGTCTATTAAGATTCCTTCTAGGGAGATTATATAACTAAGGAATTTAACTTCCTTAATAGAGAATTAGCACTTATCTAGGTTAATAAAAAGATTAGCGCTTTAAAGCCTCTTAAGAACCTACTTAATATAATTCTTATACTCTAAGATATTACTACTATATATTAGGATATTATTAAGGTAGATAATATAGATAATATCTATAAGACCTTCTAAAGCTATATTAATATATTCTTAGAAGGTAGTAGGTATATTAATAAGCCTAAATAGTATTATAAGATACTTAAAGTAACTATATCTACACTAAAAGGCTATCTTCTACTTATCTCCCTTATAGATATATAGCTAATAGTATATATCTTTAAGGTCTAACTTTATAAAGATCTTTATACCTCTTAGCTAAACTAAGATTTCTAGAATTAGGGGTAAAGGGGCCTTATCCTTAACTATAATCTTATTTAGGCCCCTATAATCTATATATAGTTATAATTTTCCCCCTTTCTTTAGTATAAATAGGATTAGGGTACCTACTAGACTAATAGATCTTTAGATCTAACCTTATTTCTATATACTTACTAGGTACTTATAGAGTACCTATAGCTCTTTCTTAGCTAGGTTATATATAGGTCCCTAGGGTAGTGTTTTTCCTTTTTCTAATTTAATTATATATATCTACCTACCTAATTTAGGGAGGGTACTAGCCTTATAGCTTAAGAATATATTCTTAAACTCTATATAGACTTCTAGGAGGGCTACCTTATAAATAGTATTAGATAGATTTATTATTATATAGACACTACTTAGTTTTTACTCTTTTAGTATATTCCTAATAAAGGCTATATACTTAATTAGACCTATTAACCAGGGGGGAAGTATTACTATAACTAATAAGCATTTCTCTATATACTATCTATCCTATAACCCTATTACTAATAAGATATATTCCTTTATTATAGGGTATCTCTAAAGTCTTTTCCCTTATAATATTATAATAGGTTTATATTATCTTACCTAGTTAATACCTAGCACTAGCTTTTTACTACTATTAGTAATATAATAGCTAACTTAGTGTATCTTTATATATTCTATATTATCCCTTACTAATATTACCTTTTTTAAAATTCCTTAATATAGTATAATATTACTAGATATACTCTTAAGTATACTATTACTTAGTTATATATTTACCTAGTCTAGGTTTATTAATATATCTAGATAAATTAAAGAATATATAGCACTAGGGTTAAATAGTATTAATACTACTACCTAGTAGTAATCTTACTATAACTTAACTTCTATATAAATTTATAGGTCTAATTACCTATTCTTATTAAGTTATATTATATTAAGAGTATTTTCCTAGGGTTATACTAAGCTAATTAGGGCCTTATTTAGGTTTAACTAGCTCTTAGCTTAGTTACTACTACCTTAGTGCTAGTTAGTAGTATAGCTACCTCTATAGTAAATACTATAGTCTAGCTTAGGGCACTTAGTTAAGAGATAGCCTAGTTTTTTACACTTAAAATAGGTAATAAGTAAGCCCCCTATTTCTATATAGTATCCTTCCTATAACCTACCTTCTAGTAAAGCTAAGTAATTTCTCCTCTTCTATTAGTTACCTCCTTAGTTACCTTTATAGTAAGGCCTTTTTTCCTTTTTTATTACCACTTCTACCTTCTTTCCTTAGCCTATAAGATAATTCTAACTTATAGGGTATTCTTAGCTAAATACCTACTTCTTTATAGTATTATTTAGGCACTATATAAACTAGGTAATTCTTATAGGCTTAGGTATAGGCTTAGGTAATTCTACTTTTACCTTACCCTAAACCTTAATAAATACTTAGAATAACTAGTCCTTACCTTACTAAAGTATTAGTAGTATTTCTATAGCTTCTAGGTAGTAACTATCTTTATCTATTTCTCTAGTTTTTAATTATTAAATAAACTCTATTTAAGTATAGCTCTAGTAGTTTATATAACTATTTATAGTAGTAAAATATATTTACTATTACTTTACCTTATTTACTAGGTAGCTACTAGTATATATAACCTTTATTATATTATTTATAAATATATTCTAATTTATAGTAAAAACTATATTTAAATTTACTAGGAATATCTATAGATTCTTATAGGTATCCCCCTTATATATAGGAGTCTTAAGCTATATTTTTACTATACTATATCTATATAGCCTTAGTATAGTTAGTACTAACTAGGGAATAGGAATAAGGGCTTAAGTAGAAGGGGTTTATAGGGTAAAAGTAAAGCTTTAGTTAGTATTATCTAATTAAGAAAGGGTATTTACTTCCTATAAATTTTTCTATAGCTACTTAAGTTTATATTTTTTTTAGGTAATTTATAGCTATACCTTTACTTATATAAGGCTATAGTTTAATATAGCTTCTTTATTATTAATAGCTAGCTTTAATATATAGGAATTCTCTAGGGTAGTTAGATAAGATAACTTATACTCTAGGAGTAGGTATTAATCTATAAATATATCTTTATATAGTATATTTACTCTAGAGTTATTAGTACCTATTAAATAGGTATTTATTCTATATAGTGCTAATATCCTTAACCTACTAATAGCCTATTACCCTAATAGGAAAGAGAGATTAACTTATTAAAGCTTCTAGGCTAAATATAATAAATAGGGTAATAGTATAATTAAGGTAGTAGCTATAGAGCTAGAAGGTAGGTATATATACTTAAAGGTTTTAATCTCTAGCCTCCTATATTCTATATATATAACCTTTACCTAAATACCCCCTTTGTGTATATATAACTAGCTTATAGTAACCTTATAGCTAGGGCGCTGTAAGCTATAACTAGGCCCTACTATATATAATACTATTGCCTTTATAGCCTCTGTCGCTCTATTGCCTCTGTGACCCTGACACTACTATTAAGCTAAAAGGTAGGGGTATATACTTAAAGGTTTTAATCTCTAGCCTCCTATATTCTATATATATAGCCTTTACTAAATACCCCCTCTAGTGTGTATATAACTAGCTCGCGGTAACCACGCGGCGAGGTCGCTGCGACCCGCGACCGGGCCCTACTATACATGATGCCATTGCCTTCATTGCCTCTATCGCTCTATTGTCTCCACGACCCTGATAGATAGGAAGACCTCCCTAGCAGATTCTAACGCGGCGGCTTCTAGATTCACTATAATACTAGAGTATTACTATTTATATAATAGTAAATCTCTATTTATATAATAGACCTATTTTAAAGATATATTTAGCCGCTAGCCTACCCCGCTACTTATACTATGCCTGGCATGGCAAGTACCCGTACCTTCTAAATGCACACATTCCACCTACTGTAGCCCATACACCCGTAAATTGAAGCTATCCCTAATTGCTTTAATAGACCCCCTTCTTGCCCGCCGCCGCCGCTGCCGCCCACATAGCCATAGGGACCATAGGGCCCGGATTAATTAATAGGCCAATTATTACAACTTCGCGCTTAAGGCCGGAAATGCGTTTTTTGAGCAAATTAAGCATGCGTTATGTGGCCGTAGGCGCTGTGTGTGCGGTCGGGCGGGCGGGCAGGCAGCTTATGTAATTTAGAAGGTACGGGTACTTACTATGCTAGGCGTAGTATAAGTAGCGGGGTAGGCTAGTGGCTATATATATCTTTAAAATAGGTCTATTATATAAATAGAGGTTTACTATTATATAAATAGTAATACTTATATATAATGCCATTGCCTTTATTGCCTCTGTCGCTCTATTGTCTCTATGTTAGGGTTCCGTCTGTCTGTCTGTTTAGGGGTAGAACGCAGTGCTTAGTCGCCGCTTCGTTGTAATTAGGTGGCAGAATATCCTCTAGAATCCACTAGTGAATGTCGAACGTCATTGTGGATAGATTTTCAAAGTACGGTATTTACATACTAGTGTCCACACGCCTGACTAACGACGGGCTAGCTACGGTGTTCCTGGAAAATATCTTTAAGGACTACGGCGCTCTAGAAGGTATTATCACGGACTAAGGTTCGATATTTACCAGTGGATTCTAGAGGACATTCTACCACCTAATTGCGACAAAGCGGCGACTAAGCACTGCGTTCCACCCCTAAACAGACTGTCAGGGTCGTGGAGGCTATAGAGCGACAGAGGCTATGAAGGCGATGGCATCATGTACAGTAGGGCCTAGTCGTGGCTCGCAGCGCCCTAGCTACGAGGTCGCCGCGAGCTAGTCATATGCACGCAGAGGGGGTATTTATCGAAGGTCGCATATATAGAATGTGGAAGGCCAGAGATTAAAACCCTTAAGCACACATACCTACCTTTTAGCTATATAGCTGCTACCTTGACCATACCATCACTCTGTTTCATCACATCGGCCCATAAGCCTTGACACAGACAGACAGACGGAGCGATTAAACCTAGCTGCTATATAGCTCAAAGGTAGGTATGTGTGCTTAAGGGTTTTAATCTCTGGCCTCCCACATTCCATGTGTGCGACAACAGTATCACCAGGTGTGATAATGGCCAATTATCTATTAGGCGCGCTCGTGATAGTATCAATTGAATTATCTATCGTAAGCTGTATGTAGGAAGAAGGAAAAGAAGCTAGAAAAGAGAGGATCCTCGTGAGAGGAAAAAGGCAGCTTGCAGCTGTGTGGGTCACGTGGTGCAGGTGGGTCACGTGACTCGGGCCCTGCCCTATCGCAGGCCTGCCCGTGGGCGCGAAGGGAGGCACGCGCACGCGCACGCGCGCGCGCGCCGGCCGACCTTCATCCGAAGGGAATTGCGGCTGCCAAGCGCGATTGATATCATGCTTGTTCCAACAGTCCTGGTCATTGCCATTTGTCAACAATCGTCAATTTAATTAAAGAAAGAATTACAGCATCCTTGTAAGAACCCTAGAAGGTGTGCTAGGATCCCCAATAGACCAAAAGATCCGCCAATGCTAGCCGTCGCTAACATTGCACCTTATAATTGATTATAAGGCCTGTATGGTCGGTCCCTTCCTAGGCCACGCACACAGCGCCTCACAATCCTTCTTCCTGCAACATTCGCCAATACTCGAACAGCTATCCTACGCGATCACTGGATCGCAACCATTTCGTCTTCTTCAACATTCATAGAGTTCTTAGCTCCCCAGATTCGCACTTTCTCCAGGGCCTTTTCAGGCGCAACGAAAGCAAAACCCCTATTATATTGTGAGTGCTTGGAATGAGAGATGCCGATTTCAAATTTACCTAATGGTAGTAGAGTACTCGTGCGTAATTTTGCAACCCGCTTTAATAATTGTTTCCTTTGCTTTATCTACCACAGAGTCGGGAATGTTAGTGTCCTTAAAGTACATAATGGCCGACTTCTTCTGATCTATAGCGAGTGCAGGAGTGATAGTGGCGAGTGCCAGGACAAGATTCGAAAGTATTCTCATTTTACCGACTGTTGAAGAAAGTTCGTATTGATATTGCTTGCTGGGAGAAGGTGAAGGCGAGACAATTGTTCCCTGGAGCAGATGACGCGACTTGCTCATCATCTGCGAAGCCCCGCTAAATTATTGAGACGGTGTCACCTGCTAATTCAGGCGGCCAAATGCGCCCGTAGTCCTAGACGGAAGAAGTACATTTCCACCCAATTCCCCGCTAAATCTCGAGGGATGCAAGAGAAGTCCATCCAACCTGGCATATGGTCCAGACCTAACCTAAACAGCAGCAAAAGACAATTGCTCCAAGAGCAGCATTCAACATCACATGAAGCGAGAGCGACAGAGATCTAGCATGATGCATTACCCTCATTCCAAACAGGTTGGCTCTCTTGCTCTACTGCATGCATGGCCACCGCGACATCCTCCAGCTTGGCCACAACGTCGATAACACCTTTATTGACCCGTTGAAAATACTTGTCATTTGCCTCTCTTCGTTTCCTACCGAGAACGATGTCCATCTCAGATTCCTCGTCCAGATCGGGTTCCGACATACCTAAGCCCTCATCCCGGACATCGCGTCCGTCGCTGGGTGGCCTATTAGTACTTCGAATGTGATCAGTACCATTTCCGGTGTTCGGACTTGGCGAATTCATCAGATTGTTGTGCATATTGCGCAAATCACCACCACCAGAGGATATAATCTGATCTCGTAATCCCGTAACCGTCACCTCATCAGCCTCACTCCTTGCCCAAGCCTGTGCAAGACCGATCTGTGCAGAGCGCAGTTCAGAAAGTTTTTGGCTGTGCCCAGAGCCAAACACATGGGTTCCACCCGAAGCAGATAGTTCAACTTCTTCCAAAGTGGCTTGCATCTCCGCCCATAGAGCATCGGTCTTGTCCGTACTCCGAGTGCTGCCAGCTCGACCATTGCGTTGTAAATCAGGGATCAAGATAGATCCACGGCGAATAGAGGTGCTACGTTCTAGATTAGATTGTTCCCGCCGCGGGGTGGAATAGCCAGGTGCTGATGTGCTAGCGAGAGAAACACGTGAAGCACCCGGCGAGGGATGTAGAAAGAGAGCTGGAGGAGGTTCGCGCGGTCGATTATTAATTCTCGACATCGAGCGTGCTGGCGCATTGGGGCGCTGCGCATCAACGTCGACTGACAGTTAAGAACTGTTATCGTGGATTTAAACGTAATTGCATTGGTACCTACGTTTTATTATTATGGAGGGGGGCTTGTGTCAAACGCAGTCACATGACTACGAGCCCAAATCCCGGCGACATCTTTAATCCGGCAGTTTAGTCTAAGTCACGTGGTTAGTCGCTGTCATCCTTGTGCGCTTTAGTGTTACAAGACTCTAGGGCCGCAAACCCTACTTACAAATTTGGTAGAGAAGAGCCTGACTTTTTTGTTAATCCCCGGAAGTCATCACCAACCCATTGCCGAGCGGTAACTTCAGAAATCGGTGCGTGCACTCCTCACCTGTGCTTTGCGAACTTCGATACAACCCTCTACTATAGGTTCTCGGCGCTGACGTTGCACAGCAATCATGGCTGGAGGCAAACCCCGTGGTCTCAATGCGGCGCGAAAGCTGCGAAGGAACCGAAAGGACCAGAAATGGGCCGATCTTCACTACAAGAAGCGCGCTCTAGGCACTGCTTTCAAATCTTCTCCATTCGGTGGCTCTTCCCACGCCAAGGGCATTGTCCTTGAGAAGGTGGGCGTTGAAGCCAAGCAGCCTAACTCTGCTATCCGAAAGTGTGTTCGTGTTCAGTTGATCAAAAACGGCAAAAAGGTCACTGCCTTTGGTACGTCTATTGATGAAATGATATCTTCGCTTTCATTTGTACACTAACGACTATATGTAGTTCCCAACGACGGTTGCCTGAACTTCGTGGACGAAAACGACGAGGTTTTGCTTTCTGGATTCGGTCGGAAGGGCAAGGCCGTGGGTGATATTCCTGGTGTTCGATTCAAGGTGGTTAAAGTCTCTGGTGTCGGCTTGTTGGCTTTGTGGAAGGAGAAGAAGGAGAAGCCTCGATCGTAAAAAGTGGTAACAGATTGGGTCAGAGAAGGCGACATTTTCTGTCAAATTTCCAGCACATGGAGATATCGGCTTTGTTTGCAACGGCATTGAAGGCTGGGTGACCTGAATGACTAGATTACAAAGTAAATTCACTTGGTTCACTTGAGGCAAATTATATCCCCTAAGACATAAACAACCTTCGATTAAAGAAGACTTGAATCCCTGGGTTTTTTTTCATGTCTTTGCTTATCAATGATGCCGCCATTGCATTGAATTTCCGGTATAATTTACTACATCCAGCCGAACGAAGGAACATAGGCAAGCATTGAGCGTACAAGTCAAAGATTCCCCGGGTGACGCGGGTTGTGGTCCAGTATGATGACAAGCTTCAAAGAAAGCAACCTCGAATTAAACGGTGGTTCTAAATGTGCTATATTGTACATGAAAGTCGATAGATCCCTCCAAGCCCTTTATTTTAAAAATCTCCCGACTCATCTTCCAAGTCGCGAAGAAGGTAGTCGACTACCAACCCGAGGCTAATGCTGCCGCCGGTGATCCAGCAACCGTTCACAAACCACCACCAACAGTCCTTTACATTTTTCAAATTGACCTTTCGAATCATGATGCCCAATGTCACAGCAGCGCCACCGCAGCTGCCGATAAAGAAGGCTGGCCCGGCCCCCGAAGCTACACCCGCTGCAGCAAGTAGAGCAATCTGAGCCCCAGCTAGGCCAGTGAGTATTTGCTTAGTTTGGGCGCCGTGCTTTAAGGCTATGCTTTTGATGCCTGCATTTGCATCGTCTTTGATGTCCATATGTGCATAGATCATGTCATAAAGGACCGTCCAAGCAATATTAGAAGAATAAAGGCAGCCCGCAGCAGTCAAGGCCGACCAATTCGACAGCAAGTCCACACCTAATGCCGGAAATCCCATGATTGCTCCCCATGAGAACGTCAAGCCGAGGACAATTTGGGGATAATAGGTCACTCTCTTTGCAAGTGGATAACTTGCAACAAATAAAAGACTCGGAATGCCATAAAATAGACATGAGGTGGGAAATTGTAACAAGATACCCAAGCCTGTCAAGAGTTGCGCACCGGTGAATACCAACCCTTTGAAGGGAGATATGGCGCGACGGGCGATTGGTCGTAGCCGGGTGCGAACGACATGGGGGTCAAGATTTCTGTCCCATAAGTCGTTGATCGTACATCCAGCTCCGCGCATGATCAATGCGCCTGAAAAGAACAATAAAGATGTGCTAATGACTGATCCAAAGGAGGCAACAGGTGCTGCCATTGGAGCTGCCATCAAAGTAGAGAACAGGCAAGGGAAGAACAGATAGTAGGTTCCCGACGGTTTGTCGATACGAATGAGTTCTGCGTATGGTACCCATGACGCCGGAATGACCGATAAAATTCCAGACTTCGGTGGTTGATAGTCTAACAGTTGCTCCTTTCTGTCTGGACTTTCTGGCGGCTCAACCAGGGAATTTTTTTTGAGCGATGTTTGGTGAAGCCTGCTACGCTGCTCTGTCCTCGGGTCTTTTGAGAAAGCAACCACTCCTGCGCTCCTGTTTGAGGGATTCGTGATGCGTTTTCTCGCCAACAAAAACTGCTGACGACAAAAGGTGTTGGACGCCCATGGTGAGACTTTAGGAAAGTTCGCTAGCCTCATTTTGATGGCCAGCAACGTTGGGTGTCCCCGTTCAAACAATGAGCATTCGCGTAGTGTTCGATGGCTGGAGCACTAATATTAGGAAGCCATTTCCATGGACTCTCAAAGCTTGGTGAATATTCGCTTTTATCTACAGGGTATGTCGCGAGACCAAGGGTGAATGATGTCACGTGACAGTGAGTGTAGACGCGGTCGCGTTTACAGCTCCACATCATTATCCTTCCGACAAATTCATTTTGAGTCAAAGGATACTGATCTCTATCGAGACCCTCGACAACGACGGATATTCATTTCTCGGAGTATTTTCTTCGCAACTATTTGAAATGATATCTGTAGGCAGATCATAATCGTATATCTGAGGAGCCACCAAAACAATGCGAACATCACTTCACCCTCAGGCAAAGTTCGACCCTTTGCCTCCGGATTTAGATCTTCATGGTTTGATAGATCAGACCCCAAATTTCAAATGGGTCCAAAGAGTCTCAAGACATCAAATTCGAAGCCTCGGTCAACTAGAGTTCGAAAAACTCATCAAAATACATGTTGTTGACGGCGGCAAACCGCTCGTCATCGATGGCTGGGATGCGGTGTTACCGAAGTGGCTGTTTAATGCCAAGTGGTTAGAACAGACATATGATAAGAAGCGTAAGTTCACCATGGTCCCCCGATTGACCACCACTGACTTTTGTAGAGGAGAATGTGCGTGATATTTCAGCTGGCAATGATATACCAATGACAACTGGGCACTACCTGAGATCCATGGAGCAATTGACGAACCAATGGACTCCGCAAAATTTCAGAGATGAACGTCGGCAAAGGCTCTATCTCAAAGACATTGATTGCCCAGCCGAGTGGCGGGACTTCTTACAAAAGACCTTGCACCCTAATTTGTTTTACTTGAACGAGAATGTGACGATGCATGTATCATCTGATACGACGCAAGGACAACAAACAGTTGCGCATCACGACTCTGATGAGCAATCCGATGAAATCGCGCTAGCCCCTGCAGGTGACTTGATGTCAAGTCTACCAGAAACCATGCGGGCACAAAACCTCATGTGTTACATTGGTCACGAAGGTACATACACGCCAGCTCATAGAGAGATGTGTGCATCTTTAGGCCATAATATCATGGTTGAGGCGTCGGATGCCAGTCATGGCGAAAAGCCAGGCAGCTCTATCTGGTTCATGACGGAGAGTAAAGATCGTGATGTGGTGCGCGAATACTTTTTGTCAATGTTGGGCCACGACATTGAGATTGAGAAACATTTCGCACAAGTCAATGCCTGGAAAAAGGCTCCCTTTGATGTGTATCTCGTCAATCAGCGGCCTGGTGACTTCATAGTCATACCTCCACTTGCGGCCCACCAAGTCTGGAACTCTGGTACCCGAACAATGAAAGTGGCTTGGAACCGTACAACCCCCGAAACACTTCGGCTTGCGCTGCATGAAGCCCTTCCGAAAGCAAGATTGGTATGTCGCGATGAACAATATAAGAACAAAGCGATAATATATTTCACTCTTGAGAAATACTTCGACGCATTGAAGGAAATGGAAAGACGGGAAGAAGCTACGCAAACGAGCTTCCTAGGTATCGGCCGTGATATCGTCAGAAGTTCCCCTCGTGCGAAGCAATTATTGAGAGATTTCAAGGCATTATTCAGTCTTTTCGCAGAAGTTCTGATGGACGAGACCTTTGCCTATAAAGAAAAGCAGGTAGAGATGCTACCCTTTGACTCAAGTGTCACTTGCTCGTACTGCAGATCGAATATCTTCAACCGCTTTCTTACCTGCAAACACTGCCTCAGAAGTCTGGCGAACGGTGACGAGGATGCCTATGATATATGCATGGAATGCTATGCGATGGGGAGGTCATGCGCATGTGTGTCTGGCCTTCAGTGGTGCGAGCAATGGGCGTGGCCGTTCTTGATCGAGAAATACGAAGTATGGCGTGAAATGGTCATCATCAACGATGGTTTCATCGATTTGCATAGCTCGCCGCCGCCATTCGAACTGCTTAGACAAAATACAGGAAAGAAATCTGTGGCACAGATATGCCAGGAGGCTCTCCTCAGACGGCCTTGGAGGGATGTATCCAAACCAGATTATGCCAAAGAGCCAAGCGATTCTGACCGTGGAAGCACCGACGGTAAATCGAAGAAGAAGATCAAAAGAAAAAAAAAACAAGGTTCAGTTCGAAGATGCCATGTATGCTGTCACAAGGATTACAGTTACCGGGTTCATCAGTGTTCTAATGAGGAATGTGCTGAAGCATACTGTTACGGCGTCCTCTACAGAGCTTTTGATACGATGCCCCAGGCTGTCCTACAAGATGAAAACTGGCAATGTCCCAAGTGTTTGGGGATTTGCAATTGTGGGCATTGCCGTCGCGCAGGCAATACCAACCCTTATACTCCTAAGAACACGTCTCTCGGCCTCGACACTAGACCAATCGCTGACGACAGAAGCGTTGAAGCGCTCGTTGACTTCCGCGTACACAATCTTTCGTGGCTCAAGGCCGCTGGGGAAGAAGGTCGCAGCAAAGACAGCAGAAGGATGCAACGCTTGCGGCAACAGGCTGCCAACGCCAAGGCACAAAGCTCAATTGACAGAATCAACACCGAGACAGATGACCATGAGGATGCGGACGGTCGCCAAAAAGAAATCATATTATCGACGCCCAATGCGATCTCGAACAATGCCAATGATGCTAGCAAAATGCAAGGAGTCGGTGAACTTCACGTGGCCTCGGGTGCCCATAGCAATGCAGGCGCATTAGACAAACGATCAGAGCCGACTCCAGGTGTTTCGGGGCCAAATGCAACTTCACATGATGGCGAGTCTTCTTACCCTGACCCACTCGTCTGCTCGAGCTTTGGAATAGGGATGGGATATTACGAACAAGACGATACGCCCGATAAGATTTTGTTTGATCCCTACAAACTTCCATCTGCTAGTGCGGTGAAACTTGATGATTTAGAAGTGCCCGATTCTGTAAGAAAGTCCATTCGTGCGCGCAAAAGGAAGGCAAAGCGCGATAACGAGGATCCAGATTTCACACTGGCAAAGTCCAATCACAAAAAAATTCGATCATCGAACAACGCACATGTAATGGACAACGTGGATCCGGCTCTTTCTGAATTCAGTCCCTACATAGTGCCTTCCCTACCAAATAAAGGGCAAAAGAGCATCGAACAATCAGAAGAGAATTTGGCTTATGCGAGTAGTGCAGTGACCCAGGCGTGTCCGTCAGTCGTACGTTATGACGCGCCCCATGAGCCTTCACTTCGACATGCGAGGCCGATGACATCATATGTCGAAGATGATGACGTGGACGTTGAAGATGATGATGTGGACATTGGAGCAGAAGATGATCACGACGTTGATGAAGAAGTCAATCGTGCTGCACTTGCACTCGACAGCGCCGACCGCATCCATGACACCGGCAAAGACGGGCTATCAGATGGCGCCAATCTACAACCTGAGCCGGGTATTTTCGGGACAACTCAGTTGTTGCAGAAGACTTCGACTCCAGCACGTGGGATAAGAAAGCGTGGTCGACCATCACGACGACAGTCTCAGACTCGACAGCCGACGAAATCCCATGGGACACCAGTGTTGTCAGAAGAGCTAGGCACGTTTCCTATCGCTAAGCGTCCACGAGGCCGACCAAAAAAGGGGTTTGTGTCTTCTATTGTTCGCTTGGGAACATCAGAAAATGATACACACATATCTTCTTTGAAAGATGAAACGCGCCCGAATATATTGTCTGCATCGAGGACGACCGCTATCATGACTCCGCCTCTCGACGTTCAGTCCTCGCCTAACCATGCATTACGGAGAGAGAACTTAAGTGTGACCCTACGAAGTGCCCCCTGCGCGACAGGACCAAGAGATAGGAAATCAGGTGCCTCAGATAATAACACCAAAGTGGCTACACGACATGGAATCGCAGGTAGAGATCACTCGCAGACTCAACCATCTCGTACGAGGGACAAACCCTCCGACAAAACATTGACAGCCCATATCGGCCAACAATTCATGTCAATGGCAGAAAGGTGTGCACTAAAGGGCAAAAGGTTCAAACTTGTGAAGCGACAAGAGGCGGACAAACTGCCTTTGAGTGAGAATCGAAGTAGGCACATTTCGCTACGTGAAAACCGTGATCCCAAAGCGAGTGTTTTGTCTCGGATGCAATCTCCAGGGGAGGATCAGCAAGAGCTTGAGCATCAGGATCGGCCTTCATCACCATCAGGACAGAACGCAGCAAGCGTTGCTCAAACGCAACAAGAGAACCTTGCTGGACTGGGGCCTTCCAGCAAGCATAAGACAGTAGTGAGATTGTCGAATCAAGTGCCCGGCGAGGACGAGTATCAGAGTTTTAGCGATATGAGTCATGCTGCACCGTCCAGTGACGATAGTGACGACAGTGACGACAGTGATATTCCTGCTAAATGCACAAGTGTCTCGCGGTCAGATGCTTCTCAAGTCGGTGAAATTGAAGAACAAAAATTGGGACAAGGCGGCGGCAGAGGCAGAGGCAGAGGCAGAGGCAGGGGTCGAGGCAGAGGCTCGGGTCGAGGCAGGGCCCGAGGCAGAGGTCCGGGTCGAGGCAGAGGAAGGACGGCGGAGTAGTCAAGCCAGCAGCACACAAGTATGGAACTCACACCTGGCCGTTGGCCACGCTTGGTCCGTACTTGTACAGAAGGTCGGGTTTAATCTATGAACCTGACATTCTATCCCCTGGCCCCCAAACTAGCCTCAAATTGACACTTAACTATTTCAGATGGACCTTGTACAAATACGCTTTGCCAGCCATGTGTCTTTACACAGTCAGGCCAGAGACTCCTTGCTGTATCTATATTTCAGAAAGAAGAGGGCCAAGAAGGAATGGCTTAACACATCAATATGGACAGGAAATCAAGTGTCAGACTACGTGTGTGTGGACGTCTGCTTACCATATTTTCATTGTCCAGGATCAGAGCCTTTTTCACTATAATATTTAGACAGATAAGCTTGTTTGAATGAGGATGTTCTAATCGTTCTGCTCTCTCTGGAGAGTCGTAGGTTTACTATCTATAGAAATATTTCAGTCTTTTGGCCCTCCTCTTGGGGGCAGGAGTATCGCCGCCCAGCAAAATGGCAGAGGCAAAGCCAGCTTGGCCGGTGGGCGTTGAGGATATCGACACAAGCTGGCATGCGCCTGCAAAGGCACAAATTAACAACATCACGGCAGCCATTCATTCTAAAGGCGTTTATGGCTTCATTTACAACTCTTCAAATACACCTGATGTCGAATATGGGACCTATAATTGGTGCAACATGCCACATGTTCGACCACTAGAGTATTTTCGACCTGACAAGGAGTTTGAACTGCGATATGTTGAATTGGTATGTCTCACAAACCCATATCATTGTGCTTTGTATAACTGCTAGCTTGACACCCGCGGTTTCGCTCACCTGATGTTGATTATCTAAAGGCTCAACGTCACCATAAAAGAACATGTTATGCTTCCAACGCCTTTCCGATTGAACCTGATCAATGGAACTGCGACGATACACATCTATTTATCTATGGGCAGCTTCTGCAGGGCAAAGACGCTACGTCTGTTTTTCGCAATGGATATACTTCTTTAAACAACCCCTTCGTCCCATCTGGCTGGGTAAGGAGCTGTAGTTTCCCTCAGATTACCGCTGGCGGCCTTCGAGACTCCTGGCAGCACGGAGCAGATCTTTGTGCCGTCTATCATAGACTATTGGGGTTTCTCCCCGCAAAGCATGACGACTATAGATCTGTTGTCAGATATCGTGTCACTAATAATATAATTACTAGCCAGATTGCAGGCATGGTTATTAATGGAATGTGGTCAACAAGCGACCCTTTCCCACTTCTTGTCCAGGTAAGTTGAGGCCCCCTGGCTGCTTTGGGTTGTATTTGTAATCCTTTTTACAAACTCACATCTTTATCTATGAACAGTAAGTTGATTGGGGACTACGGATGCTGATCAAGCTCTCAAATCAGGCAGTGGGAATAGATAGCTTGGAACCGCAGTACCCTTGTAGCACGGCGAATTATCTCTTCAACTCAATCAAGTCAAATAGCAAGCAACCTGGATTGGAAGAAGCATCTAGAATTATCAAATGATCTCTTTCATGCCCTCGATAATATCTCTGGGGTACCCTCCGATGATGGTGGTTTTCATGCCTCCTTTGATCATTACTATGACAATCTTTCTGCACGCCAATTTCATGATAAGCCTTCGCCATGTAAGCTCATGGACGGTCCAAATAGCACTTCATGTGTCTCGCAGGCACTCGCCGATTCTGTCTACCGGATGGGAAACTGGGAATACAGCCACATTTATCGAGATCACCCCTTATCACTTCCGGCCAGTGTCTTGTCTCTCGGTGTCTGGATTGGCGAACTCGCCCAAAATCTACGAGAAGTCATGGAAGGCCAGTCCAAAATTCGTTATTTTCATAACATTGCTCATGACGGATCGGTCTCTCGCTTACTCTCTATCATGCAGATTGATGAAATGGTTTGGCCGGGCATGGGGTCTGAAGTTGTGTTCGAGCTCTACAAGCGAAAAAGTTATGCGCCAACCCCTCGCCCAACAGGTCAACCAGAAGTAGGACGAGGTTGCAATCGGGACAATTGCCTCCGCTACATGATTCGGAACTTTCCATCACTCAGCACTCTTTGTCACGATACAAATACACCGCCGAACTTACCTCAACCTACTATACTGCCGAGGCCCTCACCATGTCCAAACCAAAGCCGCCTGTCATCTGCCTGTGCATGCCTGCCCAGCCCGGCTTCCGCAGAAGCAACACCAACAGCGAAAAAAGGAAACGCTTCACGAACTTCTCTATCCAGTCCGTCGGGATTTTACGTTCGTGTTCTTCTCAGTGGAAAGGTTCTGAAGTCCTCCAGCCCAACTCTTGGCAGCATAGATATGCTTCCAGTCGAGGTGCTGTTAGACTACCTAGATGGTTTAATTGGCAAAGGGGGCAACCTCATCATGGCCAAGTGCCAAGCCTGATGAGTTAGAGCAATATTCCCGAAATGCCAGGCGACGATAAGGAACACGTTCTAATATGATATAGTAATTGGACAGATACAGTAATTGGACAGCCTGTGAGGCCAAACCATTATAGCAGCTTGACTCAAAACTTGTTTGTATTACTTGTCGTTTTCGAGATCCCAATCATATGACCAGTTCGATAAGTTAGTTAATCTGAATCTGCTTCTCTAATTCATCCCAGCGGCCGCTACGTTTCTTGTCAAGCTCTCGCAATTTTTCTAACCAGTCAGCTAATTGAGGCTGTTTCATCTGTTGTTGCGCATCAGTTCTCAACGTGTTTGCAGCCAGTGTACATTCTATGAGAGCTTCATATATCCATTTCACATCCAGGTAGTCTTGCAAAAGGTCCTTGATGAAGTTGACTTCCGCTTCAAGATATCTTTGCCGATCTTGTGCCGAAAGATTATGCACGATCAGCCCCTGGCCATCAGCCCCTATGATGGCTTGGACGAGATACTGATGATAGTACCACAAGGACTGATCTTCTGCGCCGACATTCAAAGCTTCATGGACAGTGGAAATTTCTGATCGAGTTGTTGAATTAGTGAGCCTGGGAAAAACAAAGGGCTGTGGTTCTATGCATATAAACTATACCTTCGTCCAGAAATAGTCGCCGGGCGTTTACATCAGCACTCCTCTCATTCAGGAGGCGAGGAATCAGTTGACTGCGATTATGCCACGCTGAAAAGTTGGAAAGGTCCCCTTCGATCATCTTGGCCGTATAAGCGAATTCAGCTTCCACCATACTTGTACCTCTAAGACTGGGACTTTCGAGCTGTTCCACTACATGACGTCGATAGCCCCAGGCGTGGAAGTTTCTGCGATCTTTTTTCAGCATCTTTCCGACTAATGCCAGCTCCTCCTGCCATACAGCCCTTGTAGCGGTAGGCGACAGTCTCTCAATGGCTTGGTGGAGGATCCACAAGCGGTACTTCCAAATCCAGTAGCATTTGGGGAATTGCATCAATAAGGGTACGGTAAACATAAGCTCAGAGCGGATTGTTTCTTCATCACCAGACTGAGAGTCGGAGCAGTCTACTATAGCCACATGGCTTCGAATATCGCGTTGGGTTTTGCTGGTGTCGTTCCATTTTTTGTCTTGAGCCTGTGAGTATGGCGATCGCCGAGTGAGAAACGACTTATATTCACCTCGGCGCGATTTTGAGAGAATAGAAGACTTCAGACAGCGCCTTCGGACATTCCAGATTGTGTAGTGTTCTGGGTTAATACGCAGGAGCTCTGAGCTTAAATGAAAAGTTGTCTCGTCATACTGGGAGTTTGTTGTCTGGCATGATGAGTATCGTTAGCCACGAAACCAAGGCTAAGATGCTCCAAGAATTATAAACGAACCCTCTGACGAACTTTTCGTTCCAGGTCTTTATACTGCTGGATTTTCTGAAGCTCCTGCTCTCGCTGCTCTTTCGTCCGAGGTTGCGTTGAGCGCGGCACGTTGTGCTATTCGCTATGATGTCAGCCATTCGCATCATGATTTTATCCACTTTTGACGAGAGACCAGGAGACGGTCTTACGCTGGACATTGTGAGTGGAATTATGTTGTGACCGGCACATGAATCTGATAATCATGATCCAGCTTTTACGCAATTTACGCGCCGCGAGCACTTGAGAGAAGTGGGGTTGACCTGTCGGTCCCACAAAACGAAGTGCTCTCTCTCGACCACTTCGCCTTGTCTTGTAACCGTGCTTGTAGGCAGGCAGCACTTTGCACCGCCGTGTTTCGATGTTAATAAAATAACCTACGGATTACATAAACATGGCGCGATCGCTCTCACCAGATACTCATGATCTATATCCATTCTTGCGGTATACGTTATTGAATTGGGGATACTGCCGTGCTCGGATAACCCCATCTCTCATCCCCATCTTTGCGGAGTAGCAGCACGTATTTTCTTCAAGGTGACATCCACTAGTGTCGAGCATGTGGACAGTCACGATATACCGATGTTACTGAGAACGCCAGCAGAGAATAGACATAACTTATTGTTTTCCCCTGTCGGTCAATATTCTATCCGCTCCAGATCTATTGAATGCCGAAGTGCAACGATAGACAGTGTGCTAATAAATTATTACCACGAGACGATGAGAACTTGAGAAGGCTCCAGACCCGTCACCGACTTCCGACTGTTACAAAAGCCAGCGGGTCGAGACATGTGCACATGAGCACTGTGCTGTGCTCATCTGTTGGACCGCGAAGCTAGGGTTCAATGTGATCGCATCTATTAAGTTATCTAACCCTATAAGAGGGTGCGGACTATAGTCTAAATACCTAAGTACCTCTACTATTAGTAGGGTACTTATATAGTGCTAAAATATACTATAAAGTTATAGAGGTTTTAGAAAATAACTAGCTAGGGGTAGACTCTTATCTTAGCTAGTTAAGTAGCAAGACTATTATATAGCTAGGATTAATTATACCCTTATAGGTATAATATACCCCCCTAGGGGACCTTATTTAAGGTTCCCTATAATAATTCTAAATTAATAAAATTAGTTAAAATAATACTCTAATATTTAAATTAATTCTATAGTGTAGAAATATAGTTAATTAGTTATAATCTTATCTAAATTAAGGTTATTATATAATACTTACTCTTTAGGTTCTTTACTAAGTATATTAGAGGGTAGTTATATAAGCCCTAATGCCTTATAGAAGCTTATAAAAGCATCCCTTATAAGAGGCTTTATAAGGTTATTAGTAATTATCTCTTTAGTAGTAATCTAGGTAATATTAAAGGTTTCTTTTATAACCTCTTAATAAAGCTAATAGTAATAAATATCTATATACTAAAGCTTTATAATAAGCTTAATAAACTCTTCCTTAAGGAGGTAAATTATCTATATATTATTATATTTAATCTTAAGTGTATTATTACCTAGGTATAGTCTAACCTCTTAATATAATTATCTAAAGGCTATAAGCTCTTTACTATAATAAGAAAGTGCTAGGAGGTTTACTTTAGTTAATAATATTATTATAATAGCTTACCTTCCTACCTTAAAAAGTATAGGTTCTCTAAAGAGCTTTATAATATAGCTTTATAAGCTTTTTTATATTATAGGATTATTAGTAAAGAAAGCATTACTATATACCTCTAATTTAGGGTTATTATTACTATATTTAATTACTAGGTTTACCTATATATACCTATACTTAAGGGCTCTTTTAGCTACTTCTATATACTATAGCCCTAGGTTTTATAGGTATTATAAGAGTTATAAAGCTATAAAAGTAATATTAGGTTTTAAAACTATTATTAAATATAGTAGGGTTCTAATTAAGGATTAATATTACTTAAGATCTTAAGTACTAACCTCTCCCTTAAAGGGTTCTAGTAGTATAGTAGTTATTAAGGCTATAGGCCTTTATTAAGGGATTTTTATATTAAATTTAGTAGTAGCTTTATCCTAATAGGACTTCTAATTAAGCTATACCTTCCTATTAGTATAATCTCTAATAATTTTAATACCTAGAAACTATTAAAGCTCTCTAAGGTCCTTAATATTATATTTTATAAAGAGCCTTACTCTAAATTTATTATATAGGTATAATTTCCCTTTAGTAAATAAGGTAATAAGGTTATCTATATAGAAGAAGATAATTAATCTATCCTTAATAAATATATAGATATCTTTAAAGATCTATATAAAGCCTTTACTAATTAGCTAGCTAATTAGCTCTTTTATTTATAGAAGAGGCACTCTTTATAGCCTATAGACTACTCTAAGAAGCTTTAGATAGGCTTATTTATCTTTATAGCCTAGAGGTATCTTATAGTAGACTTCTTTATTAAAATCTAAATTTAGGAAGCTATAATAAAGTTATACTAGTATGCTTCTAGATTAAAGTAGTATATAATAGCTATAAATAGCCTAAATATATTAGTAGCTAGAGTTACTGCTTAAGTTAATAGATAACTCTTTAGTTAATAATTCCTAAGAATATAGAGATAAGCTTTATATTATAAGAGGTAGCCTTACTTATCTAATTTATAAGTAAAGACCTAAGTAAGGCCTAGAGGCTTTATATATAAAGGAACTTCTTCTCTAGATACCTTTATAGCTACCTTTCTATTAATAATCTTATTATATTCTTTATTTTATACTTTTTAGAATTCCTTTTCCTTTAGATAACTAGCTAAGTTATTATAATAAGCTAGAGAAAAGGGAAGCCTTAATATATAAGGCTTTTCTTTACTTTTAGGTCCTAGATTAAAGGCTATAGTAAATGCTTTAAGATTATTATAATCTTATAGATTTATTAATATATTATAACTATTATTACTATTAGGTAGGTTAAGCAAATTATTAATACTTAATAGTATATAATCTATTAAACCTAGAAGTTATTTAGGTAAATTCAGAGGAGTTAGTAGATTTATTTCTTAACTCTCTTTTCCCTTTCCCTTATAGTCTAATTAATTATAACTATTAAGAGTTTTATCCTATTAAGGCTAATTAAGTGGTTATTATAGCAATAAAGGGTACACTATCTATAGAAGCCCTATATTAGAGCTTTTATCCTTATTATTATTAACTAGCTCTTTAAGGAAGTGTTTTTTAACCTCTTTTATACTTAGTAATAGGCCTCTTTCTTAAGCATAGAAGATTAACTTATTAAAGGTAATATAACTTAATAAAAACTAGTAGCTCCTCTTTATTATTAGCACCTAAATTAGGTATTACGTGGAGGAGATGTATCTAGCGAGGTATCTAATATAAGCTCTCTATATAAGCTTTAGACCTGCCTTATAAAGCCTACTTTACGTTATTACAAATGCTTTATAACCAAAGGCTTGTAGGTGAGTTATAGAGGCTTCTAGATTCTCCGGTAAGTAACTCCATTAAAGCTTGTTCTCTCTTAACCACCTATTCACATCTATAAGGCGATTTTGAATATTATGTTTTCTTGCGTTTTAGAGACGTTCCTGGACCAATTGCTACCATGTTGGACCGCGAAGCTAGGGTTCAATGTGATCGCATCTATTGAGTTGTCCGACCCTATAAGAGGGTGCGGACTACAGTCTAAATACCTAAGTACCTCTACTATTAGTAGGGTACTTGTACAGTGCTAAAACATACTATGAAGTTACAGAGGTTTTGGAAAATGACTAGCTAGGGGTGGACTCTTGTCTCAGCTAGTTGAGTAGCGAGACTATCGTGCGGCCGGGATTAATTATGCCCTTGTGGGTGCAACATCATCAGCTAATCACCGCCCCGCTTGATTAAGCTTGACGGTTGCTTTCTGGCCTTGGCATGCGTCAGACGGGATGGCGGGATGTCTCCAGATTTCGACGAGCCTACGCACCTACCTCGCATGCAAGGTACAAGAGCACAACGAACAAGGGAGTGGTAACGTTGCAGGAGCAGGGCACATGTATTGGTGTAAACATGCTGGTCCAAGGAAGCCCTGACATCTGACCCATTGCCCGGAGCCACGCCTGGAACCAGATTCATGAGCCCCGACATGCTTCTGCCGCTAACTGCGGAAGCTATAACTCCACAGAACTTTACACATTTGCCGCTTGACTCACAATTCAGATGGGGAGATCGTACTGTCTGACGAATTACAGGCTAAGCTTCATGTTGCAAGTGAACAACACTGCACCTATTCCTGGCCTACGGTGGTTTTAATGCAGCTTCATAGCTCAAATGCCCACACGTGAGCACGAAAATTTGGTTGACAATATGCATGTGCCACAAAGGAACGCTCAGCAGGTTGCAATAAGGTGCCTAGGCAGGCATGTAAGTAGCTTCACAAACCACCGGTCGACCCTTTTCTGTTCACATTCGAGGCACTTATAAAACCCAGCTGCTGAAGCCCATGTAAATAAAATCTATGCCAAAATCAGGCAAGTATGGCTGTCTAGCAGCGGTTGAGATCGTGCCAAGAGAGCTAATATACTCTAAACCGCGGCACGGAGAACGCCTTTACAGGCCCCAAACTGCGACTTGGTTTAAACTATCGGCGTGAGAAGCCATGTTGCAGATTCTCGCCGTTCCTAGCATTACGACTCATCGAGCGCCTGCAGCGTGGCTCTGATATGTGAGATTGGGTCATAACATGCGAATGGGAATTTCTAGAACAACAACAACATAGCTTTTGTGCTCAGCGTTGAGCTCTGGGTTTAGTAAAATGGGTTTTGGGGGGGAAATACGAGATCTTGATGTGAAATACTGCATGGAAGCAAATGAATGTCAACCGTGTTGAACCCTTCTCATCAATACGACTTTGGTATGCCATGACAAATCTATGTCTGTTTCTATTCCAATGAGGAAAAAGGTAGACTTCAGTTTTGTAGCTTATCACATTCGTGTGTAAGTCGCAAAGAAATCTTAAAAAAAAATTCACATCATCCGAGCAATTCAAAATCAGAAAACACCTCCTGACGAATAACTGATGTTAATACACGGCAAATTTCTTGGGATTATACCAGAATCTGAAGGGGTCTTAGAACCCTCGTTGACGAAGTGTCGCGGATTAGAAATGGTGATGAAAGAACGGAATAAAACTTCCCAACTAATGAAACCTTTTGCTATTGCAACGCTGTTGTTCCGTGAGGTGTCATGAGCGACCAGTCAGCAGGGTGCTGAGTTAAGTGTTTTCTGAAAGGTAGTACTTTGTAGGACACGGCCTCCACGAAGACAATAGACGGCGGCAAGGATGTGGATTCATGGAACCATGGAATGTGGAGAGACATTAGTCAAACTGTTAGCAATTTCATTCTATTATTGAATTGAAATGCGGTGGGCATTGAGTCAAACCCCCAAGAAGCGTTGCTTTTGGGAAAATGGGAAAACTGTCTGGTGTCCAACTGGAACCCATTAAGTTCATTGAGAATAGAAGAACGACTGGCCACTGCGATCAAAAGCTCGCCAAACTTAGTGGCGAAGATCTTGTACTAGCAAGCAGTTGCTTACTTGCCTACCTGGGTATCTACTTTCACAGGGTTGATGTCTGATATTCAGCTTTGCTGAAATGTCAGCAAGCGGTGGCCGAGAACTCCGCAACTGATCTGAACGTGATGTGCCATCCATCGTGTGTAAAATTAAAAAGTCCACCGGATCCTCTTCCATATTCCTGGCCGAGGCGGCGCAGGTCCATGCTTGCCCATGAGTCTCAGCAGATCTGAATGAAAAACCATGGAGAGGTCAGCAGACGCATGCCAGTTGATTGACTCGGGCAATTCTTGGTGTGGCGGGTACATATCGGCGCGTGGGGCAGGGGCATGTGGGCTCCCTGTTCACAGAGGGTTCCGTCTCCTTCCTAACCAGTTTTAGACCCATTGAACATCTCACACCACGGACAGACCAGGTGGCTCGGTATTGCTCACCCTCAAGTTGAAAGTCAAATATGTCTTGCCTGTTGCGTTTTCCATCAGACGGGTGGGTTGTTCACTACAGCCCTCATTCTTGATCGGCACCTTCCTACTGGCAGACAGTTGATGACCCAGTAGATGCATGTCGAAGGCTGGCGAAGGTGGAGGTACATACCAAGACAAGGATGCTCAAGGTTGCAAAACGACGCCTATTCGCAGAGCAATGCCTGCTCACGTACGAAAATTGACAGATTCAAGCTTGCATGTGTACAATTTGGTGCTAGCATCGACACGAAAAAAAGGCTCCATATATGATCCAGCAACATCACCAACATCACCAACGTTGCCAGACCGTTGGAAAGACCGTTGGAAAGGCTGTTGGAAAGGCTATTGGAAAGGCCGTTGCAACACCGGCTCACAGCTCAGTTGTCTGCCAAGTTGACGTCTGATCTTAGACGAGACTATCACACGATCAGGATTGCCGAGAAGCCATTTGAGTAGAGTAACATGCTCCCACCATTACGTCCAATTCCACGCCCCCGGCCACACAGAAGCAACATACTACCTACCATGCTCCATGTTAACTATATCGTGAAGAATGGAAATTTTACAGGTTGGTTGACATCCCATGGGGTGACCACGCCATGTCTTTGTATAAATAGGGATTCCGTTCCCCTCCCCTTCATTGCTATTGTCAAAAACTTTCCCGCACCTGTCAACCTTACCTCTCTCTTCTTGAGCCCTGGTGGCTCCCCCTTGTAGGTTCAATATTTCAGGTCTTCTCAAACTTTTCTCGTCAATACGATATCTTAAGCCAAATGCCGTCTTTTCTAGCACGATCTGTGGCGGTTCTTGCCTCGCTGCAGGCAACTCTTGGCCTTGCTACTCCAATTTCAGTATCCGACAAGCACATGGAGAAACGTGCTGGCGGATATGCGAACTCTGTTTATTTTACGAATTGGTGAATCCAAGCTGCCCGGTTCTCGCCACCATTCTTCTCAGAGAGCCTCTTCAAACATGAAACGCGAAGTTAACAAATACATCTGCAGGGGTATCTACGGCAGAAACTTCCAGCCAGCCGATATGCCTGCCTCGCAAATTTCCCACGTGCTGTATTCGTTCTTGAATCTCAGAGCTGATGGCACCATGTAAGTCGAGCTAGAAATAACACTGCTAGATTTCCAAATTGGCATGACTAACTCCTATAGCTTCTCCGGTGATACCTATGCTGATTTAGAGAAGCACTATCCAAATGACTGTAAGTATGTTCACAAGTGCCAGTTTATTTACTTATCCTTGTACTTCAAAATGCTTCTATGAGACTAATCTTTGATGTTAGCCTGGAATGATGTGGGGAAAAATGTGTACGGCTGCGTTAAGCAGCTGTTCCTGTTGAAAAAGGCAAATCGTAAACTCAAGGTCATGCTGTCAATCGGAGGATGGACATGGTCTACCAACTTTCCTGCTGCTGCTTCTACCGCAACCACTCGGTCTACATTTGCCGAGTCGGCTGTGACGTTTATGAAAGACTGGGGATTCGATGGAATTGATGTCGACTGGGAGTATCCTGCCGATGACACCCAAGCAGCTAACATGGTGTTACTACTCCAGGCTATTCGCGCCGAGCTTGACGCTTATGCCGCCAAGTCAGCACCTGGGTACCACTTTCAACTATCAATTGCTGCTCCGGCTGGCCCAGACCATTATAACAAGTTGCGTATGGCCGATCTTGGCAAGGTGTTGGATTACGTGAACTTGATGGCCTATGACTTTGCCGGTTCTTGGAGCAACTACAGTGGTCACGACGCGAACCTATACTCTGCTCCTGGGAATCCCAATGCTACACCATTCAACACGGACGATTCAGTCAATGCCTACATCAAAGGTGGCGTTCCTGCCCAAAAAATTGTGCTTGGTATGCCAATCTATGGACGCTCTTTCCAGAATACGGACGGCATCGGGAAATCCTATTCTGGTGTCGGAAGTGGCAGCTGGGAAAATGGAGTCTGGGACTACAAGGCCCTGCCAAAAGCTGGAGCAACTGTCCAGTATGACAGTGTGGCAAAGGGGTACTACAGCTATGATGCTAGCACAAAAGAGCTGATTTCTTTCGATACGCCAACAATGATCAAGGAAAAGGTCAGCTATATCAAGGGCAAGGGCATGGGCGGTAGCATGTTCTGGGAAGCATCTGCAGATCGCAAAGGATCCGACTCACTCATTGGGACCAGTGTTTCTGCTCTTGGCGGCCTTGATTCCACCGACAACTTGCTCGACTACCCTGATTCTCAGTATGACAATATCAGAAAGAAGATGGCTTAGTTCTTGCTCTTGCCGCAGTCTTCACCACCAAGCTCGGATGAGGATTCCTTTATTTGACCAGCGCATCATCTTCTCTTGCGCTATGAGTTATTCTTTCTATTCACCATCGAATGTTTGAGATCTTGCTCAGTTTAACGGCATTTACACCTTCATTTCTATCGTGCATATTTTAAGTTAGCTGGGTAGTCAAACTAGATGCTGGGCTGCTTGGTTTTACGTACATACAATAAAGCGTACATGAAGTAACTCATTCATTTAAGCATCAGAATGATGTGGCTAAATTGCATCCATCGTAGATCGAAACACTGAATATTTTTTCAAAGCTGCGGAAGGTATCCGACTTACAAGTTCAAGTCGCGCTTCAATAAACAGTGGAAGTGGTTACGTCTGTGTACTTGCTCAGAGCAAGGGCCGCAGTACCAGAACTTGCGCTTTCCTGGAAAGAGAATGAGTGGCAGGGCTCAGAGAAGTCGCGACACAAACGAGCGGTGTTTGTCTGCCGAAGTATAACAGATATTCTGAAGTAGACGAAAGTGCTGCTGGTTGTCCATTGTGCTTAGGAAAGTACATCGCAGCAACTCATACTCAAAATTGTAGGCAGCAAGTCACTCAAAGTTTTTTTTTGTGGACTGACTGAACTTCAAACCCTTCATTCTTTATACTACTATTCATCAGCTACAGGTCCTCCGAAATAATCATAACTTCTGACAGTAGAGGACGTAAGTTGTTCATAAGCTTTGATGTTCCGCTCTGTGTTAATATTTTGGTACCAAATGATGCTAGCGTGACAGAAGAACCTTCCTCGGGGCTCGACAGCACAAATCTTTTTGTACAAAGTCTGACCGACCTTATAATCGCGTGGTTAAATTTGGTAATTGCTGGAATAAATCAAGTATCCAAGTCACTTTCATGATGCCGCATCATAGCAAAGGCGTTTGCGCCGCAGAGAGCTATTAGCTGATTCTAGTCCAGCAGCCGAAAGAGCCAGGGCCTCATTATGAATGATGAAACATTTGTCACATTGGAAAACGGGTTCCCCAGCGGCCCCGAAGCTTCAGAGCATTCATACTCTCGAGCAGATGCCAGACGCTTGCGTTCTTATTTAGCGGACACTCATCGTCAACAACGTGAGGCGGAGGCCAAACGTGACGGCAAACATTTCTAGTTCTGCACTGACATGCGACTGTAGTCTTATTGCGATTTTCTGGTGTCCGCGCTGGCCGAAATCCCGATCCCACCATCTGTTTTCCATCTGTTTGTCTGGATTGGTCTCTTTCATTCAAGCCGATCGCTGATCCTGTGGACATCAGAAGATCGGGAGAAAACAGACTCTTGAAAAAGATGCTCTCTAAATTTGACAGATATGTTCCAATCAGGGATTACTCGGAACCCCATTCCCAGCGGTATCGCACGAGCCAGGAGTCTGACAGGCTGGCCCACACCGAGCGACTGACAAAATTTGGCACATTGCACCACAGAGGAAGACCGCTTCTACATCAGACGCTATTCAGATTCTCTTCCTCCTTCGATCTCCTCCTATCCTCAAGCCTTGAGCCAAATGCTGGGATAAGTGAGAGTTCTCTCTAATCCTGAAAGCTACATGATTGAATACTAATCAGAATTGTCAAGTGAATTTACAACTTCTTTCGAGTATGACTGTACCAACTATAGCCCTATCATCTCACGTACCGCCACTTGCTCTCTCGCGAATGCCCTTGGAACGACATTTGCCGACAGAATCTAGAAGAATTCGTGCACCACCTGATATCTTACTCTCGCTGCACAGTCAGACCATGCACAATAATCCGAGGAGAGGCCACAACACAATTGCTATGGCCCTTGGAATCGATCTCTTCCGTAGAGTCCTGGAATTTAAACTACCTGACTTCAATCCACCGAGACCCACTGTGTTTGCTACATTTGCCTCGAGTGCCCTTTCATCTGGGTTCTATAATCTATGCAACTGTGGTCCGGCTGTCATGTCAAAGATCTCCGGTATACTATATCTTTTCGCACTGGATATTGCCGTGCTGACAAATAGATAAGCCAAAAACCATCTCGCGAGCTTACGCTCATTGCCACTAGAACCATTCAGGTAAGTACACACTATCCTTGAAATAGCTTTCGTTGCCGAGTTGAACTAACACGTTGGCCAGGATCCTGGGTGCGCCAAATTTACGAGATGACTTTTATTGTTCAGTGCTTGCATACTCGCTGAGTTTGCAAACTCTTGCAGTCGGACTGGGCAACGTTGTTCACACCTGGTCGGAAAACGAGGGTGCCCGCGCAATCAATGGTGTCCAACAAGACGGTGTGTAGGTCACATCATTGTCATTTTCCTCCTTGGAAGGGAGAAAGAACCTGCTCGCCGCAGGGAGATCTGATGGTGCTTTCATCGTCATGTCTCTTTCAGAATCAACGCCACGATTCGAAATACAGCAACCTCATGCCGTCGCATGTCTTAGTTGGCGCCCTCGCCCTGTCCTTCGGTTCTCTAGCAAACCCTGCAGTTCAAACATTTTAACATCTACTGAGGACTTAATCGTTGGAGACGAGTTTGGGCAATTGTACTACTACTTGGTAGAATGGCCCGAAAGCGACAGAGATCTATGGCCGGGGTCAGTATCCTTGGTTGTCAGGATTTCCTCACACAATCAACAGATATGTGGCCTTGCATGGTCATCCAATGGCGACTTGTTCGCCTCTGGGGCCAATGACAACATGTGTGCCCTTTTTGAAGTGAATGGGATCCTGTCGTCGGAGCATCTCGGTATAACGTCTGATTCTCAAAGCAACTTTGACGTGTTCACGAGAGACGGGACGAATCAGCAGTGTCAAGTCCAAATACCCACCAGCAGTGAGCGATTGCGCTATAGAGGGTTTGATGGACAAGAAAACTATGATCTGTCTCCGAGAATACGACCTGAGATTATCAGGATTCTTCCAAACAGCGCGCGGCGGTTAGCTTCAGGCTGTGAGCTTCAAGTATAGGCTCATCGAGCTGCAGTTAAAGCTATCGCATTTTGTCCCTGGCTTGAAGGACTAGTGGCCACTAGCGGTGGCTCCAACGACAAGTGTATTCATTTCTTTCATACGACTTCTGGCTCGTCACTTGCTTCAATCGCCGTTGCAGCTCAGGTTACGTCTCTGGTATGGTCAAACACTAAGCGAGAAATAGCCGCGACGTTTGGATATGCTTATCCAGAGCATCCTTTTCGAATTGCAGTCTTCAGCTGGCCTGATTGCTCACAAATTGCGGTCATTCCGTGGGAGGAAGACTTGCGTGCTCTGCATGCTATTCCGTACCCTTGCGTACTTCAACAAAGAAAGACTTCAAGGACCAACACCAAGACTATCACTGAGTGCATAATAGTGGCATCTAGTGACGAGACTGTCAGGTTTCACGAGGTATGGTCTACGGAGGGTAGCCGAGCAGTCACCGGACCTAGTATGTTTGGCGGCAGCGATATCCTGGAGGACCTGCAAGGAATTATCAAGGAGGGGGATATAATACGTTGAGATGATTATCTCGTTCTACTTGCTTGCATTCCTGGCCTTGTTTCTTAATGGTCGTTTAGCCTAGTATGTGTAGTAAAAACGCATCGATGGTCAAGTTTGGTGGTGAAGCGTCTGAGGCCTAGGAGACGACTGGAGTTAGGCACAGTTTGTCAATACAACCCCGCCTACGACACCAGCCTTGTAGTAGTTAATTAAAACTAAAGACTGCTCAAGTGGCTGAATGTGCAAATTGAAACTGGCTTGCACGCTTTCGATTGCAAATACTGTAGTTAAAATTGGGTCTGAATTGCGAAGAAATAATAGCGAACAGAAAACATCCATGAAACGCTAAACCATGCAGTAAATTTGGCCCATCAGTTGGCCTCAGGAATGAGGCTGAACAAGTCTATTTGAGGATTACAATTAGTAGGACAAGTATGATAATGAGCACAACGATGGCGGTCATTTGTTTGTTCTCTCCGGCGCCCTTGGTCACTTTGCCCAGCACGGTTTTGGCTCGATCTAAACGACTTTGGTGTCTGTCAACAACAGCATCCATTTCATCCAGCAGAGCAACATGATTGTCTAGCTCGTCACCAATTTGCATGCTTATCTCCCTCTGACGGCCGATGGACTCTCCGAGCCGATCGAGTTGCTCATCCTGGTCTTCAAGAATTTGTGTATGGTACTGGTGAAGCTGCTGGTTTGTCATGTCTTCCGCTTGGTCGCGATAGCCCGCTGAATCTTTTGCAGAGTCGTCTTGATAAGATATGAATAGCTCCTGAGAGGGAGAAGATGGGGTATCACTGAATCTGACAGTTTTCGGTCTCCTAGAAGATGCATGTGAGAAATCTTCAGCAAGTTCGTTCGAATTCGGCTCCATTAGAGTGTTCTCTGTCGCGGCGCTGGAGAATCCGTGGAACTCAGCAGTCAAGTCGTCAAACTGTCGCTCCAGGTCCGAGAGCGACTCGGCTAGGTTCGTGGCTAATCTAAGAAGAAATTCCTATCAGCAACGCGGTGGCTATCAAGGCACATCACATGGTAGTGCTATCAGTTGTCATACTCTTCTTCACCTTCCTGTTCATGCCGACTTTTCTCTTTCCTTAAAGCAGCAAGTCCTGCGCGAAGCTGGTCTAATGAGCGCGAAACATGTCCGTCTTGAGTGTCGTCATCGAGGTTGAGACTCGTCGCACGTCGACGCTCAAGCAGCGACAGCTTGATATGGTCTGCCAGCAGGAATAATTGGCTGGGCTTAGCCATGACAAAACTTCTTACAAGACGTGGTCCAGCTTCGATTCGAATTGCGACAGCGCGACTCACAGGGGTCGGCGAAAACACTTCGAATGATTCCCGGTGACCAGTACACCGAACGATGTATACACACTAGCTTGACCATGATGGGCCCCCCCCGAAGACCTAACCTGACCCATTGCGAATATACAGTCCATTCTGCTCCACCTCTGCTGCAAGCGGACGAATGAGAGGCCAATGCGCACCTTTGTCCCCATCCGGTGGTCGTCAACAAAGTAATAAACGTGAACCGCTCAGACCAGAATCTTTCCCCTTTACAACCTCTCTAACCCACCCACATTGCTCAACCTACACAAGTCAAGACTAAAGATTTGGCCGTCGGGGCGTCATTAACTGTATCGTCACGCTGCCGTCGTCCTCGCATTAATAATACCCTCTCTCTCACTACTTTCTTTATTCCCTTCTATCGCCAAAACATATTACAAGATCTTGCTTGATAGACCTGATAACCACCAAATCTCGGTTCTCCCCCCTCTAATACCAACTTCTACTACAACTACAATCGCGTGGCTTCAACTAGCTATATTAATATCTATCAAAAAAGCGGTTTGTGACCACCTTGACTACTAATCCTGACCATTGATAGCTTGGATTTCGACAACTTCGCGAGCCAGGATGACCCATTGAGCCAGACATGGATCCCACATTCGCTGCTGACTGTCTGCATGACTGCGCTTACGGGGAGGGCATGGTATTGATCAAGCCTGCCATCGGTCATGTTGCAGATGCTAGCAGCCAGTCTGGTACCTGGGTGGAACAAAAATCAGTCGATGATCAAAAAGCCAAGAAAGACAGCCAAACACCACTTGAAATGCGCCGTCATAAATCACGACGGCTGGATTGCACCACCGGAACGACACCTCTTTGTAGTACACTGCACCAGTCAGCATCTAAATCGTCGCATGGCAGTGTTTCAAGTGCAGTTTCCAATGACACACTGGTAATCGATAACTTCACTGTTCATCTCGGCATTGGCTGGAGGAGTATCAGTGACGACGGGCATTATCAGGCTGCCGCACGAGGTTGGGCCCGATTTATTGAAAACAACTATGGGCTTGCAAAAGTCCGCATATGTTTGGAAAGTAGAGGCCTTCAATCGTATCTCGTGGAAGCATCGAGTGGTTACTTTCTTTTTGCCGAAAATCTGCGTCGTGGCAGACTTGTCAGTGCGACAGCAGAGGGCGCGCTTCGAAATCTGCAACTCTCGCCGCCTAAGTTCGAGGGACCAGAACTAGACTTCATGGCCAAAGATAACGAACGTGTTGACGCTTCCGCAGACTCTGCAATGGCATTAGATTCGTGATGTTCACGCTTCGCCCGCACAGCGAAATTATCGGCGGACACAGGATTTATAGAGCTTGCGCCGACGGCGACCGGCACTCGTCGTGCAATGTAACTTTAGCAGTTTAGGTTAATTCTCACAATATATTGCATCCATGATATGTATCAAAGATGGCAACCTAATATGTACCTCAACTCAGATGGCTTTTCATTTGGCCTGTTGCCTCGAGCATCCGGAACAAGCTCCACTGGCATTAGATGTAGGTTTACGAGAAAAAACATGGGCTCTCGGGGACAAGGCCCGATAACTTGTTATACTTTCATTTGTGCCCCAAGTACTCTGGTGAGCTGACGAATGAGTATGCTTCTGCAAGTTCTAATCCAAATTCTACCTTCACGGGACTGAAAAAGAAGGACAGTTCACACATGCATGCACCTGGGTGCGCAGCGAAACGCGTGTTGTACGTGCGTCATTATGTAAGGCAGCTGCTGGTTCGGCACCTTGTTCCGCCACCCGAAATTTGGAAATGGGACAGCCTGGAGCACTACCACCAAAATCCCTCTCAACTTAATGAGGGGCCAGTTTTCGACTCTTTTCCCCAGGGCCAGTTTAGGTCTTTGGATTCAACCAAAATGAATGGGGACATGAGTCTCTCTCAAGCCCTGGGCGGATTGCGCATAGCGAACCCCGACGATACCGCTGATAGTGCACTCACCAGCTCGCCTACCGCTATTCCTGATACCACGACACAAAGCCTCGCGGCACCCATCTCTTTGCCTCAACATCATCCCAATGCAGCTCAAAATCTTCCCGAGAATTTCAGCCAGTCTCAAAAGCAAGGACAAATGATCGATAATGGGAAGCTTGGCTCCTCCTTGCACGATTCGATGGCTATGACCAGCAACCCCTCGACTACCTCGAGCTCACCACGAAACATTCCATTGACAAACGATGGTCACTTCTCCCAAACAGCACAAGTTCGGCAAACTCAATGCAGAGCCACAAGTTCTATCCCGTTGCAAAACAGCCCGAGAAGCTCAGAAAATTGTTGTACACCTCCCCACGATATCGTCTCGTCGGGTGCAGCAACAGCCTCAATGCCGCCACAAATATCGAGCGAGGATTGGAAAGACCGAGGAGCAGCTATCGGTCTACGCCGCGAAGTGGATAGTACCGGTCGGATGGTGGTTCGGCAAATAAAGAAAGGTGTCCGAGACTTTTCCTTCGGTCGGATACTTGGGGAAGGATCCTACAGCACCGTGTATCTCGCCACTGACCGACAAACCCTAAAGGAGTACGCCATCAAAGTGCTCGAAAAGCGCCACATCATCAAGGAAAAGAAGATAAAGTACGTCAATATCGAAAAAAATACACTGAATCGCCTCACAGAGCATCCTGGAATTGTTCGTCTCTACTACACCTTTCAAGATGAAACTTCTTTGTACTATGTGCTTGACCTCTGCAATGGTGGTGAACTCTTGGGCGTACTAAAAAGAACCGGTACGTTTGATGAGGATTGTGTTAGATTCTATGGCGCACAGATTCTTGACTCGATTGACTATATGCACTCCCGAGGTGTAATTCACCGCGATCTCAAGCCCGAGAACGTGCTCCTGGATGACCAGATGCATGTCAAGATAACGGATTTTGGTACCGCTAAACTTCTCAAAGATCCTCGCGATGTTCAAGACATGCAGTTCATCGATAGAGGACAAGGAACCAGATCAACCACGACACAAGGAGATGGTAACGAGAACGGCCGAGCTGCGTCCTTTGTTGGCACTGCGGAGTACGTCAGCCCAGAACTCTTGACCCACAAAAGTGCTGGCAAGGCCAGCGATCTGTGGGCTTTCGGGTGCATCGTATATCAACTTCTTGCTGGACGACCGCCGTTCAAGGCCGGTAGTGAATATCTCACTTTTCAAAAGATTGTGAATTTAGAGTATGAGTTTCCTACAGGTTTTCCAACCTTGGCTCGAGATCTAGTTGAAAGATGCCTAGTGCTGGATCCAACCAGAAGACTCACTATAGAGCACATAAAGAACCATGAGTTTTTTGACGGACAGCCATTTGGGAAGGCACTCTGGCGCACAAAGGCGCCGCGGCTCCGGCCATATGTTCCTCCAGTTCAAGAGCCATCCATTATTCAACTGAACGGCTTGGCTCCAACAACTGGTGCTTCGAACAGCAAATCGAATCTTTCCAGGTCGACAACGCAGCCAAGTGGCTCCAGCGGTGCTAGTCGACCTGTTAGGATTATTACCGAGCTTCCGCCACCGACTCAATTAGACATCGAATGGTCACCTGTACTGACCAAAAATAATGAACGAATACTAAAATTAGGAGATCTTATGGTTGTTTCAACACCTCTTGCTCACAACCTCCAGCGGAAAGGTTCCGATGAAGGTCACAAGAAGTTGTCCCGTTTTTTTGGCGGCAGCACTACAAAGAAGAGACAACGGCTTGTGATGGTCACTACCAGTGGCCGCATCGTTCTGGCTCCTGCCGGCGGGGAAGAGAAAAGGTCGAAACAGGAATTGTCTCTCCTGGCATCAGATTCGTCATGGAAAACGCAGCATGACGCAAAGGGCCAGCTCGTCTGGTGTGTCGACAGCGTAAGTTTTTTGCGTTACCCCTAGCCAATGATGGTTCTGACACTTTTCAGGCAGGTTATCATTACACTTTTGAGGATACTAAATCTTCATTGAATACTAGCGACAGGAAGCCGTCAGCTGACGAATGGGTCGAATGTCTCGAAAAGGCAAAAGAAATGGCACTATCTCACCTAATCAACACAAATAGTGACAATGGCGCATTCGGAGAAATAGCATCGGCAGTATCAAGCCCTTCGAGCACCTTAGGTGGAAGAGCTCATTTCTCTGACGCACAAGGTAGTCAAGATCGCAGTGGACGAAATCATTTGAGTAAATCGCAACCAAATTATGAAGACCCTGCCCCTAGGCGAAACAGATTTAGCAAACGACAGTCACGAAATGGACTCGGCCCTGCATTCTAATGCCTTCATTGTCCTTGACTGTTACTGTGGATGCTCGCAGCACAAAAGAAAAAACCTTCCACTTTAACAGATCTTCTTTCATTTTAGTATTTGCCATTCGATTTCACCATACATCGTCAAGTAGATACGGTCAGAGCATTATCAGCGAGGCGTACCGACAAGGGTTTTCATTTAGTCTGCTTTGCTTGTTTTAGCATTGACTCATGTGTGTCACTGTTGTGGCTATTGTTGCCGCCATTGTCTTGCATGGAAGATTGTGTGAGCTTGTATTCCCGCAAATTCTTGCAATAAGCTTTAACGCGGTAAACCAAAGACGACTTATATAGATATTGGCGGTCTTAGTCGGACGGGGTAGAATCACCCCATGATAACAATCTGCTGGGATGAAAACAGATATACAAAACACTTCAGATTCTTGTCTAGCATGGCCTACCAGACTACATGAAGAGACTGGTGTTTCTTTTGTGACAGAGTTGCATGCGTTTTCGATACGCAATAATTCAAAAGATTTACATTGCGTTGACAGTGGACCTCTCCGAATAAATGTTTGCAAAATGTATCAAGATGAGTGATGCAATCAGATTCAAAGGGCATGGTACAAGTTGACCAAGCTCAAAAATATGTCACCTCTTGCCACTTCCTCAACGAACTCAGACCCTCGCGATACTCCCCAAGAGGCCAGAACTCGATTCAACAACGGAAATAACCAATGAATCACGCTGTATTCCGTTCAGAGATTGGCAGAGCGGGAATTTGGCACTAATTCCTTGGACAACTCCCTATTATGCACATATTGCAAGGGGTGGAGCCACAGATGAGGGACATCTAAATGCGCATACCGCGTTAGTCCTAATCCGGAAGGACGGCGTATATCTAGTCCTAATTTAGAAGGATAGCCCCCACACCTAACCACTGGATTTAACTATATATAAATCCCTTACTTACTTACTAATATCTTCTATGGTTAAATACTAAATCTTAGGGAATAATATAATAAAGGGCATTAAAAAAAGCCTTATTATAGCTACGTTACGTTGCGTTGCGTTGCGTTGCGTTATGAGGCCTCACGCGGTATGCGCATTCAAAAAACGCGGTATGCGCATTTAGTGGTCCACAGATAAGGACAGAAAGTAATGCTCGGATCAAGTGTATAGACACGTGACCTCTCCTTGCTTGCGCATTCAACATTACGCGCTTCTAAATTGAGACACCGCCTTGGCCTACGCCCGTTATATATGTTTTTCGTACACGCGAATGACGACACAATGCAAGCACAGTATCGCACCTTTGCTCAACAGGTGCCTCAAAGATCTCCTCACGGCGCCAATCAGCGCCGCGGTGGCATTGGTACAACCTTCATGCCGATTTCGATACCATCCTATTTGATGGAGTGGCTCTAACATCACCTAGGTCCCATGATGTCGTCAGGTCCTCATCCTTCTGTGCCTTTAACCCAAGCTCAGATTGCGCAACAACAGCAGGCACAGGCCCACGCCAACGAACTTGCGAGACGTCGCAGCCGCAAACCCACCGACAAAAATATTCCTGAAGGAGTAGAGGAAAGCATTGTTGACCCCGACGCGGTCCGACGATACAAAGCATTAAGAGACGCTGAGAAAACACTTGACGCCATCTCTACTCGGAAACGGCTTGACGTATCTGATGCAACGAATCGAAACTCCAGCAAGGTAAGTATTAGTCTACTACTGATGCTAACAGCAGTCAAGTCTGCTCTTATGGGATGGTGAGGCTGACAGACTGTCAGCTTTCTAAAATACTTCGAATCTGGATCAGTAACACCGTAGAAGATCAAGCATGGCAAGTTCAAGGGCTCAATGTTGATGCCTTTGACTTCACACCCAACATGGAAGCATCATATCGAGTCAAAATCGAAGGTTGTTTGCTGGATCCCGATGAGATTTCCAGTACACCATCGCCCGTGTATGGAGAAGAGAAAGATCTCATCTCCTCCTCTGCAGGTGACGAAGCTCAACAAGTCAAGAACTTGTCACGAGACGGGCCCTCACAAAATCCCATGTCATCTTTGGCCAACTATCGATTCTCTCACTTCTTCAGAGCACTAACGGTAGACTTTGATCACTCAAGCCTCAGAAATGGTGCAGAGCAGGCAGTGGAATGGAAGAAACCGGAGGGTCCGTCCAAAACTTCAAGTACTACAACAAATTCAGCCTCGGATTTTGACGAACTCACCTTCAAGAGGAATGGCGACGAGAATGTGAACATCACAATTAATTTGCATCGTCATGAAGTTCCGGAACGGTACGAGCTCAGCCCTGAACTGGCAGAAGTTGTTGATATGACGGAAGCGACTCAGCAAGAGGCAGTCGCCGCGCTCTGGGAATATATTAGACTCTGGAATCTTCAAGAGGACGAGGAGAAGCGTAACTTTCGCTGCGATGAACTGCTCAGAAAGGTATGACACATGTGAAGTGATGCCACCGACGGCTCAACTAATGTTAATCGCAGGTTATCGGTAGAGGCGACATTGGTTATATCCCGCTGTTGAACGAATATGTCACCCAGCATCTTCGTCCGCTACCACCAATCAGTTTACCTTATACGGTTCGAGTCGATTCTGATTTTCATAAAGACCCTCACGCAACTATCTACGATGTGCAAGTTTTAGTCGATGATCCATTGCGCACTTCACTACAGCCTCTTGTCAATAATACCGAATACGCTGCCATGCTCAAAGAAATCACCTTGCTCGATGAGCAATTAGCTCGATTAATTCAGGCTACAGCAGTTTCCAAAGCCAAGCACTCTTTCTTTTCATCTTTAAGTGAGGACCCGGCCAACTTTGTCAAGAACTGGCTTAGTTCTCAGAAACGAGACTTGGAGATTATTCTAGGCGATACCGGCAGAAGCGGCGGCGACATGTTGACAGCTGACGAATGGAGGCGAGGTGGCACAGGTAGCGTGTGGACAACACAGAATGCTCGCGAAAGCGTTAATGTCCTACTTTCCAGACAACGATGAATATGTACAGCCAGCAGCTTGAAGCAAGGTGTTTTTAGTCGAATCGCGGAGTACTGGGTTATTCGGTCACGGCTCCTGGTCACGCGGAGAAAATGCAAGGCGTTGGAAGGATCTTCGTCAAATATGAAAGGACTTTTGACGGCTGGCAAAGTGGAAACTATTGAAAACAAGTAACACGTAAATTCTTGTTAGCTACCACTAGGTTCTAATTATGCGAGCATCACTCTTCATGTGAGTTTTTGCTCAGGTTATTATTATCAGCGGTTTTCTTCATTATTCCCCCTCGGAATGTGCATGTTTCGAGATTCACAATGACGACCAAACTGCCTCCTAGGCAACCTTGCTTTCCAAGCATGTACTGGCTGCTATTGCAAAGAAGAGTGCTCTTGATGTGCATCGCATTTGAATGTGATAATGCCTTATCTTCTCAAGGATCATGACCCAATGTATTTCATTTCATCTCTGCACCTGCACAGGACTGGGTGGCATGTTTCGTATCTGCTTGATGAGAAATTCCCGTTCATCAATGAATTGTTCGTCATCAGTTCGATCTTCGAGGAAGTGCGACAGGAACGTCAGAAGTTTGTCGCGGTTCATGATGAGGATTTTCTGCACTGCCATAGACTTATGAGGATTGGCAACGAATACTTTGAACACGTGGAACCCTTCGTACTGAACCATCTTGCGATCATCGCGGAGCAAATTCATGCAAATTTTCAGATGATCTCCACGATCAACATATGCTGTCATAACACTGTAGTTGGAGCGATCCAGCAAGATTTCCCCCAGGAGTTTGATAGATTGGCGTTTGGTGACATAACTGCTGGACTGTACTAAGGTACCGTTGTATTTCTCGAAAAACATGTCGAAATTCACTGAAAGGTAACGTGGAACAAGATCTTTGTGCCTTGTTAGAAGTTCCTATCCATGATGATCAGCGAGAGATCCTCAGTTGGGCTTTGAGTGACAGCATACCCTGAAGGTAGTGAAGGCATCAGCCGCTACCTCAAATGAACTCTTGTCGATCCAATCGAAGAACCTCCAAAAAACACCTCTTCCACTTTGCGGTCTTTCTCGATCGATGGCGTTCAGACCTTTTGCACTTGATCCAGGCTCATCACCATCGTCGTAGAGAATCACAGCCGCAGCAGCCTCACTCTTGAGCAGTTCTCGTAACACTGATCCCGCCGGCATAGCGCTCTCTTTGTGGTCATACGCCCGGCACAATTCGACCAGAACCTGTGGTCTGTTGCAAACGACGTAGGACAGAGCGATTGGGTCGCTTTTGGGGGCAGCAGACGCTGGCCGAAATCGGAACACATATGAGAATATGATCTGAGTATCCTTTCGCGATTCAAAAGGTAAGCGATAGAGATTGACGGCCAGCAAGTGAAGTAGGTCCTCATCTATGAGGCCTGTGACAAGTTGATATATTTGTTCAGGGGAGCTGTCCGTTTCTGTCTCTTTTGTCAGAAGATGTAACGATACAGTCCAAGCTGTTGAAGGTGTGTCGGTGCCTTTGAAATTCTTCAGGGCGAAACTTGCCTTGCGTTCCTTGTAGCACAACTTTCGTCTGGCTCAGTACGCGGGCGAGCTCTTCTGCCTACAAGAGTCAGCATCAGAAAAGGTCTAAACACTGCACCCGAGCAATTGAACATGGCAGTGAACTACAATTACCTTGATGGCAGCATTAGGACCTTCTAGTCGCACTACATGCTCTCGTGCTTGCCTAGGTAGATCCGCCGTTGCTCGAGATCTTGCTCTACCAAACAAAAAGGACATGATGTGACTACTATTCGATGTATGAGCTTATGATAATACTGAGTTTTGCGAGGACCTGTAACGGTATTTGTCGTTATGTTGACGTACGCCACGCAATTTGAAGGTCCTAGACAATTGGTGGCTCATTGCCTTGTATGTGGTGGGCAGGGAACAAGACTGACTGGGCACGGATAATGGATGTCAACAACTACCGCGTTCTAGTCCATCTGCGCTTTAAGTTAGTACTGCCACTACCCCTGTTTGACAATTGAAGAATTCGTACCGGCGCGATCAGAGGAGAACAACAAGCAAGAGGGTCTATCGTCCAGTAACATGCCACAATATGCCTATTAGTTACGTCTAGTCGTTCTGGGACGATACTGATGTTTAGTCTTGTTCATTCCGTCTCTTGAATATACATACGTGAGTTCGTGCACTGTCATCATCTGGTAATAGTTTTGTTTGAAGCCTAATAACCCCACCTTGACTCACGACCCCACCTTGACTCATGGCGCACCTTTTTCTTCCTATTGCTTCCATGGTGAATACCCTCCTCCCCCAAGAAAAGCCCGGCATTATTTCACACAAAGTCACCAGCCCGTCGTTCCATTCCAGTCAGGATATAGGCAATCTCTTTGAGGTTCAAGCTTTTAGCTTGAAAGACTGGCTTAAAAGAGCCCCAGCCCAAAAACATATACTTCAGCTTATGAATCACCATGTCGATAGACTTTCCTAAAGAGGAGATATTAACCATCGAGAGATGGCGCGCCATTAACGCGTTTCATCGCCAGGTATGTCAAAGTCTGAAATTCTCTGAACCTCAAGCTTGAAAACTCGTCTCGCTAAGCACTTAGTATCCTAAAGCTTGAACTGTCCAACGGCCGCCCTCTTTACACGTTCTATGATGGCCCGCCTTTTGCAACAGGTCTTCCTCACTATGGACATTTGTTAGCATCAACCATTAAAGACATCATTCCCCGATATTGGTCCATGAAAGGTTACCATGTCGAACGTCGCTTTGGTTGGGATACCCACGGTCTGCCGATCGAGCACGAGATCGATAAGAAGCTAGGCATATCGGGAAAGGCAGCAGTCACCAAGTTTGGAATCGAGAAATACAATGAAGAATGTCGTGCGATTGTCATGCGTTACGCTTCTGAATGGCGACTGACAATCGAGCGTCTGGGTCGTTGGATAGATTTTGACAACGATTATAAGGTGAGAAAAACACCATGCTTCGTGGGATTCGCGAATACTGACAAACTCTGCCAGACCATGGATCCCAAGTTTATGGAATCACTCTGGTGGATCTTTAAGCAACTTTTCGACAAGGAACAGGTCTATCAAGGTCATCGAGTGATGCCATACTCGACTGTGCTTACAACTGCTCTGAGTAATTTCGAAGCCAACCAAAACTATCAAGATGTGACCGATCCAGCGGTGGTAGTATCTTTCCCTCTTTTAGATGACCCAAGTGTACATCTATTGGCATGGACGACCACACCTTGGACTCTTCCCTCTCATACAGGCCTTGCTGTTAACCCCGACTTCGAATACATTAAGATTCATGACGAAAAGTCCGGCAAGTTTTACATTCTTCTGGAGAAGCTTCTTTCCACGGTGTACAAGGACCCAAAGAAAGCAAAATTCTCTCTAGTCGGAAAGTTCAAGGGCAAAGACATGCTTGGATGGCGGTACAAACCGCTTTTCGACTATTTTTATGACGATTTTAAGGACTATGGATTTCGAGTCCTCAACGGATCGTATGTGACAGCAGATAGCGGTACCGGAATTGTGCACCAGGCGCCTGCTTTTGGTGAGGAAGACTACAATGTAGCTATTGCCGCAGGGGTCATCAACGAGAAACGGCCACCTCCTGACCCTCTTGATGACACTGGCCACTTCACGGCTAAGGTCTCAGATTTCGCGGGATTTCACGTCAAGGAAGCGGATAAACATATCATAAAATACTTGAAAGCGGCAGATCGTCTGGTGGTCGAATCACAAGTGCGCCACTCCTACCCTATGTGTCCTAGATCAGATACGCCGCTTATCTACCGCGCGGTGCCTTCATGGTTCATCAGGGTCCCCGAGATCATTCCCGAAATGCTAAAGAACATTGAGGGATCGCACTGGGTGCCTTCTTTCGTTAAGGAGCGTCGGTTTGCAAGTTGGATAGCAAATGCTCGAGATTGGAACGTCGGCAGAAATCGCTACTGGGGTACACCGATTCCTCTCTGGGTTAGCGATGATCTAGAGGAAAGAGTTTGCATTGGCAGTGTGGAAGAATTGCGGGAACTCAGCGGCTATCAAGGCGAGCTTCACGATATCCACAGAGATAAGGTCGATCATATCACAATTCCAAGCAGAAAGGGCAAAGGAACGCTTAAAAGAGTGGATGAAGTATTCGACTGTTGGTTTGAATCTGGTAGCATGCCCTACGCCAGCCAACATTACCCTTTTGAGAACGTCGAAAAATTCCAGGAGTCTTTCCCTGGTGACTTCATCGCCGAAGGCCTCGATCAAACGAGAGGTTGGTTCTACACGCTTCTCGTTTTAGGAACACATTTGTTTGGACGTTCACCATTTCAGAACTGTGTCGTAAACGGCATAGTTCTGGCGGAAGACGGCAAAAAGATGTCCAAGAGACTGAAAAACTATCCCGACCCTTCCATTGTAATGGATAAGTATGGTTCTGATGCTCTCCGACTCTATCTGATTAATTCTCCAGTTGTTCGAGCCGAGCCACTGCGATTCAAGGAATCCGGTGTCAAAGAAGTAGTTCAGAAAGTTCTTTTGCCCTTGTGGAACAGTTATAAGTTCTTTGAAGGTCAAACTGTACTGCTTAAAAAGACAGAAGGGGTGGACTTCATGTGGAATTCAGACATGGAATTAACAAATGAAAATGTGATGGACCGATGGATTTTGGCAAGTTGTCAAAGTCTCCTGGAATTTGTTAATACGGAAATGCGAGGTAAGCAAAGCACCTTGGTCGACAACGGGTATTCGCTTACATGCATCCAGCATATCGACTTTATACTGTTGTGCCACGACTTCTCGAACTGATCGACAATACCACCAATTGGTACATTCGATTTAATCGTCGACGACTCAAAGGAGAAAATGGGTTTCACGACACACAGCACGCATTGAATGCTTTATTTGAAGTTCTGTACACTCTGTGCCGCGGTCTAGCCCCGTTTATACCTTTCTTGTCAGACACCATTTACCTAAAGCTGCTGGCACATATCCCTAAGAACCTTCAGGCAGAGGATGCCCGTAGTGTTCACTTCTTGCCATTCCCAGAAGTCAGACAAGACCTGTTCAATTCCGAGGTTGAAAGAAGAGTTTCCAGAATGCAACGAGTTATTGAGTTAGCTCGAGTTTCGCGAGAAAGGAGAAGCATTGGTCTGAAGACACCCTTGAAGACTTTGGTTGTTATACACCATGATCCGCAGTATTTAGAAGATGTGAGATCACTGGAAACCTATATTACCGAGGAGCTCAATATTCGAGACCTCGTGCTTTCTAGCGATGAGGCGAGCTACAATGTTCAATTGAGCGTGACGGCGGACTGGCCGATACTCGGCAAGAAGCTGAGGAAGGATATGATACGTGTGAAGAAGGCCTTACCGGAATTGACCAGCGATCAAGTTCAAGGGTATTTACAGACTGGACAGATCCTTGTGGACGGCATTCTTCTGGAGGCCGGTGATCTGGTCGTGCGACGTGGACTGAGTGAAGATGTGACATCCAGAAGTTTGGAGATCAACTCGGATGATGAAGTACTCACGATTCTAAACTCGGAGATCTATGCTGAATTGGCTCAGGAAGGGCTGGCTCGCGAGGTCATCAATCGGGTTCAAAGACTGCGCAAAAAGGCAGGCCTTCAGGCTACAGACGACGTCAAAATGGAATACCAGGTTCTGTCTGATCCTGATGACATAGGATTAGCCCAAGCCTTGACCTCACAGTCCAGTACGATTGAAAAGACTCTGCGGCGACCTCTTGAAGTGGCTCAGACCGGGACTGAAAAGACGCAGCTGATTGCAGAAGAAGAGCAGGAGGTGCAGCAAGCTACATTCTTGCTCCGCTTGCTAAAAGTATGAGGAATTCGCGTGGATAGCCGACGACCGCATTTACAATTTTATAGATAGATCAGGTCGCACAAAGAATTAATGCAAGAGAAAAGGCAGCATGGTTGATTCATTCCAAAGTATAGGTTGTAATAACCGGTCACTTTTGGGGGGTCTGTTCATTGCTTAGACAATGTTTTCTGTAGTTGTCCTTAGTTCAGCTCTATTAATTGCGAACCACAATTTCATACGCGTGCAAGCTCACCAGATAACAATCCTTGAGTTTAGAAAACTCTTGGGCGCATTTCCCTTTTTCCATGACACTATAATCTGCTACTATACATTTGCCGTAGATTGCTGACTAGAAAAGCACACGATTTAACAAAATGGAATAACAGTACACTGCTGTCAATAGCTTAACTGACCTGAATCGAGCATCGTGATGCCGCGGAAGCAAGCCTATGGACTTGACGATGGCCAGTTACTTGAGGCATGGAAGTTGATCAAACCCGGTCGCAAGCTGACTTGGGTCTCGGTCCAGGTTTCGTCTGCTGATTTGGTCCAATTTGGTTGCCGATCCAGGATCGCTTCGTGTCGAAGCACCACACAAAGAGGCTTGTAAAATTATTTCGGTACGCTTGGGCTGAATTCAGACAACATCGCAGGAAAAAGGTCAGCTGTCTTCAAGGCATACAAATGAAATCGGTGAGCGAGGCATTGGGAAAGATACCCCATGCTTACGTAATGTATCCGTTCTATGCTCTGGTGGTTCCACTCCCAGAGTTCGCGTGAAAGCCGCAAGGCGCGTTCCTCATCAGCCAGCCATTTCAGACTTGTACATTTTAGCCGGCCATCACAACAATTTTTCTTATATGGGCTTTTCAACGTGCTTGTCATGACCGGTGATGTGGTCTGGATCAACAATGACCACGAATTGCCACCTCAAGTAAGCTTTGCTAATATAGCCGACTATTCACAATGTGTTGAAGCTGATGAAAGTACTCAGTGGCACAAATCGAAGTCGGGCTGCAAACCCAAAATCAGCTCTTAGGTTTCGAAGATGGCCAGACTAGCATTTCTTCGTGGGCGTTATCAAAACAAGAGCCATACTACTCTAATAAGGGTATGCATCGATAGCCACAGAAGTACCTCACCCGTTCTTACACTAACATGGTAGACGGCAGACATCACAATCCTCCACTCTATTGTTTCCACGGCTCAAGAGCAATTCAATAGTTCACCTCATCCGAAACCACTTCCCGCGGCCGTTCTCTTCAAAGCGTACGACGATGTTCTTCCAATGTTCGGGATCGATCCGGACTCGGACCACCATCTTTCCGCTCTGGTGTTCCGTATCGGTGGTGAATCTGGAAATGGTTCCCTGCTCGAAAAGTTTCACGCCTTGTTGAAGCGCATGGGTATTCTTCTCGAATTCGACGATGATGTGACGACATCCGATCTCTCGTGTTCTATGTCTTCTACTTCACATCGCGAAGCCGCTGAAACACCCCCACCCCAAACATTGGGATCCGACCCAGCTGACGAAGAGAAAGAAGATGTCGGGCCACACCTGAAGACATCGGGAGTTTCCACACATAATTCTGGCAGCGCACATATCTCTCACGGTCATTTCATCAGTAAATCCTCCCATGATCTGAAACGAATGCCGCTAGCTTCTCATCGCACTCAAGACCTGGGGGAACAATGCAAAGGTATTTCTTCTGAGGCAGTATCTGGTTGGTCAGAACGGGGACGGAGCAACACACTCGACCCCTCTGGAGAACCAGCTATCGAAATCAATGATGCGAACCGGGCTACTCTGCAGAAACAGGTCTTGATTTCGGCAATAGACCGATGGCGTAATATTGCCTCTGGAAACAAAAAATTAAGAATGACACCTGATCTCAACTCATTAACCATTAACGGTGATCAAAAGTCTCGAGATTCAATCAATGTCGCAAGCATAGCTGGCGGCCCATGCAAGTTGGAGGGCAACAGCCTTCCGTTTCCAACACCGCTGGAAACCGGAGCGCGTGACTTAGGTACTGCGGAAAACGATGTTCTCTTGCTTAGAGCAGTTCGAGCGCGCCAGATTTTTCTTGCAAGCAGAATTTTCAGTCGATGGGCTGACGAGACCGCTATCCGGTTAGAGCGAGAAGCCATTGCCAGAAGACATATGGTTCGATTTCGGTGTTTCAATAGCTGGATTCGGGCGCCTACTGCAAAGCTGCCAAGAGCCAAGCGCTTGAAAGCTCTGTCTGCCGTTCAGAAGCTGCAGCGTGCCGTGGCTTGTCAGGAAGAACAGCTCGAATTAACGGCGTCCTTGATAGCAGCATCTCGAATAAGCAAGATAGCCTCCCAGATATTGAACTTCTGGTTCACTCGTGTTTCATCTCAAATGTTCGCAAAGACAAAGAATCGGCTGGTACGTACAGGAGCAATTAACCGTTGGCTGGCACAGACCCGGGATTACAACAAAACCGGAAGCAGCATCTTGTGCATTAGTCGCCACAGTAGAAATAAAAGCACCCTTGTTGCTTGGATTAAACACAAGACAAAATATCGAACCCAGGCCAAATCCAGTCAAGAGTTTGCCACAGGTTATGATGGTCTTCACTGGCTTCGAATTTGGAGGGATCATGCAGAACTAGGTCGCCGAGCCAACTCTTGTCGACAACTTCTCACGATGGAGCAGTCAGCCCGAGAATTTGAGATCTGGCATCTACGAGCACGCGCAGAAACGTTTCGCTGGAAGCGTGAGTATACATCTGCAACGAAATTTATCGATGCTTGGATTGCAGTTAGTTCACGTTTTTCAGCGCTACAAGCTTCCTCGAGGGGCTGCTTCAGATCTTATTCTGCGATGAAGTTTGCTAGTCACCTAGGCCACTTTTACCAAACCCAGCTGCAGTTGGATGTTTTAGGATACCGAGCACAGTGGTACATTCGCGCCACAAGTTTGTTGGGATACTTTGGTGCTATGGTCAGACACAGGAAACAGCAGATGAAACTTGTAGTTCGCCGTTATCTTATGATGAGATACACTCAGGTTTCGTCGAGAAGGCGACGGCGTGGCTTTTATACAGCTCTTAGTCGATGGAAGTCACACGCTATAACTATGCAGGCGATGACGACTGCCATGGAGGAATATCAAGCATCGAGCAATGTGCATCGCAAGCAAGCGATTTGCGCAGTATGGGGTAAATTCGCAGTTGAACAAGCTGTATCCCATACTCTTGCGGTTCATCATCGAAGAGGACAATTCCTGAACGAATGGAGCGAGCATGCCTCGGCGAACCACCAGCAAGAACTGGATGCTGCGGTTTCATGGGCAACAGAGCAGCAACGCCAATCTCTGAAGGCATGGACAATATCAACTCTTCAGAAAAGCGGCCAGGCACATTCGGCAGATATGGTTAACCATAGGCACGAACGCGACCTTCGAAACAGAGCTTTCCAGCGGTGGAGGTCTGCTGCGAGCAGATCAAAGCCGGTCGATTTTTTTCCTGAGCTGCAGTCGCAGTCGCCGGCTCTTACTGGACTAGTCAATAGCTCATATAATACTACCCGAAAACATTCAAAATGGCGGCCACTTTTTCCACGGCTCGACTACAATCAGGAAGCCTTGACTCCGGTCCATACTCCGTCTCGCTCGACCGGACTTTTATTTCCTTCAACTCATGCACCTCCCATACGTTTTATGGACCCTGTGGGTAGAACAGGCGGGAAACTCGAGAACTCTGATGCTCGAGGTTCTGACATGCGGGGACACGACCTTGCTGCCCACACGATTATGCCTAGGCAGGTCGATCTGCCGACGACAACGCCGAAAGTGCCAGTTCCGGCCCATGTACAGATCTCCTCACGTTATGTTCCAGCCCTGACAGGCCATGGAGGGCAACGTTCACCGATCAAATTGACCCGTATGCGGTCCATTCGTGGTCACGTTAGTCAAACATCTGACCCCGTTGCCGCGGCCAGTCAGTTGCGGAATCACAAAGAGGGTAAGGAATTGCCTGGGCGAGCATTGGATGGGGAACCCGCTTTACAAAATTTATCCCTGTCTCGGTCTAACGTCAGGCCTACTTTTGCCAGGACTGTTCCAGTGCGGATGGGCAATCGGAAATCATTAGGCTTAGGTGCCGGGGTTGCAACACCTTCGCTGGCTACGGGAAATGCGCCTCCAGGCAGGGATGGTGCAGAGTTTCCTTGAGAGGAAATGCTTTGGTACCGCAATTCTGTTATCTCGCTCGGTCACTAGTCCACCTTCTATGCATACACTTAGGGATTGATGGGGCTTGTAATGGATCAGTTCATCTTTACTTTACTTTCCTCGTGGAATTTAAATGCGTGGACAGTTTATGTGCTCAAGGACTAGTACAGGATATGCTGTATAGTAAAGTTGTCAGACCCTCATGCAGCAATGTTCGCAAGTTCTACCCAGCTCACAGTGTATTGGGGCTGGTGCTCCTTGTCTTGATTGAAACTGACCGTCGTCGAATTTTGCTCCGTCTTCTGATTCCAGCTGCCTTTGGCGAACTGAACAGAGCACTGACCTAGTTCGACAGTTGCTACTGATTTTCGCTCAATTCCGTACCTGCCCGCCCGCGTTGTCTCATGACGCATGAGTTGTTGCGAAAGCCATGTTTAATGACTGTCTCACAGGTTGGTTGCCTAATCTAGGGACGGACAATATTATGGAAATTCGAATTATCATTTAGCAATGAATTTTTAATCATACAGCAACAAGTACATTTGCACATATTCTACTAAAGAAGCTACACACAGACTAATTACTATTACGACCTTCCACTACTAAGATCCTTTTCGTAGCCTTCGTTAGTTGGGACCTTTGTTAATCTAGATCGAGTCTTTCGTCAGTGATAAGCTTGGCCAGTCAGGACCTCTTTCAATTACGACTTCATTAATATCTGTGTCTTAGTCCCTGATAAAAAAAAAACTCCCTTGCTATTCCTTTCTAGGCTTAGTTGCCGCTACATGATCAAAGATCTGTTGCTGCATGTTCACGTACTCCTTCCTGAGACCCTGTTGATGTATCTGGATATGAATGTTTGATAAAAATAATATAATGACTTAGATGTAACTGGCAAATGGTGGTTTTGGGCTTAGAAGAGACTATATTAGTAACAGCGTTAAACTTCATGCATGTTGTTGTTATTTTAATATTTTAATACACCAGGTAGCATCATAGGTAGCTATTTACTAGTTGTGTTAAGTGGCTAGTGTGATGATCTAGGCTTTGAAAGTAAGTGTTAAACAAATAAGTAAATAATGACTTGTTTGTTCAATGCGTATTATTTTACTGTTATTCATAGCGTAATTGGAATGGACACATTACCCGTACGTATAGAATAAACCAACTCCTTCGCGATGTAGGGTGGCCATGGGTATGTCGATCAGGATTACATAAGACCGACCAGTCGGCGCACCAAGCTCAACCAGGAGACGACAACACGTTTGTTACCGCAAACGCCTCCACTAACCTTCGCATTGCTAGTCATGAACTGAAAGTCTAGTGCTGCATGTCCAACATCAAGGGAACAGCTGCCGACGATCACGTCTGATCATCACCTAGACATGATAGAGACAATCAAAAACCGGTAGCATGATTGCCGTCCTCCCTGGTCAACCGCAAGCAAAGCTTCAAGGAGTTACAACCGGCTTCTGGGACGGCCATCAGTACAATGCAAGCTATATCTGACCCCAAGCCCACGTACCTCAACCAATTGATCTGAGCACAAAACTAAATATAGTAACAGGCGTACATAAGCGGTCATGCGTTTACCGTGCTGAGCGCATCCCATAAAGTCATCCAAACTGTGTACGACGACGACAGCGAACAACAACTCGATGCTATAATTTTGGACGAAGCGTCCGGTAAAATTGCAACCTGCACGCCCAAGCAGGTGCGTATCTACTGCCCATTGGCCTTGCAAGATGAAAGTGTCAAGGTAAGAATCATATCCCCCCCGACCCGTGTAATATATCAATTATCTTCATTCGTATGTTAATTGTCACACTGGCTGGATATCGCCAGCAATTCCGATGTCTTCCCGAATCCGATGCACTGGCCACAACCAATGAGCAATTTTTTTTTATTAAAATTCAATGAATCAATCATCAACTAATACGCACATAGTGGGCACAACAAACAGTTTTAGACATTCCTCACCCAACACACCAGATACCATGCACCCTGTCGTGGGGTAGCTCCGAAGAGCTCCTCGTAGCTTCGAGTTCCATATCACTGTTCACAACGCGTGACAACATTGCCAACGTTTGGCAGAAAGAACTCCCAAACCCTGCGAAATCTGCTCTCATGTCCCCCGACTCTGCCTATGTTGCGTCCATTGGGTTATACGACCGCCTTGTGAAGGTTTGGCGCCGGCTGACCTACACGACTGAGGAGGTACGATTCGATGTGTCGCATCTTCGACACCCCGATATCGTAGTATCGGTGAGATGGCGGAGGTCACTTCACCCGAAACAAGTGGCGGACAATGTATTGTATACATTATGCCTGGATAACTCAATCCGTATCTGGGCTCCACTTGAGGCAGCTGAAGGGCAGCACTGGCAACTAAGGGGACGGATTAATACGAATAAGTTCACTGTGGACAGTTCTATAGCGCCATGTTCCCCCATCATATTGATCGTGGACGGCAGGGACTTTACCATGGCTGTGGAGAGAGCAGTCAGGGATCACATGGCTGTTGATGAAAGTACTCCGGCCCTAGACCATCTAGTCGCTGTTGCAACCAAGAATCCAGATATTTGCATCAGAATTGACCGCCCAGGGGCCATGTCCGTCTGGACACTGGAAAATGTCGGAGCCAGCGACTGCGATGCGTTCCGAGCGTTTGATATCGCACACGTTCGGTTGCCTAATTTCGGTGGCTTCAGTACCTTTATCAACGGCGAGACCGAAACCAGATGCGGCCATATCCAAGTTCAAACCTACTACGACAGGTCAACTGGCAGGCTCCAGTTTATCCTTCACTCCCTCGATGGTGCAATCGGAGTGTTTACATCTAATGTGGCTGACTTGATGGATCCCTTGATGAACGACCGGCGCCTTCAGTTGCTGACTGTTTGGACTGGGCACACTGCACCCGTTAAAAAGATTGTAAGAAATTTCAGCGGACATGCTATTGTGTCACGAACCGACGACGGAGAATGTATTCTTTGGAAACGTTCAATAGCGCAAGTTCAAGGGAAGAGTCAAATACTTTCGCGTCATCTTACCATCCCCGAAGAAAGCGGCATACATCGGATCTGTGTACTACGCAAGGGGCGATTTGTAGTCTTCTTATGCAGCATGTCTGTGGTGCTCTGGGACTGTCGATCGAATAATGCCACCGTCCTTGCCCGATGCTCGCTAAGTACCGAAGAAATGCCCTTATGCTTAATAGTGCTACCTCGCCCCCAAATAGCAGACAATCGAATCGCATACGTAGCAACAGTGACATCAGCTGGACAGGGTATCGTCTGGGAAGTAGGACTTCCGCAATACCTTGCAACAGGGTATCATGACGATACTGCTAGGCTGGCTGAGTTCTGTCGCTTCAATTTAGAGATAGAAGAACCAATGAAATACGTCCTTCCCGTGGACCCGGCAGGCGCAGCGCCGACCATGTCTGGCTTTCTCGACGTATTTGCTCGAGACATTGCCATATCATACACAAATACAGGAAGGGTCAATTTCTGGGCAGCTCGTGTCAATGTGAAGGATCGCAACGTGGAGTGGCTATCAACGTCCTCTACAGAGACTGGCCTCACCGAACTAGCACTGGCGAGCGGCAGTATGCTCAAGAAAGCCGCTCTAGTCAACTCCACAAGATCGCAACTTACAATTTGGGACATTGGTGGTTCACGTCTTGAATACGAACAAGACTATGAAGCACAACACATGGTGCAGGATCTCGACTGGACCTCGACCCCTGACGCGCAAGCTATATTGGCCGTCGGGTTCCAGCACCGTGTCGTGTTGCTGTCCCAAATGAGATTTGATTATCTCAACAAAGGGCCAGCTTGGGCCCCAATACACGAGATCAATATTTGGGACCTTACACCACATCCCATCGGAGATTCTGCCTGGCTTGCCAATGGATACTTGGTCATCGGTTCTGGTCATCAGCTCATTATCCATGATCGACACATAGACGGAGGAGCATCTGCTATTACAGCCATGACGTATGTCAACAAAGAAGGTCCCGGGGATCTTTTCGAAGCAGTACAGAGATTCAACGGACCACTCCCTGTATTCCATCCCCAGTTCCTCAGCCAGTGCATTCTGGCTGGGAAATGGGACCTAGTTAGGAGAATATTGCTGGCGCTGTATAAAACTTTGAAATATATCGTTCCCGGCGATACGATAGATGACTATTTGGGACTCAGGTTATCGCAGTTTTACATGTCGAACGTAAGTTTTAGAAACTATGAACACTTGGGAACCAATTTACTCATCGCTACGGTTCAGATGCCTCCGGCTAGCGAATTAAGCAGAGTAACAGGGCCTTCAACACCCACTCATGGCAATGAAGACAGCGACACGTTTACTGAACAGACCGCTGTCTCCATAAGTGACAAACTTGCCCGGGTACGACTTCCGCAACTCTCTGAGCACGAACAGATACAACTTGCAGATATGGTTGAATGCGCCGCTTCCGTGGAAAGCCATCGACGCTCGATGGACGATAACGCAGCTCGATTTATGTTGTTCTCCCGCCAACTTGCACTTCGTAAAGGCCAGAAGAGCGAAATACAGCTCTCCTGGCGGGAGATCAATTGGGCATTTCATTCAAACAGCCAAGATATACTATTGGACTTTGTGTCTCGACAAAACCACGGTCTGATGCGATGGGAACAAGCTCGCGAAACCGGAGTTTTCATGTGGCTATCGGATTTGACAACGCTGGTACGTGGATGTGAACCCTGAATGGTTGGGGATGCCGATGCTGATGTGGAGTAGCGCAATCACTTTGAAGTAATAGCGAAGAACGAGTATACCAAAAGCGACCTGAAAGATCCGGTGGAATGCAGTCTGTTCTATCTTGCACTACGTAAGAAGACGATGCTCCAAGGACTCTGGCGGATTGCAAGTTGGAGCAACGAGCAGACAGCAACCCGAAAACTGCTTGCGAATGACTTTAGTGACCCAAAATGGCAAAGAATCGCACTGAAGAATGCGTACGCACTTTTGAGCAAACGGCGATTTCGTGAGTTGCTTGGGATAGAAGAGAAGTCAATCATAATTCACAACTGACACTCTGTAGGTTACGCAGCAGCATTTTTCCTGCTCGCGGACCACCTGGAGGATGCTGTTGAGGTTTGCTTGCGGCAGCTGAAAGATTTGCAACTGGCGATTGCTATTAGTCGTGTTTACGAGGGGGACGAAGGCCCAATGCTACGAAAAGTCATCCAGGATGAGGTCCTATCAGTGGCTGCTCAAGAGGGCAATCGCTGGCTTGCGTCCTGGGCATTTTGGATGCTTGGTCGTAAAGACATGGCTGTTAGGGCATTGGTCGTAAGTGTGGGCGATATCGGCGACTATAGGTAATAATTTGGTGTCTGCTAATCAAAAGACGTGAAACAGATGCCTGTCTTTGCCCTATTGGAAACGCCATGCTCTCCCGATATCATGTCGCGCATATTTTTAACAGATGATCCAGCTCTCGTGGTACTGTATTCACAGTTGCGTTCGCGAACTCTCCAAACGCTTCGAGGAGCCTCTAAAGTAACTCCAAAGGCTGAGTGGGAATTTGTGCTTCACAGTGCAAAACTATATGACCGAATGGGCTGTGATCTCCTTGGTTTAGATCTCGGTAAGTGAATATTGCAGATGTCACCATGAGGATATCCCCATCTCCAACCCCATCCATTTGCTCCCGAAACCCGGCCCTATGGTATATTATTCTTGTTTCGATGGGCACCTCTGACGTGTGACACTACAGTGCGTAATTGGGAATTCCAGCACTTTTCTACTACTGGACTTGGTGGAGAAGTGAATCCTCTGAAGCTCCTTCGGCGGAGAAGCTCGCTGGTGGTGGACGATTTATCAGTATCGAGACGTGGCTTGTACTTGGAGCAGTCTCAAAACACAACGAAGCCATCATTGTCTCAAGGACCAGGTCCTGGTTCTTTTGTTGAGCCAGATACATCGTCATTGCTAGAAAGCTTTGGACTGTAGGCGCACATGCGTGTAGGCGTCGGGCTGTAAAAAGAGGCGTTTCAGGCAGTTGAAATTGATGAACTATCGACTAATAAACGAGAGTCAAAGTTGTTTCAGTTTTACCACAATTATTGCCACTCTAGGTAAGTAAGTAGTGAATGTGACAGACAGTTAAGTAGCTTAGTCATGGCTCACATACAGACTGGTAGCACTAAGACATCAGACTGTTTGCAGATTATTTGTAAGCACGATTTCGCAAAGTCGTGCAGTTTGCCCACTAGGAGCGACTGCGACTGCACATTGCAAACCACATCTACACCTACCTTTCTTAAATTTGAACTGAACCTAACCACAATGTCACCTCCCTCTTTGTCGGTGCAGGGCAGGAGCTTCACCCTACGAAGCGTGGTGGCGGGGTTAACAGTGGGAACTGTAATTTGTGCAGCCAATGTCTACTTTGGACTACAGACCGGCTGGGTATCCATCATGTCAATGCCAGCCAGCCTCATGGGATTTGGTATATTCAGAGTCCTACGGCCTCACCTGAGCTTTCCGTTCTCTCCCGTTGAAAATGTGCTGCTGCAAAGTGTTGCTGGCGGCATGGCTATCATGCCACTTGGGTGTGGTTTTGTCGGGGTGGTTGGTTTCCATCTGGCTCTTTCTCCCCCGTGTCTGTTTGTGCTGTATTGACTTTGTTTGTGAATAGATTCCAGCAATGACCTATCTTCTCAGATCTGATGAAAACGGACCACTATCTTTGAGCACCACGCAGCTCATAGTCTGGTCGCTCGGATTGTGTTATTTTGGGGTAGTGTTTGCTGTGCCTTTGTAAGATTGCAAAGCCCCCCCTTCCTTTGTCACGAGGAGGATCCGATCTCAATACAAAGAAATCGCGGATTAACCATGCTATTGTTGCTTATACACAGGCGGCGGCAAGTAATCATTCGAGAACGACTTAAGTTTCCGAGTGGCTTCAGTACTGCTGTGCTCATATCAGTTCTTCATGGTGAAGGACCTGAAGGACCACAGAGTTCCAAGCCAGAAGAGCTGGACAGAGCTGCTCGAGGTGGCTTTGCAAGCCTTGTTCCTCGTGCTGAAGAACACAGTTCTCCCCCTCTGGATAATTCAAGCAGTCGTGAGGCTGAAGATGGCGCACACGCAGATTTAACAAATCCGCCAAATGGAACGTCGAATATGCGCCTTCTGGTTATTTGTTTCCTAGTCTCCGGTATTCTCACCATATTGACATACTTTGTTCCGATCATCCGAAACATTCCCATCTTTGGTATGATCGCGGCAGACAGATGGCTTTGGACACTAAACCCCAGCTTGGCCTATGTTGGCCAAGGTGTAATTATGGGCACCGAGACCACGCTACACATGACTCTTGGAGCCATTGTAGGCTGGGGCTTGCTCAGTCCGTTAGCAAAATTCAAAGAATGGGCCCCTGGGCCAGTAGATGATTGGGAGCACGGCAGTAAAGGTTGGATTATTTGGGTGTCTCTTGCCATCATGTTGGTTGATGCTGTTGTCAGCCTCGCTTACGTCGGAATAAGATCCATTCCCCGTTCAAAATTGCTTGACCTCACGTTCTACCTCAAAAGCAGGATCCAAAATACAGCGTTTTTAGGAAGGCAGATGCCGGGGCAGTCCTTTAACAGGTACTCTTTGCTACAGACAGAGGATGACGAAGACTCCCCAGATTCTGAATTCATGGCAGCTAGGGCCATCCGAGTGCCTGATAGTGTCTATGACGATGCAAATGGCGGTGCACCCGATGATGCGCCGCTAGAGCAGCTGGTAAGTGGGAAGCTGGTCAGTGTTGGGCTGATGATTTCTATACTTTTGTGTATAGGAACCACCTATTTTGTTTTTGGAGGCCTCGTTCCGTTATTTGCAACTATCATTGCTGTACTCATGGCTTTAGTTTTGAGTATCATGGGCGTTCGGGCCCTAGGAGAGACAGACCTAAATCCAGTCTCAGGAATCAGCAAGCTGGCTCAGCTCTTCTTTGCTCTCATTATTCCACAGTCAAACAAATCTAGCGTCCTCATCAACCTCGTTGCCGGCGCTGTGGTAAGAACCCTACCCGGAAATTTGAGACCCCATCGGTAGTGACGGTGGTGGTGGTGCTGTTACACAGCGGAATCTTTTAACTGACTTCATTCCTTAGTCTGAAGCTGTAAGTTAAGGATCAATTCCTGCAGCTTCAAAATTTCCTTCGGCTAAGTGTTGTTTGTTTCTTGTTAGGGAGCATTGCAAGCAGGCGATCTCATGCAAGATCTCAAGACTGGTCACCTACTCGGTGCAGCCCCGAACGCGCAATTCTGGGGACAGGTGATCGGTGCCACGGCTGGAGCAATTCTGAGCGCCTTCGTTTACAGACTTTATACGTCGTAGGTCTAACTGCCGCTTTGCTCTTAGCGTCTCAATGATAACAGGCTGATCATTCCTTCAGTGTATACACCATTCCGGGCGACCTTTTCCAAGTTCCCACGGCGTATGTTTGGATTTTTACAGCAAGATTGGTCACAGGTCAAGGTTTACCGTACATGGCAAAAGAATGGTCTGCTGGAGCTGCTGTCTTATTTGCATTTACAACGTTGATCCGCACCATTGCTGCAGACAAATGGTGGCGATCGTTTATTCCAGGGGGGATCGCAGTAGCAGTTGGTACGCAAATACAAGACTTTAATTTTCCTCCTTCATAACTGCTGACTTCGCTAAGGGATGTACAATGTGCCGTCATTTACTCTGGCCCGAGCGGTAGGTGGTATTGGTTGCTGGTACTGGACAAGGGTCCTAAAGAGATCGAATACGCGACTCATCATATTGGCATCGGTATGATAAGCCGCAGAATCCTAATTTGTCAAAGACGACTAGCTGACTTGTTTCGAAAGGGCTTCATTCTGGGTGAGGGATTCTTGAGTATCGTAAATCTACTGCTGCAGGGACTGAAAGTACCTCATTTGTAAGGCCTGCATCGACAACGCATGATACCAAACATTACTTCAGAGGTTAAAATATAAAATATGTATCTCCAGTGATTCCGTACAAAAGTATCTATTTGAGATCCCATGTCTGATCCCTTTGTCCATTTTTGGTGGACCAAGTGACATGTAGCACAAGAGCTCGTGCGTTATCCGCATGAGCAGAGAAAGAGACTTGTCCACTGACGCGATGTGAATCTGGCACATCCTGCACGAGATCCTGCGGCCTGATTAATAAAAGCCCTTGCTTCCAATGAGTCTCTGGGCCATCCGGGCCAGTAGTGAAGGCCACATGTCCTTGGGAAGAGAGATTGAAGGCTGCTGGAGTTGTTGGAGCCGCAGGGGGTGATCCGATCCTAGAAGGCGAGAAGAAGTTATCAAACCAAATAAGGAAGCCATCCAGAGACGCTACTTCTTCGTTCACCTCCGTACTCCAATCAGTCGTGAAGCACAAGTCCCTAGGGTGACATGTATATAGATCCAGAATTTTGAAAGGACATGCTGCACCGCAAAGTGAAGATTGGGGTCTGGCCTGTATATGGACCTCGTCATACATGCCCTCTTGCATAGCCTTCATATCAAAGCCGTAAACATCACGCCAGTATGACACGTGCTCTGACAAATATTCTTCATCCTTGAAAGGTGCGATCCACAGTGTGGCAGAGCTAGGGACTAAAAGACCATCAGGTTTGAGGTATTTATCCCGAGCAAACAGAATACTCGGAAGCATGGCCTCGTAGAGTAGGCAGTAACCCATCCACTCGCTGACGATGATGTCGACCTCTTTGACAGGCAAGACAACCTCCTCTATGCTCCCCTTCACGCATGTGATTTTATCCGATAACGCATTGTTGAACACATTCTCCCTCGCTTTGTCGATAATATCTGATCTGTCAACTGCGATAACTTGTGCAGCGCCTGCCTTGGCACAAAACATGCTCAAAATTCCTATGCGAATGTCAGATTCAGATTCAGGTTGAGTAGATGTTGTCATTGACTGTCATAATACCTGTGCCACATCCAATGTCAAGCACAATCTTATTTTGGAAGATGTGTTTGTTCTCATAAATAAAATCTCTGTACGCATTAGTTCGAACAAAGTCCTTAAGCATCGTCTCGTGGATTTCTGTACGAAGTTTAGTCTCATGATAGCCTCTCTGTTTCTTTATGGTCATTCAATTTCATACCATTTGCAGCATAAGACTCAAAGTAGTAGTTTGAAGTATCCTTGGGCTTCGAGACAAGCGATGAGCCTAGATTATCGTCGGTACCCCAGCGGCGGTCAAGCGTCTGCTCCACCGCCAGCCGATAGTTTGCGAAGTTTTCGGTCATAGACTCTAACGCAGACTCCAATGTCTTATTGCGATCGAGCAGTTCGCCGACTGAAGCCTTCGGTACATCCACAGTAATCTCCTGGTGTTTGCCCAAAGAATCTAGTATTTCGTCAAGAGAAAATATGACAGCATCATTTTCAATAACCGGCCTCAAGTAACGCTCGTCGTCAATGTCCAAATGGGAGATCTGTTTGGGTAGGCTGGACTTGTCTCGAACATGATTGCGAACAAAGTTTATGAGCTTGACAGCGCCTAGGAAGTCGAGCTGCAGACGATTGATATTATCGAGCAAGTCAAAGTTGTGTTGCTGCTTGCAATAGTCAAGCATTGCAGCTAGCGTGGGGAATGTTTGCCCGTCAAACAATGACAAGACTTCAATGTTTTCCACGTCCGGCTCGACGTCAAGCCAATTACTCTCCTCTGAAGTATCGGAGGTTTGACAAGACGAGCTTGGATCATCCTTCGGGTAGTTCATCTTTGCAGTCGCTTAAACAGCGTTGTGCTTGGTTCGATGTGGCACGTTTGGGATGGTTGAAGGAGTTTTGAGTGGTAGTGGTCTATAGCCTGTCCTGTCAAATATTGCTTCGAATTTAAAAAAAAATCCTTGATAAAGTTTTGGCTACAAGACAGCCCCTCCCATTAGCACCGTTTTTTTTTACTTCTCCCTAAGCCCGGTCCACTCTCTGCACTGCACTTTGAAGTGTGGCCCTGACATGTACTCAAGTAGTAGTCAGTGTCTTTACATATAGTAGCGCCAAGCAAGCGGGGTACCATCATACTGGATGGACCCCCAGAAATCCCACATTGTTTTCACCTAGAAACTTTCCCTCGAGTCCTATGGCCCATGTGTCCAGCGGTCGAACAAGCCATTGTTATTCATCCTCACCCTCGCCGTTGCCATCTTCTTCCCCATCTGACACATCCTCACCAAGCTCTCGAAGACGGACCTACACATTAGACTGAGTCAGACAGCCCTACTATACCGCATATCGGACGTACTCACTTTGTATCTGGCAACCTTTTCTTCCAAGTCCCCAAAGACTATTAGCAAATCATCGAGCTCTGCTTGCACGGTCTTCTTTGCAGCCAGTTCGTTCGAGAGTTTTGCCTCGGCCTACGGGAATTAGTTTTGCACGCAGCTATTGGCCAAACACATAACAATAAAACATGTGGCTTACTGTCTTGGCCTTTGCGTGTAGCTCATCGGCCTTTACTGTCATCTGGCGGAGCTGTTCCTCTAGGCTTTCAGCCCGAGCCTCAACTTCTTTTCTCTTGCCGGCTTCTACCGCTAATAGTTTGTCGTTCTGCTCCTGAAGCCTCTGGATTTCTAGGGTTCTGTTCTTGCCAGCCTAGGTAATTCTGGTCAAGATTTCGTTCATTAATTCCACCACGGAAAACTCACCTTTATCAAGTCGACCTCGAGACGATTGATTGATGCCTTGTAATCAGCCCCCTCTGCCTCTGCTCGTAGCTGAACTCGCTCGATTTGGGACTGGGCCGCTTTTTGTGCTTGAATTAAGTCATTTTGAAGCTGTGTTTCTCTTGAAGCGAATTGATCATGTGCTAATGCAGCTTGTCGCTCATGCTTGGCTGCCGTCGCGGCCTGCTGCTGGACCAATTCTCTACAAACAAGTATGAGCATAATTCTAGCACATGATCAGTGCAACATACCGAATCTTTTCTTCGTGAGCCTGTTCGGCATCTTTAAACGCTGTCTTGAGCTTAGAAAGCTCTGTTTTAAGCTCCGTTATTAAACGTCGATCACCTGCCTCGCGATGGTCAAGTGTGTCCTCTAGAGATGCCATTTTATCTTGGATTTCCTTCAAGGCACGTTCTTTGTCCTCAACTTGACGCCGAAGAGAGTCCACGAGCTCGCGCGATATACCTTTTTGGACTCCGTTAGTGACGATGGAAATTTCGAGCTCTGGTGCTCTGTCGATCGATCGTCCGATCCGACTGTAGTTGTCTTTGAAAAAATTGACAAATGCAGCATCGAAAAAGACATCTGGAAGACCATTGCCACTAGATGGACGATGTTTCTGTGAGGTTACCTCGAAATCTCGTACGAGCGGATGACTTCTAAGGCGAGTCAAGCGGTCTAGGTATTGCTCTCGATCTAACCTCTTCATGAGAATGGAGTGTAAGTCTGGCCGGGGGAGCGGCGAATCCTTAGTTGAAAATTCGTACACAACACCTAGAAGCAACGCGCAGAGACCTGGGACTATGTCCCCCCCCGAGATCGATGGTTGAGAAACTGCTTGAATTAAACTCTGCACGTTGCTTCCCTCGGCCAGAAAATCATTCACCGCATCGAGGTCCTCAAAAGTCCAACACAGAAGCAACATTAAGTAACCCACTGGAATCCTAGCGTCATCCCCACGAGAAACACCAGAAATAAGATGAGCCGTAACTGTCTGTATACTTGTAACAACTTCCTCATCTTTTGATGCATCACCTTCCGTGACGCCAAGTAGTTTCGCCTTCGCTGTGGGGTTGTCGTGGAGGAGGTGGAAAGCGATGACGGAAGCAAACCACTGGCGATACGGGTCGCGGACAAATTTGCTTGGATCTGGCCGCAACAGCACGGTCAAGATATTCGCAGATTCATCGGCACCAGAAGTATACCCATCAATGGCTCTTGACAAAAAGTGAAGCCTAACCTCGGCATGGTTTGAAAAATAGGCTTTGAGGCATTCGCACGCAGAATATCGTAGATCGAAGACCAAAGGGCCACTTGAATTGAGCGTTAAATCTAACAGGCCGTCAATAACATATGTTTTTGCCGAAAGTTCCACATGGGCGCCTTCTCTGACGTCGTCTGCAAGCAGCGGTGCTGGAACCATCAGTTGGGCAAAACTCTCCTGCAACGGTTTAGAGCCTCGAATCATGTCACCGCATGTCGTCAGAGCCTGTGCACATGAGGTTACATCTTGTCTTCTAATCCACGGACTTGACGGCATGTTCTTACCTCTGCTTTGATTGCGATTTGACCCTCTGCACGGGAAAAAGCTAGCTGAAGAATGTTGTACACCAATCCATGCCTCCAATAAGCTTCTTGGTTGAGGGACAGTCCTGCCGAACCAGGAATGAAAAAGAGGCGGAGAACTGCAAGGTATGCATATATGTTTCGATCGCGTTGCGTCTGGGCCCATACCGCAATTTCAGTATCAGAGAACTGGGACCTTAAGAAGTCCTCGAGCAGACCAGCTAGACTTGCAAAGCATCCTGATTCTCGAAACAGCGACTGGTTCGAGGTGTTTCGGCGCAGAAGATTTGCTAGAAGAATCAAACAATCCTCTACAATTCGTCCACCCTCCGCAAGTGACCCATCGGCAGCCACAATAGCAAATATTCGTTCGAATGCGTTCTCGAATGCCACGAGTTTCTGTAGTTCCCTGGAATTTGGCGTGAGAGATATCAGTAAACCAAGACACTCGTCTCGTACCGCTTCCCGTTTGTCCTCAAGGGTAGCAACGAGCCTGCTAATTCCCAACGGCGCAGTCAATATGCACTCTTCGGTTCGTTCGGTGCGTGCTGACAAAATAGCCGAGAGCAGCTGCAACGAGTAGAGACGGGAGTAAAAATCGCTAGATTCGACAAAATCTAGTAGCAGTGTTATATTCTCTTGACGCTGCGTGAACTCGTCTGCAAGCCAGAGTAACACCTCGTCAGAAGTTTCGGGGCTATTCTCGTTGGGGTTGAACAACAACAAAAGTGTTTCCAGAATCACTTTCACGGTGTCGACATCATCGCCGTCTTTCGTCAGGCTTCCAATAAGACATCTCAGAGCACCAGAGGCAACCGAAGCAGGAAAATCTTTAGCAAAGCTTCGTAGGCCTAATATCGCGGCTCGTCGGTCCTCTAGTAAATTTGCAGAATTGAGTCGTCCGCTAAGCACTGTTATGGTTTCACTAACAGATTGTTTAGCTGGTGTCGTCGCAATAGAAAACATGATGTCGAGATGGCCTGCGCTATTAAAAAATTGAGATACCCCAGTATGAGCTGAGCTACTTTCCCTGCAGCTGAGCTCTGTCAGAGCGCGGCCGATGCTTGGGGCTTGCTACTCAGGAAGCTGGTACGGTCAACGGGGACGAAATAATTACTTGTGACAGCGGCCCCTGCTAACCATCTCGTCCTGTTAAGGAGAGCTCTGCAGCTTGAGTTGAGGCTGCAGGCAGGCAGGAGGCCAACGGCAGACCCAATCAACCCAAGGCATTGTGTACTTCGTCTGGGTGTACCAAAAGGAGCTGGGGCCATTCAAGGTGGACCATGCGCTGCGGAAGGGAAAAAAAAAAGCTTAAGGTACGTACCTAACTAATATATTGTTAGCTGATACTCCGTGCTCCATCCAACGTCTCGCTTCGGGCATACTACCAAACTGAAATCCTATCAACATCTGTCGTAGCACGGTATAAATCCGACAAGATGGGTATTCCAGCCGCTTTCCGATGGCTGTCCAACAAATATCCGAAGATAATCTCACCAGTCATCGAAGATCAGCCAGTTGTGTTGCCTGACGGATCAATTGTCCCTGTTGATACTACGGCGCGAAACCCCAATGGCGAGGAGTTTGACAATCTCTATCTTGACATGAATGGCATTGTACATCCTTGCGCGCATCCTGAGGATAAGCCCGCACCAGAAGATGAAGAAGAAATGATGCTCGAGATCTTCAAGTACACTGACCGTGTGGTAAACATGGTCAGACCGCGGAAACTCCTTATGATCGCAGTCGGTAAGGCCGGAATCTTTCCCGGCTAATCTGAATCATGCTGACAGAATCTTTTAGATGGCGTCGCTCCTCGAGCTAAGATGAACCAACAACGTTCAAGACGATTCCGTTCAGCGCAGGATGCGAAAGAGAAAGAAGAGAACAAGCAAGAGCTCCTCAAACTAGTCAAACAACAAAACGGCGGCATGCTGCCACTAGAGCACTCTGGGGATGTTATGAAAAAAGTCTTTGATAACAACTCGATCACACCAGGAACACCATTCATGGATATACTGGCAGTCAGCTTGCGTTATTGGTGTCAATACAAACTGAATACTGATCCAGCTTGGGCAAAAATGAAAGTTCTCATTTCCGATGCCACAGTCCCGGGGGAAGGCGAGCATAAGATCATGAATTTCGTTCGGTCACAGAGAGCCAGCCCCAATCATGACCCAAACACCCGTCATGTAATCTATGGCTTGGATGCCGATTTGATCATGCTGGGCCTGGCTACGCATGAGCCTCACTTTCGAGTCCTTCGAGAAGATGTCTTTTTCCAGGAAGGAAGAGCCAGGATGTGCCAGATTTGCGGGCAGAAAGGTCACGAGGCACGCAATTGTCGGGGTGGGATGAAAGATAAGACGAGTGATACTGAGGACAACCCCACCCCCGCGCCGCTCAAGCCGTTTATCTGGCTTCACGTTTCAGTTTTACGGGAATATCTTGCCGCAGAATTGGCTGTTCCCGGATTGCCTTTTCGATTCGACCTGGAGCGAGCCATTGATGACTGGATATTTATGTGCTGCTTTGTCGGAAATGATTTTCTTCCCCATCTACCCGCATTGGAAATTCGAGAACACGGCATTGACACACTGACAACCATCTGGAGGAACTGCTTGCCCAGAATGGGAGGATATGTCACGAAAGACGGCCACATAGATCTTGAGAGAGCACAGCGCATTTTGGATGGGCTAGCAATGCAGGAAGATGGCATATTTAAACGCCGCAAGGAGCAAGAAGAACGCAGAGAGGCGAACGCAAAGCGGAGAAAGATGCAAAACGAAGGCCAGTTCCGTGGAAATACTCGTAGATTCAATGGCGAGAAGCACAGAGACGGTCACCAAGATCCTTCACGGGGTCTATCTCTCCACCCAATATCGACTTATCCGAAGGAACATCCGTCTCAAGCCATCACGCACGACATGGTTGTGAATAGATCTAAAGTTCAAGATACCGCCACCGCCAACAAGAGCGCGGCAAGCGCAATGAAAGAGCAACTGCGAGCTGGCAAGCAAACCGAAGACGTCCCAGAAACTGCATCATCTGTCCTAGGCAAGCGCAAAGCACCAGGCGAATCAGACACTACAGAGGTCAAAACAGATTCCACCAATATCGACGGTCCTGTTGACACCGTAAGGCTCTGGGAAGATGGCTATGCAGACCGTTACTATCAGCAAAAGTTTAATCGCCCACCTGGTGACATCTCATTTAGGCATGGGGTGGCTAAGGCTTATGTGGAAGGTTTGGCGTGGGTTCTACTATACTATTTCCAGGGTTGTCCTTCATGGGAGTGGTACTACCCATACCATTATGCCCCTTTCGCTGCAGATTTCAAAGACCTAGCAAGCATGGGAATTGTATTTGAAAAGGGCAGAGTGTCAAAGCCGTTTGAACAGTTGATGAGCGTTTTACCAGCAGCCTCACGACACGCCCTCCCTGAAGTTTTTCATCCGCTTATGACAGAGAAAGACAGTCAAATCATCGACTTTTATCCGGAAGAGTTTGAGGTAGACTTGAATGGTAAAAAAATGGCATGGCAGGGAGTCGCCTTACTACCATTCATTGACATGCCCCGGCTATTGGCCGCCGTACAAGAAAAGTACCCCCTTCTGGGGCCATCAGAAGCCGCAAGAAATGCGACTGGTAAAGATGTGCTTATAATCTCAGAGAACAATGAAGGCTTGTACGATGATATCTTGACCCGATTTTATTCCAAGCGCCAAGAATCATCGAAATTCAAATTGAATCCCAAATCAAGCGGTGGCTTGTCGGGAATGGTTGAGAAACAGGACAGCGAATATGTGCCTCACGGACCGCTGACCTATCCGCTGGAGCGAAACAGTATGCCGGATTTGGATTATGATAGATCCGTCAGGTAAGAATCCTCTGCTTCGCGCCGTCACCCAACGATATTACCATTATCTGGAGCTGATGCCAAATTTCCTTATTAGCGTACACTTCAAAATGCCACAGACGCAGCAGACGCACAAATCAATGCTACTACGAGGTGCAAAACTACCACCACCTGCACTGACTCCGAGTGATATAGAGGTGATCCGAGGCAAGGTTGGGAGGGGTCAGCGGGGACCAGGTTATTCTCGGAACAGCCAAGATCACAGTAGGCGGTGGAATGGAGGTCAGAGTCTTCATCAGGGATGGCATCCACCACCACCAGGAGGGCCGGGCTTTGGTGTTGGGGTCCCTCCACCACCACCACCACCACCACCATCAAATTGGGCGCAAGGTTTTGGGGGGAGAGGTTTCCATGGAAACAATTAGTAGTTCATAGAAAGGCCATTAATGCTCGATTTTACGCATCCAGTTTCATAAAAATAAAAAATAAAAATTCTCCGAAAAAAAATAGTTATTTTTTGGGGTCTGGGTGTTTTTTGGCAAGTTTATAGTGGGCATTATTCGGCAGAAAAGCCCTGTCTAAAAAAGCTCTATAGTATTAAAAAAACACTTTTCGCGCTATATTATAAAAAAAAAAAACACTTTACAAGCGAAAAAAAACCCCTCATGACAAATATCTTTCTGATTAAATGTTTGATTAAATGTCTGATTCTTTCGATCATCTCCTTCCTTCAAACACACCTTAGCTGATTAATTACAATTAATTGTGTCCCTGTTTGCGTGTGTGATCATACTGTGTTGCGTGTTATCCTTACTGATTGATCATGGCTTTTTTGCTAGTGGTCCTGGGTTTCTAACTGCAGTGAACGGCGTTGCCCTAACTATGCCACCACCAGTTGATCCGAGTTTGCCCCCATCACTTGTTTGCCCCCCAAAGACCGATTTCCACACTGTTCTTGTTTGCGTGTGTGATCATACTGTGTTGCAATTATGCCACCATTGCCGTATGCCACCACTAGTTGATCCGAGTTTGCCCCCATCACTTGTTTGCCCCCATCACTTGTTTGCCCCATCACTTATGCTTCTTCGACCTTTTAAAGGCCGAGGAAGCCATCGCTGAGACCTAAGGTATCTATCATCGGTCTGCATTCCGACGATTCCAAAGCAGTCTTTGTCATCTGAGATCAACAGGCACGGGTCGTAGGTTGATGTGATCATGCTGAGATTGTCGCGATCTGGTAGTCAACGTACTTCCGTCATCATCGCGACAATGGCTTGATGACTTCTTGTAGATACAAGTAGTGAATCATTAGATAACCGAGGGTATGAGCCGAAAGCCGTACCTACACGATGATGAAGAACCTCGACACGAAGCTTAAGCTAAGAGTAGAGCTATTTGCACTCACATATATCTCTATTTGCACTCACGCCCCATTTTAAAAGTACGTACACACGCCAGCCCGCCCCGCCTATTTGTACCGCGCGAGGCTGGCAAGTACCTGTACCGTCGAAATGCCCGCGCCCGCGCCCGCGCCCGCGCCTGCCTACGGATAATTCATTTAAATGCATGCCTCTTAATTCGAGTTTACGCATCTTTGAGCTTCTCGCGAGATGTGATGTGCGCATAACTCGGCCCGCCGCCGCCGCGGCCCCTATAGCTGCGTGGGCCGCGGCGGCGGTGGGCAAGAAGGTCTATTGAAGCAATTGGGGATAGCTTTAATTTGCGGGTGTGTGGGCTGTAGAATATGTGTATTTAGAAGGTACAGGTACTTGCCAGCCTCGCGCGGTACAAATAGGCGGGGCGGGCTGGCGTGTGTACGTACTTTTAAAATGGGGCGTGAGTGCAAATAGAGATATGTGTGAGTGCAAATAGCTCTACTCTAAGCTAATCTTTGTGTAGAGTGGTATAGTTCTAACATTGCGTGTTAGGCTTGTGGGTCACTAAACGCGCATACCGCGTTTTTTGAATGCGCATACCGCGTTAGTCCTAGAACGGAAGAAGTATCTTCACACCTAATTCCCCGCCAAATGTACCAGCTCTCTTTAGTGGCGAATACTAGCAACGGGCCGGTTTAATTAGGCATAGTAGGATCGCGAATCTCGAGGTATAATTGGCCAAGATTTTTGAAAAAAGCGGGGTTGGAAGTAATAAATGCTAACAAAGCTACCAATAGCAAAGCCCTAGCCCTAAATCCAACGAATCAGAGCCCGCTAAACTATCTATAGCCTACCCTCCCCGCCCAGCGCTATACCTAATTGGGTTGGCCCGCAAGATGGCCCGTACGCTCGTGGCCTGACTTATGCAGGATACTAGTAGGAAAAGGCATGAGGGGTTGGATACCATACCAGCCTTGCCACCCTGTGGTAATGCATGATGCATGATGATCCATGTCAATGGCCAGACGCGCAAAGGACATGAAAGAAAAATCAAAACTTTCAAGTCCACCTTCCAGTCCCTGAGGGATTGAATGCACTGGTCAAAATTCCGCATCTCTTAAAAAAGAAAGGTGCGTATACAACAACATTTTGACGACAAATTAGATCTCACATTCTTGGCTTTCCCCGAGCGACAATGGTGGGCGCTGATGGTCTCTTGCCTCCCTCATCGGAGAAATACGCGGCCATTGAACTGATATACCAGGTCAGTGGTGAATGTCATTTGCAGAGTCTGGCCCATATGGAATGGAAGGCTTCTGGTGGGCGTCGAAGTGGGAGAGAATCGCGACATCTCCCAAAGTGTTTGCATTATTTTGAGGCTTGGTCGTGTTCACTGTGTCAGCCATACGCTTAGTGCGAGGTTGATTACACGCGAATAACGAAGATGGCTCAGCCGGCTGATGCTATTAGATTAGGACAAGACTTCTCCGCACGTATTAATAGGTGATGTCATGACGTTAAGGTATGTTGTCAAAGAAACTCCAGTCGTACCGAAAGCATTTTACATCGGGTGCCTCCAAATTTGATTTAAATGCGGGGATATCGCTAGGAAGCATATGCATATATAGAGGTTCATATGAGCCCACAATGAGTTTCTCAGAAGGATAGGCGCACTCGGGATTGCATTTGAGATTGCATTTGAGTAACTCTGCAACTTTTCGGCATACAGTCAATCGTGGTCTTGTAGAAACACAATATATATCATGGCCTCGAATCTACCGATCTCCACGTGCGTGTCATTGCACTCCGATACGCTGAATGGAACACACAAAAGCTGACCGATTTGCAGTGTATATGTGCAAAACCTCGAAGAGAGGATAAAGACCCAGCAGCTTTCCGAAACGCTGAAAACAATATTCTCAGAGTTCGGCACTATTATCGACATTGTCGCCAAGAAAAACCTGAGGGCCAAGGGTCAAGCTTTCATTGTCTACGATGACCCTACAAGTGCGACAGATGCCATCGATGAACTACAAGGGTTTGAGTTGTTTGACAAGCCCATGAGACTATCTTTAGCGAAAACCAGAAGCGACAAATTGGTTGAGATGAATTCTTCCCCTGAAGCATTCGCATCGCACAAAAGAAATCGAATTGCTGAGAAAGGTACATGTTTCTTCTTCACACCCTCTTATATCTTGTCAGGTTTGCATTAGCATTGCCGTGATCTAACATACTCAGACAAACGCATGGCTACAGAAGCAGCGGACAACGAGCGGCGATCCAAGAGAGGCTCTGGACAAGTGACAGATAGTAGACTCAGCAAGCTTTCTAAGCCAACTGGGCTCAAGTCAACAGGCCCCACGGCTTCTCAAGTTGTGCCAGATGAATATCTACCACCCAACAAGATCCTCTTCCTGCAACAAATCCCCGAGGAGTATGACGTCGATGCATTAAGCACAATATTTAGCAGATTTGAAGGCTTCCGCGAAATCAGATTTGTTCCCGGCCGTCGAGGTATAGCTTTTGTTGAATACGATGGTGAGCAAGGCGCCATTGCAGCTAAGGAGAGCACGTCAGCTATGAGGCTTAGGGAAAGTTCCCTCAAAGTTACATATCAAAGACAGTAGCTAGTTCACCCGTTTGCCTAAAGACATGTATTTTAATGCATACTATCCAGCTACCTAATAATTCCAGGAGGGTAATCAAATGTTTCGTCGTTTAATAATTTAAAAAATCACATCGTCTTCCTCATCACCCGCAAGAATGTCGCCCGCACCAGTTGCTTGTTCATCATTGCCTATGCCTACATCATGGTCGTCCAATCCTTCTCGTCTTGCTTTCATTTCTGCGTCCGCAGCGGCGGTATCCCGCTGCTTCTTGTTTGCTACCTGTTGTCGGCCATAATCAGTTATACCATGAATAACAAATAAATAACACAGAAGCTCAACATACTTTCTTCAACCTGTAAAACTCTTCTCGATCAAGCTCATCAAGTTCAGAGTTGATATACTTGATTGTATTCTCAGTTCGAGGAATTATCACATGTTCGATCGCGTTGACTGCACCAAGGTCAACCACAAGTCAAAAGTTAATGTGCTCTGATGTGCTAGTAAAGTGCATTCACCTCGTCTATTGACAACCTTGATTACTTCATCCAAGATGACAAAGGCCGTCTGCAGACTGGCCAACTCTACGAGAGCTTCGACGGCTCGAGCATATGTTTCCCGGCAGCGTTGTACCTGTTGACCACCTTTACCCAGCCCAGTGAGGCCGAAGTCGTTGCTTCCATTAACCATGTAGCTTTCGAAAGCGGGAAGAAGCACTCCTGATACGTTGTCTTGTTTTGTTCGAATTCGAAAACGTGCTGATTTGGCTGATTCCTGAACTTGATATCCGATGTCGCCGCCGACCGCATACGTGACCTCGGCCAGAGAAAATGCCGCTATTTGCATTACGCGGCCCATTTTACGCTTCGCTTCGTCGATTCGTTTGGTTATCTCTAATACAAGCAAAGTCAGTGCGAACAAAACTGCAAAACTTTGAGTACCACGTTACCTCGGAAGCGCCTGACAGAGTTCAATTAGTTCAGCTTGTCCTTATAATTGCAAGAGTACTGCAATTTTCTCACTTCGTTAAAGCTTCACTTTTTCGCTTTAGCAAACTATGGCCCGTTTCGGCGCCTTTGAGCTTGGCTTTCATGATGCCCAGCGATTGCCGAGTGGGAAATACTGCCTCACGATCCTGTTAAAGTGATTAGAAGTTTCACGACGTCTAATGAAATATTAGGTAGATAAGTGTATTACCGCAGCGCCAGACATGATGAATGCTTATAATGAGCGAATGACTACAAATCAACACCGACGCGTAAACGATGGGAAGAGTTATGAGCTGTGTGCCTGTGTGGGTCGCGAGGTTACGACCTTGCTGGCTGACTTCCAATTTAGGTGTGCATCTATCCCTGCAGCCTTGTGTAATAACAGACACGACTTTTAACGTGGACCTCCGTATATGCATATCTCTATACTGTGGGTACAGCGGGTAACTGAACGACTTCAGAGCGCTCAACTTTCGAGGTCCGCGATGAACTTATTGCCTCCGCCCACCCCACGAGACTTTCTTGAACGATGAGTTTCTATTCCTATATCTAGGGCACTTCGAAAGCCGATATTCGTGGTTCCCCTGCTCTTAGTGCGAGACCTTCATTAGCATCATGGCTCTCAAGACCGTGGGACACGCGAGACTGGATCTCCAGATTGTGGTAAGAGCTCTCTCGTCCAACACATTTTTCAAGGCTGACAAGCAGTTACAAGTCAAATGAGGATTTCATTTACGAACAAGACGTGTTGCGGGACCCCGTAAGCGTTAAGCCTTGGCTGGTGTACATCGACTTCAAACTTCGACATGGTGATCTTTTAGAACAAAACTTGGTCATGGCCCGCGCGTGCGCCCAATTACCGCGTTCATACAAGCTTTGGAAGAAGGTAAAACTCTCGCTCTCTTCTGGAAGTATATACTAACAAACGTAGTATTTGTCCTTCCGAACCGCTCACGTAGCGAAACTGAATCCCGCCATCTTCGCCTCCGAGTATAATAAGGTCAATGCTTTATTTGAAAGAGCGCTCATACTTCTTAACAAAATGCCGCGAATATGGGAGTTGTATCTTCGATTTCTCATCAGGCAACCTGCCATCACGCTCGTCAGACGAACATTCGACCGCGCTTTGAGGGCATTGCCCATTACCCAACACAACAGAATATGGGCTCTGTATTTGTCGTTCGCAAACGCATCGTCGGGTGACACTGCTGTTAAAGTCTGGAGACGCTATATGCAAGTTCACCCTGAGAAAGTCGAAGATTTTATTGACTTACTCACCCAGACTGGTGCCTACACCGAGGCTGTAAAATGCTATATGAGTCTACTCAACAACGTCCGATTCGCAAGTCAACATGGCAAAGGTCACTACGAACTTTGGAGTGAAATGGTCGATTTGCTCGTTGACCATGCTTCGGATATTGATTCGAGCCACGAGAGCGGCATAGAAGTGGAAAGCATCATCAGAAGCGGGATAAGCCGATATCCTGACCAAAGAGGAAAGCTTTGGACAGGTCTGGCTACCTACTGGATACGGAGAGGCAGCTTTGAGAAGGCCCGAGACGCTTTCGAGGAAGGAATTACAACAGTCATGACTGTCAGAGATTTTGCTCTTATATTTGACTCATACACAGAGTTCGAAGAGTCAGTGATCAGGTCTCTCATGGATCGTGCAACTAGTCAGGCTGAATCTGCTGTTGGGGATGATGAGGCAGACTTCGAATGGGATGTTCGCATGATGCGTTTCGAACACTTGATGGACCGACGCCCCTTTCTGGTCAACGATGTGCTACTTCGTCAAAACCCGAATCTGGTTATAGAGTGGGAAAAGCGAGTCGCATTGTGGGGTGATAACAAGGAAGAAGTTGTCAGAACCTACTCGGACGCCATCGCCTCTATCCATCCGAAACATGCCGTCGGCTCTTTCCACAAACTCTGGACCAATTATGCTCGGTTCTATGAACAAGGCCGCGATTTGAGAAACGCTCGCATTATTATGGAGAAAGCGACCAAGGTCCCCTATAAATCTGTTGCCGAACTGGCTGATATGTGGATTGAATGGGCCGAATTAGAACTGCGTAATGAGAACTTTAATGAAGCAGTTCGAATCATGGCAAAGGCCGTCCAGGCACCAAAAAGATCAACTGTTGATTATTTCGACGAGACATTATCAGCGCAGCAGAGGGTTCACAAAAGCTGGAAACTCTGGAGTTTTTATGTCGATCTTGTGGAGAGTGTCGCTACTTTGACAGAAGTGAAGAAAGTGTACGAACGAATTTTCGAACTTCGAATCGCAACACCACAGACGGTCGTCAATTATGCCAACGTCTTAGAAGAACACAAATATTATGAGGAGTCATTCAAGGTATACGAAAGGGGTTTGGACTTATTCAGTTATCCAGTAGCGTTTGAGCTATGGAATTTATACCTTACGAAAGCCGTTGATCGCAAGATTGGCATTGAGCGGCTACGAGATCTTTTCGAGCAAGCTGTCGAGGATTGTCCACCAAAGTTTGCGAAGACAATTTACTTGATGTACGGAAACCTAGAAGAAGAACGAGGGCTTGCACGACATGCGATGCGAATTTACGAGAGGGCTACAAGAGCTGTGGCGGATGAGGACCGTGCCGACATGTTCAACTTTTACATCACAAAATCAGCCTCGAATTTCGGGCTGTCTTCTACTCGTCCTATTTACGAAAGGGCAATTACAGCATTGCCAGATACGGAAGCCAAGGAAATGTGTCTCAAATTTGCAGATATGGAAAAGCGATTGGGTGAAGTAGACAGGGCGCGTGCAATTTATGGGCATGCGTCACAGTTTTGTGATCCGCGAATTAATAGCGACTTTTGGGCACGATGGGAACAGTTCGAGGTGCAACACGGAAATGAAGACACATTCAAGGAAATGCTGCGCATAAAGCGAAGTGTCCAGGCACAATATAACACTGACGTCAACTTCATCGCTACGCAAGCGCTAGCCCGGAGCAAGACTACCGATCACCATGTCTCTACTGACACTATGAGTAATATAGGCAGACAGTCAACCGCGCTGCAGGGCTTTGTTGCTGCGAGCGGTGAAGTTGCAGAAGCACACGGTCAGCAGGACACGCCTGTGAACCCAGATGCGATTGACATCAATGGGCTTGACGATTAACACAAACATGTAGTAGAATTATTGTTTGTTCCATAGTTCTTGTCGTTCTTCTGACTTACGGGGGCGGTTTCGCTGCACTTTGTTCTCCTCGTAATGGTTCCTTTCTTTTACTTTGTTTATGCCCGTCTTACATGGGGGTATGCCTTTCCACGAAACCTGGCACAATTATCAATTTCGCCCCCTGCATAACACTCCGAATCACGGTTTCAGGTTACTTGCCACCTTCCATTTCGGCGATTTTGCATGGTATTGCTCGGCATGGTTCCTGTCGATGTGGTCGTTACGAGAGTTTGGTGTTGCGTATATAGATCCTTTCCGATTTTGAAAATGGCTTAGTGGGACATGAGATGCATCTGTACAGCTTTTAGCGCGTGCGGATTTTACTACTTAAAAAATATGTCATAGGGTTTTCTTTTCCGGTGCGTTATCAATAATACATTACACTAGAGGGTTGAGTGTACTAATATGTGATTTCGTTGGTAACACGAATCTCATTCATCCATCATTCTCCGACCTTGTTTGGCATCGGCAACAACTGACGACTCTGTGAGATGCACTGGCGGCTGTTCTTCCGATTGTGTCTCCTGGTGCTGTCCAGTGTTAGATTTTGATATCCGGTGCCTTGGCGAGCTCGATTCATTCGAACAGCATAAGGGGAATGGTATTTGATGTTATGTCTTGTCCGATTCGCACAGTACTTCTAAGTGGTGTGTTGTTGCTCGGGACGTATACGCGTGTGGCGAGTCTTGCGGGCACTGACCTGGCATTTTCCCCTGGGTTAGTGGGTTGTCTATGTTACCAGTTCAAACAGACAATAATGGTAGGCAGTTGTTTATAAAGCGGTTCTTCACCTGGCGAGTTCTGGGCATATTCACTGCCGACTTCACCAATTATCGAGTCACAGACACAGGGCAAGCGAATTACAAAACGGTATACCTACCCTAGGGTACGTGGTATCCACAAGACATTTTACCTGTTGTGACCAAGCACAGGACGACTTTATATTTGCCAAATAACATGATCGAAAATTAAAAATATTACTCAGGATTTGCCGGGGCTACATACAAAAATAGTGTCCAAGCCAACCCGAAGTCAGGTGATATCCCCCATGCTCCCCGTCGTTAGTCGTCGCTTTAGCTTGTTGCTCAGCATGGCCAAGAGAAAGGTTGGCACGTTCATCAAAGACAACTCGACACCCGATATGATACCTACAATACAACTGAACACCAGAGAAAAACAACTCAGACGTCTTCTTCTCGATGTATCGGATTTCATCAACGACTCCAAGCCCACGGAATGCCCCGTAGTCGTTCGCTGGGCCGGCGGCTGGGTCCGTGACAAAGTGCTTGGTATCGAAACTCATGACATAGATGTCGCTGTGAATGCGATGACCGGCGTCGACTTCGCGCAGCGTATGTGCAGATACTGTGACACAGAAGAGGCGAAGAGGAAGCACTCAATCAAAGCAGACGACATTGGAAGCCTTCACAATGTTGCACGGAATCCGGACAAATCAAAACATCTAGAAACGGCCATGTTACGCATATTCGGGCTGGATCTAGATCTCGTGAACTTGAGGAAAGAGAAATATGCTGAAACAAGCCGCAATCCTCTCGTTGAATTCGGGACACCCGAGGAGGATGCACTACGACGAGATGCCACCATCAATGCGCTGTTCTACAATCTGCACACTGAAAAAATCGAGGACTTCACCGGCGGCCTGGAAGACTTGGCCGGTAAGATCGTGAGAACGCCTTTAAACCCTCTAGAAACGTTCAAGGACGACCCTCTTCGCATCCTTCGAGTGGTTCGCTTCGCTAGTCGCCTGGAGTTCTGCATAGATGACGACACATGCAAAGTCATAGCACATGAGCAGGTCTTGAAGGCCCTCAAGGTTAAGATCAGCCGCGAGAGAGTCGGAAATGAACTGAGCAAGATGTTAAGAGGCAGTCATCCATGCTCTTCTCTGAAGCTTATTGACAGCCTGCACCTCTACAACGCGATATTCACCGACCCTACGTCGAAATCCGAAGCATCTCCAAACATCTCCCGCTGGCAAGTCGCCTACAAATGTCTCGACGATATGCTACAGAACGACAGCCCCGGCTCACTTGGTCGGCTGCTGATTCGCTCAAAGGATGCTGCCTATGTGGCCTGGAATCTGGCCGCCCTTAGTCCATGGATGACAATGGACCCATTGCCTAATGAGCTACCAAAGGCGAATAATTTGCCGCCAGTTTCTGTTGCCGCTCGAGAAGGTTTCAGGGCACCAAATAAGTTATTGGATATAATAACAGCCAGCTACAAACACAGGAATCATATCATGCAGCTCAAAACATCGACATCCGGGCCAGGGTCCGTGGCTATTGCCAGAGATGTACTCGGTATGGCAATTCGCAAATGGGAGAATCATGGTGGCTCTTGGACATTGCAGGTCTTGAATTCCCTCCTCGTAGAAGCCATGGAAAGATTGGAAGTCTGGCCACAAGTTGGTGATAAAGGTTCGCATGATGAAGTTATCCCTTTGGTTTGTATCATACTGATGGGCAATACAGCACGAGATGAATTCGAGAATGGGTGGAAGCGATTTCTTGACAAAATTATGGAAATGAATGTTTACGATGCCCCGGCACTGAAGACATTACTAGACGGCCGTTCACTGGCACGCGCGCTAGACATATCTCCCGGGAAATGGACAGGTAAAGCTCTAGATGCCTGCCTAAAGTGGCAATTCCGGAACCCGGAAGAAGTCAATCCAAATGGAGCTATTGAGGAGATAAAGCTCCATCGCGAAGAGCTAGGAATTCCCAGGCCAAAGCAAAACGAATGCACGACCCGTGGGTGAATAATTAAGAACTATTATTGCATCCGATAGCCGTAATTCACGGACGGAAATTGTAGCGGAATGGTTTATATGTTTCCTGCGATACTGGGTCTGAAAATAAGCATCTTCCTCTTCAATAAATAAATTGAACCATTTTGTGTGCTACCGGAACAACGCAAAACACAACCCCCCCTCGGTTCATGCGCCGGGGCTACATGTTTGTAAAGGAATGAAGGGAGAGAAAGCTCACATTTTGCAAAAAAAAAAGCTCCGTGAAGACATGGGCACAATGATCTCTCAAATCTTGTAAGGCGATTATTTTTCTTAGTCGGATACTCTCTGCTATGTGCTTCGGGACGTATAAGTCCTCCCACACAACATCTACATGGATATCTTGTCGCACGAAACAGTTTTGAGTATTGATCTTGCTCTGATGTCTCCACCATGGCATGCTATGGAGCTGATGATTTGAAAAATATTCATGCGTAGATCTCGCAGAACACCTTTGCCACTGTATTCGGAACGAACTGTCGCAATCTGAAGGAAGGACTATGCAGGATGAAAAAGTGCGGGATAGCGAAGTGCGGGCTGTACAAGAAATGATACTGCGTGTCTGATTATCAAACCTGCATTATTTGTCCCCACAGGCACCTACACATAGATCCAATGATGGATCGATCCTTGATGACCCACTTGGCTGGCTTCAATGCCAATTGTCATTTTTCTTCTTTCCCCAGTCCAGTAGTTTTTTGCTCTGGTTTATACCTACACCGGAGCGTTACACCACAGAGAAGACATGACTGAGTTGAACTTCAGCGAAGAAAACAGAAACCGTCTAAAGGAGCTAGGATACGGAACCGCTGCCAAGCCAACGGAACTTCCCACTATACTTCATGAAACAAGACATGAACAGGTATATGCCCAGCGACAAAGAGAAAAGGTCGCTATGCACAGCGCAATGATACTGTTTAAAAATCGGCCAGATGAAATGGTATGCACTTGGGTCATTGGGAAAACCACCGCGCTATGTATTAATCATCATCGTGACCAAGACTCGCCACGATGTCGCACTGAAAGTATTCGCATGTGTATTCTTGAGCCTCACATTTTCAACTACCCCCATCACGTCTCAGGCAAATCCTGATGAAATTACGAATGCAAAATCTTTGAAGGAATCTGCTGCTAGCGTGCATGATCATCACGATTCGGACGAATTGTCGGTGGCGCAGGAGGAGCTTGTTCAAGCAGTGGTTTCATTGACTCTCTGTAGTCCCAAATCCAGAGGTATGTCGAGAAGTCACTACACTCATATCGTCCCAGGATACTCACACGACGGAAAAACTTTCCATAGATGAGCATCTTGATGCCTTGATTACCGAAGCTGGTCTAGCTTCCCTTCTACTGCTGCACTACACAACTGAGTCAGTAAAACTTGCAACCTTTACTCTGGTTCATGTCGCAGCCTACACAGACCAGCATAATAAATGGACGACAAAACCAGCTGCATTACTGGCGGATCGCATACTAGACTTTCAGATGTCCATGAGTGACCCTTTGAATTTCGTTACCGATATAGTTGCTAGCGACATTGTTCGGCCAAAACTGGAACTGTCCTCTAGTCCCGACTTGTCAGAATCGTCTGCAGCCAATGTGTCAACCTCTACTACTCCTTTAAAATGTACAGATGATAGGCAAAAGCTCATGACTATTTTCGAATGGGCACTGAAAAAGGTTGAGGTAGGTGTTGTCGGGGAGAAAAAGAGAGTCACCTCGGTCACATTGTAGTCAATAATCAAGGGCACCACTAACACCCAACTGTGTAATAGACGAAATATGTTGCTGGACACTGGCATCTCTTCGTCCCCCCTCTGATTGGTCTCGCAGAGAGTCGTGAAACGACAGTCAAGAAAAAGGCTCTTCAGTTAATTGTCAATTTCTTAGAGAAATGCCCATCCACAATTATATTCAAGACTGGAATCGACCGCCTGCTGGAGAACAAAATATTTCCTACGTTGCATCTTCTTCCACCATTAACACTGGAGAACGATTCTGTGCTTTTAATCGATACAGCTTATCAAGTTTTGACGGACCTCGCTGTCAAAACTCCCGAGCTTCAGAGCCGTTCGAGAAGGCGACTCCTCGATAAGCTTATTCGGGAAGGAGTTCTGGATAGCTACCAACGTGCATCAGACTATGTTGAAGTCACAACCATTCTATTGCAGAACGCTGCAAAACTAGTATCATACCTGGGAATCTTTGCCGCCAAACATTTATTTGTGGGTATTTCCTAAACCAGATGACTGATGCTCACACTAATTATTTGTCTATGCAAAAGGACTTGCTAAGGCTTATTGAGTCTGTTATGTGTGATGCTTCATTCTCAAAACACCCAGCAGTTTTAATGGCTGCAAACGAAGCGTTGGTTTTGATCATTTTCAATTGCTGGCCTAGAGTGAGAGCAGCGCAGAGAGTGGAACAGGTTTTGCGCATCTTGAGCGTCTGTTGGTTGAATTTTAGTGACGCCATGGCAAATAACCCTCAGTTTTCCACCTATTCCGACGGAAGGGACACGAAGCGTTGTATTAATGGCGTGGTCTCAGCGATGCGCTCAATGTCAAAAGACGATGACGAGAGGATAACTAAGAGGCTGGAGATGATTTGTGTTCAAGATGATCGACTCAGGGACTTGTTTATTGAATGAGACGATCTCGATAAACCCTCATTTGTCTGCAGCGGAAACTTCCTAAGCACTTTTCAAATCAATTATCACAGACTTTCAATCGAGTGGCTGTTGCTTAAAAAAAGATTTACCACGAAGCCACTTTCTGTAGGCTTTGTACCTCTTCTTCGTTGCATCGTCGTCCGTCACAGTAAGTGGATTGTCGCCGATTTTTAGAAGTTCATGATACACATCAATTTCATCGTCCATTCCAGTGAATAGCAGACCTTGATCCTTCCAGCTACCATTGATATAGTCTCGGTACTCTGAAGCATCAATGTCCGATGGCCTGTGGTCAGATATGACAAGAGGAAGGTTTTGAGGGTGACGAATGTAGCGATCGTAGTCATCTGCCTCTTGCCCATTGACTGACGGGTTAAGAGATTCATGCACGGCCTTGGTGAAAGTCCATTGGACAGCATTTGACTTCTCGAGAGCAGTTGGTTTGAACTTCTCACTTTCTTGCCGCTTGCCACCGAGCACGGGATGCAAGTTTGTCACATCATGTGATCGAGAGCTTTTCTCGGGAACAGGCTGAAGCCATCGCTGTAGAGAAATACCTTTGGTCGCGGTGCTACCAGAAGTAGCTGAACAGGCACCATCTTCATTCGGGTGACCTAGCGAAGACGTGAATTCAGCTTTAGCAGCCATACCTGCTTTCCTCTTTCGTTTGTCTGAATCGGTATCAAGATCTGTGCGGACTCGAAAGGGACTCAAGTCATACCGACCATCTTGTGTAGATTTCAAGGGAATGTATTTTATAGTTGAATTCATTTTGTATGCAAACATTTTTGGGAAAGATGACAGCGTCGCAGGCCGATAATATTCCAGCCAATAATCATCAACTGCCTCAACGGAAAGTTTTTCCAAGGCATATTTCAGCCTCGAACGGTCAGGTATTGTCCTCGGACGTATATTGGATGGATTATACCAGTTGATGTAATTGCTAGGGTTCGTAGTCGACCAATCTCTTGGATGAATGTGGTGTAGATAATAATCTGTGTTTAATTCCCACAATAGAGGCTGATCTTTTGAAAAAACGTAGTTACCCAGGAACAGATTATACGCTTCTTGGCGCTGGCTGTCAAGAAACGAGTTGTTATAGTATCGTTTAAAGCTCTCAATCATGTCTCGAGAATGACTGGTCCATTGGTTTATCTTTCGATAAGTTTCCATGGTGTTGACAAGCTGTGAACCACCATACTGAACCGCTATGGTGTCACCGTGGTCATGCCACATATGCGTGAAGAGATTGACTGCATCTGTGTCGTAGTCAACAGATGTGTTATCAATGATACCCAATGCATGTAGCTGATAACCTAATGCCTTCTTTCCGATGACGAACTGAGCAGCATTTGTTCTGTCGAGGCAGTCGATGCAGTTCGTCCGCCCAACACCATTTTGTGCCTGCATTGGGCTGGTTTTACCATCCCCATTTCGGAAGAAACCCGTTGTAGTGACAACTGATTCTGCAATTAGCTCTAGGTTACCAATTACATCACCACCACGGACTTTCGACGCGCGACTCATGTCCCAAGCTTTATGAATGATTTTTTTTCCAGAAGGAAGAAACTGATTCAAGTATTCAATGGCGTGAGTGTACTCAAATAGTAATTTGGATTCTCTCGGTTGCCGCTCTTTGGATTTGATTAGATTCACAACGTAGATAGGGGCACCATACCGCTGAAACAAGTTGTTAAAATGGGATGCGGCCGCACCATAAAAAGGGTCAATGAGATTAAGCTCGATGGGAGGCTTTGGAGTTACTCCTGTGCTATCTTGAGTCCAATAAAGAGGAATACTCCCGCGATGTTGAACATAAGAGGTATATTGTGGGTTGCAGAATAGTCGTGGCCCAGGAGAGTGAAATGATGTAGTAAGAGACTCAGACACTATCTGCTCCGTCTCTACGTCGTTGGCAACGTAACCCTAATGAGGATGTTAGTTAGAGCACTAGCTATGTGACAGATCTGAAACAGCTTGATTGACGGCTTTTTGTAGGATACATACCATGTCATTAGCGCCGCGTTTCAGAAACCGAGCCCCAGCAAAATGCCTGGATCGTCTGGCAATAACGGTGATATGCGCAGTCCGGCCATAAATAGAGAGTGCTTTGCGACCATGAGTAAAAGGAGAATCCCGTGAAGGGCGGATATCAGGGAGATACTCACCAGCTTGATCAACATATCCGTGGATTATCGGACGACACCAATCATATGCTGCATGCAGACCTTTGACAGCTGGCTCAAGAAGATATGAGTTCCAGATGAACATAGTGTTCAAATCATCGTCTGGTGAAGGTATAATCCCTTTGCCCAGAGTTTCTCTCTCTCTTATTATGTTGTGCTGAAGTGTTCTTGTTATGTCGTAGGAGTAGCTATAATAAAACGATTTGGTCAAATCTAGGTTGTTCAATATACCCAAGAACCTCTGCTCATCCGTGTTGCGTGAGCCGGATTTAGTTTTTCCGGGAACGAGTGGGATCAGCTCAGTTCCTTCGACCTGGTATATGTAATGACCACCGACCATGGCGACAGTGCTTTTTTTGGTTATCAATAGCATGTAGTACGGTCCTGTGAATTTAATAAATCCAATAATGCCCCATGTTGTGCAACGGAGTTTGATTCCACCTGTCCCTCTATTTCCATCATTTATAGTATCCAGAAGCTGATTGATTTCCTTGAGGCTGTATGCAATCTTGTCGTCTGTCATATTGAGTTCCGCACCTTCAGCGGACCGGTCGATTTTTAAAATACGATATCGCTCCTCGCTCACGTCAACACCAACCACGTAGTATCTACTAGCGGTTTCATAAAGGCTGAACTTATGCATCTTATGGGTGAAGAAATTGGTCACATCTTCGACGCCAACCTCTCTCGCACCATCACCTGATGAGTGTCGCACAGAATTGACAACGGAATTGACAGAATCTGGACTTGCAGTTCCTAGAAAGGGCTGTGCCACGACAGCTTCGTCTTCGTTATCCACGTCTGTAAAAGTGGTGCCTCCCAGTGTTGCCTCGTCAGTACACGAGAAGTCCGTTGCTTCATGATTTCGAAGTCGTGGAAAAGCTGGCGTTATTTGGTCGATATTGTCCGCTTCCTTCGGCTGTGTTGTAGCTTGTGGGTGGCTTTCTGAGGCGCCCTCTATAGTCGTAGCTTCAGTCATGCCTAAGTTCAGATCATGGGCGCCATGGAATTTATATATGAAGATGCGTGATGATACAAAAATTCGGTGCGACGGAGAAGGCAAGATTCGTGGTTAGGGGCGAATATGGCAAGCTTTACCCCACATGCGCTCGCATGTGCTCCCAGTCATTACCATAGAGTCTAGTTACCTAATTTCAATCACTAACAGTACAATATACAGCTAGTGCAAATTTTTTTTAAAAAAAATAATGTGTATTGATTTTTAATCAATTTTCGCTTCTTTGATTTATTGATGGTTATAGCTAAGCATTTGCAAAGGTAGCGCGTTATTACAGTTAAAAGTTATTACTACTTCGTGTAAGGGTGTAAGGCGCGATGTGCACGCAACGACGTGACCCATAGGGCAGGCGCGGCGACAGGTATTAAGTAATTGTAAAAGGTTCAATGTTAGCAGCGGCTAGAATTGACAGATCTTTGGGTCTATTGGGGACTTCCAGCACACCTTCTGGGTTCTTACACTTTGTCAATCGGAAAACAACACCCCAAAAGACACGGTGCTAGCCCACACGCGTAGGTAGCTCTGGCGTCTGCGCGCCGAAGGGGTTAATGAACTCGACTGCAAGTAATCGTAATAAGGGTAATTTTATCTCTATATAATAGAGATAAATTAGATTAGTCATTACATCGGAATTAACTTATTAGCTAAATTAGGGGGACAAAACTTATTAATTTATCTTATCTTAAAACATGATAATAGCCATAGCAAAGCTAGGCATAAAAGCTCCATATCTGTTAGGCGTGAATGAGCTCTCGAAGCTTGGCCAGAAGTGACCTAGATGACTAATATTGTCATCCCTTGTCATGCCTGTGATCCCTGGACCCTGATGCTGTTATCGCGAACGCGCGCGCGCAGTCAAGGGCACACACTACTAAAGTAATATTTATTATATTTTATAGCATTCTATAGCTCTTAAACTCTTTTTTAAGGATAATTTAATGTTAAGGCTTTTGTCTAGGTTTGTAGAAAGAGGAAAGGCTAGGATTAATAGTTACTATTAGAAAGCTAATAACTAGGGGCAGTGGCTGGAATATTTTGATCTCTAATCTCTCCTATATAATATGAGTACTCTTTGCTATATACCCTGCCTTACGCACACATAACTAGCTAGTAGCTAGGCCAATAAATTTTGCTATCCTAGGACCTACTATGCTTTGTAATGTGGTCGCGCCTACGCCTCTGTCCTGTGCCTCTGTGCTCCTAACAAGTGTCGTATTCCGCAAGCATAGCTTTCTCACTGTTACGATCGCTGGCTAAATTCGAAGAAATTTGGGGTTGCGGCCTGGTGCTGTCGCATTTACTGGCTTTTGGCAATTTCTATGCAAGCTTAAATGTCTAGTCTTTGCTTTTGTTCTCTCTACCACCAACAGCAACGATGGCGGGTAGGTCACCAGTCTCGCCTGCCATTCCGTTACCGTTATTCTCTGTCCGACTGCTTTCCGTCCTTGGCGAGTTCTCCGAGCTTTCTGAAGCTAGATCGTTTCGTAGATCCGGTAGAAATCGGTCGACACGCTTCCACGTTTCATCCCAGAGCGGTTGTTTCGATGGATTTATCGATGGTGGAACAAGGTAGCCACTGCTAATCATGAACAGCACAACATTTTTGAGATTCTCCCGAACCGCATCCTCCTGATATACCTGTTAATGGGGTTACAATCGGTTGAACATTCATCGGAGGCTGACTCACCAAAGTATCGCCCTGGCCACTGTTCATAAGACGATCCATAATATCAATGAGCTTGACCCACAAATCAAGCATCCCATCCCATTCGGAAAGTAGTACCAAATATTGCAAGAATACTTTGCAGAGCAACGATGCTGCCTGTATACGCATTTCCCCCATCCCTTCCCTGTCTACGGAGAAGACCTCTGGCTTCAAGAGCATATGAATCAAAGGGAAAAGTACCCTACTGAATATGGCCGTCCATTCTTGAGCATCTACGTGGGTTAGCTCTGGTGATAGCAGTGATCTCTGCATGGCCGAGAAAGCAAGCTGTCGAATATCTTTAGAGGGACTGGTGCACTGAGTCGTCAAAACCTGGAAGATTGGGAGCCAGTAGGCCGACCAAGCTAATGGAATCTTAGCTAAATTTCGCCTTCTCACAGGTTTCGACATGAACGTACCTTCACTACTATCTAACCGAGATTGCTGCATGAGTTGAGGAACACGAGCAGTGATGTCTTGCAATGTGTTAATTGCTTTGCAACCTCTATTAATGACCGCATCGTCACTATTTCCGGTAAGTCAGAAAAGCAGGATAAATCTGAGGGCTTTCGTCAATTTGGTAGAGACTTACTATTTGGTCTTAACATGTCGGTCAGATCTGCGGTCATTTGACTCAGGACTTTGAGCCAGGGGTTCTACTTGGGCAGGGGCGGACGCAAAAAAGCCCAAAAGACCTATTGTAGCTTCGTAATTGTCCGCGCTGATAGCCGGAGGAGATCCCGTGATACTGCTTTCTAAAATGCTAAAAACCGACGAAGCAGAATCTCTGTTTCTGGCTAAAATACGAAGAATTGCCCAAAAGTCGGGAGACTTCATCATCTCATTCCGTAGTGCGCCAGGCCGATCCGTGCAGATAACGAAACCGCTTGAGATTATATCAGATGTTTGTTTAATAATGTGCTGTGGTAGGTTCGCGATGGTATGGAGCAAAGAATGCACTTTGATGAAATCGAAATTCTGAGTCGGATATTAGCGTGGCGATGCTGGAAAGAGCTATAGGCGGATCTTACGTAGCTACTCTTCAAGATTGACAGCGCGTGAAATGTTGCTCGAGACAGTGTAATAGGATGCCACTTCGCAGGGTCACGAAGTAGTCCCAGCACGGTGCTAAAGACAGCTCTTCCCATACTCTGTATAAGTTCCTCGTTGCGTAACACTAGGGTCGTACAGACTTCGAGAATATACGCTACTGTTGGATCATACGTCGGTTGATAGGAAGTTGTCGCTTGAACTGTAGCTGAAGCAGGAGAAATGGTATCTTGTTTAACAGTGATCACCGTGTTTTGGTCATCTTCGGGAATCTGATCGAGAAGAGCCTTAATCAGGCGTGTAGTTGCAAGTGTCGAGAGGTTCCTAAATCAATCAGGGATTGTGATCTGTCCAATCAAACATTGCTAACTTACAGAATGTTTTGAAAAACGCCTTCCATATTGCATGACTTGATGCAATCAACAGTGCATAAAGTGCTCTCCAATTCCTCTTCTGATGGCTCGGGGGGGTCATCGGCGGCGTAGCTCGAGATATAAGATGTGAATGCACTGAAAAAGCTAGTTTCAGCGGTCCGGGTTGCCCGGTCAATAACTTGAGAAGGCATCTGCAGAGGAATTCCCGGTGTGGATGCCGAGGCACTGGTTGAGGATGCGAACGACGGTATGAGAGAGTTAACAAAAAGATTGACCCAGATTCTTGTAACCTTTTTTTTGGTCAATAACCAGATTTTGACGGTACGGAGATCTTCGAATTGCTTACCTGCTTCCAGCCTCGATCGATTAAAGCCTCGTTGCCAGTAATAACACGAAATAAAACAAGCGTAGCTAACTGTGCCCGAAAGTCTCGTCCCAATTTGACGGCAAGCTCGCTGACCATTACACTTCCATCGCCAACTTGGATCTCGGTGTTTAGAGACGTGCTGAAGGAACTGATCGTTGCCAAAGTGCTCATATAGCTGAGGCAATATATTATTTGATCAAGAACCTCAGTGTTTCCATACTTGGCCGAAATGCGCGCGCATTCATCGAACCCACTGACAATCCTAGCAAACACGGCATCATCTGTTGCAGACATGAACACGTATGACAGTGTAGAGATGATAGGCTTCCAAGTCGCCGCAAACATATCCGCATCGTATATATTGGTATCACAGATCACGAGGTCACCAGCAGCTTCGGTCTTCAAAAGCAATTCCCTCCATGCGTAGTCGAACGCATGTTTGTTGTCATGCTCATCAGGCAGTATGATTTCGTTAGACTTGATGGAGTCGAAAATTGCTCTGAGAAACTCGATTGAGAAATTCTGGCCGTCATTCTGGCCACGAAGATTCCTTGAAAAATCTTCAAATGACATTCTTTTTGATGACTTGAGATTTGGGTTGTGTTGATCGGTATTCAAGATAATTATGGCGTACGTCAGAATGAAAACCCCGTCTTTATTGGCGACATCGTTCGGTGTGTCGTCTGCACAATACTTTTCCGAGAAACATTCGACTATTGAAGCAATCAGAGGCGCCTCACCCGGTAATCTGAAAGTTTCAAGTAGAACCCTCAGCGCTTCGTCGACGCGCTTGCCTGAAAAGTCGAAAAGGTCCAAGAATGCCTTCAGTATAGCTTCGTTGCCCCGTTTGGAGAGAAAATCTCCCAGGACTGTCTTTGACGTCCGCGAAGTCCCCTTGAGAAATCTCGCCACTTCGACGGGATCGTTGACATCAGATATGATTCCTTGTGCTTCCAAATAGCCGAGTCCCGCTTTCGGCTTCTCGTTGAATCTGCTAGCGCCCTTCACAATAATCTTTTTCTTCCGTCGCTGTTCTCGCAGATGATCCGGATCTGGGTATCCGTCATAAGTGGGGGGGTCATGAAGTCTTTCAGCTAGAAATTGAATGTATTTAAGCAAAGCGTCCAGGCAAAGAGGTGGTACACTGGTTGTGCTCCATGTCGCTGAGTCAGGTAGAGCATTTCGGGATAGTAGACCAACAATATCTTCACATAAATCGGCTCTGTCCACGTCACAATCGTAATTGACAAAAAGCTCAACCACAAAGGTGGGCAGCCGTGAGAGAACTCCTATCGTCTCAACCATCGCCTGCCTCGCGTCTGGTTTGCGAGCTCCCCCCTCTAGACCAAGTTTTTGTCTATCTTTAATGGACACTGGTGTAGCGCGGCCGCTTCCTGCTTGTGAGGGAGGGGGCTTTACAAGCTTTGGTGTTTCCGGTATTCCGACGTAGAGTGAGGGGTCAATTCCCGGCTCACGAGGGATCTGAACAGTAGGGTGCAAGCATGCGACCAGATAGGACAAGTACAACTCCTGCTGAAGTTTGAGGATCCCTCGACAAGTTGCTAGTAGCGTACCCGTAACGATCAACGACTCCTGCAGCACAGCCATATTGTCAGATCTGACAAGCTGGAATAGGTAGCAGCATAAGCGATCTTCTGCAATGGTCGCCAGCGCGGGATGCCGAGCTATGAAAGGGCCGGAAACCTCCAAAGCTACGTGCAAGATGCGCATTGCCATTACCCTCATCGTATCGGTGTGTTGGTGATCATTAGGGTCAAGAAAATTGACAAGAACCCGAAAAAGTTCCCTCACGGAAGGTAGGGAATAGGGTCTGAGATCCACGGAATCTGTTCTTTCGATTCGATCGCTCGTGCCATCATTGGCTCTCTGAGTAGAAGCTCCTTCGTCTTGGTTGTCACCATCAGGACTGGACGAAGACCGTTCGTCATCCAATGAATTCGGGTGCTCAGCTCCAGAAATGGCCTTTTCATCACCACCACGGAATGTGGCCTTCTCGTCAATCTTCAGTTCAACCAGATCATCGTGGACCCGACGTTCCAAGTCCTCATCGTCATCACTGTAAACCAATTCTAGATGTTTTACATCTTCAAAAATGATTTGGCACATTCTTACCATCGTGGCTTCTGCAGTCCTACGCAATACTGCTGAGAACCTTGGTTGAGAGCATATTGCCAGGCCTCGACCCATCATATCGCAGACGCTCTCGTCGCTCAGAATGTGGCCGCCAGGACCCGACATCATGTCTTCCATCAAGTTCAGAATCATTAGTAGAACCACCTCTCCCTGTGACGCGTCGCTGATATCAAATTGACAGTGCGTGACAGCCGCAGATAGAGATTGCATAGCGAGCGCAAACCGAGGAGAGTCGGAACATACAAAGCCATATGCAAGAAACTTTCTCAAAGCACCCAATGCTAGTATGGTTATCGGTGCCGCAGTTCCCTTAGCTTGTATGACAAGAAGGAAAGGGGCCAGGAGATTCGGTGCGTCAAACGTCCTTATATCTTAAGAGTAATCAGTGAACCAACATCAGTCAATCAAGATACTTGATCAACATACCTTTGATAACGGCAATTTCATGTCGCAACTTTCCAAAAGCTGCTATCATCGGATTGTCTTGCATACTCTTGCCCTTCTGCCCGCGAAGACCCCACCGATTACTAGATGAAGCCACCTCCTCTGTGGGCTCAACATTGGGGGTACCGGTCGCTCGAGGTTTGTGTCGCATTATCATTATCGCACCGGCAGGACCGAGTTGAACTGGATTGGGATTTCCTCCAAGTATCGCTGATACTGATGAGTGTGGTGACCTAGCATGTTTCTGTATTGACGAAGTAATAGATATACATTCAGATATGACGAGGGAAATGGGATCAACAGCGACCGACACAGGTCGGCTTCGATACTGCATCCGTGGAGCTTCGTGTTGTGGTAGGGCTTCATTCCCAGGCTCATAACGGAATCGATCACCCATTGTACCGGACAGCTGAGCATAGTGGCTCATGATACAGTGTTGTTTCTATGTGTGCAAGATCCCCAATGAGCTGGTATGCTTCTGCAGGATGTTGGGTAGATGGACGAATGTGGAAGATATCCGAACGTAGAATCTGGGCGACCATAAAATGAGCCTGGTCAGCGCTGAAAGTGCATGTAGTGCGTTACAGCTTGTCTTGTCAAGTTCGTGGAGAAATATGACAAATCAGTAGGCTCCGACAGAAAGGAGAGCCACTCTCTGAGGACCCGTAAGGCCACAATGGCGTACCGGTCGGGATTATTCACCAGTAAGATTCAGTGATAGAGAGTTACTTATCTTACCTACTAATCTCTCTGGTTCTAAAAGCACCTTAGATAATCAGATACTAAGTGCTACTAGCTTACCCCTGTAATTCAGTGCTTGTTGATAGATTGCCACCGTACCTACTCCGTACACTTGCTTCACCAGACTTCATAGCTACAGGCTGGCCTAAATTAAATATGTACATATGCCCCTGTTTGAGGCCTGGCGCTCAGCCTCGCGACTCATGATTGGACAGACCCTGACACCCCAATCCCACCATATTTTCCTATCTCTTTAGAAACGATAAGGCGTCGTAAAGTCACTTAGCCTGTAACCACCCCTTAACTATTATAAAAGATATTTAAAGCCTAGGGAATTACATAAAATACCAAGTATTTTACTAAGTAGTACGTACTTATAGCTCTATAGATTAAATATATGTATAAATATACCTTTAATTAGTGATTACACACAAGCAATGCAGTGACCGCAACGAGGCCTTAACGTTTCCAAAGACATAAGGGTCCGATGTTTGACGTGGCAAGCATTTTCATTCTTAACCCAGATAAGTTATCGTATCAATCCGAGTTTTGCGGAGCAAGCCATGATAGCATTAACTAATCATCCCATGTCAGAAACGCTTTTCATGAGTAATTTGCGACAAGACATGACCATGGAAGCCACGAACTCCCGGGACAACAACACCAGCTTAAGTTAAGTTAATATGATCATACATTGGAAGACCCCCTCCCGAGTACGAGGTAAACTTGCTTAACATTGTTACAGCCCGATACCCCATTCTTTCGTTTTCTTCCTATGCACGAAGATGGAAGAGATGGAGAGAGAGGGAACAATCACAAACACGGTCGCAGAGGAAGGGGGAATCATGTTAATTTATGCTGCGAGCAAAACTCAAACGTTTTTTACCTCTAACTCTTGCGCTAAAGTAGCTAAAAAATCTATCACTAACTTTACTCTTACCTCGCAGCCCCCCGTGTTTATAACCTTAAAGCTTGTTCCTATATTAGGTTATATCTATTACTGCGGTCCCTGTTATTTGTATGTTAATTATCAAACTGGCTCAGTATCGCTAATAATACCGATGTCTTTCTAAATCAGATGCATTGGGCACAACTAACGAGCAATTTTTTTTAAAATTTTTTAATACATTGAAAGACATTGTCTCTATATAACGCCGTTTGATTGATGGAATTCACATCCATCGCGCATCGTATGAGTCCGTGTTCGCAAGATGCGGGTCCTATGCCTACCCAAAGGTAGAGACGACTTCAGGCTGCACCAACGGCTGGTTTCTCACCATTGCCTGCTTGCTGCTGTTGTTCTTGCTTCTCACGGATTTTCTGCTTGTCCATCTCCCATTGACCGCTAGCATCGCCAAACTCCTCCTTCATTTTTTGTTCTTTCAATTTCTTTTCCTGTTCCTCCTTCTCACGGGCAACACGCTCCTGCTCCATCTCCTACTGACAGTTAACAACACGACTGGCAAGCTGAAATGGGGTTACTTACCTCCATATGTCGAATATCATCTACACTAGGTTCATAGAGATGCCAAATTACGTAGTTCGGCAGACCGACTACCGAGCATTGCATTTGTTTGGCCATCTGCATTAATCAAGTCAAAAACGTGACCACTGAGTTGTAAGCATGTATACGAACCTTGCCAAATCCCTCTGTCTCTGCATGTTTTTGAAAGCTGAATGCCGGGAAGTGAACGCCAGCTCGGAAAACTTTCGCCTTGGCTAGAATGCTGACGCCGCCTACGCCGTCTATCTCCATTTCCATGTCAGGATCGCCATAAGGGTCGCGTAGGTATGCTAAATGAGGACGCCATGTGGCATATTCGGCATATCCTTCCACAATTACAGCGTCTTCATCTAGCGTATCTGCCAGGGCTAAAGCGGTCTCCGATTCTTGCCAGGAATTTAAGTCGTATGGCTGCTCACCACCGAGCCAGTCAGGTAATGGTCGCCAAACATCTGTGGCGAGTGCGTTGGTCAAACATGCAACAAATCAGCGGCAAAGTCATTTGACAGAATACTCACTAGGAACGATAACGTCTTTGTTGTGTCGCATCAAATCCTCAAGGATCGTAAACGGCGCGGTCTCTACGTCAACATCACGCCAATAAACCCAGGAGTGGTAGGGCCGTAATGCCGCACTTAGAAGCCAATTTCGCGCCTGAGCCATAAGTTTTCGGCGACTAGCTTGCGCAGCAAACCCGTGTCGACTTTCGACATCTTGATTGACCTTCTGACCAAAATCTTTCTCGATGATGGAGACTTCGCCATATGGTTGTTCAGGGTCAGGGTCTGCTTGAATTCGTTCCAGGTTGTCAGTCAGCACTTGCAAAGTTCGGTCTTTGGAGTCCGAGACTAGAAAAGCGAGGTCGATCGAATGATGCGGATAGGTCAAGTTCCGCAGATGAGAAAAGAACATTGGTAGATGTGACTCTGCATCACGTAAAGGAACGCATAGTAATATGCGCTCTTCACGTTCCCAGCCCCGCGCAGTGCCTTGGACATTGCTTAGGTCATAATATCGTACGGTTTCGAATTCGAGATCGGTGGTTGAGGACAACAATCCTAGCGATACGACGGAAAGAATTGGGTGGGATGATAACACCCAGAAACTGAAAGCAAACAGTAAAAGCGCAACAATACCGAGTCGAACAATTAGCTTTCTATGTTTTCGGTTTCCATGCACTGAAGATCGCGGCTGGAATCTATAAGCGCCAGAAATCAGAACCTCAGGAACTCCATTGAAGTGAGTACGATAATGAAACTACCTGTGTGGTGAAATGTCGAAGGTTTTCCCTCGCGGATATCCATTGGAGTACCCGTTTCCTTGATGCCGTGGCATCATCTTTGAGAAAACCAGGAAGACATATGACAATCAAAATCAAATGAAGGAGCCTGGTTTGCGGGAGGCCGGTCTTGTTGACCCAATGCGGCCAGCCGATGGAACAAGTGTAGTTGACTGGCAGTTGTAGCGTAGCTTTGTCTGTATTGCAACGACTAGTATTATGATGAGAGTGTGTGGCAGAGCAGGCTCGCGCTCACGGAGTATGTGCAGGGTGGATGGGGAGTTGTTAAGGAAGGAGTTGCGCGCAAGATCAGACCTGTGCTGTTTCTACATACCTACCGGTACCTGTAACGATAACCAAAAGAAGTGGAGCGTGGCACGATTATTCAACGTGGGACCTCTGACTTCGGTGGATCTGGTTGGCCCCATGTAATCCGTACGCGTAACAACAACAAAAAAAGGGGTGGGGAGCTAATAGGGCTAATCTTTAATTTAATTACCGCCCTTCCTTATTATATACCCTTTTTTTTTTCTCTTTCATTAAGCGAGACTGAGAACAAGAGCGGCAAACAATATGCCTGTTTGGACAAGTATTAATAGCTTTAGAAGAATAGCTCTGGTGATGTTGTCCCTTCAAAAGGGCCAGCAAATGCCTTTCAGGTCAGTGTTACCGAGTTGCTACAATGCAGCCTTGAGCGATCCAAAGCAGAAGCGTCGCCGGCCAAGGACGAACCTACGTTGAATTGCTACTTGATTGACTTAACTGGTACCTCATTTGTTACTTCATCATAGTGCTTAAAAATCAACTAAATACCAAGGCAGGTGCCCAGGCCGTTCGGAACGACCGCCCTGTAAGGAATTGACGGGCGAGTACAGAGCAAGCAGGTCCTGGGTAGGTAGGTAGGTGGGTGCTAACTACTAGATACGTTCCTGTTGTACCAGGATATGTTCCCAGCTATGTGCTTACGAATAAGCTCGGAGACGTATTCATGTTTTCTAGACTCTGATTCCTGATGATATGTAGCTTTTGGGTTTTGACGACTGGAGAAGCATGAATTGTTTGCACTCTGATCCTCACTAGAGTGCAGCTTCGTCACAGCATTTTGAGTAGTCGCCTGTAAAATTAACACCAAGTTTTGAGAATCAGGCGGTCCCATGTAGAGCCCATTACTCCAGGCGGATAACACGTCTTACTTTTCAATATATTTCTGACTTTCTAAAGTACGAACGCGACAGGCATTGACACAGTAGGTTGTCCGAGTCAGAACAAGAAAAAGGATCGAAAAGGACTTCTAGTCATGTGCTGTTGATCCCATATTTCAGGGGAGAACCCGTGCATTAATAGTTTGACATAAAGGACCAGGACGGGTTTGACAGTTTCTTTGACTGCCACGGTCCAATGGGTCCGATGAGATGCGTTGGGTGTTATTGCTACAATTATATTCCAAGGCCGAGAAGCCGCCTCTCCATCTACTTCGGGGTAAAGGGAACAGCGAGCATTCAACAAATTCACAGTCAAAAGGTCTCGGCATCACTGGCGCATAACGGTGGTCACATACCCTTTCGTGAAAGTACACATGTCATCGCTTATTGAAGTTTACATTTCCCTGATTGCTGCCTTAGAGTCAGCAGCTTATCTCCCTCATGAACAAGTCACAACAATGTGAATACGAAGGGTTCAGTTCAGACAAGCCAGTTTACTCAGTCATCATTGCCGGGCCTACTAATCCAATTACTCAAAACGAGCCACTGGTCAAGTAGGACGCGAAAGTCAAATAAGGCGCTAAGCGCAACTCCACAACTAATCATGGCTCTCTATCGAGAGCTACAGTGAGGGAGGATGACTCGGCAATAATGAAGTAGTTGAATGGATAGAACTTGTGTCATCATGCGTCGAATTTAAGGGTGTGCTTTGACTTGACATATGTTTCGGGGGGCCTGACCTTGAAGACGGTATTATCTCGAATGTGAGAGCATATGGGACGGGCTCATCGTACAGGGTTTGGGCTGTTCACTAGATTGCGTTAGCCTCCATATCCACATAGAGAAATGCAAATGTGAGGTGGGAAGCTTGTAATTGCATAAGGTTCATCAGAGATCTTGGTATGGTATTTGGGAGTCATCACAGTGATTCAGTAGCAGAACTGGATGGAAAGTTTTTTCATCATTGTAGAAATGGGGTGAAATGCAGTGAAATAAAAACCAAGACCGAACTTACCGAATGACAAATATGTGCGGGTCAAGAGAATTCAGGTGTGCTACATGTGCATGGTGTTAGCAAGCAGCCATACATACATGCATGCCTCATGCCTCATATTATATGGGATTGCGATCAGATGGTAGTGCATGTTTGTTCAATCGCTCAGGGTTCGCGGGAACAGTGGTGTGTGAGATCATCATTTGGTTGCGCTCCTCATAGCTTGTCAGACATATGGGGGTTGAACTTACGGACTGCCACTGTCAAAGAAACACCATTGAAGCCATAAGGCTCTCTGTTCATAGTCGTGGCATCAGGAGCAGCTGCATGAGCCTGGAATTACCTGGAATACCTTTCAACAGGACCGCCGGTGGTGCAAACTCGGTTGTGAGTGCACAATTAAGGTGATTCGCTTTTTCGCCTCAGCGATGGATATTTATGTGTTTCTCATAGTGGGCCCGGTCTCATGAAAGCCATAGTGGAGAAAGGTGCTGTTATTACATGTTCTACCCCGCTGTTTGCATATTTGTTACTTTGGTTGCGATATGTTAGATACACAGATATCAAAAACTCTCGGGAACAGGGAAAATACGGCAGGTACAGGAAGACACAGTAAAGGACAGTTAACAATGTCCGACCGGCGACGAGTAAATGGACCAGCAGGCACGACACAACCCCCTTCCTACGATGAAAATGTATATTCCTTAAGTCGCAACAGAGATCAAGGCACAGCAAGACCCGTCTGTGAGGAAATACAATTCCATTGCTTCTGCATTTGTCGCTCGTCGTACGAATGGACTGACCATGTGTTCCTAGACTTGAAAACTGGTGTTACACCATCAGCATCTGGTTCAGCTTACTTAGAAATAGCAGAATGTCGACAATCTGGTGGCTTCGGGATGAAACTCACTTGTACTGTTCATGGCCCACGATCCCTTCCACGGTCGGCTCCTTTCTCTCCTCACATGGTTCTCTCCACTCATGTCAAGTATGCACCATTTGCGACCCAAAAGAGAAAAGGCTATTTAAGAGATGCTGGCGAACGCGATCTCAGTGTCCATTTGGACACAGCTCTGCGAGGTGCTATTATAGCAGACAGATGGCCGAAAAGCGGAGTTGATGTTGTAGTGACCGTGATTGAAGGCGACATGGATCACCAAACAACAACCAATGACGGTCTTGACGAGTGGCACACAATGTCCGTTTTGGGCGGATGCATTACTGTTGCTTCTGCCGCAATTGCTGATGCAGGCATCGACTGCGTGGACACAGTGACTGGGGGAGTTGCTGCTCTTGTGATGGACAAAGGTAGCAAAGCTGAGCCCTCTGTAGTCATCGACCCTGCTTTGTCCGAACACGAGACTGTTGTGGCCGCCTGCTGCGTTGCTTACTCAGCTAGACGTGATGAGATAACGAATCTTTGGTATCGTGGGTGTTTAAAGCCTGTTGATTTGACTACGAGGAGAGCCCTTATTGCCCGAGCAATCATGGCTAGTAAAGGGACAGACAAGGTGGTCTCATCATCACTTGTCGAATCATTGACATCCACTTGAGCATTTCCAGTCAGACTATGCACCAGCGTTGCAGCAATATCTAATGCTGCTTCATGATAACTAGCAGAAAGACTGGTTGTCATACTGAACCAGAATACAATTGGGATACGGTGCTGGTGACCTTTACAGCCGCAAGGAGGCGCGAGCTCTTATGACGCCAGGCAGCGTCTCTTGTTGCGGGTTGGTGCCAGTCGGTTATACCTGTAACTTTGTCCCGGCGGCCGGACTGTAATGGAGGCCTAGTCGGAAAGGAAAAGAATGAAAGGAAACCAGAGTTTGATGCCTCACTATGTCATGCAAATAAGCGGGCTACCTTGTTATTGTTAAAATAGGTCTCTAGTAATGTGCTGCTTTCATTCAGCGATTTCATTTATATATGCAACATGCGCGTCAGGGTCTCCAAAAATCAAAGCATTTGTCATCTATCTCGCCGATGCTATCTTTCATCACTTGCTCGGTCATTGCGATTTGTGTTGTTGGCAGTGTGCAGCATCATGTACGCCCATAGGAGGACTTCAAGACGTTTGAAATTATATATGATTAATCGCCACGTACTTACCTAGAAATCCAAGTACCCCGGTACCTAGGTAATTATTGCCCCGTTGAGTGCGATGACAATACATCAGGAGCCTATTTATCCATGCGAGGTTCCGATGTGGTAGGTAGGTGTACTCTTCCCTTAAGCGACTATTATTAACGAGGGCCCCACTTGAGCAGTCACTAGGCGTCGGCTAGCGGTGTTGATGTCGCGTCGGATGGATGTACTCCATGCTCAGATATCACCTGGCCATGACTACCTAGGTAGGCAGCTACGAACGTCTATACTGTGCCATTACCAGCTAGTTGATCGCTATTACACGCCCAGGGAACCTGTCAGTCCAAATTTGAACCCCCTCACTGACTTTTTCTCTGATCTTCAAAACTCGGCACGCCTCGGTGTGGCGTATCACCGGAGCTGAAGAACGTTCTTCGTGAAGAGTCGCGCGTCCTGACCCAACGATCTTGTGTGCACCTGCACAAGCTTTGACCGATTACGAAGTCGGTCAAACTCGTGAAGGACGCTTGATGCACCGATGCCTGCGGGCATACATGTCGTTATTTGCCGAATATTACGAGCTCTCGGCCTATTCGAAGTGCCATGGACGAGCACATATTCGCATTAAGCCCTGCCCAACAAAATTCTCAGCCCCTCACCAACTTTCAAATCGCGGCCTCGAGTTGGCACAATATTACTGCCTGGGTGTTCAATGTCACTCGCCATGCTCCATTCATAGGGGAATTAGCATTGGCTGGACCACGAATGTTTACGAAACTTGGATCTTATTTGGCCATTTCAGATTCAATGGACTCCTACAAACACCTTGCACCGCCCTCCCGCAGAGGCTTTCCAGAAGCGGCCGAAGCAAATATTCACAATATTCTTGAACCGAGAAATGGCATGTTCGAGACGATGAATCTGGGCGCCTCAGATGGTGAAGTTGGTTTTGATAACCAGGCTGCAAGTCTTTCTCTCGAAGGGGGAAGAGGACTTGGGAGTGTTTTTAGTTATGCAACGAGCAAATGGGCCATATCATGTATTGTCATGGCCATCATTCTTAATCGCACGCATATATTTGCAGCAACAAGGAGAAGATTGCGGTTTCGCTGGTACACACGACTTCTTCTTCGGCTCCTACCACTTATTCTGCTCTCACTTCAATCAATTCGTCTTCTTCGCTCCATCCAGTGCCAGTCATCGTCAAGCTTTAGCGAATACCGTTGGCTGGACCGAAGCAAGTCTTCTGATCTTGCTTCTGCACATCCGAACACATTTCTCAACAAGCTGAGCTCTGTCTTACTCCTCGGCGCTTCAGACAGACAATCTTGCGAAGCCATCAATATGGTACCACACTTCAATGGAGGCACAGTCAACGAAATTCATGGTTCATTATCGATATTATGGCCATTGTTCGGTGTGCTGTGTCTCAGTCACTTCATAGAGACACTCTGTTGTGCTGTATCAGGCCGTCCGTTGTCAATAGAAACCGGAATGACGTTGTTCGAACAGTCACTTGCTTTCGCAGAGGCTGATGCATCTGCTAATAACCAACTTAGGTGGGGAGCGTTCGCCAGGAATCAACACAGTGATCAGCCCGAAGGAGTCTTAGGAGCATATATTTCCATTACACGATCAGCAGTCTTAAGTAGGGTCAACACTCCGCCTGAGGTTTTGTTCATCGCATTTTTATCATCCATGACCCATGTTTCAAGCCATGTTCTCGGCGTTCTGGACGCCCAGTCCAAATATAGACTGGTCAATACCGGATTTTGGGGGGTCTGCTTCATGGGCACAATTGTCTGGAGCGCTCTCGAGTTCGAACTCGGAAATCCTCCAACACAAAGTTTGCTAAGGTTTCCGACTGTATGTATTATCGGTTTTGTACCACATGTTCTGGTCTTATCAGGAATTATCGTGTGTTTGATGATTTATGGCTTGGCGCTCATACTATCTGCGATGGCCCCTACCACTAATTCATCTGCCTCGAATTTGCGTCAAAGGCTGGCGAACGCCCATAGCAACATGCAGGCAAATGTGTCGCTAGCAGAAATCCGGATTACGCGAGACATGGACTTCTATACGGCATTGCTACGGACAGGATTTGCTGTAATGACAATGGCAAGTGAAGCCGTTTATCTGAATGAAGAGCGAAACGTCAATATTCAGCAATATACATGGCTAGAAGAAGAACGTCTTCGGGAAATGGAGGAGCTTCAGAGTCAAGCCACCGGATCAAGATTTTCGAACGCCGAGTATGATCAAATTGGAACAATTGGGCTGATTCCGGTGAAGGAAGGGACAAAGCCTGGCGTTAGTGGGTACGGTCGAGAGCGTGCTGCACAGAAAGTTCCAAGGAGTCGGAGTGACCGAGCTGCCAGATTAGGTACAGGTGCCACGGAGAGAAGTTCAAGATGGTTGACAGCCCTAGATTTCCTCCTGAACATTGCACGATTGTTCGTTCGTGCCGGTGCCTTGTCAATGCTTTGGCTTCTAGGCTGGGCCCGAGTTCGTACGCAGCCTGCATGGCTCCTCCGGCTAGTACGTAGTCGGAAACCCAGAACTGAGGACAGCGCCTTAAGGGGGAAGCGGACGGAATTCTCGAGCCAACACACAGCCTACTTAACAGGTGAACGCATCTTCCCTGGCATGGAAGGAATTGATATCGAGACTGAATTTAGGCGAATAAACGCCAATCAGGATGAAGTCAGCCTGGATGCTGAGCTGTACCAATACTGGGCGTCCGGCGGCTGGTGGGGAGTCAGCGATGCGAGCGGTGACTACGTTCCGGAAGAGAGCAACGACTTGTGGGATACCACGAGTGTTCTATCTACGTCATCAGTTGGCACAGATGATGATGAAGCAAGTGAAAGACCAACCTTCGGAAACAACAGCCAGGACACCTTGACAAGAACTTCGACGATTTTAAGTCGCGAGAGGAGTCCTGCCGCTGATACAATCTGGGACACAAATCACCTGGCCAGGCTCCTGCACCCAGCAACTATTGAAGAACGTGAAGAGGCACAAGCATTATCTGCTCATTTAGAAAGTGACAAAATTATGACGCGGTCAGCTTTTCGACGCCGGGAACAAGTTCGTCGAAGTCGTATTTTACTGCACCCCGGCTTCATGAACGACAATATGACTAATGCAAAGGACCAGAACACAAGGGTAAGATTTGATGATGAAGATCGATTGTTAGAGCAGATTCTTCTATCTCGACGCTGTCTATCAAGGCCGGGTTTACCTGAAGGGCAACCCGGTTCATATTTAGGGATGGGAATTGAAGACAGCCAGAGCATGCCCTGTGTCGTTTGCCACACCTCAGTTCGAACGATCATAGTTTGGCCTTGCCGTTGCCTGAGCCTTTGCGACGACTGTCGGGTCTCACTGGCTATGAATAACTTCGATAGATGCGTCTGTTGTCGCAGGGATGTGCTAAGCTTCAGTCGTATTTTCGTGCCGTGAATAGTTCTGTGGGTTTCTATTACTGAGTGTACATATCAACAATCAATTCCCTAAAGGTGCCTATCATCATAATGGCGTGCTAATTAATTCAATTGTTCATACATCACACAGGCAGGCTTTGGCAGGTCAATTCTGTTTACATTGCTGCCCATTCAATACTGTATGTTCGAATCGAGTCTGGGCCATGAGTCTCAGAAGTCGTGTCTCGCCCGCCAATCAAGAAAGCCTTTTTCACAGCGGTAGCTAGCCGGCCCCCTCCAACAATATCCAAAATAGGAATTTGTTCATCCCAGTAATACTCGTTGGCCATGAAATGCGCGTGGAAACGAAGAGGGTCACCAGGGTATACGCTGTATTGTGCACCAAATCGCAAGCCAGGTGTCATATACTGTCCACGTGATTGTAAAAAGCCGCATAAGGCGTCCCGCGCAGGTGTACGGTCGAATTGTAATATGCCAGCGGATGCAAGAAATGTTGCGCTGGAAACTGGGGTTACGGCTAGATGCCCTACATTTATGTTTTGGTTGTCATGCTGGACGCGATTAACGTCAGCGCTTGCAATGTGCTCGTCGCCAATTCGGCTCGAACACGAGCGAACCACGTCCTCAGAACTTCGTTCATATCGCGCGGCCCCTCTACCCTTCTGGGCCGATCTTTTAGACAATGTATAGTGGGCGGCTTGCTTGCTGCGTCGCAAAGATTTGATAAAGTGCCCGCGTGAAGCAGCACTGCTATCAGAGCGCAAGGTGGTGTTGTGGGCATCAACGCTATCCACAACGTAGGCCGATTTCCTGCGCAACAGGGCACAAACTTCCTCCGGACGCAACTCTATCGGAAGGCCCAGAAAGACATTTTGTGTTGGCTGTTGTGGGGTTGTGCCAACCAAGGTACCGTTAGTATTGTTATATCGCCTGAGACGAGCAACCGCATCAGGGTCGAAAACGAGATATCGCCCTGCTATATTGGATATTCTAACAAGTTCAAGACTCTTGGGTCCATCGGCCGCGAGAGACATTCGCCCTAGCTTAATGTTCGAGATTAGCCATACACCTCAGTAGACCAGTGAGGCAATGTTAAGTAGGGTGGTGTTTGCAAATAAATCATAAGTCGTCTTCGTAATGTTGAGTGTCATCAAAGGGTTTCAGTGGATTGACAGATATTCATAAGTATAATCATTAGGAGATGGGATCATTCTGGAGTCAAGAAATCGTACAGTACTTACCCTGTCGTATAAAGCTCCATGCATTGAGCACTTGGCATGGACAAGCAAAATTCTTGCTTGAAACCAGTCAACGGAGGTTGAAATAAGTCAAGTGTTGTGGGTAATATGAAAATAGCGGGGTAGATGTCTACTATCCAGATTTATGCAACAACTTGGAACAATCCGTCCAAACAGTGATACGCTGGAGACCTGTCCCCCTAAAACTCAAGATCCTGCGTTTTCGGTCGTGAAGGCGGGGCGGAGGGCTCCTCAAGGCCAACGGGTGGCAAGCTGAAGGGTGTGATGATAATGCCATTTGAAGCACTAAGCCTGAAAGACATGTCCTCCCTTTTCCAGCATCCTTCCAGCCCACCACCCTTTTCGTGGAAGACTGGCATTGCATGTACGCGAACTAAGCCTTGCGCCTTATTGCTTTCTTTATCAGCAGTCTCAGAAGCGCAGGCTGACTTAGGAAGTGGAACAAGCTCTACGACGCCATCGGAGAGAAGCTCAATCCATTTGCAAAGACCTTTGGTGCGTGGATAAAGTGATGTAGGTACGGTCACCAAGACGATGACACGGGTGGGAAACTGTCGCAATAGGCTTCGCAAGCAGTGCAAAAACTGGAGTACGTCTTGGGGCTTACACCCTCCCGCGGGGTACAGGGTTGGTGACAGCAGGCTCGGCACAATGACCCGATGTATGGTCGAAGAGGAGCTCTTCAACTTTGTTCGAAGGCCCAGCAAAAAATCCGAGAAAATGTGTGGGGATTGGCGCTTTGATGTCTCGGGTAAAGGATAAGTCAGTAGCGAGCCACGTACACTGCGAGCATCCAACCTTTTCGAAAGATCAAAAGAGTGACAAAAGGCTGAACGGTCGCCGAATAGTTGTTGACCTATCCTAGTAAGCTTCGAAATTTTTGAATGGAAGAGGTTTCGTCGTAGGCTCACCATGCACAGGTGCTTGATTACCTAAAGACTCATATCTCCATGCAATTTTCATCCTGTCCGTGTCTGACGATGTTTGGTCATTTGTCTGATCTTGTACCTCTTTGAGTCCTGGTAACTCCCGACGCCAAGTGTCTCCAAAGCCCAGGACGTGAACATCATGACCCTGAACTAAACCTTCTCCAGCAAAGTAGCGCAGTATGACTCCGCCAAAGTCTGTAGTCCCTGATTCCTCGATTAACAAGGAGCTTCCCATTGGGAGTCCTGAATGACCAGCCAAAAGTTGGTCGAACGAAGCAGTACCAGATGATGTCGTGAGTCGACCGTCCAAGGGAGATGGACGAGTGCCTGGAAGAAATTCTCGATCGGGCCGGGATGGAGGCGAAGCCCCAGAAGCGCGGATGAGTGTATTTCGCCTGCGAAACGACATGATCCCTTTGGGATTTGTGCTGGTGAAGTTGATCGCGATGCTAGGACTGCCCTGACGAGAGGGAAAGACCAGAGACCCGATAAGTAAAATTTCACAGTGACATTTGACAACCGCCAAAGTCAATGAATCAGATGTCCAAATGATTTCAGCACAAGAAAGTTCTATAAAACATTTGTACTACGAGTCACAATTGCGGTCTTGATTCTCGAAAAGTGAGTGATAGCTACTGTGGGTCTTTCTGGCGGAATACCTCGATTAAGGGATATGCTTATATACCGCCTTCCTTTTTTCCATTCCATTGTCTGCGAGCACCGCCAAAATTATTCACTTAAGGGTCATGCGTAAAATAGAAGAAACGGAGACGCCATTCATCAATATCGTGTCAGCTTGTACTTGTTGCCTGAGTCTCTTGAATTTTCACGACTTAAATTTCCCCGCCCTAATTGCATCCGTAACCCACCAAATTGCTGAGGGTAGCCTTTGTTTCCGGTATTTATAACCATGTCCGGGGGTAGCAGCGACGCGACTCTTTTCGAGGAGAGCTTTACAGTAACAGACTACGATCAATCAAAATATGATCGGGTGGCACGAATCTCCTGCACATCAGCCGACGCGCAGACCGTCATGATTCTCGATGTCAACATTGAATTGTTCCCTTGCGCAGTGTCTGATTCTTTACATGTCGTTCTTTCTACAACCCTGTCACCAGACGGTAGCAAGGAAGATGAAAAAAAAGGGTGGCGAGATGTTGGCAAAGGAGCCGACGCTCCGACGACGTTAGCCGATCTGTACGACTATGTTTGTTACGGCAAAATTTACAAATTTGAAGAAACTTATGACGGCAATACTATGTATGCTACTAAAGCCATTCGCACCGCTAATTTCCCCCTTTGCTGTTGATCGCCTTTAGCCTTGATGTTACGAATTCGTATACTAATCAAGTATTTCCGCTTCGCAGCAACGCATATATCTCCTTTGGCGGATTACTTATGTCCTTGCAAGGGCCAGTTAAAAAGCTTACACCTCTACGAGTCGACAACGTATACCTTCTGATTAAGAAGTAAAGCACCCGCGCAGCGTTTACAAGAACAGCTAGAAGACGTCGTCCCCCACTGAGTGATTAGAGATTACGGACAGTGCCACAATTGCCGCAGTTGTGTAAGAGGGCTTATATTTGAAAGCTCCGGAAAGAACGATTGTTGCCAGGAGGTTGAATAAACCATCTCCTCTGGTCATAGCGCTATGCAAGGTTCGGAATGTGAGGCTTAAAATACCGCTTCATTGGCGACGCCAAGATGCTTGGTGTGGCCCCGGGAGGGGCAATACACGATGCATTCGTTGGCGAATTGCATCGAAATCTGGCTCGTTGTCTCTAGATATAATGCCATGACGAATGAAAAAGTCCAGCATGACCGTCGCACAGCTATCCTTGAACTTGCCATTGGCAAGTTCTCTCTTCACTTGGTTCACATCGCACAAGGTGAACTGTTCTACCTCGCCATCTTTGGGCTGCGGTATCATCCGAGCCGGGAGCTTCAGGTCGTAGACCCACTGGCACTCGGGGTAAATGAAGTCTGCCTCGCCCACATTCTTCTCATCGGTGATGTATATGTAGGTAACCATACCAGCTAAACGGGCATTTTCCCGTACGACGTCTTCAGGCAGACTAGCTTCCTCATCTGCCTCACGAATGACACATTCGAAAGGCTCCTCACCTGTCATCAACCCACCAGCAACTGTATTGTCAAGCATGCCAGGAAATGTGGGTTTGTTAGCTGCTCTCTTCGGAACCCAAATCAGCATGCCATTTGGCGCGGAAGGCTCCTCAACATAGGCTGTCATATGAACACCGTATTGCATGGTTCCAAGCAGTCCCATGGCAGCTCGCTCCATGCTGAAAAGAAGCTCGCCATTGCGTCCGTACACGGGCCAGAGCTCGTTTCTCCAGCCTTGTAGCAGTTTAAAAGTTTCATGGGACCGCCAGTAGGCAGTCAAATTTGCAGCTCTTGCGGTTCGCTCGGGTTCTGTATCGAGCAGGAAAAGCGAAACGGTCTTGTTCCGTCGACTAACTTCCATTGGGCCTCGCACAGACTCTGGAACATCTTCCAACCTGTCTAGGACGCGTTCAAGGAGATAACCAATTGTGTAAACACCCTTGTCATCCTGCCAGACTAGCGAGTATATGCCATCTGGTACGCGAGTGATGGTGCAGGTTTCGCCGTTATCATATGAATATGGAAATCTGCATGCATTAGTTTCATACCGACCATTGTCATGCGCACTCTCATGACGTGACAGAGAAAAAGAAGAGGAGGAACAGAAGGAGACTAAAATGGCAAAAATGAAATATGCTGGAGTTGGCCCTACTTATCCGTGTCTTCAACTATATTTAAATTTGACTTCATGATTAGGAACCTTGGATGGTAATGGTGAGGAATTGGGTGTCGAATTGTCTGTCATTCCCTATTTTGAACCTGGAGCACGTGACTTTTGGGAAAAGATGTCCCCTAGCAAGGTGATGAAGAGAAAAGGTTTGATTGAATCTATCTTCTATTATATAAATTGAAGGATAAAAGCTCCTCTTTTATAGAAAGAGCAGTCTAAGTAAGAGTTGTATACTTATTCGTTTGCGCTATCGCGTTTAGCTACGTGCATCTTCAGCTTCCCTAATATGGTCACATGCGCATGTTATTCGTCATAGACGATTATCCGCCATCGGGCAACACCCTATACCCTCCCCACCTGCCCTAACAAGTGGTAAGCACATGCATAGCTGAGCAAGTCTGGTGTGATAAATCAGGTCAAAATCTTTAGATATCTACAGGAAGAACAATTTGCCGCTAGTCTGTGTTCTCGACAGCATAGCTCCCGGCCCAAAACGGATACAAAAGATACAGGTAAGTAGCCAAAGAGTTTGAAATGAACTCGGCATCACCAGCGACGTCAATAGCACGTACTATAGCCACTAATTCAATCCATGAGAAAAATCTTAGGATATCCGGTATTCTACTCAATCAGAGATCTGCCACCCACAATGTCGGGCCCCCCTCTATTTGGAATTGTCCCTGCTGGTCAACAGCTCATCACAGAACCTTCATCTACCCTCTCACCAACGTCATTTCTTTACACGCTTCCGACTTCAAAATCATTCTCTCACATAATGGTATTTCTGTTGCCCAGCATCTCACTTTCGGAAGGCACTGCAGCAGCGATTTATGTAGGCACAGTGCGAGATGTCGCTGGCGCGGTTCAGTCAGGAGGAACACCCCAGTTTAAATTCCTTGGAGGCATTGGTGCCGGAAAGGACAGTGCTTTGTTCAAGGTCGCTTCAAATGCAGTGAAATCAGATGACGATGGGTTGATGCTCGGAATATCTATTGAGTCTGCCGACTCAGTCGGGCAACACCTACAGGAGTTGTCTGCCGAGAAGATGAACAACTTCGCTGCCAATCCTGATGCACCACAAATTCCGACTCCTGTACTAGCCCAACGTATCATACAGAATGCTTTCAATTTCTTGGCAAGTTTTAGCGGATCGGCTGGTCCTGGGGGCGTTGAGGTTGTTCCACTGAAAGCCTTCGAGGAGTGGTGGCGGAAGTTTGAAGCTCGGATTCGTGCCGACCCAGGCTTTCTTGATAGACAAAACGACTGAATAGCGTACCGTGTCGATATCACCTAGGAGAAGCCAAGTCTGCACTACGATGAGACTTGCAGAATACTCTTCTCCAGAAATTGATATGGTTACTTCCCCTGATACACCGTCTGCTAGTCGGGCTTTTGCCCTATTGCCCTATTCGTTCCTGGCCATGGTGGGTTTGAATCAATACAGACAAGCTCTCCTCGTCGTAGTATATGCATAGCATGGTTATGCGGGGTTTGCACTTATTATGGCCGAGAAAGAGCACTGAGCTTGACGCTAAAGGGGAATACCACAATTTATTATCACAAAGCTACTTGTAAATGTAATCTCATCAGGATTCACAGCAGCTCTAGTTTGAGTATGCGCACAGCATAGTCTTAAAGTAAACAGGGGAAAGTACAATAACACAGGTGGGTTGGAATGGTTTAAAAACAGCATTAGTCAATAGGTAGAGAGCAAACAAGACTCTTTGTCCTAGTCCCTAACACGAGCTGATAGAGAGTTAAGCGTCTTGCGAAGGGGCCATGAACGGACTCTTGAAGCGAGTTGGGCTGCCTGCCCTGCTCTTCCTCCCAGCATTCAACATCTGCAGGTTGGTTGAAAGGCGCTCCCGACTTTCAGTTCGAATCACCAATCCGGCTCTATCCATCACAGAGGGTGGATGGATTTGGTCGAGCCGTTCTAGGTTTATCTTCGGGGTTGTTCCTGCAGGATTATTGCCACATGATCCCTCACTATTGTCAGAACAATCCAAGTTGTCAGAGGTGGCGTTTAGTTCAAACTCAGCGGCAACCGCTTCTTCCAGAACTCTTTCGTAATTTGCCGACCCGCGTCCAAAGAGTTTGCTGAAAAAGTTTCCTCTTCGTCTTGTCTTGCGCCCCGATTGACGTCGCCAACGTGTGAATTTACTGCAAATTCTACGTCTTCGGTCTGGCTTTCGAAGAATGTATGCGAAGAACATAAAGACTACCATCAAACCAAAAATGTTGAAGATGATCTGGGCGCCTGGGGGCGCGTTCTCATCAGCATCAGAATCGGGGTTTTCAAAGGAGCCTGCAGATAAGGGTAATGATCCTGCATGCTCAAAGTCAGGGGTCATCTTTGCTGCAACATTGCTGCCAAATCCGACAGGCAGTGTTGATGGGCCCGGCGGTATTTGCCCTGCGGCGTAGAGGACCATTTTCCCTAATGTCCAGCTCACTTCTATACCTTGGACCGTGTCAATAGGTTGAAATGGATCCAAGAACTTCTCCTTGGTAGAATCCTGATTCAATCCATGTGTTGAATTGAGACTAGACGGCGCTATTGTTTTTAATCCCAGTCGAGGAATTCCTATGCCTTCATAGAGAAGGTTTATCAGCCATGAGGCCTTGAAGCAAGCATCTCGGGCGTCTTGTATTCTTTGCTCTGGCGATTTCCTTTGTTTCAGAATTTCACTTTGTATGGTCTCCCAATCCCGGCCACAAAAACTCATGACTTTTTGCTGAAATGTCGCAAGATCGTACGCTTTTTTCTCTTTCCCAAACACACCGTGGGTGGTATGCCAAAATTCTGACACACCGACAAAGTGATTGACTTCGAAATCAATTGCTGGAACGTGTTGGCCATTCAAGAGACATGGATGATCTTCGCACGATTTATCCTTTCCCAGGAGCGGAAAGGTCTTCCTCAAACACTCATCGAAGGCGCCAGTGCCAACCAGATTGTACCCGTTGCTTGAGCTTTTATCCGCCAATACTTCCTGTGTAGTCGAGATTCGGAGACCCTTCGGTATGCAAGGGTCGGGGATCTCCTCGACAGTATCACCATAACTTTCCACTAGTGCATGAACGTAACGTGACCGAGCTTTGTTGGCACCAAAACCTAGCCATGTTGCACTAAATATCTTGAATTCAGAAGAGGAGCCATCCAAATGCCGCAACCGGATCAGTTTCAAATCATTTGCGTGCCGCTCAGCTTCTGTTGCATTGGGTGCGAAAGCAATCTGCGCCGAGGCGCCTCCCATCTCAAGAAAGCCATATGTGTGGTGATCTTTCCCGTGGTTGTGCTCTTCAGGTCGATCGAGCCCGCCCAAGAGATAATTGGTCGCAATCCAGCCATAGAGCCCTTCTGTTTCTCCAGATATAACCTGGACTCGCTCCTTGCAATGGGGAAGGTAAAATTTTGTGTTTGCTTTTAGATATGCACAAACACCCTGAAGTAGCGACAGTTGTTGGGGTTTTGGAAGAAATCTAACACCGGCTGTAGCCATCAGATAGATCGGCGTAGCTTTGATTTTGTCACTTGGTACCTCGTCGAGCGCCGTATCTATAAGTGGCTGAAGATGATCGCGACCAACTGATGCCACGTCGTCCGCAAAGGTGGCAATGCCCGTATGTATTTTCTTATTCTTCTTCAACTTCACCTTCGGCAATTGTCGTAGTTCCGCGGGAGATGCATTTTTGACAGCTGCTATCGGGTGTTTCCATTTGTAGATGTAAATTCGAGTTCCAGACGAACCAGCGTCAAGGATGACTCCATATTGCGCTAACGAGGCAGATTGTTAGTCGCAGCCCACTAGTATCGAGAAGCAGCGCGTTTTATTATGCGTTTAGAATCCGGTTCTCTTACAATGCTTTCCCATTAGAACATAATCATATGGACAGTTGAAGAATTCAAAGGTGGTTTGCACGGCTAGGCTTGAAGCACAATGCGTGCTGGTTCCTCTGCGATGATGATGATTTTGTCAATAAGCGCAGGCGCAACACTTGGTAATTGCGAGTTCAAGTGGCCGAGGGCTTTGGAGACGTTGGCTTCTGTTTCCACGTTGCAACAAGGCAACATTGAGATTTCACTCGGTAATTGCAGGAATAGGAGCGCGATCTTGGCCGAAAAGAAATGTGTTGTCGACTCGATGGTGTCAGAGGCCGGTGGAATTGAATGGTGTCTAATAGTTTGCGAACGATATATGTTGGAAGAGACGCGTTGCAGTCGGTTGTGAGTGGTGGAGATTGGTGGAGGAAGATTGCTTTGGCTTAAAGCCAGTTGTCTGAATGTCTCTAACTTGGGGATTACGTTGACATCACCTGTCAGCCTCTTTGCATCGTCGCACGCTCCACTTTTGTTGTGCCAAAATGCATTCTCATGCAAGCTTCATTGCAATTTTGGGTTGACATGGATGACATTTTTCGCTTAAAAACAGATATAACCACTGACGGTGTTTTCCCCCAACAAGTAACAAAAAGTCCTCCTTGAACGGTGTTGCTTCTATGGCTACGTAAGTAGGTAGTTATCGCGTAAAATCATAAAGACAACAGCTCGAAAATCCCACTCCATACCAATTTCATTTTAGTTGAAGGATTAAAGGGTGTAATGTTGACAGCGTCGAGCTTTGAGAGTAATGATCTCTTATGTTCAACCCGACAGCTTCCCCATCTACTAAGCGGATTACCTCTCTAGGACGCTTCCTTTAAACAATCAGGGCTAAGATTGAGTCGTAGTATCTGGCAACGGCTTTCAGTGCCATCGAAAATGCAGACATTATCGATGGGAACATATTGTCTAGTGATGATTTTGATCATCTCTTGCGCTATCATCCCCCCAACCACGGCAGCAACGTTGTGCAGTTCACCGCTCCCAGACCGTGACACTTCTTGCGCCACTTGTAGCAATCGTTGGTTTCCTCGAAGTTCTGGTGCAAAATCAATAATGCGCTCAACAATCTCCTTTGTGCCGGCTCTAGGCGCTAAAGCCGACGTCCGAAGCACAAGGAAAATAGGTAATAAAGAAAGCGGCAGCTGAGGACTGGCAATCGCAGCTATTTCGTCACTGGCTAGCTCTTTCTCTGGTTGGGTGGCATATCTGGTAAGCAAGTCCCTTCGGTTTTGTCAATAGCTATAGTGCAGCGTGTTATATCTTACCAATAACCTGGCGAATGCTTGGCTCATTGTGTGAGCCTTGTAGAAGCTTTATAAACCTCGCGTTCTTGCAAAACAGCTCAACCTCGTCCCGTTCTATTTGATGTCCGCCGGGTAGGGTGCGAATAAAACCCATAACCTCATCAACGTCTCGTTTTGACTTGGACTTGTATATTGATTGGAGTTCGATGTAGACACTGGTTTGCGCCTTCATATCTGGGAGTCCTCCATGCAAAGGGAGCTGGTGGTGCTTTTGGTGGAATTGCTGTACGGCTTTTGCAATGATCCAGAAAACCTCAACTGCAGGGTCCTGAGGAACATCTTAATTACCTTCATACATATACAAAGCTGGGAGGTTGAGTCTAGAAGACCCTTACCTTTAAATTCTCTTCATGCTCAAAAATTTGTCGCAAAGATTCTGGCAACGATGGTTGGGTGATATATTTCATTACTGCTGAAATGGCCTCATCGAAGTTCTCTTCGCCTCCTTCGGAATTATTTGTCCTGGCTCCTTGAGCTACTAGTGCTCGAAAGGCAGTCTTTTCTGAGTAAGCTTTTGGCACATCACCACCATGGGTCAGTTTCCATTTCTCGAGGTAGTGCAGTAAAATTACAACCAAAGGCAGATGCCCATGATCATGGTCATCTAGATGTTGGATATTGTCAACCATTCGGCTCGCAAACGTAGAGAGCTCAGGCCATGGATTTAGAAGCCTGAGGTCCGCGATTGCTGCTTCATCTGGGTGAGTATCCACAACGGGAAACCACGAGTGAAGCCGCAATGAGAAATATGCATAGAAGCCAGAGGTACTGGCCGTGAGGATCGGAATGTTATGTTGGTTCGAGTATGACTCGAGAAAGGCGACATGCTTGGAATCTAGAGGCAAAGTATAGAGAATCATTGTAAAGGGTCTTGAAGAAGAGAACAATTTCTCAAAGTCTAGAGCATTCTTTGTCACAATGTTAGTTTCGCTTAGGGTAGGCATAAGGGTAGGCATAGAAAGATGCAGACGTACATTTTCTTTCGGAAACCAATCACCTGTAACCCCGGGATTTAGCTCCACGAGGTTGTCTCTGCAGCAGAGGGCTCGAGGTTTACCCACACAAGTCTCGTCAAGAAAAAAATTTACACCGAGATCTGCATCTCTAACAATAGCCTCATCAGCGATAGTAAAACTTCCGACACCTGGGATGGAACCTGGTCAGTTTTCATAGAAGGTTTGTCGAGTCGTCTTGAAATCTCAAACCTGGCAAAACCAAATTTTTCAGAGTTTCGATGCCCATAGAGCCGCCACCGGTATTGACTAAGAGAACATTGGCAGACTCCAGGGCAGACTGGCCAGCTGCAGCCCAAAGACGTAACTGCCGGTCGTATCTCTGTTCGTTATCAGATGGGCCTCGTAGGCTTGGGGTGGGTTGAGGCGCCATGCTTGTCTACTTGTGAGCCTGGTCTGCGAGGGAACCCGCGAATGCGCATGCAGCAAAGTCCAAGACTGTGCAGAATTGCGTTTGTTTGTCAAGCAAAAGACAGCTTGTATTTAAATCACTATGTACCTGTGGTCTTAGCTACGACATGGAGTGAGTGGGTCGTTGGTGTGCTGATGGTGGGGTCTGGTAGGTCGTGATCAACCTCTAGGCTTGACAGTGTTCTGCCATCCCGCCCTGATCATTCAGTTGCTGACATGAAGAACCCAATGCAACACGCCGTGAATCGCCTCGCCTAAGCTCACCTTTCCGTTGCCTCTTCTCCTCTCCAACTATCTAGACGCGTTCGTCTGCTCTTGTCGTACGCCACGTTAACTGCCCCTTCTCATCATAGGACAGAGACAACAGCAACCACCGCCGTCACTCGTAGCTTCAAGCTCATTTTACCGAACGACAGGTCGATCCTTGGGTGCAAACTCGTGCTCTGCACCTCTCCTTACGAGACATTACACTTTAAAGACGACTAGAACCATGGAATCCGCCGCTGACCACATTGAGATGGCCAAGAAGCAGGCCGCCCACCGGGCCGTGGACGACTACCTACTCCCCTCTTACAAATTTGTCGGCATCGGCTCCGGCAGCACTGTCGTGTACGTAGTCGATGCCATCGTGAGCAGGGGCCCCGAGTTCTACTCGGGAATGACTTTTATTCCCACGGGGAGCCAGTCAAAGAGGCTCATTAAAACTGCTGGCCTGAACATGTGTTGCGTTGACGAGCGACCGTTTATAAATGGGCAGCCTGTTGCCTTGGATGTTGCTTTCGACGGAGCAGACGAGGTCGACGAGGATCTCAATCTAATCAAAGGTGGCGGCGCATGCTTGTTCCAAGAGAAACTTGTCGCAACGGCTGCGAGAAAGTTCGTCGCCGTGGCTGGTGAGTCCTCCGCCTTAAAGATGTCTCCTCCCAGGAATACCTTCAGAGGATGAAATTTGCGGGGGAATCATGATAATGCCCGATTGACGCGCAACTAGACTCTCGAAAAAAATCCCTTCGGTTATGTACCAAATGGAAGACCATCCCCATCGAGGTTCTCCCTCTTGCCGCACCGGATGTTCTAAGGCGGCTCCGCGCCATGGGTTCGCCCAATCCTGCCGTCCGATCAGGCCTCCCCAGCAAGGCGGGCGAGTGTGTGACGGATAATGGCATGTGGATTATCGACGCACCTTTCTCCCCACTTCTAATTCCCAAGGACCTTTCGTCGGCCGAGGACGGCAAGGGCAGAGACGGCTCATGGGAGATCCAGACCTTGGCTGATGAATTGCTCAAGATACCCGGCATCGTTGAGATTGGTCTATTCTACGGCTTCAACGGAAGTCAGGCTGCGGGGTTGGGAAAGGAGTTGCAGGCACAGAAGCCCGTGGCGGCTTACTTTGGCATGCCCGATGGCCAAGTGCAAGTTCAGAACGCATAAAATTTGCATTTGGCTCGCTAATTGGTGCCCGTTGTCGAAGAAGGGTTACAGTGAGCACAAATGGCTGTGGCAGCGGTGCAGGGCAAACATAGACATGGAATTCGACGCTGGAGGAGATTGGTACGGTGATTGGGGGGAATCGCTATATTCGGCACTTCGCCAATTAAGGTGCCCAACAATGAATTGGCATCTCAAATACGTCAATCAGCGTGGATGAGAAGACGCTGTGTTCGGATTAATGAGAACCGTCAGGCCAAAAACAGGATGCACACCCTTAGTAGGACTGCGGTTATGATCCCTTTGATTCAACACGGGTATACTATCGCTTATGACGTCCTGACCTGTGATGCAACCAAAGTCGCCAAAATTGCAAGAGATCTGGCCAACTTTTCGGGAGACAGAGGTCAGCGTGAGGTCTACATCTGGGATTGCCCTGGATATGACCCGAATTTCGCTAGGGGTTCTGAGAGACCTGATATCTCATCACCTTCATCAGCTCGAAAATTAAAAATTAACCACATAACCTCGTCCGGTCGAGACATTATTTCGGCCCCACCAACGATGGATATGAAAGATAAAAATCTCCCGCGTAAATACCGAGTATGAAGCATTATGTTGAAAGGATCACGAATGGTTATGCTGTTCGATTCGCCGACCTAGCTAGTGCAATTCGACCAATCGACCACTGAATACAACCCTTCAAATATTGAATGTGGTGCTACTTTCGTGAGCGCGGCTCAAATGATTAAGGCGCTTGAGGGATGTGAACAGCTGCATCCTTGCTATCCTATAGTTGTTGTATCTATATCATTGCAGTATTATATCAGACTCTTGAGCCTATCGCAAAAGTCTGCTGTCGTGGGGTGGTCACGGAGTAAAAGCTTCATAACTCGCGGAGTCGTATATTGATTGCCCCAAACCTACCGAGAGAACTCCGACTTGGATGTTATTAGCCTGACTCCTAGGTACCTACGGAGTACCTACCACCACTGTACCTACGGAGTAGATACAGGCTTTAGTCCCCCACCTTCGTGTCGACTTCATCGTCGTTATTCTTGTATGGACGACTACGAGCTGGTGCCCATCAACATCGCCTAGATGATTCTTTGGCTGCCCATACTCCGGATTCGTCCCGCGCGGTTGAAATTTTCTTCTCGGTGCCATCCATTTGCGCAAAGCTTCGTTGGCGGCGGCCTACAACAAACAGGCTGCGCCGGTTATTTTGACACCGTTTGCCATAGTAGCAACCTGCGCACGATGGCATCTGCAGCCGCCAAGCGCTTATCGGGCAAAACCGTGCTTATAACGGGTGCATCTTCTGGAATTGGACGGTCCACCGCCTTTGAATTTGCACGAACGAGTCCTGATAACTTACGTCTGATTCTGACTGCTCGTCGGATAGACACTTTGCACGAGGTTGCATCCGACATTGCCCAGGAGGTTGGAGACGGCGTGAAAGTCCTCGCCGTGAAACTCGACGTGAGTAACGCTGAAGAGGTTCGCAAATTCGTCAATGATTTACCCGAAGAGTGGAGAGACATACAAGTCCTTGTTAATAACGCGTAAGTGAACCTGTCCGCGACACATGTGTGTTTAAACACCAGTACTTCTCTATATATGTTTTGTTCAGGAACCGACATCCACACCCTAAATTACCAATCCAGAGGAGCTGACATGCCTGATTTGTTACAAGTGGCCTCGTCAAAGGCGTAGCACGTGCTCCCGACATAAGCCAGGACGACATGCAGGTCATGTTTGCGACCAACGTTACAGGGCTAATCAATATTACTCAGGCTATTCTGCCTACATTTCAAAATCGTGATCACGGAGGTCAAGGCGACATCATCAATGTAGGATCGATAGCCGGTCGTGAAGCATACCCAGGCGGCTCTATATACTGCGCTACCAAAGCTGCAGTGCGAAGTTTCACGGAGAGCTTGCGGAAAGAGCTCATTACGACGCGAATCAGAGTTATTGAGATAGATCCTGGGCAAGTCGAGACGGTAGGGCTCTTGATTCTCTACCAGAAACCTTAATTGAATAGACGAAATATTGACAAACCTGCCATAGGAGTTCTCGCTTGTCAGGTTCAATGGAGATAAAGCCAAAGCCGATGCAGTCTATGCGTAAGTCAAAAATATCACCACCTTCTGTCGTGTGATTGCTAATGCCATGGCTGCGACGCTAGTGGGTGTGAGCCGCTCACACCCGATGATGTTGCAGAGGTAGTTGTCTTCACGGCGACCCGTCGGGAAAACGTTGTCGTTGCTGACACACTGGTATTTCCGAATCACCAGGTACGTCTTTGATGACTTGAAATGGTGCAATCTGGGTGGAGCTAATGGCATCTATCCTCCTTAAAGGCATCCGCCCTCATTATGTACAGGCGAGGTACTTGAATGAGGTATGACCAACACAGACTTGCTGCAGTGTCGTTTGAGGAGACCATGCAATGTTGTGGCTTTTGACCAAATATGCTAGGCAGAAAATACTGCTGATGTTGATTGTTATATTGATGGAATAGTGGGTGCTATATAGATGATATTTACTCTTGTCACAATAAGCACCCAGACTCACCGGATTGGTCTATTAATAACATATCTAGGCCCGCGTCACACCGAGAATCTATCACTGCGGTCCCTTTCATCCGTATGTTAATTGTCACACTGGCTCGGTATCACCAGGAATCCCGATGTCTTCCCAAATCCGATGCATTGGCCACAACCCATGAGCAAAAACATGAGCAATTTTTTTATTAAAATTCAATAACATATCTAGGATTTCAATGTCATGTACGAAACTTTCTCTTGCCTCGAGCCCACGCTACCAGTGTGGTGATGACCAGTCGAGGCCAGAGCTCGAGGCCTTCTAGAATCGTGATTTATCTACCAGCGTTCCGTTAAGGATCCATTCTAGGCTGAATCGGATCCTTGCTACCACAAGGGTAGCACCGCTGGGTAGTTCACACTTGGAAAACTAGCTTTGATGCATTGTCACTCGTGGACACTTACGACACAGATGATCCAATTGTTACAATTGGTTACAAAGGCGGTTATAGACCCCGAAATCCTTCGCTCGAAGATTCCTCTTGCAAAGCGAAGCATATAATACAAGCTTATTGACTTGTTGCAACCACAACCCATGCCATCGATGGAAATGCCGAGACGCCGCGCTAGGAAATGAACACAAGCTTGAAGAGTAACTCCGTTACCTGAACCAGGGAACACTGGTTTCCGAGTTGATGGTTACCGAGCAGGGTGGTACTTAGTCTCCAGTATGCTGGAACAGCGGCGAGATCGATTCGCCGTAATGGTTGCGCCGAATAGCCTCTGAAAGAAGGAAGGACAAATCAAGGACAACAAGCTTGTTAATGTTCCTGGCTCGGTCTTGGTTGATTGGGAAGCTGTTCGTAACAAGAATTGTGTCAATGCACTCGCATGCTTCAAGTTGCTCTAGACAGTCTTCACCGAAAACGCCATGGGTCGCAATGCAATACACTTTTTTTGCCCCTCCTTTCTTGACAACAGTCTCTGCGGCAGCAACCCACGAGCCCGGCTTATCGATCATGTCGTCTACGATAAACACGGTACGATTTCTGACGTTTCCGACAAGTGTTATCATGTGCTCGGCTTTTGCATCTTGGAATGCGTTGTCCTCTTCGTCAGAACTGGCAACTGGGTCTCCCCCTCCACCCAAGGCTTGTCCCTCTGGAACAAGAAAAGATGAGGCAAGGCACATGGTCATTGAATCGTCCTCGTGCAGACTGTTTCCTGTCGTAGACATGGCTGGAGATGGAAAGTCGTCTTCCACAACATGACCGCGGACCAACCGACCGTGGATGACCTCGTGGGCTCGACAGTCGTCATAAAGTTGATCTTGATTGATTGGAAAATCTGGAGTCTTGCGAGAGCCGGTCAACTTCTCATCACTCACTGTGTTGGATCTGGACTTCATCGCCGTTGCCGAGGCGTCTGTCTGGCGAGTAGGAGAGCCGCTCGAATCCACTAATCGTCGGGTCCTCGATGGTGCAGTTTGATGTTTTGTAACACTTTGACCACCTGCTGACGCATATTTACTACACCCCGAAGAATTTTCAAGTTCAGGTTGTCGGTCGACACCATCCAAATGATTCATTATCATGCTTGCCGTCATATTGGTGCCACGTTTCCGGTCGGTTGTAACCATGCCAAAGTTCAGCTTCAACGCATCAGCTAGAGAAGTGACTCGTTTGGTACCTCCAGCATTTTTGGACACCACCACGGCTTCTCGCCAGTTGTGAACGTTACGACGGATCCATTTGGCTATGATAGGCTCGGCATGGAGATTGTCGACCGGACATTTGAAAAAGCCTTGCATCTGGGAAGCATGTAAATCAACAGTGATCACATGCTTGACCCCTGCCACGCCAAGAAGGTTGGCGAGCATTCTGGCGGTTATGGCACCTCTATGAGCTTTCTTCTTAGATTGTCGACTGTACGGGAAGTAAGGCAGAACAGCTGCATTTAGATCAGCTAGGATGTTGGGAGGGAATTCCAAGAGTACCTGCACGAACCTGTGATCTTGTTTGCCGAGCCGCCCTTGCAGGCCGATATCATGATAAGCAGCTCCATAATGGAATCATTGATCTTCGGACTTCCCGACTGAACGACGAACACGTCTTTTTCTCGTACACTCGTCAGGATCCTGACACTTGTCTCGCCCTTGGACGTGTTAGCCGGAATCGGCATGTGCGGTTGACGGGTTGTGTAAGGAAGCACGAGCTATGGGAAGCTCACATTGGAGAATTGTGTCAGTTCCGCGTCAGCGGGTATCATGCCGAGGTTCTCACATATCTGCCCGGTGAGAACTGGGCACGAATTGCCGGCGAAAATTAGTGTGTTGCGCATTGTGTCAAAATGGCACAATGCATGAGTGATAGAAGCAAGACGAGGTCCATATCGATGGCTTTTTTTTCGTCTAGTTTAATTTAAGGTGGTCCTCCTTGGGGTGAACTACAGTGTGAACTACCAAACCAATGCACCCACGGCCATCCAGCAGATACCTTTCTGGATGTGCCAACCCATATCTACTTACCTGAGGAGGTAGGAGCTACCTGCCCAGGTGCCTGGCCGCGGGGCCATACAGTGCGCAAACTGTGATATCCATTAGAACCCAACCACTACGGTGCCGCACCTGGTTTTTATGAGCCCCACCCCAGTCTCCCTAACCTGATGTTCAGTCGTTCAAAGACCAACACGGAATATTGACCAAACTCGGATTAAACTGCAAACAAAAGGTAGGTTGATGCTCTCGCGACACAATTAAGCGACGAAAGTTAATATTAAGAACGGGCAGACTCAAAATAACAAGCTGCTTAGTTCTCTGATGCTGATGTCTTAAGTCAGCTTCATTTATGCTACAGCTACAGTAGGTCTTGGGTACTTCCGAAAATTATCTGGTACATGGTCGCGGGCGGCGTTTTCGAAATTGCCTGAACCAACCCACCGTAAGTCGTAGTTGAATGCCTCGCGATGGGCGTATCTCACCTCTATACGACTCTTCGACCTTTCACATATTTGGACATACTCGATGGCGATGTCGTTACTATAGATGGCCCAGCCCTGGCATATCATGTCCTGCACGTATGCAGGGCCAATGGTGTCAACCTGCCTTCTTATTGTCTTCTTGGCCGTGTCGTTATATCTTGGCTTGACCAATTAGTCCTGCATGGCATATCTATGTACGTCGAGGCATAATGACATACACGCCGCTATCACTTAGAGGGTTGCTATGTTGAATATCCTTTCCATCTAACTGTTCCCATCAGCAGATGTATATACTTCGATGGATATCTTCCTGAATCGAAGTTAGAAGTCCGCATCGGCCGGATGAAGAGGCTCGCCGATCAACTGAGCAATGTATATGGGTCGACGATACAGGGGTGTCCCGCATCGTACTTGGTTCAAGATGGCAAAGAACCTGATTTTGATTTCTTCAAGGTCGATGCCCAAGGCTCAAGGAAGCTGATTGATCCTTGTTTTCTAGTGCCTGCAATTATTGATGCTTTGAGAGAGCACAAATCATATAAGAGCATTACTCAGCTTGTCCCTGGTGAAGCTGATCACTTTTGCGCTGGGGACGTTTGCGAGCGAGGTGGCACTATCCTTACATCAGATTCTGACTTGCTGGTACATAATCTCAAGCATGGTCGAGTTGCCTTCTTCCGAGACTTGGGGGAGGATCATATGTCCAGAATAACATTCACAAATTTTAAACCTGAGAAAATATTCGAAACAATTGGCTTAAGATATCCAGAAAAAGCACTTCAGCTGGCATATGAGCGCCAGCTATCTCCACATGCGAGCCTTTCACAAATTGTCTTAAAAGCCTCGAGACCCTTATTACAGTCTGCCGCCTACCTCAGCTTCCAAGAGCAGTTTGCCTCATTAGAGATATCGAGCCTTCTAGAGAGGGGCGGGTGCAAGTTGCCATCTCTCAATTCTCCAGACCCTAGAATTTCAGAGATGGTCATCGCCTTTTATCTACTTCGCCAAAGGGGATCGGCTCATTCACCAATCAGGATGTTTTTGCCGCCATTGATGGAATGCCCGGTGCTCAAAAGTGCGTGGGATCCCAGTACTCCTATACGTCAATTAGCATATTCTTTCGCGAGCTATTTCACGACTTCTAGAGATGATGTCAGCGTTCATGAGTTTAGACGTGTCCAAACCCTCTCATCTTCAGGAAGAGAGGTACGACCAGTGTCAATTAGTCTGGCCAAACGTCGCGTGGGAGACATTATGTCGCATATGCAAGAAATGAAAGGTTTCTACGACTACAGCGATCATCGATTTTGGATTGCCTTAGGAATGACATTGGAGATATCAGAGTCCCAACGACAAGGCAGAACATCAGTCGTACCCACAATCTACGAAAGGTTTCAAAATCCGGGAACAGCTAAGCCGGGTACTCATGTTGCTTGGGCCGATGTTCATATATTTGCGCAGGTTCAAGGGATACTTTACTCTTTTCGAATTTTGCAACAAGTCCTGGCCTCGTTTGGTCATCAACATCTGAAACACGAGCGTATAGATGTTGATGAGATCCGCGGCTTACTATCACAACTAACACCTCTGGCACAATTCCCCAGCGTCCATGACACTTTCGGAACAATGCAAGAACTTTGCCAAAATGAAATACTCAGAACCCTGATAGACTCAATTGCCACGACTCGAGCTGGGGACGCGCGGAATAATAGTGTTGTTTCTCACATAGAAAATGAGGCACTCGACGAAAATCCTTCCGTTGACTGCGTTGCGTCGGATAGCAGGGCGCTCTACAAAAATAACATGTTCAGCTCGCTATCGATTGAATGAAGGCTTTAGTAATTTCATGATGTTGGATAGCGTACTCGACAACAGACAACTTGAGCAGTACCTAGTGTATCTGTGTCATCTCCATATACACGATGTGATACTCTCACAGATGACTTATTGCCTCAACATGCAATAAAGACATCAATTTTACTAATATTGATATACTTGTGAAAATAAATTAATGATCATTCAAAACTGCGGCCAGAGTTCTTCATCACCCATGTAGTTCTTCAAGGAGCTTCTCAAATGAGTCCGGGTCATCCTTTGTTTTCGTCACATCACTCAACAAATCCTCACTCCAGCCCCTATCGTTGCTTGTCCGAATGAGTCTCCAAGCTCGCCTGAACTCATCGCGTATTGACACGATACCGTTGTGTGTAACAGTTCGGGCAACGTTGTGGTCGAGCTCAAAGGGATCTTCAATGGCCAATAGATATCGAAGCCTGACTTCTTTGACACGAGTAGGTTTGCCGCTTTGTGTTGAAGCTTTGCTTGGTATGGCATCGTGACCTTCAAAGACTGTTTTGGCTCCAGTCCAGCCCTTCTCCTGTTTTGTTAAGAGGCCTCCTTGCGTTCGTAGGCTAAGCACATCTCGTCCCCAGTCAAATCCTCTGCCTATTCCATGACCTATGAGCCCACTCTGGGCGAAGTACTCAAAGAAACCTCGAATTAAGTGACCTATTGTCTCTGTGTTATGTGTCAGTTGATGATTGGCCGCGAGACGGTTGATCTCGTGCTCGTCCTGCCAAAATTGCACGTTATAGCCACGAAAGTTTGCACCGCTTTGATATCGACCAGATGTTTCAACTTCACTTGTTGAAGGTACCAGTTGCTGAAGATTCGGGCATACAAAGGGGTTTGCAGCGTTAACAAGGTAGTGAAGTACCATGAGAACGAATCCATAGCTACTCAACGTGCCACGATAACTAGAATTGATACCGCGGACTTTTGCCCATCTTTTGATGAATAAAACCAAAGGCCGAACGCGCGGGTCGGTAAGTGAATAGCAACGAAGTAACTTGGTATTTTGAAGCGCCAAATGAGCTGAGAAGTTGACATCACACTGAACGCCGACACCACTGGTTGGAAACTCCAAGGGGTCTCTGAACTTGTCGCGCGGCTGATTGATTGCCAGTTTTCGGGGGTCCGACAACAGCCGAATCGTAGAAAGTATCGGCAATGAATCCTTGGTCATTGCAGTTCTGAAAGCGACGTGGCCTTGCTTTGTGGCTACTTTGACAAGGGGCATCCTCAGAAGTCGAATGTACTCGCTGATATCTCTTGTGAGGTGTTGATCATACACTTGATGGTCGATTGCTCGCTCGAGTTCACGAGCCAGCTGCAGGCATTTGTGTTTTTGACCAAGTTCTTCTAAACCAATATTGTGCTGCGAAGAAGCATTTTCATGGGAAAGCACACTACGAATGGTTTCGTCTTGTATTCCCGAGATATATGCTAAAACAAATTGCTGCACTGCTGGCATAGATTTATCGAGGCCTAACCCACCAAGTTTGCGCATAATGCTGCATGCTCTGGAGTGATACTTTGTGGGGGTCTCTTTTGGATCCTGTGCCAACTGCATGAGTTGGATAGCTGGTTGAGTTTTCAACCGCTCGAGGGCAGATTGAAGTTCTTTATTGTAGCCAAGAGGATCGTCCCCGTAATTTGACTTATTTTGGATTTCCACCCAACATTTGATTGCTTGGTGGACTCCATCGGCTGAGTCATGAAAAGCATCTTTTGCCGGGAAGTATTCCCAATCTAGTAGAACTCGCTCACCTTCAATCTGGGTGAAAACACCTGCAAGTGATCTGTTAAGTGAACCCGTTGCAGGGTTTCGGAACGAGAGAGACAAGCGGGACTCCAACTGCCGCCGGAGCAGGTCATCATGCAGCCCTTGCACAGATGCTTGGCAAACATGGTTGAGAAGAGCCCAGTCTGAGCTGCTGAACTCGCGATGGTTGGACAGTGTTATATCGCGACCCCCAGCCCTTCTTAAAACTCTCTTGGATAAGCCGAAATATGCTGTCAGGGAGCTATTGACATTTTGTTTTAGCTCAAATCGTTTGATCCCACTGTGAGCCTGGTCGGCGTTTAATTGAGACCTTGCGCAGGCGGAGGACTCAACCACAACCTCCGATGCATTCGCATCATTTACTTCATCGACCTGGCCACTCAAGTCCTGAAATTGGTCTTCTAGTCCGTCTCCCAGATCTAAGTCAGCACCACTCTCCCACTTCGCACGCTCGGCGAGCAGTGCACGGCGGAGATCGTCGGAGGGGTTTTCACAGAGTTTAATGATAGGAACTCTAGTGCGGCTCAGTAGCCGCGCGCCGTATCCAGCCTCCAATAATCCCTTCTCTATCATTCGAGGGATAGGGGAGCCAGGCGAGTCTGGTTGAGTTTTTGAAAGAGGCGAAAAAAGCCCAAGGTCCATGTCCGAGGAGTGGGTGGCGAAGCCAGATGAAAGGCTTCCGAAACACTTCAGCTCAATGGAAGCACTGGGAAAGCTTGATGAAATGTTAATGCGGCGTTCGTAATCAGCAATGACCTGCTGACAGATGGCCTCAATTCTCTGTCTAAATTCCTCTTTCTGGGCGATCTCGTGGCGATCTATTTCAGAGCCGCTGACAACCTCGTGACAAAGTTTATCCAGAAGAGCAGCTTGATTGGTGTTTTCTGTCAGACCTGTATACTGTCGATGACCATATTGAAGAGAAGTGGTTGGGAAGTAGTGAGCTGTTTGGGGAACCAGGGAGTGCTCGTGGCGCCAGTTCGAGTAGTGAGAAGTATTTGTGGGCGTTTCTATAAGCCTTGGAGGCGGGGCAGTAGCAACATTATACCAAGCTGTGCTTCGTGTATTCATTTCTGAACGATGTTCAGATGGTTGGCGCTCACCGCGGACACTGGTCGGATGTACACCCCTCCGTAAATGGAGGGGGTGAGAAGCAGATCTACTGTGCTGTAGATCAGGCTGTTGCAACGTATGGTCTTGGTTCCACTGTGATCCAATGGCCATAGAAAGTTCGGTGCTCATTTGGCGTCTCTGGGCCTGATTTGGGCGCCGCTTGCTACTTTTTGGAGGATGAGTTCCATGGTGTGACCGAGGATCACGTTGGTGAGATTGCTCGGATAATGCATCACCATTCCGGTGTCCGAGAGAGCCTGGTGATCCTGCCAAGTTTTGATGAGTTTCCTGGAAGGATTGGGCTGCTTCATTTTGTGGCCTTTGATTAGTGAATATCAGGCCTCGAAGACGATTCTCGAGTTCAGACTCAGATTCGGCACCACCACTTGGCATCATGTGGAATTGGTGCACCTCTCAGGCTGGTAACGAGATCTAACGGTTTTCGTGATAGTGGGGATAATGCTGCGATAGATAGAAACGCAGAAGTCGAACGTGTAAGAGTGGACAGTGGCAACGTAATGACATCAGGCCAAATGTTGGCGAACACTCAACGATGTGGAAGCACATTGAGGACGCGCGCCTCAACTTGTCATGTCCGACTAGCCAAATCCACCACCGGGCGGGCCTCCTTGTGTCGGTCGATGCAGCCTTGAACTCCTACTGTCGAGCTGAAAAATACAGAAGCTTCAGACTGGGTAGGAACTGTGTCTTAGGAAGAAGTCAGGCTCTAGCAGACAAAGTAGAAAATGTTATCAGGATGGACATTGCTCTACGGAGTACCGACCGACGCTTAATTCTTCCCAGCCGTCGACCCGGTGCACGCATGCGCAAGTGGATCTATTGAGGCCACTGTCTCAGACGATAAGGCCAAATGGGCGCTTTGTTCTCGGATGCTCTAGTCAACACATGCATGCGCAACATCTTCACTCATCACTGAAATCGTACTCTGTACCCAATTATTTAATGAAAGCGCAAAGATTCATGTGGTCTAGTGGTCTAGTGGTCTAGTGCAAGTCTAGCATTCACCAACTTGATTGAAGTTTGGACGAGTAGGTCTCCACATACTTGCCTGATTCTGTGGCACGCTGGGCCAAACCTGACAGGTAGGTAGTGGGTTAACCAGACTCCCTCCCTGCTGATTTTCAAACTCCTTCACATCGACGCACAAAATACCAGGTTCGGTCAAGCCATACTGTCGACTCTGTGCGTCGACTGAGTCCCTCTCAATCCTGTTTCCTCACCGTGGTCTTAGCATACGTTCACAACAAGGCGAAACTCTGACACTCGTTCCTTGGTACGCCTAAAACGTCTTTAGTCCTCTCACAGCATCAACGCTATCCGGTCGCATGAGACTATTGCGATACAAAAGTCTAAGGGCGATTCAATACCGGTACTTTCAACATAGAACGCATCATATCAGATGCTCGTCCTCCAGTCATGACTGGTCAACCACCCACCACACAAAATGGACCTCATAGAGGCCAAAAGTCCAATCCGCTGCGCCCGATGCGCAGGAGACCTAGGCCGGCTAATCCTCTCGTCAATAATTCCAGAAAAGGCCCAGCGCCACCGACTACAGGCCCGACATCAAATAATCCGCCCCAGTCTGTATTGAAAGGCGCCAAGGCAAACGTTGATGAGCTACGAAAGCAATACGGAGGCTGGTCCGAACCGCCTCCCCCGCATCCATATACTGACATTCCCATAAAGACTACAAAGAAGGCTTTATTGGAGGGCATAAGGTACCATCTGATGAAGTTTTCACAACCTCGCGTTTCGGACCATCCAGTCAATCCATCGGACCAAGACGAGTTCACCCGCCCCGTCACATTACATAGGCGAGACGCCCGACAGCCCCCTCCAGGACGAGCCGTCAAAGAGGAAGAACCTGAAGCTCCACAAGTTGATGATCAGGAACTAGAGAGACTATCACAACTCAAAACTGAGAGGGAAGCCCAGCGCGCTGTTGATCAGGCGAAAATTGCGCCTGTAGCCAAGGAAACAAATCCAAAACGTCCCAAAAAACAGAAAGAAGAAAAAACCATGTTTAATAGAGCCCCTAAGTCTGTGGCAGCTAAAAAAGAATCGGATATTCGATACGAAGAAGCCTTGCCGTGGCACCTCGAGGATGCTGACGGGAAGAATGTCTGGGTCGGCAATTATGTCGCAGCTCTTTCCGAAGCTAATGTTGCATTCATGATTGATCAGTCCGTGTTTCGAATGGTGCCCTTGGAAAAGTGGTACAGGTTCACTTCAAAACCGCCTTTCCAACCCTTCACCATTGACCAGGCCGAAGCGTTTATGAATCGAAAGGTAGATGTTGGCAGGTGGGTCATGAAGGATGAAGAAAAGAAGGCGGGACAATTCGATCTGGAGGCCACTAGAAAACTTCTTTACGGCCGTGGGCAGATGGTCAAAACAGAGAGCGACACCTTCAAAGCCGCTTCTCGCTCGGAGAAGCTTGAGCATGACGAATTAGATATATCCGGCGACGAATTTCAGGATGACGATGAGACGCCATATTTTGAACGCATGGAAGATGATGATGCAAAGGAGTCCAAAGAACGTGTACGACGGGAGCAGCTAGGAGCGAATTTGTTCGGGGAGGGTGATGAACAAGAAGTAGACAAAGAGCTGCAGGAACGACTACGAGAAGAACTTGAACGACAGAAATACGGCAAGACTACAAAGAAGGCATTGATCAAGCGGGATCGAGAGGACATTTACGAAAGTGACAAATCCGAGGAAAACCCTTGGAGTAGCTCAGTATGTCAACATTTCTCAAGCGGCTCAGAAACTCTATGCTAATCAAAGTCTTTAGTCTGAGGACGATTCGAGTGACGAAGAAGAAGAAGAAAACAAGGAAGAGGACAAAAAGGAGACGGACAAGGAATCTCAGGTCGAAGCGAGAGACAAACTGAAAGAACATGGTTTCAAGGGATCAATGACGCCACAAGGGAAACAAAGCCAAAACGATTCGATCAGAAAGACGAAGTCGTTGAAGAGAGCTGGCTCGCCTGCGCTGTCCGAGTCAAGTGGAAATGAATCATCTCGTAAAAAGATGAAGAAAACCTCTGCCACAGCTCCGAGTAGTCGCTCTGGCACTCCGGCTTCGCAACCTCATTTGACCCGTCGGAATCTAGCTAGTCAAGGCTCCGGCAGCGATGGTGAAGTAACTGGGGGCGAAATGTCTGACGGCGCCATTGGCCAAAAGAAAAAAGCCAAACTGGCTGGCAGCAATGCAGGAGGCACTCCATCTGTATCCAGAGCGGGTAGTCCTAACCCTGTCACTACTGGTAAGTATCACAATACCCATTCTCTGTGACAGTGCCTTTATCCTCGGATTCTTATGCTAATCAACCTCTTAGCAGCATCCCCCAACATGCAAATGGGCGCTGGCATTGAGTCGTGGGAGATCTTAGAAAAAATTCCAGTTGATGGTATTTCTCTTCAGGATCTAGTGAAGCAGTTTCATGGCCGCGTTGGCGATCGCCCTGGCCAAATGAACAAAGGTGACTGGATCAAGCTAGTCAAACAGTTATGTGATTATGGACAGGACAAACGCTTGCGAAGGCGTAAGTAACGGCCAGTGCGACTGACTCTCTCTGATGAACATTTGAATGTTCTGTTGCGCATTGAAAACCGAAATGTTGGTAGTGCGGTGGGTATTTGAGCTATAAATATACGAACTATTCATCTATCTGCCAGGAGTAATTCAGACCTTTAAGTCTATCACGCCTATTCATAGCCCTGAACCTCTCTGTTTCGAACCCTGTACTTCTATCAACTCCATCCCAACGATGCCCTGGTTGAATACCATATCGATTTGGCGGAGCCGGGCCAGGATATAGCGGTTTTTTCCCTCTACATTTCTTTGCCTTTGCCACATTATCTGTGCGTATTGCATCAAACTGGAGCAATGGGTCATTCCATCTCTCTTGTTCCTTCAACTCTTTATTCAAGTTTTCATCGTCCGCCGTTCGCGCAAAAGGGAGAAACTTCGCATCTTGCAGTTGTTCCGTACGTTGTCTCGCTTCTTCTAGCTGGGCTTTCCCCCTCATAGCTTGCTTTGCGGTCCTCTCCTTATCTTCGGCTTCAGCTGCGACTTTTCTTGCTTCCGCCCGTCTCATTGAAACATCTACTCTTCTGCCGGTTGCATCACGATACACAGTTTCTTCTTCTCTGTTAGACATTCTGTGTCGCTCGAAATGCTCTCGCTCTTGCCGATGACGCCTTTCGAGTTGCGTAGAAACAGCTGCAGCGGTTTGTAGACCAGCATGAGTACCATCACTCATCTTCACAATACCCTGCGTACTCGCTATCACTGGCAACTCATCATTGCCCGCTAACATGGATTTTCTCTCCGCCACTGCCGAGGCAAGAATTGTATTTGCAGTAGCAGCATTGTCGTCCGCATCCACCGCATCATTTGTTTCAAGCCTCTTCCAATTATTTCTTCGAGATTTTCGAAACTCTGCGGTGCCTCCAGGCACTGTTTGCGGCAGATCTTCGATGTTTCCATCTGTTGGTAAATTCGACTTGTTCAAACCCCAGTCATCATCTTCAGTGATAATCAGCCCTGCAATTTGTGGCGCTGACTTGCGCTTTCGCTTCTTCGACGAAGTCTTGGTGTCGGCAACAAGATATCTAGACGCTAGATAATTTGCCACATCAGCAGGCATACCCAAAGGCTGTGGGGGACTCGAAACTTTGCAGCAGCGTAAAGGTTCCTCTGGATTATTTTATGGGAAAGTGTGGTTAAAAAAATCATTATAGTAGATTGGTAGTACGCGAGTGCGAATACGTGATGTTGATGATGCACTACTTGATCTGATGATAGATAAATATGTAGCGACATTGAGTATGCAATTAAGGAGTCGTCGACCCGTTTTGTCGAAAGACACTGCATGTGCAACCCAGTAGAGCGATATGGGGTGGGACTTCCTGCCAACGCATATTCGAATGACCTTGGGGCTTGAACGACGAACTCGAAGCTGCAAGAACAGCATAGATATGCTGGGAGCCAAACACACGATATACAATACTCATGGCTTTCTTTGAATGAGTTCTGGTACAATTCTGAACTATACTTCGATTTTACCGCATGACTTGGCCCATGCGACTTAACTCAGGCTGCATCGAGCATACATCATCGAGTCGCTTTAATGACACAGTCGGGACGAGATGGACCTCCAATCGAAGCCCCTCAGGCGTTGCCTTTGGCCACCACTACGGATTCTGTGAAACACGGTGAGCCTGGGAACCTCATGACCTCTGTCGAAGGTCCTCGTCCATCTTCCACAGACTTCGGCATGCCTTTGAAACGCGCAAACTTTTCCGCACCCTCAGTATATGCTTCCATATTATCGTCTCGCCCAATGTCACCTGCCCGCCAAGGGTTATCGGCAATGCCGTCGCCGGAATCCGTTTTTGATCCTTCTTCTGTACGGAGGCCACCAGAATCGTTGCTTCAGGATCCTAGAGAGCCCTCTTACCAAATTATTCAATCCTTTGTCCCACACGTATCAATTTATGCATCTGAAGACACAGAGAGTCTGATCATGAAAAAAGGATTCCAACATGGCCTTTGGGAGCTCTTACGACCTTTCGGAGAGGGGTGGCAGGGCAAAGTTGCCCTACGAGATAGCAACGGTGTGAGTCGCTGTTTCGAAGACTTCTCGATCCGATTCACAAGGTTTGGTGAAAACCTGGATGGTCCTGAAAATATAAGCTCTCTCTCTGAGCCAAAAACGAGCGGCAGTGAAAAACTAAATAGCACTGGTCAGAGTGCAGAGAGGGATAAAGCTATTCTTACTGACGTAGACAGTTTAGTGGAACGGTATTTGGCTTTTTCTGAACAGTCTGTTCCCAGAGCGCCGTCGCTTACGCCAAGTGTTTCCATGAAGGATCTAGACTGTGAAGTCGCATCACCATACTATTCTTTGTATTTGAGACGCTTACTGTCCGAAACGTCTGCAACACCCTACGAGACATTTGCACATCCTGTTGCCTGTGTCATAGCCATAAGCTCTCAAAATGAGTCTCCTATTGAGGAACTGAGAAGATTATACGCCGACAGCAATCAAGGGAAGAAGAGGCTGCCACCCTGGGTCGATAACGACTATTTGAGATATTATGTCTTGGTCCACGATGAGGAGAGTGATGACATCACTAGGTCGATGGGCTTGTTCGAGCAAATGAAGCGTCATCTAGGTCTTCACTGTCATCTTCTCCGGTTGAGATGTAGCAAAAGCGCGGAAACAGACGATGACAGCATGTTACTTCCGAACAGTGATTGGATGTCGGCAGCTGAAGAACTAGCGAAGATGCGTCAAAGTGAAAGTGACGAAGATTTTGACCGCTCTACCCACAACATTTTCGAATCTGACGCCATTGCGATACGGACATTCGTTCGGGAATTAGTAACACAGTCTATAATTCCCACTATGGAACGTCATGTTTCGGTATGGAACGATCAGGTTGCTTCTCGTCGAAGAGGCATAACGGGTCGTTTCATGAGCCTGTCACGAAAATTGGCCGGATTCGGGGCTGGATCTCGTTCTTCCGGAACTAGTCTCGGTGCCAGAGATAACTTTGAGGCTTTGGGATATTATCGCGCTGATACTGCGGAAGCTATCATGCGAAAACTTGCCGACTACGCGTTTATGCTACGAGATTGGAAGTTAGCTCACTCGACATATGATCTTTTAAGATCCGACTTCAGTGAGTCGAAAGCCTGGAAATATCATGCTGCAGCCAATGAAATGGCCGCCATTAGCTTGTTGCTGGTGCCCCAGAATCCAGTTTCCAAGGCTCGAAGTGACGCCGTTGACCAAATGTTTGAATCGGCATTTTATTCGTATAACTATCGCTGCGGCGCGCCATTTGGAGCAGCACGCTGTCTATTTATTGGCGTGGAGTTGTTGCGCGCAAAGGGGGGTGCCTGTGTTGATGAGGCAGGTAGGTGGGGTCTCCGTTTGATTGAGGCTCAAATATTGGGCCGAGTTGGCGAAGCCCTACTGAAGGAGCGACTTTGTTTCTGCTACTCGTCCAAGACTGTCGTGGGTAGCTGGGGCTGGGGCAGTCGGAAAAGAAAGGCTGCTTTGTGGAGTGTCCTGGCTGCGGAAGCATGGTGCCAGCAAGACAAATATCTTCCAGCGCAAAAATGCATAAGCGAAATACAAAAGATCTATGGATCTCAGTCTGATAGCAATGGTGTTGTAATGCGGTTCCATATCGCAAGGGAGTTCATCAGATCGCTGCAGCTTGATGTTTCTCGAAGGTTGTGTTTGGTGGACGACCTCGGACAAGATGTCGATGAAATTCTGAGTCCAGAGACTGAGAGTCAAGTATTTACACGCCAGCATTCGAATAGAGCGAACTCTATTTCGAAGGCCCAGGTACTAGAGACAGCACCACTACGGGAGATCTCAGAAGCCGAGAGCAGATCACATTCAACTCGAAACTCAGGACCTGATTTCGTATGAGCCTTCCGTTGTTTGTGGATAGTAGGGAATTTTTAGGAGCTGAAACAGTTGAAATGATTCCCAAGTCGTTGGCTGAGTTATGCTTACCACCTTATTATACTGCAGCTATATTATCATGGCTTCGAGAAACATAATCGTGACGTCTTGTCAGCGGGATCCATCGTCGGATTTTTCTTTGTTCTATTCGATAGTTCATAATTTCAAAGCAGGCCTCTAGCAAGCTGCATCGTTACTGTCAGTGAGTCAGTAGTCTGATGAGTCCCATGATGGTGTTCGTGTCAGACCTCTTGTCTTCACGATAGTCTTAGCGCTTAACCGCTTAGACAGCTTAGACACTAGGACCTACTATATATAGGTAAATTACACCCCCTATAGTATAGATACTTAGTTATTTAAGCGAGCGTCCGCACCCTCTTATAGGGTTAGGTAACTCAATCTATACCCTCATTTCTGATCCCAGCTATGCGGTCTAACAGTTCGCCCTTGCGTGTTGTTGTGTCAATAGATGACGTTGGCGGGGCGAACAAACAGCTTGTTGATAAGATAACGAGACTCCACCAAGACACTGCTCAGGCTAAGTGATTCTACGGACAGCAAGACTAAATGATAATATGTTTGTTTCCTTTGTCTTTCTTGAGATTAAGACAAAAGACACTTGAAATTCTTTTTCACCCCGGGCTGCTCTAGTTGTCCCAACAAATAGAATATACAGCCTTCAAAGTTGCTCTCCTTCATTCTAAATTGGACGACACTCCTGCAAGATGCACGATTTGGTACACTATCTGTCGGAGCACGACCCGAATTTTCGCAAGTATGTACAAAGTCTTTCATCAAACCATTTTGATCACTGATATTCAAGACTGATTTGATAGGGCTCGTTTACCAGCACTCTATGCGGATTTCCGTTCACAAAGAACCATCAATCCTGATGGATATATTGCAAATGTCATCGCTTGGCAAGGTGCTTTGTCATGCCTAGCGTATCATGGTCTCTTGTCCAACATTGAACCCCGATCAAGTGCCTTATTGCTAAGTGTTGATGAGACTCTCCCTCGTGCGCTGGAAAGCAAACAGTATGGTCAGCCTTTGGCTCTGGGCACCGCCATACGAGACGCAATTTCGCGTCAAAAATTTATCCCCATTGAGAGTTTCTTACGGCCATCTTCAATGAAGTATCCTCTGAACTTATCATCTTTGACCTGGAAAGCCGCTGAATGGGCTTTTGGGCGGCTTGGGAATACAAAAACAGATGGCAGTGAAGATAGTATTCCAACGGGACGGTATGTCCTGGCCAGCAATGTGGACGCAGCTTGTAAGGCGTTCCAAATCCAAGCAGCTGACAAGGTATCTCGATTCGATCGTGTTTTCACCAAATCACAATTTCGGGCATCATTCGCAAATCAGTTGGTACCAGCAACAGTTCTGGGCGAGGAAGACGTTGAAGTCCTGCTTCTTTCATTGGCTAGAAACAGAGGTTTGATCGACTACGATGGCGCGATAGTACGCATTCGAGACCCTTCAGATGAACCCACCATAACTCAAGAAGATGCCGCCGCAGCGTCAATAAAGGAGTTGACTGCCAATATCAAACACCAAACCAAAATTTTGAATGAGCGACTCGAACAATTACAGAACGATGCTAGGGCTGCAGCCCAGCACGGCAACCGTTTAACGGCACTAGCCGCGTTGAAATCGAAGAGATTAGCCGAAACGTCACTATCACAACGATACTCCACATTGAGTCAGCTCGAGGATATCGCCGCTAAGATGGAACAGGCCTCCGATCAAGTGCAGCTTGTCAAAGTCTTAAACTCATCTGCAAATGCTCTCAAGAGTTTGAACTCTCGCATTGGAGATAGTGCTCAGGTTGAGGAGATTATGAACCAGATACGTGAACAAATGTGTGAAACAGATGAAGTAGCAGCAATTCTGGCAGGCACTACTGCGGAGCCTGTAAAGGAATCAGAGCTAGATGATGAGCTAGAAGCCTTGGAGAAAGAAGCCCGACAACACGATACATGCCATGAGACTGAAATCCAGAAACAAAAATCGGTCACAAAAGCGCAAGAGATACACTTGCAGTTGAATCGACTACCTGAACCCCCTTCGGAAATGGTGCCGAATCGAGCGGAAGCGATCACACCAGCGATGGAGAGACAAGTCGCTCAACTTTCGCTTGGACATGGTCAGGACGAGATATAATGGACCATTGCGTATGGAAAAGCAAAGCATTTGCAGCATATAAGGGCTGAGTGGCCAGCGCAGGCTGATTTACCACTGCCACCACTGTGAGGCGAGATCATCTTGCTTGTCGGGATCGGGGACCAGGGCATTGTTGGAGGTCATCATGGCGACGTTGAGGTGATTAAGATTGAACACTGAATATGAAACAGCGAATTGTGAACAGACGCGGATGGTGCTGCGAAGTCTCGCCTATGACGCCATCTGCCAGGACTATTTGCCTTCTAGTCTAGGGACGATCCAGGTGTACTATAATTTCATGTTATGTCATCCTCAACCACAGATGTAAGCGATCATGCCAGACTCGAATTGGGCTCTCTGTGAGCGGCTTGCTCAGTCCTCAAGCCCGCTGATGTTGGCTCGTCCGGAACACCACTTTCAACATCATCCCGCGGTACAATGGCCCTAGTAATGTCAACCTGTTTCTTCTCGCCCTCTTGTAAGCCTAGGGGCCCATCGTCTGCTCGCTTGACATTTTTGGGCTGCTCTTGTGGATGTGGATGGGCTGCCACCTCCTGGACAAGCTGGTGACTCTTCGTTTGTTTTCCGTCTTCGTTTTCCACTAATTTGTTCGTCATTTGTCTACTATTGCGGGCACTGGCGATGAGATCTTTGAAAGATGAGTCGTGCCTAACGGCCCAAGCTGCGCCATCAAAATTTTTGTCCTTGATTATCGTCATTTTTAATGCGGGTTGTCCAGCGGCTGATGCTCGGTATCCCTGAGTCTTCTCCCATATGCCCAGATCCTGTAAAAGTTGAGTTCGGGTTTTGGGGTCTGTGGAGTCGGAATTTGCATTCCAGAGATTGATCCATTCTTTATGCCTCTTTTCAAGAAGAGTACGAGGTCCCTGGTTTGATATACCCAGATCTGCTAATTTTTTTCTCAGAGCTTGTTCCTTTAGCATCGAGTAATTCAAAGCAGGGAGACGTTCAATGGCCCTTCGCTGTCGCTGTCGTCTTTGTTGTTGTTGCTGCTGCTGCTGCTGCATGACGCCGGGCCCGCTTGTAGATTCGCTTGACCCTGACTCTGCAGTAGGTCCGGGGCATGCCTCTAAGTGCTGGAAGACCTGCCAGGCTTTCATTTGTTTCTGGCATGAGGGACAAGGAACAGAACTATCGACTGAAAGGATTTAGTACAGAGGACAAACTAATGACGTCATCAATATGACAACAGACCATTGCTGGGATCAGGCTCGTCAGAAGAGCCATCACTGTATTCGTCTTCGTCAGACGCTGGTATAACATCCATTTGTTGACAGGTTCCGCGCAAGTCATCGCCATCGCCATTGCCATTCCTCTTCTGGCTACTTAGCCGCGCTGATGTCCGTTTTCGCTTTTGCCTCTCAGGCAGAGAGGGATCATAATAATCATATTCGGGAGTCTTCCGCTTTGATGAATAAGGACCACCGGTTGATGTGCGGGCTAGTGTTAAAGCAGTTGGTCTTGCCTTTGAAAACGCCTCTACTGTTTCTTCCATAGACCAGTTACTTCGTAACTTCAGCTCCTGCTCAGGAGCACGGCAAAGCGGACACTTTCCATCGCTCGATAGCGCTCTTCGTATGCAAAGAGAGCAAAAAGTATGTGAGCACGACGTTATCATGGGGGTCTGGTAGAAATCTTTGCAGACTTGACAACGTAGAGCTGCATCAACCATAGCTAGACAGGCGAGTGGCGTCGCCAGCCAGTCTGTCGAGTCGGGAACATTATCCATCGAAATTTGGGCGAGATTTTTGACGGCGATTAGCTGTGTAGATTACATACTAGAATAGTGTAGCTGTTTGGAACGCGAATAAACGGGATTCTTGATACGCACTCAGGAAGCCAATAGCTTGCCTTTTTTGGGCCTTTTTGGGAGGGGAGGGAGGCGGGAATCGCGTGTGCAATTTTCATGCAGGTTGCTTCATTAGTCGATACCTGTTCCCTCTCTCTTTCTCTCGCTGTCGACCATGACGCTCATAGAGACTTAGGCATCGAAGTCGATTCTACCCATTGCTTCCTCTGGCACAAATGGCTTTCCTTTCCCCGGGTTGAGCGCGACACGTCACGTGACTTCGCGTTCTTTGGCTCACATAGAGTTCGCGTTTCTCCACCAATTCTTTCCTCAGAACAAGTTTGGTGAACAATCTTCACATTGAAACATGAATAATAAAAGTTGCATTCATGGATGAACATCAAAAGTTTCTCGCTGATCGCCTGCTCAGCGAGCAACGACCGGTATGCTTCAATTCATTGTTCTCCAAGATTCTATACTGACCAAGACAGATCACTTATCGGAACCTAAGCAGATCCCTAAATATTCACGTCAATACTGCTAAAAGGTATGGCTCTCGCCCATTTATGTCTATTGTATAGCATGAGTAGTAATATTATTTGACTTCTGGACACTGAAACTTTCCAGCATGCTCTTTCAATTTCATCAGTCCCAAAGCATTCAGAAAAACAGCACCATTCGAGCTACATATCTGATATGCGGAATATTAGTGCCGTCGGATCTAATGAAAGACGAGCATGAAAACAAGGAATCATTCTCTCAAACCGATGATTTGCTTCATGTGGCAAAGGAAAGTACCTTGACGTTGGCAGGGGAAGACCGTTTGCAACGTAAGTGGTCCTCTGTCATCAGATAACCCAATTTTGACCATATGATAGAAGCACTAAATTCGTACGAATCTGTCACATCGATACACATTTATGGACTATCACCAAAAACTCCGGGAAATTCTTGGTCACAGGAAGTTCAACCGCCAAGATGTGGAAATAAAGACAGTGCGATTGTCGACAAGCATGGCACAATTTACAATCCTAGCGTCCGACTTCGAGCTCCTAAATCCATTCTCAGTCTTGTATCGTCCTCGCATATTGTGCCCGCGAAGTCTTCAGCGGAACAAGCAGATACTGCAAAGAAGCTGCCGCTACAGAGCTCGATTCCGAATGACAGACCGCGAAGTCATACACGCGAAACAGGTTTAGCGACAACAACAGGCCGAATGGCATCGGGGAGCATTTTTCAATCATTCGCAAAAGCAGTTCCAAAGTCGCATATCAAAGCTGCAGAACCAACACAACAAGAGAATGGCGCAGACATGGCACTGTCCGATGACGGCGACGCTGATGACTCTGACATTTTACCAATCAAATCTCAATCTCAGTCGCGCTCTGAAGTGAAGACACGTACACAAAGAGAGGAAGTACTAAGGCGCATGATGGAAGAGGAAGACGATCCTGAACAATCTGACGTCGAGGAGGTATCCGCGGTTAAACAACAAGCAGAGGGGAAAGTAGGACCTGAAGCGGGAGCGGAAGCTGGACAGAAATCAGGGATATCTGCAGGTGATGCACCGTCTGAAATAATCTCAGGTGTAGATAACAGGAGGCGTCGAGGCAAGCGCCGAGTGGTACAAAAGAAGCGGATTCTAGATGAGCAAGGATACATGGGTATGTGGACCACACGAGCGACAAATGACCATACACAATGAGCTAATGTCTGCGCTTTCACAGTTACGATTCAGGAGCCAGGGTGGGAATCCTTCTCGGAAGACGATACGGACCAGCCACCGATAAAAAAGCCAACGCTGGCTTCCACTCCAAGCTCATCCGCGAAGTCAAAGAAATCGAGTGGCAAGGGGGCTCAGGGCAGCATTATGGCCTTTTTTAATAAGAAATGACGCCTTTGTGAAACGGAAATGAACAGATGGTTTTCTCGCAGTGCCGATGATTTATTAAATTGATGGGAACCTATATTCTGAGATGGTTCCTCTCGAACCCTCTCCCTTACTAGTAAAAATAATGCCTCTTCCGTTTTCGGCTACCTGAGTGCGATAATGTAGAGGCATTCAAAGGTTCCGCCAGAAATGATTGGTTCGCTTCCTGAAACGCTGGGCAGACCTTGACTTGTAGAAATGGATCTTAAGGGCTCATGCCATCTTCAGGGGCACGAGTTCCGTCCCAACCATTGGTATTTTTGAAGCCGCGGGCAATAGACAAGACGATGGCATTTTGGGTCGCTCATGAGCCTCTCGCGCCGAGCATGTCTTCTCGGTCATAGCCTCATGAGAGAAGGAGGCTCATCCGAAACTTCGGCAGGGCAACACCTTGCAACTTACTACTTTGGCTATTCGTGGCGTCTACGGGGGCGATCTTTTGTGAATCACAGTTAGACTCCTCGTTGTGATGATGACTTTTTTTATTTCAGACACTTCCCAACATATAGTTGGCATTGTAGACATAAGCAAGGAGTCCATTGCCTTGATCCTGAGGAAAATTCGGCAAAGGCAGCAAGTCATTTTGGAAGGTAGAGAGGCCCACGCGTTACGGCTCATATCGAGTGATACCGGAAGAAAATATTAAATGCGGCTTCCTCTTGGCCAGATCTAGAATGGTGCTTGCAAAAACACCATTTGCCCACGCAAACCAGCTTCGAGTATACTGCTTGGAATGGTTTACATTCACACTCTCATGTACGAGACCCAGCTTAGAAGACTTGAGAACCATGTCAAGGCACCGCTCAATCTCTTCATCGTCTTGCGATGTCTGAGCTTGGATAAGCACGCTCATTGGCCAAGCATTTCGTACTCCAATATGAGGTCCTTTGTCGATAAAGTCAGCCCGCTTGTCAAATCGATTATTGCGCAGAATGTTCTCACCGCCTATTCCACTGAAATCTTTCCCTGTCAAATAATAAGGATTGCCTAGCCTGTCCAAGAGCATTTTTCTTGTATTCTGATAAATTGGATCTTCGACTTTGCAAAAGCCCATGACAGGTAGAGCCATGAGCGAAGGATAATTTGCGTCATCCATAAGTATCGAAGAGCCATATCCATCGACTTCGTAGGCGAATACATCACCGTACTTTTTGTGTGTCACCACCCCGTTCTTTAAGACAGCTGACCGGAGCGTTTCACTCCAATGCTCCAACCTTTTCGCCAATGATACCTGACCGGCTGCCGCGAGGAATTTTGAGGCCCGTTGGAGCTCGACAGACATCATGGCGTTGGCGGGGATGAGGAAGCCCAGGATCGTTGCATCATCGCTGGGCCGAAAAGCAGACCGCACAAGCCCTGTACCACTGTTAAGAGGATTGCCAATTCCCTGCAAGTTTAGGGTCTCAGTTCCAATATTTGTCCATCTCTGGAATGTATAGTCGTTACCCGCGAATTTGCCCGTTTTAGGATCAAAGGTCGGCTTAGATTGTTGTTCCAAAACGTACAACAATGCGTCCACCGCCTTGATCCATCTATCATTCACAAATTCTGTTGAACCTGTATTTTCGTAAAAGTCGTTTGCGAGCGCCAGAAAATGAGCTAATGAATCAAGTTCATATTTGCACTCAAATACTGCATTGGGTTCGTACAATGGGTGAACGACATCGTCTTGTCCGTTGCTTGTGATGGGTAGGTCGGATATCGGAGGCGGCTGAAAAGCGTTACAATATGGAGATTCAATCACATACTCTGCTTGCGTGTTTATGGCACCAAGAATCAAATTGAGGATAGCAGAGTCTTTCTTTGCCAGGGCCTGGTAAGGACGAAGCTGGTTTGTCGAATCTCGCAACCATTGCGCGACGATATCGCCCGTTATTACGAATGTTTGTGGTCCTTCCCATGCGCCATCATCCAAAGTTGTCCTTGATCCGCCGAATCGCATAAACCCTACGTTCTTACCGCTGGTGTGGAATTTTATTGTAGTATCCGTAGTCGATGGAAAAGCATTCTCGAATAGTCGTGCTAGGTCCGGGTCTTTCATTCTTGAGGTAACTTCTTCAATAACCCTCTCAATTTCCACAGAATTGAACGTACGGCAGCGTTTGTCTGGCCTCTGAAAAGGCAACGACAGTGGACCGGAGCTAAATGGGCGGCTGTGTATTGTCAGCCATTATGCGTGGAACTTCAAGCAAAGCAGAAGGCTACTTGCTGTGGAATAGAGGCGTATGAGGCATATTCTGGACAAGCACCAGCAGCCCAATGTAGAGGGCCCTGTGGCTCTCCTATCGCCGTTGCTTCTTGTATAAAAGACGCGCCGAGAATTGCGCATGATAAACCCAATCTTATCATGCTGAAGAATGGTTTAGCAGCAAAAGATGCGTTGCCGTGCAAAGACTCGGCCTATCAAAAGTAATGGCATTAGTAGATAGAGAAGGGACGCTTGTTTGAAGTTGAGCTTCAAATAGTTGATCGTGCCGCACCCCACTTTTTTGGTTATTGGATGCCTCTAACCACTAAAGGTGTACTTAGTGCAATAGACTACTTTAATAAAATATCTTTAACCGTAAATTCTACTATAATTAGCTGTTACAATAAGCATGATATCAATCGCATTGCGCGCCTTTAATTACAAGCCCACCTGCGCGGGCTAACCGCAGCCGCAATCGCGAGCGTGCCACTAGTAGCGTGGCCTCTTGTCATGAGTGATAATAATAAACCTTGACATAATGTTGGAATCACCAGGTGTGATAATGGCCAGTTATTAATTAGGCGCGCTCGTGATAGTATTAATTGAATAATCTATTATAAGCTATATGTTCTTTAAAGGAAGCTAGAAAAAAAGAGGGCTCCCGTGAGAGGGAAAAAGGCAGCTGTAGCTATATAGGTTACGTGATGCTAGTGGGTCACGTGACCCGGGCCCTGCCCTATTGTAGGCCTGCCCGTAGGTAGGAAGGGAGGCACGCGCACACGCACGCATATATGCGTAGTAGCTAACCTTCTTCTAGTTAGGCTAACCTTTAGCTAAAGGGAATTACAGCTACTAAGCGTAATTAATATTATACTTATTCTAACACTAGGAACTCTCTTTTTAATATAATTATTAACATATAATATTAATTACTAATAAAGTAATAGATAATAATAGGAGGGGTTATAATCCCCTAATAAAGGGGACTAATAAAGGAAAGGAAGGGGAAGTAGTATATACCTATAGTAAGTAATAATAAAAGAAAGTAATAGTCTATCTTTAACCTCCTACTAAGAGGGTAAGTAGGCCTCTTCCTAAATCCCTTTCCCTTCCTAATATTATTAATAATATCTATATAGTAACTCCCTTATTCTATTACCTCTTTTCCTCCCCTTTACCCCTCTTCTTAATCCTATTATCTCCTATATTTACCCTTTTATCCTTACTAAAGTAAAGTATAGGTATCTTATAAATCTAAAGGAAGACCTCCTTTATAGCTCTATACTCTATATAGATTATATAGAGTTATAGAATTACTAAAGGCCCTCCCTAGAGGTTAGAGAAGAAGCTATATAGCTTCTCTTCTCTCTCCTTCTCCTACTCCCCCTAGAGTATTACTCCTTTTTTAATTTCCTTTACTATCCCTAAGAGGGTAGGATCTATATCCTCCTATAGTATAGGGGTTAATAATTCCCTAATACTAGGGAAGATTACTTCTCCCTATAGTATAGGGATTAATAGTCCCCTAATACTACTATCTATAGGGCTATTCTCCTTATAGGTTACCCTCCTACTACTATTTATAGGGGCTATCCTCTATATAGGTTACCTACCCTTCTATCTAGATTATTATCTAGTTACTAGAGATAAACTACTCTAGGGCCTTATTTAGTAATACCTTTATAAAGGTATTAGCTAGGTTATCTACTCTATTAATCTAATAAATCTTATAGAGCTTATAGTGTTTATATAATTATTATAAGGCTATAATATTAATTATTAGGCGCTTCTCCTTTATTATACTAAGCTTAATAAAGCACTTATAAAGGGAGTATAAATCTATATATACTATAACTAGTGTAGTAAGGAGATTTAATTAGTCTATAAGTATATAAAGGGTAGTAGCTATTATATATACTATATTAACGCTAGTAACTATACTATAGACCTTAGAGGTAAGTATACTTTATATAACTCTCTTACTCTTTATTAAGCTAAAGTATATAATATTACCTTTAATTATAAACTTACTATCCTTATAGTCTTTATTAGTAAGGATTAGTATATAACTAAGCTATAAGGTAAGGTCCTAATTATTTATAAATAACCTATCTATAAATATATATAGCTTTGCTTTAGTAAGGTTAATTAGAATAAATATTAGGCCTTAATTAGGGTAATCTATCTACTATTAGATCTAGTAATTAAGGGCTTTAATATTCTTAATTATTAGTTCTTAGTGTTAAGTAGTAATAGATAGATTATAGTAGGCTTCTAGTTAGTAGATTAAGGTAATATAGGTACCTTAAGCCCTTTATTTAATATACTTCTACTTTAAATCTATAAGTAGGATTAAATTAAGCTTACTACTTTAGCTTTTTTATTAAAGTAAAATAGCTACACTAGCTACTAATTTAATAATTCCCCTATTAAAGGTTAGGGAATTATTCTTAAGGAGGAATTACTTTAGCTTTACTATAAAAGCTACTATAGTTAATTCTCTTTCTTCTTTCTTAGAGAACTCCTTATCTAATAGCCTAAGAGTATTATTAGTCTATATACCTATATATACAAATTCTAGGCTATCTTCTATAGTTACTAATAGGCATAGATTATATGTAGAAGTCTCTATCTAGAGCTTCTCTCTATAGTGCCTATAGTATATAACCTACTAGTGTGTTCTAGCCTCTATAATACTATAGAGCGGTTTAATTACCCTTATAATTATTCCTTTAGGGTATTAGTTATAGATTTAGGTTAGAAGTTATGCAAGGATTACCCTATTTAATCGCGTGGTTAATTAGATATATGCCTAGGTAATATTACGAATCTATAGGATAAAGCCTTTTATTAAGAGGGAAGGTGCTATTGTAAGAATAAGGCGTTAACTAGCTTATTAGATCGTTAGAGCCTATGTTAAGATTGCTTACTTTGCCTTATCTCTAAAGCCTTATACTATAAGCCTTAATTTCTTATATAGTTAGCCTATCTTGCCTTTTACCTTATTAATAATTTATAAATTAAAGATTTGCACGCTACTATACTCTCTTTTATTATAGGTAATGAATTTAAATACATCCTGATTAATTAGTGTATTAATCTTAGTCTTTATAGAGAGCTTAAATAGTGCGCTAGGGGTTGTAATAACGCCTTCCTTATATAATTAAATTATAAGGTTAAGGTTAGCTTCCTCCTTAGCTAAGACGAATATATTAGTCTTATTAATAATTACTAGAGGGTTCTTTTAGGGTCTACCTAGGCATCTCTTTAGTGGGATCTCTAGGGTCTTGCTAGGTAGCCTAGTTTAGGCCTCTCCCTTTTCTCTACCCTCCTAAGGTAGAAGGGCTTCTATGTTAGGGTTCTTATAATAAGGCCTAATAGAAGTTAAGTGGAAGGCCTTTAGGCCTTATAGGAGGTTAAGGGTATAGGTCTCTTTATTAATAAAGAGGAGGTTATATAGGCCTTACTACCCTTTACCTTTACGCTAAACTTAGACTAGTAATCTAAGCGGGAGGTTAAGGGTCTTGCTTATATCTAGACTATTCCTTACTATAAGTGCTTTGCTAACTTTCTAGATTACTTAGAGGCGCTTAACTTCCTTTATTACCTTTTATATAGTAATAATATATTATAAGATCTCTAGTAATAGAGGAGAGTTACTTAATATACAGGGGTAGGCGCTAAAGATAAGGAGGGTTAGAATAAGGCTATTTAGACCTATAGTATTATTAAGAGCTTTTATAACTATCTATAGGGTAATAGGTTCTAGGGTTATTAGGTATTCTCTTTAGATAATATTATAGGCCCTTTAGAGTAGCCTATAATATCTCTTAACTTTTCTAATGCTATAATATGCCTTAATTAGGACCTCTTTAATAGAGATTAATATTAATGCTATAAATTAGCGAAATTCTTCGCTATAAAAGTTTATACTAGCATTAGTAATAATCTAATTAGGAGGTCCTTAGTACATATTAATCTAGCATATTCTAAGGGCTTCCTAAGTTATTTTAGCTAAGATATTAGGAAGGAATCTTACTATATAGAACGCTATAGCTATATCTACTACGTAGAGCGTTAGGTAGTTGCTATTAAGGTATATAATATTAACTATTACTTTAAAGTTAAAGGTATACTTATCCTTAAGGGTAAATTTAAAGTAATAAGGGCTATTAGTATTTATCTAGCACTAGTGGTATACCTTTAATATTACCTTAATAGCTTTAAAGGTAATCTTATGCCCTATGTTACTTAGGAGATTATAGAGTTAGTGTACTAAAGGATAACTAAAGTAGCAATATAAATACTATAATTTAATCTTAGTTAAATAATTCTACGCTACTACCTTCTTATCTTATATTAGTAGCATCTATATATAGCCTTATTTACATACTAGGGGCACCTTAATATTCCCTTACTAAAGGATATTCTTAGTGGTAATAAAGTTAATCCTTAATTAACCTATATTATTAAGGTAAAGCAGGAAGGGAGTATTTATTAGTATTATATAAAAAGTAATATTACTAAAGAGTATAGGTATATTAATTATTCTAAGTAATATAATTAGCTAGCCTTTACTAAATATAATAACTGCTTTACCTGTCCTTATAGTGTTAAGATAAATCTTTAGTATTATCTTCTATAGTGCTATAACTTAAGATTAGCCTGCTATAGAGAACTATACCGCTCTAGTATCTAGTATAATACCTTAGAAGGCCTTAGATAAGTAATAGTCTTTAAGTAGGAATAGGTAAGGAGGCCTAGCGGTGTTCCTATTATTAAATAGATTCTTCTTACTTAGTCTATATATTATAGCTTAATTTATAAGGACTTTAACTATTTTCTAACTATTAAGGGTTATACTATAGGTAAAGAAACTTATAGGTACCCTTTCTTCTTCCTCTCTCTCTAGCTTAGTATTAAACCTAAGGCTTATTATATACTAGGTAACCTTATTAACTTTAGAGGGATAAGGAGTAGGATCTTCTATTAGGGTACCTTTATACTAGGTAAGAAAGGTATTATATAAAGCTAGTAAGGATAATAAGGTATCTACTAGGTAATAGTTCTTATATCGCTAGTATGCCTTCTTATACTCTTCCTTAGGATACTTTATTAACTAGTATCCCTCTTTACTATATATATAATATTTCTTTATATAGGGAGGGCCTCTTCTACCTTTCTGCCTTTACGGAGGGTATCTTAACTCTTTACCCTTACTATTATACCTTCTATTAGTCTAGAAGGCATTAGGAGTCTAGGTATTAGCAGGGAATTAATATTAACCGCCGGATTCCTCTGCGATAAGCTGGATTATTATGTATATATGCTTATAGAATTATTAGAGGCTATCTAGAGGGTTAGTAAGGCACCCTCTACACTTAGGAATCCTATTATAAGCGGTTATAATCTAGTTCCTAAGGGCTCTTTCTAATTAACCTATGTTAGGAACGGCTTACTATAAGGTTAATAGCCTCTTAATAAGCTTATTAAAGCATTCTATCTTTAATTTATTAGGGTTTTTATTAATAGTTTTCTAGAGTGAAGCATTATGCTATTTAAGGAGATATCTCTATCTTATATCTTTAGTCTTAAACCTCTTCTTTATTCTTCTTACTAGGGTAGTAAGGTCCTAAGGGTTACTAGGTTTAGAGAGGTAGTCTAAGTAATACTAATAAGCTTTTCCTTTTAATATTACTTTAAATATATACCTAGCTTATTCTAGTTTAATATCTAGAAGCTTGCACTTTTGCCTAAAGATTTAGAGCTTTAGTTTAAGTATATTATAGTTATTAGCGCTATATTACTACTTAGATATATATATCTTAATAAGGTCTAAGATCTGCTTTACTATTAGTTATAGAGGCTTAAAGGGAGGATTATTAGTAGGTTTATATATTATTCTTTAGTAAATAGGAAGGGCTTATTATTAGGGAGTAGAGGTTCTTTACTAGGTAAATATAGGTTCTTAGGGATAATAAGGAAGGGCTTATAGGGCTTAAGGTATTTAAGGAAGGGGCTAAGGGTTCTATTCTTAGGGAAGGGTTACTAATATTACTCCTTATAGAGGTTATAAAGGTTAGTAGGAGGAATAAGTAGTCCTTATACTTTATTAGTCCTAGAGGTTATTATCCTTATAGAGGTTATTAAGGAAGTTACTATTCTTAATTATATTCTTTTAGAAGTTATTATGCTTCTTCTAGGTATCCTTTACTTCTTCTTATAACTAGAAGCGGAATTCCTATTAGTTAAGGACTTCTTAGAGGTTTATTACTATATTTATATTCTAGTTAATTATTATATAGATTCTAGAGTTAATAAGGTAGTCCTATAAGTGCCTTAGAACTATAACTAGGGTCTTAAGAAAGTTACTATAGGTTTATAGGTTAAAATCTTAAGTAAATTCCATAAAGAGTAATCTTCTATATGCCTTTTATATTATATAGTCCTTAACCTAAGAGAGGATATAGGCCACTTACCTCTTAGGTATATTATTATCCTTAATATTAAATTTATCTACCCTAGTGAGTGCTTCTTCTATAATATACTAATATAGTTACTATAGGATATAGAGGAAGGGGATAGTAAATTCTAGGGCTTCTAAGGGATCCGCTTAAGAGCTATTATAACTTATTAGGTTTTATAGTTATTTCTTCTTATTAACTATTATAACTTATAGCATTAGAGAAGATAGAATAAGGGAAGTAATAATAAAGGGATTAGGGAAAAAGAGATATAAAGGATTATAAGCTCTAGTAATTAGCTTCGCGTGTAATAGAACACACTAAGTTAAAGAATAATAGGATAGCTTAGCTACTAGAGTTAAACTCTTCTTCTTAGTTTAGGCTTTAGCTTCTTCTAGCTACTTTTATTACCTTAATAGGCTAGCTAGAGTTAGCTTCTTCCTTAGTATAATTAGGGATCTTAAATAATAAAGCTACTCTTATTACCTTAATAGGCTAGCTAAATTATACTACTTCTATAAAGGTCTCTTCTAGATAGAACCTAGCTAATCTATAGTGTCTTTAAAAAATAATAGGTATTTATAAATAAAAGTGGTTATAAAGTTAACCACTAATTAGTGTTGGAATCACTAGGTGTAATAATAGCTAGTTATTAATTAGGCGCGCTCGTAATAGTATTAATTAAATAATCTATTATAAGCTATATATTCTTTAAAGGAAGCTAGAAAAAAAGAGGGCTCCTATAAGAGGGAAAAAGGCAGCTATAGCTATGTGGGTCACGTGATGCTGGTGGGTCACGTGACCCGGGCCCTGCCCTATCGCAGGCCTGCCTGTAGGCAGGAAGGGAGGCACGCGCACACGCACGCACACACGCGCAGCAGCTGACCTTCTTCCGGTCGGGCCGACCTTCAGCCGAAGGGAATTGCGGCTGCCAAGCGCGATTGATATCATGCTTGTTCCAACACATAAGCTCTATTTCTTTTATTAGGCATTTACAAATTCCTCTAATCCATTAGCCTAATTAATTAAATCAATTAATCCAAGTCATCTCATTAATCTAATAAAACTAGATTTCACTAGTTGTAAATCCATAAAGTCGTCCCACTACTCTAATCAGATATTTTACAAGAATGAAGTGCTAGATATCAAATGCAATATCCACGCACGGTAGACATGTGCTATCCTCCCGACGAATTCTTGCAAATATCGAACCAAATAAGGTATAATTGTTCTAAAATGAGGCAAAATAAGCACTTTGGAGGCTTGGTATCAACAATTCGTCTGGTGTTTTTGCGGCCCTGCGCCTTTACCATCCCCATGTCCTGCTGGACGCTGTGAACACTGGCGGCTTCCATTGAATCCGATCAGGGTCAAGCACCCTCCTCATTTTGAGTTTCCGCCTTTCTCTCTGTTTGATGAGATTTTCTGGAATAACAATCTTGTGATCGCTTTTGTGGTAAACTTGCATTTTCATGGCTTGGAGGGTATGCTCCACATCCTGGGTCGTCATTGCAAGCGCTGACGATATTGCTTCAATCGTCACTTTGTCATCTCGTTCGTTGTACCCCATCAAGAGATCAAGAATGTTCTCCGACCAGTATTGACGATAGCTGAGTAAGCCCAAGTCCGACAGAGGCTTCTCCGGTGACCCCAACTTGCCTTCTATCTTTGAAAGCTCGTAAGAAAACTGTATCAACAATCTTCCATACCCCTTTCTTTGATATTGAGGCAATGTCAGGATACAAGCTACATTGTATCCATCAGCGCTTTCTTTTTCCTTGGAGAAATATCCCACAATGTGGCAACCCTTGTCTGTTCGGCTAGTCATGACGTAGAATAGAAACGGATCAACGTCATAATAAAGTGTTTTGTGATCCAAGAACATTTTGGATATGAGACATAAGTTCCGACACCAGGTCCTCTGCCGGCGCCCGTCTATTTCAAAGAATGACACATAATCGTCCCGATATATCTCATTCCCTGGTGGGTGTTGCAAGGTGCATTTGCTCCGGTGTCGCAAAAAGGCAGTTTCGTCACCATAATAGCTCAAACAAAATTCGCAAACGAAAATGACGTCTTCTTGGCTAAAGACTTCTGGGTAAGGCGAGAAGTACCACGGGAAAAGATCATTCTTGCCAAATTGAACTCTTGAAATGTTTCTGATTCGAGATATTTCAGCAGGATTCTGAGTCATAGACCCCGAAGTTCTTAGTTTTTCTATCTCTTCCTCCCTGCTAAATTCTTCATCCTCTTTCTTTGGATCGTCATCTTTATCATCCGTATCTCCATCGTCAACTACCACAGGTGTCGAAGTCGCATCAGCGCTCGCTTGGGTAGTCGGTTCTCCTTCAAGTCCGACCGAAGGTGTCTGAACTTGAGCTTGTGATTCTACGAATTCTGAATAGAACGGTCAGTGTTGGGTTAGAAGTCGAAGAGCTTTGACCATACCCGTCCAAGGATGAGGCGTCGCAGCCTCAGAATTCACCGATTGTTCCCTTTTGCTGGGCCTCTTCTGGCCTTTTTTGGGAGGTGGCGCCCTTTTGATTTGCGAAGGTGCTTTCTTTGCTTTTGGGTCTTTCGGCTTGTCTTTGTCGGGATTTGGCCATTCCACATCTTGTGTGAAGTCGATTCTTGCGACAGGAACCCATTCGTCCAATCGCTTATTGAAATTATCGAAGTTGCAGTAGAATTGTTTTCCACTCTTGGTCTCTTTGATACTGAGAATCTCAGCGCGGCGTGGTTGTCCATCCTTCTCAACCCAAGCAATACAACCAGTTTTAAGGGTATCAGCTGTTGCTAGACCTTTCTGCCGTGGAGTGTCGGATCCTACGGCGGGCTCTCCGGCTGGTGTGCCCGCCGCCATGGTATGAGGCTGGAACTTCGTGGCGGGACGTGATAGGAGCCTTATAGTTGTTCTCCGGCGTCATAACGAATGTTAAGTTTTGAGTTCGAATGCTCACTGTTCAATGCTTTCACGTTGGCAGGAAGGCGGTCAGCGGGCAAGTTCAGACTTTTCCGCCTACTTCAATTATCGCCTCATTAGATGCATATTTCGGAATATATGCAATGCATTAATTGGTTCATTTTCTCTTGTTTTGACAAATGATGCTATTTTTATTGTGAGTAAATTCAGACTCTTTGGTTATCATGCAATACGTGCTGACTTGTACCAGCGCCAACTAATCATCTTATGTGTCCTTGACCAAATTATGCACCTCGACAATGGCTGAATTATCTTCCAATTGGAAGAAGCTACAGGCAACTTTATCAGGTCACAAGCAAGCGCCAACGTCAACAATCAAAAGAAAAGCAGGTGATGAAACACCACGTTCAGACGAAGTGCAGAAGCTGTTGAGTAAAAAGCCTCGCAATTTTTACCATCAAATAGAAGAAGGCGCCCTACCCAAAAAGATGGGTGGCGTACACAGTTCAACGATGAGCAACGCCATGAGCGATATTCAGATTCCGTCACTCGAGCTTTGGACCAAGAAAGACAAGATATCAAGCGAGTCATTAGCAGACGTGTATAATCTTGGTGTAAAAAACATTCCTTTTATTATGAGGTCTCAGAACGATAAGGTCAATCACGGTCGATCACTCAATGTTGATGTTGGCAAATATGTTGCTGTAGACTGCGAAATGGTTGGAGTCGGGCCCGGTGGGCATGAATCAGCTCTTGCCCGGGTCAGCCTGGTCGACTTTCATGGACGCCAGATATATGATTCTTACGTCAGACCGACAGAACGAGTTACAGATTGGAGGAGTCATGTCAGCGGTGTTTCTCTAAAGGAGATGAAATTTGCAAGGGACTTCATCGAAGTGCAGAAGGACGTTTCTGATATTCTCCAGGGACGAACTTTGATAGGCCATGACATCAAACACGATTTGGAAGCGTTGAAACTTTCCCATCCTCCAAGAAACATCCGAGATACCGCCAAGCACCCAGCGTTCAGAAAATTTGGTAATGGCCGGAAACCTGCTTTACGGAACCTAGCTCAGGAGCTTCTCGGGGTCAACATACAACAAGCTTCACATTCTAGTACTGAGGATGCACGCGTCGCGATGCTCTTGTTTCGTAAAGACAAGTCTAATTTCGATATTGATCATACAAATCGGTATCAGCAAGCTATCACAACAGTCCCAAAGGCAAAGGGGGAGCTAAAGAAGCGTAGGAAAAGGCGGTGACAGAAGAATCAGGTTATATCGCGATGAGCTCTTGAATACAAATTTGCAGGTTAATCTCGCGAGTTCCTCGTCTCGTGTATTAAATGTAAATTTTGTTGGCACGTCGAACAGAAACGTGGCGTTACTATTATGCCAGCTACCGCTTGACGGCCAGAACTAGCTTCTTTGAGCAAGTAAACAATGGCTTTTGCAAGTCCCACAAACGCACTATATGACGTGATGTCTCATATATTTCACAAAGGTATACCTTCCATCAGCTCCAGTGTTCCTTCTCGTCCCACTGTGATTATCACGTCTCCTAGCGTCTTAGTGACAAATCCAGCTTCACAATAGGTAAAATAGTACTAATTACGAACAACGTTAGCCCAAATTATATATCATAACAAATTTTCTCCTGAACGTACTTCCCATTTCCTGCGGAAAACCTCGATCTCCTCTTTGGACAATCCTGGGTGGTTGAGCAACAGTGCCGCTTTGATCTTGTCGTTGAAGTGATTCTGAAAGTTCTCATTCCACAAACGCAAGGCCTTCGCATAATGCCCTCCGATGTTCTCAACGTTTTCGATTACCAGTGTTCCATTGGATTGATTACTTATATGACTGAGCAATTGTGTGATTGAGGGTAAGTAGCCACCGGGAAAGATGTACTGGTTGATAAAACTACACGGTGAACTTGTTACAGGCTATGCCATCACTGTTGCTTTGCAGGGAAAAGAAAGACTCACTCTACTGATTTGGAGTATTCCTCGTGACGATTTTCGGGCATCGTTATACATTGAAACATTGCGATGCCTCCTTCCTTCTTTAAAAGCTTGTTGACACAGCTGAAGTAGGTAGAGAGATACTCTTGACCAACCGCTTCGAGCATCTCAATCGAGATGATCTTGTCATATGGCTTCTCTGGTTCAGGTAATTGACGGTAATCGATCAGTTGCACCTCGATGCGATCACTGTAGCCGGCCTTTTGTATTCTCCTTTCAGCGAGCTCTTTCTGTTCACTTGAAAGAGTAATTGTTGTTACTTGACAGCCTGTTGCTTTGACAGCTTCAATAGCAAAAGAGCCCCAGCCAGTACCAACCTCGAGAACATGGTCGGTTGGTTTAAGATTGGCACCGTCGATGAAACGACGAAGTTTCCTCTGTTGTGCTTCTTCGAGTGTCTCATTTTCTACATTTGAATGATGCTGTTTTCGCCATATCGGGCAAGAATATGTCATATCTTCTGACAGGAACGCCGCAAACATATCGTTGCTAATATCGTAGTGGGCGGAGATGTTCAATAGCGCATTAGACAGTGTGTTGGTGGACCGGGCAAGGTACGATACATATTTAAATATGCTCGAGACTAGTGTGGTACCATTATGCATGCGCTCCCTGTTGATAATGAAGAGCTTTTATATGGGATTATTACATTGTCTGCTTGCTTCACGCGTTCTGTTGATCATGTCGCACTTACTTGGAAGAAAGAAGTCAAGTCTTGACAATGGAAGTCGCCTAACATGTACGCCTCCGAGAATCCAATGTCAGCGAACAACAGTAGTCTCAGCCAGAAGCTGTCTCTTTTGATCACGATTTCCACTCGGGGTGTCGTGTCTGCTCTCCTTGTGCGAGGGTCGCCTGGAGCCTGGTCATCGACGGTACCGGATAGCTTTTGGCCGAAAACATGGCGAGTCTCACCGGGCTCATCGACAAGAAGCAACGTCCCAGTTTCGATATTTCCCAGCATGCTTAATATGGTGGTTTTAGCCACGGAGACGGCGGGGGCCCATGCCCAGCCACCTACTGTGCTGCGGAGCACTTCTGTGCCATTTCTAACGTGTTGGTTGAGGGCTTTAGGGAACATTGGGAAGGACATGATGCAGTCAACCTTTTGAAATCAAGCGTTCACTCTGCCGGCGATGTTGATTGCCTTCGGGATGAGTGATTTTGAAACGCCCTGAACCGAGAGCATTTCATGGATGCCGCTTGTGGATGTGATGGATGTGATGTAATCGATATAGGCCAGGGCGTACGATGAGTACTGGTAGACTGGCTCCGCTGATCGGGACTTTGGTACCAATGATAATACTCCGTGCTTGTCAAGGCCATTGCCAGGCGAATTTATTAGCGTGCTTCACGGCCTGACAGACACGCACCGACCCGGCGACGACGGTTTTGATAGGAAAGCTACGTCATTTGGAGCCGCGTCGTCAAGACAAATATCAACCCCATCCACCCCCTTGGGTGCCCGAGCCCGCGACAGGGATTTTGGCTAACTACAAAGTCATGGGTGGATAAAAGGTACTTTATATCACTCGAGAATTACCGTATAATGGAAGTACTGAGTACTTTATCCACAGAAGGGGTGGGTCCGCGACCTTTCGGGCACCTAAAGGGCTACGCGTTAATCAACGCGTCGAAGGCACGAGATCCATTCTTGCGCAAGCACATAAGCAAGCACCTTGTGTTGAAGCGATCACCACTATGCAACCACAAGCCGTACCAAAAGACAGTACTGTTCGATTGAAACTTGATGCAACCATGCCAAACCATATGATGTCAATCGTAAAAAAAGAGAAAGTCGATTGCGAGAGTACGGTGAACTTGCTACCCTGCTGTATTCATCATGATGGACACATTGACCAAACTTTGGGCTTCTGGATCCCCACCAAACCAACAGGTACGAACATCCATGCACATTTGCACCAAATGCCAGCTTGGATCGGCGCATCAACTGACATGTGCAGATGAGAACCAAACAACGTACTTCAGGGGTAGAAAAATGATTGGCAAATGCATCCGCCTCCCCAAGAACTATACTGGCATTGTCGTTCAAACCGAAAACGACGATGGACAACGCGACGATGGACAACGTGACGATGGCCTGGAAGTTAGAAACATACAAGATAAAAGCGACGAAAAGGGCATCCAAACTGGCCAAAACCTCCATGTTACTTCTACATTCGATGATATACTCATTTGGGCACATGGCTCTTCAAGTAGCAACAGCTCTGGCCAGTACGAGAAGAACGTGGAGGAGTGGTTATGTACGGCTGAAAAAGTAGGTTGCAAATGACCAAATCTGCCAACGCCGTCTCTTGACTAATTTTCTCAGATTCATTTACACTAAATCAAGGACGATATTCCAGCGCACAAGAAGATCGCGTATCATTTAGCATGCGAGTTTTTATGTTACATGGCGAGTGATAGAGACGCATTTCCACCATACAGAATGTCGCTGGGAATAGACAGCCTCAGCATAGAAGTGGTATACATGGTCAAATGCAAAAGGACTTCGATTGAATGATATTATTCTGGCGAAGGCGCCAATTTACTATGCATGAAAACCACACTGACTAGAAATCAGCATCCGCCGCTTAATAATACTCACGATGCCATTGTAGGGCTATTAATCAAAAACCTAGATGGAGCAATGTTGGCCTAATTGGTATCATTTATGCGACTAGAGGTCGCATTTACCTTGCCAACACATCCCATTATCGATGCAGGCCATCCACAATGCTGGTTAGAGCCGGGGTTCTGGAGGGCGGCAGAAAATTGCCCCCAACACAGACCAGACAAAATCGCAAATATGGCACAGATATCTGAGGTCGGCATCCGCATTCATGAGACACCCTCTGCCTGACTACCTACTAGTCGACGAGCGTATCTTTATATCCACAGTGTGAATATTGGCCAATGCATTCATGGGCACCCCTCGTAACCATAATGAGATGTATTCACCTGCAGCGTAGATGTTGTGTGTGGTCGTCCGCCCAGTACATTTAATATGACTGATGGAGAATACGGATTAGTAGTCATTGAGTTTCGGATGTGCACTCTGCAACATTACGCGAACGGTCGTGGTCAGTCGAGGAAGATTCTGCTAGCTATGATTCCGAGAGAATGCCAGTTGTTGTATGACCCTCGCGAAGACTTCCTTCGACCGCACGCCACTTCAGCCTGTTCTGAATGCTGAGATGCGTGATGCTGGATGCTGGAGGGGTTTGGGTCGTCGTCTGTGACAAGCCAGAACTAGCTTAGCTTCGGCCCAGCACTGAACCGCCACACCCCTGTCATTCTATGCAATCAATTAAAGTCGCGTTGGCAAGAGCCCTCACAACGCGTTCACGCGTTCGACGCGCACCCTGGGGCTAATCCTGTCGCACCACTTATCCAGATTTACTAGCATTCTGCCTGGCTTTAAGTTCCTCATCCTCGACAAGATACGCCTTCTCAATGAAAGTGAGCCCCCCTGTCCCCTTTGTGACGCCGATATCGTCCTCTTGTGGAATCATAAGCATTCGCCAAACCTTCCGCATACAGGGCGCCGCTGCTCTTCTCTCGTGTTTGTAGCCGGGTTTGGTTCGCCAGCAAGGGCACAGTCAGAATGGCAACACCAAGTGATGCTGGTTTCATGATGTCCGATGCACCTTCCATGGCTCCACAACCAAGACGGCAGATGAATTTTCCCTCCTCTTCGTCAGCTCGACCACGAGGGCCTCCCTCCGAGAATATTGGTGCAGCCAGTGACGACGAAGGTGATGCGTTTGCGGACGATCAGGTCCCACGAAGCTCACGCATCCCAAATGCTGCCAATGTTCCACGTGTTGAGGATAGTATTGGCCTGCTTGTCCAAGAACACTTTCAAGCTTTTATCGAGAGGTATTTGTTATTGCGCCTGTCCCTGTACTCTGTTGGTAACTCATTGACTACTGAAGGTCAATAAAAAGAAGACTAATGTAATGTCCTTTCTGTAGCTTTGTCGAGGACTCGAACCCGTCTGGCGTACCAACATCGAGCGCAGTAACTACCGACAAATACTATGTTGCGCAAATAAAAGGCATGAAGACCATGCAATTATCAACTTTCTACGTTGATTTCAAGCACCTTGCGTCATGGCAAAATGGAAGTCTTGCGGACGGTGTCATGCGCCAATATTATCGTTTCTTGCCATTTCTGACAGCTGCACTGCATAATATGATTGCAAGATACGAGCCTCAATATTTCCGAGAACACCGTCAACCTACAGCCTCAAGTGCTCTCTCTACGTCTGCGGCAAGTCAAGTGGGATCTGGTAGTCAAAGCGACACTTCGCAGCGCAAAAACGAACATCAGCAGACAGATAAGCTCTTTTCGATAGCCTTCTACAACCTTCCCCTAGTTTCCCGGGTTCGCAGCTTGCGTGCTGCCAACATTGGCCAGCTGCTATCTATTTCAGGCACGGTTACGCGTACCTCAGAAGTGCGACCAGAGCTATCGTTGGCCACTTTTGCTTGTGAGGCATGCCGAGCAGTTGTTCCTAACGTTGAACAAACCTTCCGATACACGGAGCCGACGCAGTGTCCCAATAACAATTGCCAAAATCGAGTTGCGTGGCAACTCGACATTCGTCGCAGCACCTTTGTTGATTGGCAGAAGGTTCGCATTCAGGAAAACAGCTCCGAAATCCCTACCGGAAGCATGCCAAGAACTCTCGACGTCATCCTGCGCGGTGAGATTGTGGACAGAGCTAAAGCTGGAGAGAAGTGTATCTTCTCTGGCGCTCTCATAGTTGTTCCGGATGTGAGCCAGCTTGGCTTGCCTGGCGTTAGACCCACTGCAATCCGTGACGACCGGGGGGCCCCTCGTGGCAATGATGTTGGGGGAGGTGGTGTAACTGGGCTGAAGGCTCTCGGCGTCCGTGACCTGACGTATCGACTAGCTTTTCTCTCTTGCTTTGTCGCACCCGATAACTCGACGACTGGACAACATGCGGCGAATAGTGCTGCCGATGTTGTCAATGCTCTTACACAAAGCAACTCCGGTGAGGGAGCAGAGGATGTTGAGGGCGCACAAGCCGCTGTTCTCGCCTCCATGAATCCGTCCGAAATTGAGGACCTGAGAGCCATGGTCCATGGCGACCACATTTATTCCCGCATGGTTCAATCCATAGCTCCAATGGTATACGGCCATGAAGTCGTCAAGAAGGGCATATTGCTGCAGCTCATGTCCGGCGTACACAAGACGACGCCAGAAGGCATGCAGCTACGTGGCGATATAAATATTTGTATCGTCGGTGACCCATCCACATCTAAATCACAATTCTTGAAATATGTTTGCTCTTTTGCTCCGCGAGCCGTTTACACGAGTGGGAAAGCATCTTCAGCAGCTGGTCTCACAGCGGCAGTCATCAAAGATGAAGAAACGGGCGAATTTACCATTGAAGCTGGTGCCCTCATGTTGGCAGACAACGGTATCTGTGCTATTGATGAGTTCGACAAGATGGATGTGGCTGATCAAGTCGCTATTCATGAAGCAATGGAGCAGCAGACAATATCCATTGCCAAGGCTGGCATTCAAGCTACTTTGAATGCGAGGACCAGTGTATTAGCTGCCGCAAACCCTGTCGGAGGACGTTATAATCGCAAGACCACTTTGAGATCCAACATCAATATGTCGGCGCCTATCATGTCACGTTTCGATCTGTTCTTTGTTATACTCGACGAGTGTAATGAACAGATTGATCGTCACCTTGCAGAGCACATCGTTGGAATTCATCAGCTGCGAGACGAGGCAGTCGAGCCTGAGTTCAGTACAGAGCAACTGCAGCGATATATTCGTTTCGCCCGGACTTTCCGACCAGAGTTCACAGATGAAGCAAAGGATGCTCTCGTGCAGAAATACAAGGAATTGCGTGCTGATGACGCTCAGGGGGGTGTTGGGAAGAACTCTTATCGTATCACTGTTCGACAATTGGAAAGCATGATTCGACTCAGTGAGGCAATCGCGAAGGTAAACTGTGTCGAAGAAATCGATGAAAAAATGGTTTGTGAAGCATATGACCTGCTAAGACAAAGCATCATTTCAGTCGAGCACGATGATGTCGATATCACGGCTGAGGACGAACTTGAAGAGGATAGTGACACTCTTCGACGTGCTGCGGACGCTGCAACTGGAAGACAACCTGATGGTGATGCAATCGGCCTTCAAGATGAGGTAGCTTCGAATGACGCGTCAAGAAACACGGAAACGTCTGGTCTCAGGTCAAAACGAACGGTGACCTACGAAAAATATATCAAAATGGTCAACATGATCGTTCAAAGGATCAGCGATGGTGAGAATGGGAGTGGTGACGGTGTGGATAGTCAAGAGTTGATCGACTGGTATCTAGAGAAACAGGAAGATGACTTGGAAGGTGAAGAGAGCTATCATTCTGAGAAGGTCCTTGTCAACATGGTCCTAAAAAAAATGGTCAAGGTGAGTCACTCGTATAAACAATCATATATTCTGGTTCTGAGCTAATGGAGACCCAGGATAACATTTTAATGGCCTTGCGTGGAGAGGGTTTGGACAGCAGCGATGTGTCTACTGCTGGACGGACCGTGTATGTTTTACACCCTAACTGTGCTGTGGAAGATTTTTGAAAACAATCAGCAGCCGTTTGGCTTTTCAAAATCAGCCGGGAACTATTATCAGCGACAATGTTTTTCTGCCAGAAGGGAAAATGGGGAGTTTACATACAGGCTCTTCTGTTATCGCTGTGCACATAAGAGAGAGGGAGTCGGAAGTTGGGATTTCTGTCATGGGGAACACAAATGACAACGACTGGCGTAGACGGTCCTTTGTATGTTCAAGTTATGAGGAGAGTTGGATGAGGCGAGTCTAGTCGATCGGTTGTTGTTAGATATGTCGGGCCTGACCATAAAATTTGATCATCGCCATCTTGTAGGCACTCCAATAAACTTGCGGGGTACAATGAAGCATAATATGATATGGTGATCTCCAGCGATGAAGATATCACATGTTTCACACTTGTAAGCGTCGGCATTTCTTGTGTATGAAGAATACTTTGTGTACCGAGTCCCAGGGTGTTCACTGTTGACAATCATCGTTAGAGGAAGACCTTTTTCACTTCTCCATGTTTAACTCGAGTTGGCTTAGTCAGAATGATCCACGAAAGAGATGTCCGGCTTTGGAGAGCATTAGACGCTCCTCACAAGTTGGGCATACGTTACATTATGTTATTTCATTCAACATCTTGTTTCATGATGATTCAAATGTGTCTAGTTACGAGTGTAGCCAAACCTACGTCATATTTCTCTATAACGAAGACAGAACTGTGAAGGCAGTGCATTACTTCCGAGACGGTCAGGAAGAGAGAAGAATGAAATTTATACACATGGTTTCGTTTGCCCCAACCCCTAAGTATCCTTGTTGTGATTCTATGTAGCCAGATACTTAGCAACGACGAGTCGAAAGGTATTTTTTACTCGGCATGTGCTAAGCCATCCGTCACACCACGTAGACCCAAATACGTAGAGACAGGCAGAATACCGTTAGACCGGAAAAAAAGAGAACAATCAAACAGGAAACAAAGAGACAGCGGTAGAGATACTCTTTGTCCTTGTGTTGAGCAACATTGACGCAAATGTGTCCCTACGTGACGTTGCAGCGCTCCTTGTCGCGACACTATATGGTCGCATCAATAACCGTCCAAAAATACCGAGCATTTGGTAGCTATCAGGACTGTGGTCTGGACGGAGTTCGAGACTGTGAAGACTGATGCCGAGTCCAATTATCCGAATTCCTACTTCGAAATCCAGTACGATCTTGTGACTTGAATGCTTCCTTTTTCCCGCCCCGTGGCACTGTGCCGAAAGTTCGATGCTTCATGGCCGATCTTTGTCCATGAGAGACTCTAGAGCCTCGGCTTAGTGAGTTAGGTAGTAACACGGTTCTTGTTTCCCTCATCCCTAGGAGAAAAACATTAATCGATAATGGACCTGCAGAATTGTCCGATGAGATTTGGAACGGTTCCATGACAGCAGCCTGCACTAAAAGCCTTTTGGGGAGTCCTTTGGATTGAACTATAGCGGGCTGCCACGCCGCCTCTGGAGCCTTATGAGGAAGTCGAATCTGGGGCAGTGAGCCCATCTCCTGTTCTTCGAAACATTCCTCCGCCATTGGCTTAGTGACTAGTGATCGAAAGCTTCCATCTGTCTGAGTTAACGTTGAGTTTGGCAACAACACAACTGCAGATGTATGGGCACCGACAGGATCAAGAAATGCCCGACTGGACGCATCTACACCAATATCCCGTGCGGGAGGCGGCTTGTCCCCATGCAAAAGTTTGTGAAACCTAGCTTGCCAAATATTTTCGCCGCCTGGGTTTAAAGTATGAGCAGAATCTCCGCGCTGACTGTCCTTCACAGCGACTTGAGAAAACCATGGACCATGAGAACGTGTTGTGTTGCGATCCGTTGATACCATTGTAGGCGGTAGCTTCACAACAGGCTGCGGTTTGGGCAAAGAGACATGAGGCCGCAGGACGTCTCCTTCATACACAGGATGGTCTTCCATTGTAGGAGGTGGAGGAGTTGGCGAGGTTGAACGAGACAGATTAGTCCCAGCAGATGTCTCCTGGCGGCTGTCTCTTGTAGGGAAGAATCTTGACGGCCTGAATTGTGATGGTGCACCACATCCAATGATACCGGCTTTGACTGAAGGTCCTGAACCTTCCTGGACTATCGCCCCTTTTGGCAGACTATCCTGGGCTGGTTTCCAAGGCGCTGTTTGATGGGACTGCACATCGGCAGATCCCATGGGATGGCGAGTTCCGTCTCCAGGAACACGAATGGGACGCCAACAGTCTTTGATGACGGGTTGCGAGTCCTCTAGGGCCATCCCCCTCTCCATCAATTGGCGCTCGCGACTTGCCCGTTCCGTTAATCTTGCAGCACTTAGTTTCTGGTCATTCTCTGCAACAGAAGCGACCCATTTGCTCGCTAGCTCGGATCCGATGGGGACATGTCTGGAACTTCGAGAATCAACTTGAGTGCCTGGATTAGTTTGTTCTTGTGAGTGTGAAGGTGTTCCAGTGCCGTTTCTTGGAGGCGCTATTGGTAACGGCCCTTTTGCAGGTTTCGATGGTGCTGTCGAAGCGTTCGTGACTCTACCAAGATCAGGGTTAAAGGTCCCATTTCCTAACCCACGGTCGTTGTCAGGGGAGCCCCAAACGTTCCGTGATGCTGGCGGTGCAGCAGAAGCCCAAGAAGGGAACCTTTCAGAGCGCGGTCCTGGCCCTCCCCAAGGATCGTTGCGTCGTGACTCTTGACCCTGAGAAAGTCTTCTGAATGATGTCGACGCTGAAGGTAGAGAGACGTTTGGGGACTGCAGCTGAGATTGGGCCTGCGGGCTGACAGGCTGACTGGGGGTACCTGTATGTGCACTTGTCTGCCCTCTTGCAGACGGTCTCTCAACTGCGTCGGTATAGGAACCACTGAATGGTGGTCGTTCTCGCTGTTGAATTTGAGTTGGCCTAGGTACTTCCGTCATCGGTGGAGCTTCCTTCTTATCGCCGCGTTTTTCAGGAGGCGGTCCCAGAGCCTCCAGCTTCTTTTGAATGCGCTCTTTCTTAGCAGCCTCCTCTTCAGCCTCCTCATACTGTCGCCGTTTCCGAGCAAGTTCTATGCGTTCGCGCATGAGCTTCTTCTGATACTCCACCTCATTTACCAATTCATCTTTGGACTCCAAGGAAGGAAGAGCCCTATCTTCTGCGGTGTCACCCCAGGAATGAATTGTTGCAGATTCTGCGACCGTGGGTGTGTCGGTAATTCGGGGAGGTGGCAGATGATCTTTGAGCGACGCATATTTGGAAATCGACCCATCTCCAGGTGAAACAGGAGTCTCGCCCGTATTCGAAAAAGACGGTCTTTTGGCATTCGGTCTGTCGGTGGGAGGAATAGTCGGATCGGTGCTTTTCAGTCCTCGCCGGTGGAAGGAGCCATTGCCGGTGCTTACGCTGGATGATCGTCGGCGTCCTGTGTACGGCCCATCCTGGGCGTCCCGGGATGCCTGCTGGGGGCCATGCGCGTCCATGGTCTGGTTCGTTGGTTGTGGACGTTGCAGCAATGCTGGCTGCTTGCTTTGGACATCGAATTTGAAGGATTCTCGGCGATCGGGTACAGGTTCGTAGCGTCCGGAATGGGAGTTATACAGCTCTCTGTTCCCATGAGATGAGCTTTCCCTCCAAGACGATCGAGTGAAGTCATCAGCAGTCATCTCTTTTGTTTGCTGATGAAGCGGCTTGGTTTGCGTGCCCTCTCTCGACTGAGCTTGGCCACTTGCTGCACTGTCTGCCAATCCTGGTGAGGCTCTATCGACTGGAGGCAACGTAGCCCATGGTGACTTGACTGGGATAGCTGGAGTATTCGGTTTGGAAATGAGAGACGGCTTTTCTTGCGAAGCTGGTTTCAAAACGAGACCTCTGCCTGAAGCAAGCCCGCTAGATTTCGCAGCTTGGAGCTTGGTGGTGAGAAGAGGAACGGGCGATTTTGGTTTTGGGTAAGGGTTTCCAACATTCGAAAGAGGTACGTTGTTTTGAGTTGGAACTGCGGGATCGTCTAGATGTGGCAATGTAGTTTTAGTTCCATCGCCCCAGGTGATTGCTTCTGGTGCCCAATCCTCGTCGTCATCGTCGATATCGGCCCATTTGTTTTGTCCCTGTGCGTCGTCTTCATTCAGGCGACTAGCCATGTGAATCCCATACTTCTTCAGTTCTTCGTCTGTGAACTTCTTAGGTTCAGGCGCTACAGGCGTTCCACCGTAGTTAGTTCCGCATGCGCTTGTGGTGTTGTTGGTAAATCAAAACTTACGCCTATTTTTATTCCAAACAGCACTCGGATCTGGGGCCGATGAAGGCTTTGCGCCGTTGCTGGCGGAAGAGAATTTCGGAGCCGAATCTCTTGCGCCACCACCTGTTTTCGCAATGAGGCGTGGGCGTGAGGATGACAAGGAAGACATTCCCGGGGGCGGAGTACTCGAATTTGGAACAGGCTTCTCTATAGGTTTTGGTGCGCCTCCGCTAGGGTTGGCCTTCGACGCAAGAAAGGTTTTGTTGACAGAGACTGCTTTGAAAGTCGTGGGCTTTTTTGCTGAAGATGCGGATCGTCCATGCCCTTTGTCCACATCTCTCAGCCTCGACCAGTCTGTTCGTGAAGCTTCAGTATCCGACCCACCACTTAAGCTGCCATCTGCAGAATTCGACTGCTCTTCAAAGCTAACGATTGGCTTGTCGGGGGACTCGTCGCTTGTTGTGGCAGGATGATCATTTTTTGTAGACACGTCATGATGGTGGAGGTCGTTGGCCTGGTCGATCTAGTTCATCGTTGAGTTCCTGTTAGCTCTCAGCTGCCAGATATGTTCAAATTGTAGTTAGATTTTCGGGTCATTGAATGGGGGAGTAATTACAAGCGGTAGTTGTGATGGTACAGAAAGAGCACCAAGATCATCGCCCGAAGGCTCTGTTGCCATCATCCGCTGCGGGTGCTTTGGTGTACGCCGGGCGCAGTGAGATGAATGCGGCTTCTCCTATGACCTATCGTCGCAGTCAAGAGATATTGTGTGTGGATATCGTCGCAGTCAAGAGATATTGTATGTGGATATCGTCTTGATGGTGAGTTTTGAGGAAGATGACACCAGAAGCAGGAGTCGTTGTAGATGTCGGACGTGTGGTTGCAGGATTAGACGTACGAGCCCGGTAAATTGGCTGTGCGGTACTGGTATAGTGGCAGAAAGAGTCAGACTCAACTTGAATCGCGCAGAGATGAGCCCTTGGCTGATGTTTGGCTCGATGAGCTGGTTTGCTGAATTAGCGTGGCCCTTGCGCCGCTCAAAGTGTCTGGTGTTGGGTTTTCTTAGGGACGCCAGCATTGGTAGGTGGTCAGCTCAGCTCAGTATGTACGGTGAGGAATGTTTGGGAGCTATGGAGTGGGGGCACCTGTTTTAGGCATAGCGCTTGAATGGGGGTTATCTAGCACACCTTCTAGGGTCTCACGTTATAGCCAGATCCCTATACAGCCTTTGTTAACAAGAAACTCTTCTGAACTTCTCTCCTATTTTAAGTATATTCACTGGTAAAATAAAGTACCTTTTATTCACCCTTGTCCCAATTAGTCAAAATCCCTGTCCGTGACCCGTTCTGAGGTCTTGGGGCACCCAAAGGGATAGGCGGATAGCCTGGTGGCCAGAACTTGTCTCGCAACCAAACACGTTATTACGAGCAGATTTGGTCCTTTTCTAGTTCTGCCGCAATCGGGCCCACTGGCACGCATAGCGGCGGGGGCAGGGACATGATATTTCTCCTCCATGGCGTATTATGTTTTTCAAAACTCGATAAATATATATTCAATCAAGCCACAAGCTACACTGTCAAATTTCGTGGCATTTGCTCCCATACAAGTTACATAGTCCTGTACCAACTATGAGCAATAACATTCACTTACTAAAACTGAACTTCCCGCGACGGGCTGTTGGCAGTTCATGTTCCTTGACAAGGCTGTGTGGAAGCTCCCACAGGAAAGCACAGGACCGCACAACACACGTCGCAAGTCGAACAGCGAACAGCGAAAAGGGGCGGCCCACTAGGATCTCGCAAGAATGATTCTTGAAGATGGTCTATCTATGACAGACTCGATTATTTTTGACAGTGTTACAAATGGGATGACGCTGCTGGGGTAGTGCTTCAGCAGCACCAGTAAGGCTCTATCAATATTGGCGCTCAGATGCTAGCTTAAGGCACCACATGCTCGATATTCCAAATCTCTCTAATGGGCATTGTTCTTGTGGTGGCCTGTTGAGTGTTTGACTTCACTTAGCGTTCTAATCGACGTGAAGGCTGGGTCAGGCAGGGCGACTTACGGAGATGGAAGTAATAGTTTTGGGCGTAGCCGATGCCAACTAAGAAGACCAAGGCATGAATAATGGCTATATATGTGTTAGTCGCTGCGATGTGCCGAGGGGCTCTCTGCTACACACTCACGCTGAACGGAAGTTTTCTTGCCGAAATACTTGGCTTGGTATCGACCAAGTAGACCCTTCGCTTGGGCCTGAGGAGCTGGACCTCGGGGAAGCTTCTCGTAGAAACTGACGACGCGCTGCATACGGAGAGCATCTGGTGCGCCACCTATCGCCTGTAGGAGTCGAGCTTTTAGTCAATATGACCCTATGAAATTGATCTGCTTTCTGCTAGCACTGTGGAGAAATATATCACATTCTGTGACATAATTTCCTTCAAGCTCAAAATATATCGTTTCGCTATCGCTGGGAAAATTTGCAAGAGTTTGTACCTTAGGCGAAGCGACCTTGAAGCTATTGTTAGAACGACATGGACGATGTTAAATTATACTGGTGTCATGGGTATGACCTACCTTGGGAGGAATGAGCGTTGAAAGCGCTCGGCGAGTAACAAAGCTCATTGTTTCGGAAGATACTAGCAGACTTCTGACTGAATGACGACTCAATTTGTGTTATCGCGACGAGAAGTGATGGTCGGTAATGAATGCACGTAGGACAACTGGATCCTGGCTCGGCTGGATGTGGTTTTGCCGAAAAGCAACTTGTTCGGTAAAATACCGGGAGCCACCGACCAATCAGAATATCTTGACGCAACAACTAGACCTCCGACTTGCCTAGCAGCCAACTCTGAATCCTTGGCTTCCATAACAGTTCGATTGTTGTCCATGTATTGAAACTCATCTCAATGGCTTTTTCACGAGCAAGCTATGCTGCAAGGCTGCTGAGAAGCGCTGGGCAATCCCAATTTAATATTGCGTTAACTTCAAGGCGCTTTGAGAGCTCGCTCACATCGGCTTCGGGTGTTTCTCTCGACGTCGTCCCTAACCAACCCGACTATCAAGTTCCTGCCGATAAAGCTACATCGTAAGATTGTGGACTGTCTCTCGTACAAGAGATTGGGGCTAACTCTGCATATAGAACTTTTACGCCGGTCCCAAATCGTGTTCAGGATGGCAGTGAAGATATACTGCCAGCTGCTGTTCTCTCCGGTGCGCCCATGGAACTACAGGCTCGGACCGTTCGGTATGTGCCACGCATTTTCTCACGCTTCCATCGTACTAATATCGAAACAGAATCTACAAAGAGTCTAAGCCTGCGACCCAATCGGGAGATTTCAGAACAGAGCGGTGGCGCATGGATTGGGACATTCTCCCCAAGGGTCATCGTTGGGAAAACCCGTTAATGGGATGGCAGTCTTCTGGAGATTTCATGCAAGGCACCCACGTCAATTTCAAGTCCAAGGAAGACGCGATTCATTTTGCAGAGAAACAAGGTTACGAGTATTTCGTCCAAGAACCCAATTCGCGCAAGTTTTCGCCAAAAGCGTACGCGAACAACTTCCTTTACTCACCGAAGAAGCTGAAACATATTCGCACGAAGTAATACAGGAGCTGCGGTAGCAATCCGAAGAACGTTTACTTAGCTACTTAGTTGGAACTCCCCATAAAACCTGCTTCCTTCTCATCGAGCATGACAAATTGATGAGTCATACATCTGATTGGTTCGTCGACACTTGAAATCATAGTGCCGGATCACAGGCGTCATATCATTGTTTTTGTATCAATCGAAAATCAAGACTATCATTCAAGTGGGAAAATTGTCCTGACTGTCGTGCTACGGCTCTATCTAAGCCTGTCAAAAGTGTTCGCCTATTCTCATGCCCGGCTTTGTTTAAAACGCCAAAACTCCCTTACCTTTAAACCTAATTTTTGGCGTTGCAACATCTCTTTGCAGCCAATTACAATCAATGATCTTTAATACACAAGCATTCAATGCCAGAACTTATTGTCGCTTGCCAGCAGATACGATGAGAAATTGGAGGTGATAAGACTGAGAAGGGGGAATGAGCAGCATTAATATAGTTGACTGAGGGTCCTTCGTCAACCAGTGACCATGGGTTCGTGTACGTTATCTGCAATGGACGCGGGGTGGTCCTGGAGTTGTTCGTCTCCTCTTAAACCAATGTCCAGTCGTTCGGGCAGAATGATGAACTTCTCCCTCGCAGTGTTCTCAGCCCAAGCTCGCAACTTGATTAAATGGCGAATGGCCGCCTCACGCCTAGCCGATTGTTTCTCTAATATGGCCTTGTTCACGCTATCAGCCGCTGCGCGGCGGAGTTCAGGGTCAAGAAGAGCTGCAAGTTGTGGTTCAAGTCCATCTGCAGGGAAAAGAAGTAATGCCATGGTTCTCTCTAAATCTTCCAGGAATTTTGGGTTTGTTGGAGCTCGGGGCCCTAACTGTTCCGTGGCGAATTTAAGGGCCGGAGTAATGTCGCCAATATCGTTGCATGACCGTATGAGCTCAACCAACTGAAGTCTCAGGAGGGAAAAGTGGAGCGCTTTGTCCTCGTCTAAAATCTGCCTGAGGTCAGTTCTAAATCTCTAATAACAGAAATGTATAGTTTTCGTGTAAAAATATGGAGGGAGCGAAAGTCATTTGCTAGTGGTTGTGTCTCATCAAGGGCTGCGAACAGCCATATGCGTGGTGCATGTAAAAACTCGTATTCTAATCATGTGCGTTCCGATCGTGGTAGAAGCAAAATTGCAAACTCACCTCTGGGTCAAGCTCATTCAAAGCCTCAATAGCAGCTTGGATGCTGCCCTTGTAGATAAAGGTTTGAATATCTTGTCGCGCGCGGATAGATGGACCGTCTTGGTGAGGTTGAATATTCGCTTCTCTGGAGAATTTGGCAGCGGCATTTGGATACCCTTCCATAGTCAGGTAATCTAAAATCAAAGCATTGATATCGCTTCATATATGTCAGTTCCAATTCTCCGATACGCTTTCGCACTCTCGGCGACACTTGAGGAAGATTTTTCTTTTCAGAGGTGTAATAAAACATATTGATTCTCCGCATCAGTTGCTAGGAGAGATTCCCAGTTATATTCATTCATCATAAAACAGACAGCTTCCTCAAGGACGTTATAAAAGAAGGCTCTCTTACCTTTTGTGTGACTTGGTTTCTTCAACTCTGCTCTCGAAGGCGTGCCTGTTTGGCGTGGCAGTCGAGGATTTGGAGGTCTTACAGCATCACAACTAGATCAGCAACTCATCGGGTTTTTTAAAAGGGCAACAAGATTCCGTACCATCATTGCTCATGGAGGGCCTCGATGGTGAAATCGAGCGACGATGCATGTGGCAGCAGCCAAACTCCTCTGGTCAGTGTGCGAACCACAAAAGGATGAAAAAAGCGCGCTTCAGTGCATTGGAGAAATATGAGCCAGATATGGTGCCTGCTGCTGACGAGCAACAGTGCTGCACCAAGAAGGTTCAGAATCAGGGCACGATGAGTTTCTCCAACGAACCTGACTGATAAGTGGTCGTCTGGTTGTTGCAGGAAGGAAAAGTCGGTGGGAGCTACGAAAAGCTGAACTGGCGAGAAAAAAGGGCTCTGCAGCCTCGTCCACTTTATTACTCGTGCCACGCCCCAGAGTAGCCCTTGGTCGACCTTAGTCAGCGCTCTGATCAGGTATCACGTACATACAGTGCCACTGGTGTAGGCACGGAGTAAAGCTTCGCCGGAGGGCTTCCCTACCCTATAGCTAGACAGCCCTACACGTCTTTTGCCATCTGAAGGACTTCCCGGGAGATAATTGCTACTAAAAGCTTCCAATTGCATGAAACAATTTGTCATACTACCTAGTACTACCTAGACAGTTTGTCGAATTCTTACTGTCAGGAATGTGGGCCTCGACCGAATTCGCATATCCTTATCGTGTTGTTTTGTCCCCGAGCTGGCTTACACCGCAATTAGTGTGCATGTTGTAAAGTCGGTTCATGTTCCCTGGCTGGCTGGATATAGCCAGTATCTCTCATGTATGAATGAATACCATTTTCTAATCAAGTCTACCGGAGAAAAAATCCCTTTTCCAAAAATAGTAATCAACATTTCTGGGCTCTTGAAATCCACCCGATTCTGACGGAGGCGTTTTCGCGCGAACCCCGATGAATGAATACAGGTATCTACCTACCTGGAGGCAGGTCGGTAGACACGTTAGCCAATTCGCAGTGCAAAGTTGATGATTGAATCCCTATAGCTATTCAGACACAAAATGCTCCAAATATCGTTGTATCCGGTTGGTATCTGTCGTGTTGCTAATGTTCTCTTGCTCACAAAGATGGTCAGCTCACACTGAGCATGGTCTCTAATAAGAGCTGAGCGCTGGAGCCCCGCGCCGGGACCCCACTAGCTCCTAATGCTGATCTCCTTCGTCGTCTCTGCCAGCTTACAGTCTAATGCTGGAACTGTAGACGAAAGAAGCTGCGTCGACGGTGTAAGCTAGGCTAATCCTCATCAGCTGTCTGCTGTTGATCCTATTTCAACCTGTCTCTATCACCAAAGAGCATCGTGAAACGTCAGGATCAAGCAACACACTCCCACTTTCTTGAGAGGCCGCTGAACAAGAGAAGACGAAAGCTTGGAACCACCCACACCTATCGTTCGACATTTAACTGGAAAGTTGTTTCGTGAAGCATCAACCGATACTTTCTTGAAAACATGTCCGGACTTGAAAGCCACATTACCATCCAGAAACGGGCATACTATTCACCTCCATGGGCAGACGTAAGCATCATAGCCGTGGCTGGAAGCTCAGGATCAGGAAAATCTACACTATCTCAGGCCATTGTCAAAAAGCTGAACTTGCCTTGGGTTGTGATTCTCTCCATGGTGAGTGGAAAAGAATGAAGAGGCAGGAATTCTTTAGATTCGTGGGCAGTGAGTCCCAGCTAATTCTCAACAAGGACTCATTCTACAAGACTTTGACACCAGAACAGTCAAAACTGGCCTTCGCCAACGAGTACGACTTTGATTCACCTAATGTGAGCTGCCCGGAAATTCCAAGTCTTTTGTCAGAAGTTGCAAAGGCAACCTCTAACATCACCAGGCCATAGATTTCGACGTACTGGTCAATCGCTTGCAAGACCTGAAAGCCGGGTATGTGACGCCCGATTCTCGAACTGACCAAATCTCTCAATTGGCCTTTGCTGCTGATGCCATTATGAAGTAAACGAGCAGAGATACCAGTTTATTCGTTTCAAAAACACCAAAGATTACAACACACTACCTCGATATATTCGCCACATGTGCTCATTCTTGAAGGCATTTTCGCCTTATACGATCCCCGAGTCGTTGAATTGATAGATATGGGTGTTCGAATCTCCCCGGCCTACCTATCTCATGACAGTGATTAACCCATTGAACAGATTTACTGTGAAGCAGACGGTGATACATGTCTGTCAAGACGGAGTGAGTGACGATTTGTTACCCTTATTGACTGGCACGCCATAGCTAATAAACAACTACAGTTGTTCGCGATGTTCGAGAAAGAGGTAGAGACATCGAGGGCTGCATCAAACAGTGGTTTGCATTCGTGAAGCCTAACTTCGAAAAGGTAGGGCATAAAACTAATCACTTCTTCTTCTTGGATATAGACATGTCTTAATTCTAGGCAACTAGTTCGTGGAGCCTCAGCGTAAAGTGGCTGATTTGATCGTTCCCCGCGGCATCGAGAACCGAGTCGCTCTGGGTAAGGCCTTGCGTATTTTGCCCAGCTCAGTACTTTCTAACAATCTGAACCCAGATATGATGGTGCAATGCATCGAGAGAAAACTTTTCGAGAAGTCAATTCATCACCGTGAAGCCCTGTCGCGACTGGAGGCAACCTGCAAGGGTCAGCCGCTTTCAAACACAGTCGTCGTTCTCGACGATACTCCACAGCTGAAATTCATGAACACCATTCTGCAAGACATTGACACATCAGCAGAAGACTTTATCTTCTACTTTGATCGCTTAGCAGCATTGATCATTGAACAGTAGGTCTGCTGAAATTACGCAGAGTAATACATCCATGTGCTGACAACGAATCTAGAGCGATGAACAACGTGCAGTTCACTTCCATGACAATCGAAACTCCACAAGGGTATCAATACCAAGGGCTCAAACCTAAAGGAGAAGTGAGCGCTGTGATTGTGCTTCGAGGTGGCTCTGCGTTCGAACCTGCCCTTAGAAAAACGATTCCAGACTGTCGGACTGGGCGAATGCTCATCCAATCTGACTTTTCAACAGGCGAGCCTGAGCTTCATTACCTAAGATTACCAAAAGACATACAAACACACGAAAGTGTTCTGCTGCTGGATACCCAGATGGCAAGTGGAGGGGCTGCACTGATGGCAGTGCAGGTACTCGTTGACCATGGTGTATCTTTGGGGAGAATTGTGCTAGCTACATATTCTGCCGGACGTGTAGGGCTTCACAGGCTTACAACTGTGTTCCCAGAGATTACAGTTGTAGTATGCAACATTCTCCAGGATCAAGAGGAACGTTGGGTTGAGAAGAGATACTTCAGGTGTTGAAGTCGTTGTGCGTTCTGAGTAGCGGATGTCTACAGACACTGGGCCATCAAGGCGCCACCTTGACCTGTTACTTGAGCAATTTGCGCCTGGCATACCAGGGTTATCTGAACACTTGTGGTTTCATTGACGTGTGCAGTAATCATACTATCCAAATTCCATTGAAGTTACTGTATGGCTTACTCACCAGAACAGTTTCCCTCCAGCCGACGAGACGCAAATCAAATTGCCGAGCCAAACTGACCTCAAGTTGAAGTTGAGTTGGTGCACCAGACAAACGGCGACTGTCCCTCTATCGCCGTGGCAGCGATAAAGGAGCAAGCAGGTAGAAGACCCAATACTTTCAGGTATAAGCAAGGCACCTTAAACTGGCAGAAAATCTAATCCTTCAATTACGCTGATCCTTATTGGCTCACATCCAACCCACTTGCTCTCATATCACTGCCAAGGGGATGGCGTTCTGTGTTGCAGCGCCGAACAATAAACTGTCTCCTGATTACGGCGACTTTTTCTACAAGAATGCGTTTGAAGGAGATGCCGGAAACGGAGCTTGGACTGCCGTCTGTTCCGTCATGAACGATTGGTTCATGACGGAGCAATATATGGAACCGAGGTCGACGGCTAGCTTGGTTCCCACCTTATCTAGGTAGCGCATAAGCAGCTTCAATTGATTGCACTTGCCGACCCGGCTCCGTCAACCTGCGTTCAACGCTGCTAAATAGTCAAAGTGCGATCCGTCTACCGTTCCAGTTTGCCTCGTACAAAAATGCAGCCGCGCCTGGTTGTCCGAAGCGCATCGAGAGTGGAAAGCTTCTGGCACAGTCCGCGGTCAGTTTGTGCTAACTCAAAATCAACACCGCTGTCGAAGTCTTTCCACACTAATGTGCCGCGAGCCCGAATTTACCTCAACTATGGACTGCCAACGAAAGCGATAACGTACCGGCACAGGTCCAACACAGCAGTCCAGTTCCGCTTTCTTTCGGGAAAACCGCTACCCCAAGTCAATTCGTGGGTGCTCAATTTTTGCTTTAGGGCGGGTGCTTGGCTCGGCATATCTATTACTGTGCTCGGCCTCGGAGTGGTCGCCTTCTTCCTCTATGACGCTTCGACATACAAGCATGATGGGAACAGGAGCGATATCAATGTTTCACAGCTCGCCCTTCAACCACGCCGAGGCGGGCCAAAAAATCTGCCTATAGCAGAAGTATTCATAGATGATGAAGACTGCGAAACCAAGAAGCGAACGAAAGACAAGCCCAAACTTGTTATACTAGGTGGAGGTTGGGGTGGTGTAGCTCTCTTGAAAAGCTTGAACCCCGATGACTACCATGTGACAGTAATATCGCCCGCAAATTACTTCCTGTTCACGCCTATGCTACCCTCAGCGACAGTGGGCACTCTAGAGTTTCGATCCCTAGTCGAACCTATTCGTCGTATCCTGAGCAGAGTTCATGGTCACTTTATCCGGGCCAAGGCCGAGAATGTTCATTTTTCGGAGAAATTGGTCGAAGTTTCGCAAATTGATAGCCAGGGCAAAGAAGTTCGATTCTATGTACCCTATGATAAGTTGGTCATTGCCGTGGGATCAGTAACCAATCCTCACGGGGTTAAGGGACTGGAGAATGCGTTCTTCCTCAAAGATATCAATGACGCGAGAAAGATTCGCAACCAAGTCATTCGCAATCTTGAAGTCGCATGTCTGCCAACAACGTCAGATGAGGAACGCAAAAGACTACTCTCATTCGTTGTCAGTGGAGGGGGACCTACAGGTGTTGAGTTTGCAGCAGAGTTATTTGATCTTCTTAATGAAGACTTGACGAGGCATTTCCCAAGATTATTGAGAAATGAGATATCGGTGCATCTAATTCAAAGTCGAAGTCACATTCTAAACACATATGACGAAACTGTTTCGAAATACGCCGAAGATCGATTCGCCAGGGACCAAGTCGAGGTACTAACAAACTCCAGAGTGAAGGAGGTTTGTTCTGATAAAATTGTCTTCACACAACAACAAGAAGACGGTAGTCTTGTTACGAAGGAGCTTCCAGCCGGATTTGTCCTTTGGTCGACTGGAGTTTCACAGACTGCGCTCTGCCAGAAATTGGCTCAGAAACTGGGCAATATCCAAACGAATCGTCATGCGTTGGAGACAGACACACATCTGAGATTGAATGGGACACCGCTTGGCGACGTTTATGCCATTGGAGATTGTTCTACGGTCCAGAATAACGTAGCCGATCATATCATAACTTTCCTCCGCACGCTCGCATGGAAACGTGGCAAAGATCCAGAAACGCTTCAGTTGCATTTCAAAGATTGGCGTGAGGTTGCTCTCGATGTCAAGAAGCGCTTCCCGCAATCTGTGAATCATTTAAAACGGCTCGACAAACTCTTTGCGGAATTTGACAAAGATCAATCAGGAACTCTGGACTTTGGAGAACTGAGAGAGCTCCTGAGCCAAATTGATAACAAGCTGACTTCTCTTCCTGCTACCGCTCAAAGAGCACACCAACAAGGATGCTACTTGGCACAAAAATTTAACAAGCTGGCGCATTTGTCGGAAGGGCTGTCAATCAATGATATCCGCGATGGAGATCTTGACGCGGCTGTCTACAAGGCCTTCGAATACCATCATTTGGGGAGCCTCGCTTACATTGGTAACTCTGCTGTGTTTGATCTCGGGGAAGGGTGGAGTGTTGCTGGCGGTCTTTGGGCTGTATATGCATGGAGGTCTGTCTACTTTGCGCAAAGCGTAAGCTTTCGCACACGGTGTCTGCTGGCCATGGATTGGGCGAAGCGAGGTCTTTTTGGACGGGGTGAGTACCAAGCCCATGATGGATGTTTGCGAAATTTGGAGCGGCAACTAACGAATCATGACCCAGATCTCATAAGCTTTGGGTAATAGACCAAACCACACGAAGATATTTACCTTGAATAGCACAGGAACGGGAATTAGGGCGGCATATGTGATGCCTTCAACTTGTCAAGTGAAGCTCCAAAGATTGTTATAGTCGTTCAAATCTATCTCTGAGCGATCCAAAATGCAACATGCCACATTTTCTTCTTCTCCGACGACAATCTGCTGAGACTCAAGTTTCATCCGGACCAACTCTCCAAGATGTCGAGAAGGCTGAGAACTTGACCGAGCCATGAAAGAAAGACCAAGACCTCAACACTCACAACACAAAATCTTTGTGTGTCCACTTCTCTGTGACTTTGCGCCTCGCAAGCTTCTTGAACGGAATATGCCTCCTGCTCTCCAATTTTCCTCTCACAAGCATACTGCGATACCGGTCCTTGAGTAGATTGCCCTCAGGCTTCAAGCGCCGAAGCGAATCTTCAAGCTCATCGGGTAAAACCAGTTCCATGTCTTTTTCAGGTAATTTAAATTTGCCAAGCTGTCTTCTCCTGAGCTTCTGGTCATTAGTTTCATCATCCGTGTCGGAATTAAGAGCTCCTTGAAGAGCCTTTTGTTGCTCTCGCTCGTTGATTTCATCCGCAATTTCTTTGATCCGTTCCTCCTGACGTCTCCTAGCTTTCATGGCAGCCTTTTGCTTAGCAAGCCGCTCTTCCTCTTTCCTCCTCTTAATTCGATTCTTCTGAGCTTGAGTTTTGCGTCGAGGCTGTTTAGTATTTGGCCGTTCATCCTCTGCGCCGCTTTGGAAACCTTCCCATTCCGAATCCTCTTCCCATTCTGACATATTGGCACGTTCTTCAGCAGCCTCGGCCTCAGCAGCGGAACGTGCTGCAGCTTCTTGCCGTTTCCTCTGTGCTATTTCGGCATTGACACGCTCTCGCTCTAAGTCCAAAGCCCTGGCACTCTCTTCCGCAAGACGATTCTCATAGTCCGTAGATAAAGGATTATAACTGAAACCGCCAGCCGGCGCAGGCACGGCAGGAACTTCCTTGCCGTTTGCGGCTAGAGAGATGGGCTTTTGCCTCATTGACTTCGGTTGCTTGACAGACTCAAGGGCCGGCAAAAAGTCGTGTGATTCTTCGGCCTCCTGTGCTGATATATTCTCCCATACATCATATGTTGCTTCCTTTGCCTCAATTGTTACGGCGTGGTGTCCATCGGCGACTTTTCTTAGGCGGAGGAGTTCCTTGTGAGGAACCCAATCAGTCCGCTGTCGTTTTGTTGGAACCAAGCCATCTGTTGTTCTCTCGCCGGGGCGCTTGCGTCCCGGTATAGCAGGAACTGCGGACCGCTTGGCTAAAATTTCGTCTGCTTTGAGACCCTTACTGGCATGTTTCGGAGGGTTCTTCGACGCTTTAGAATCCCCTTGAAGGTCGATGGTAAAGAGTTCCGATGACTTTTTTTCTCTTATGACACCACTGAAGTATTGTGTTAATGTTGATTGTAAGCCTTGGTAAACGTGTATGTGCATACCCTCTTATAACTTCCTCGTTTAGTTCTGCCAAGCCTCGTTCAATCTCCGTTACATTGACATTCTTCCGCCATGCCTTCTTCCCTTTCCGTGAGGATTGTTCAAATTGTCTTGGGGCTTCCGTTGAGCCAGAGGCGCGGGATTGAATCACAGGCATGTTGATGCCTTCTCCGAAATGCCTTCTCTGAAACTGCGTTGGTCGTTTAGAATCGGATGAATTTTAAGATTGACCGAGGAAGGAAATACTTTGATAAACAATTCGCTGTTTGGTGGGGATTATCAAAACCATTTTTTTTTGTGGAGCGCAAGTCAGCCACGAGTTATAATACGTTGCTTTTGAGACACTATAATGGAGACGTGCCTTTGCAACTTATTAGCACCATGGCACCCAACAAGCGCCCTACGTAGGCACATCCCGTTCATGATCAAGACTACAACGCATTGCAAGCCAGGCACATGATGCACATCTCGCGAGACAGTACTTGACATCAATATCTACACAACCTGTCTTCACACTTTCCGAGTCACCTCGCTTTTGTGACACGGCACTACGCCTTTTCCCCCTGAGCGGTCCCTCGTTTCGCAGGAAGCGCTGCTTCTCTAAATTGCTACTATAGTAGCATTTCTCAGCTGCGAGTGGCATCCAAAGTTTCCTGCACACTGTCGACTTGTTCCCAAATCACATCCAGCTACAAGTCACAGCTCGATACTGCATATCCGACGGCAGTGTAGGCAGACACTGAACAAGTGATTGTCCATCATGGCACAATCAGTGGGCTCCTATAACAATCCCTTGAAGAAGTTCAAGTAGGTGTATCCTATTATATTCCCACAATGATTCTAATTATTGTTATACGTAGGCTGGTATTTTTGGGGGAGCAAAGTGGTAAGATAATTCACATCTTGATACCCCTATCGTAGCCTAGCTAACGGCAATTTTACCTAGTGGGGAAAACATCCCTGATTACCCGATTCATGTACGATTCGTTCGACAATATGTATCAAGCGACCATTGGTATCGATTTTCTGTCCAAGGTGTGTATGCCTGACGTTTTTGGGGTCTCTGCGCGATGCTCATTACCATTAGACAATGTATCTTGAAGACAGAACCGTACGATTACAACTATGGGATACCGCGGGCCAGGAAAGGTTTCGGAGTCTCATACCTTCCTACATCCGAGATTCGAGCGTTGCGGTCGTTGTATACGATGTTTCGAGTAAGAGCATAAATTCTTTCCTCCTACACCTACTTTACATAACGCTCGAACTCACATTGGTCAGATGCCAAATCGTTTCAGAACACGAGAAAGTGGATTGACGATGTTCGAGCTGAAAGAGGCAATGATGTTATCATTGTTCTGGTTGGAAACAAGACCGATTTGAATGAGAAGCGGGAAGTAACGACACAACAAGGTGAAGACGAAGCAAAGAAGAATAATTTGATGTTTATGGAAACCAGTGCGAAGCTAGGACACAATGTCAAGAACCTCTTCAAACGAATAGCACACGCACTGCCTGGCATGGAAGGCACTGATGCTGCAGCACAAACGTCAAGTCAAAGTAAGACCAGAACACCGTGTCCTCGGCTGCTTGAAGGATTACTGACGTTTGAACTCGCAGTGATTGATGTAAAAACAAACGCCTCACAAGCTCCTCAGGAGGGATGTTCATGCTGAAGTCAATGTTCATGCTTGATAGATGTCGGAATTGCTTCACAAGGATTTGTGTAGATTCTTTTGATGCGCTTTCCATCCATACAGGGCTTACGGGGAAATAATATGGACGCACAGGGTACGAATTTGGGCGAACGGCTTGTATTATATCCCACACACAGAGTTACAAGTTATGGAATTCTACTATGAATATGCGAAACCACCGTCTATTGTACAAGTCATATCAGCACAACTGCATATGTCACTAACCAATCGATGATGGGACTGCTTTTGTTCTACACCCGCATTCCACGATCACTCATTTGTGATGACCTTACTAATAAGTAGGCCCACTAGGTAGGCAATGCGTTTAGTAGCTTTAAGACAGACGAGATCTGATCACGAATAAATCACTTCACAATCGTTCGCCTATGCGCCAGATTGGACTTTGTGCAGTAAGAGACATAAATACTTTGAGGCTCTCGTTGCATTAGAATTGATGCGCTTGCTCACCTGTGACCCTAGTGTGTGAACGCCTTATGTTATAGTAATTGCACTAGGTTGTCAGACAGGCTGATGATACGAACGAAAGCTTGCTTCAATAAAATGGGGCAGAAATCGATAAGGTCACGTGTTATGCTGAGAGGCTCTAGTATCGTCATCCATCAGTAAAGGTTGTAGAGGTCGGCGCGGACAGCGGAGACAGCCCCTTTCACCTTTTGTAATTTAATCTTGCGTTTTTATCATCCACGCTTCTTGCTGTGCCGCCGCTGGAATCATGTCTAAATTCACAAGACTCTTTTTAAGGACTCCAAGACCCCAGGTGGGAACCAGCGCATGCTCTATTAATCGGACCGTGCAATATGCTAACAATCATGCAGAGTCTTTTCGGCTTGGTCGGTCTCCAGACTGGTACTGAGCTTATCTCGTTAGCGCTAGTATTCAACAAAGTCACAGGAGTCTACGGCTTGCTGGCGATTTTGACGGGCTATCAACTGTCTCTTCTCCAGCTCTCGACATACGTGTACTCGATCGGAGTTCTTGGCTTGCTCGTCTACCTTATCCCCCATATCCGACGACAGAGCCTCTTTGAGTGTCTAGCTTTAGCATGGCTTTATTTTCTTGATACCACGATAAATGGAGCTTACACAGCTGCTTTTGGGCTTGATTGGTATTTTGCCAGCACCAGCGCGGGAGGGGAAGCAAAAGCCTTGTCTTTACCAAATGTTGTTTCTGAGGGCTTCGAGGGTCTACGCCGCCAAAGCGCCATTCATGGGAAGGTCGTGCCGCAGGAGACGGCGACCAGCATGATCTTGATTGTTGGACTAACGCTTATCAGGGTATATTTCACCGTTATAGTGATGGCATTCGCCCGGCAGGTTTTGCAAAAATACATGCAATTGATGATTCTTGAGGGACCTGGAGTTGACGAACGCGAAGGACCTTTCGCTCTGGATCTCCCCGACGGCGATGGGCGTAAAGGACGACTTGGTCGTTTTATGGTGTCGTTTGGGAGAGGATACTGGATGGATATTCCCGGCCTGGAAAATTGGGAGAGGAATGTTCAACGGAAGCCACATAGTAGTGGACCCCTGGCTGGCAAGATATGATGAATGGTGATATACGGATTACATACATTTACATACAGTCAACTGTGGATAAGGAGGTCAATCACGCGATTCGAACTCCACGTACCACCATGGATACCCTTGCATTTATAGTGGAAATTGAGCAGTATATGTCAATTTTCTCGACGCAGCATAACATATTGTAAATAAGATGCGAGACACTAAATCAACGGCTATTATAGAAACACACAAAATAACACAAACCCACACTTGCATTTCTTTCACTTAAGAGGCACAAGTCTAAGCAGGAGTTAATATACACACACACACCGTACTATTAGTACGTTATATAATGCCAACTTGCCAAAGCACTTACTTTTCTGTTTATTAGCGTCGTGACCATTCCGTGATCAACGGTACGTAAACGCACAGCAATGACTAATGTTACGTGCTGGCTTTGCACGAAAGGGGGTCGAATCCGTCAGAGGGGCCAACGGATTCAACTGATCACAAGTCGTACTATTTTCACTTGAGAAAGCTACTGTTAGGTGTGTTGTGAGATGTAAGAAGTTAGTTAACCTCTACTACAGAATGCTGAATCTGGCCTTATAGCGATCCCCTATGACCACACACGTTCTGTAACGCAACAACTAAGCTTTGGAAGAGGTGCATCTATACCTATTTTATAGGGAAATATATCAAAGTTCACGCGTACCTAGGTACTAGAAGCTATATATTTATAACATAAGCTTCCTTTATTAACACCTTAATTGAGACCTTTATCTGTTATGATCCTTGTTAATAAAGATTCACTATAATAAAATGCGTAGTATATGCTATATATAACACAGGAACCCCCTCCGTTTTTGGTTTAGTTACTACTGCGCATTTAATATCATCATTGCTGCGCGTTTACGTCTCGTGATCAATTGTTGAAACTTGTACGGGAGTCGGCCGTCGGTCTGTCGGGTGGCGGAAGTCGGTTGCTCGGTAGGCTGTCGAAGGTCCATGGGTCGATGGCGACATTAAAATCTGCCATGAACTTCATCGGCATCGGGCCGCCGCAAATCTGACGACATGAATTTGTAATGTGCGATCTCGCAATCGTCCCCAGTGCCTTTCCTGCCAGCGCTAGTCCGTAGTGATCACGCAATCCTGGAAAAATTGACTGCTCTGCGGGGAATCATGGCATTCAATGAGTTGCCCCCCCACGTTTGGACTTGGGGACGCCAATTTTTTTCTGGGGCTTTCCTCTCCCCTCTCCGAATACGCTGCTAATCCAGTCCAATCAGGGGACTCCGAATCTGCATGCACCAACCATGTCGAAGCTCAAGTCGCCGGGGTTGGTTGCCGATTGTCGAGAGAGCCGCACCGAATAGAAGCCACAATACGGAGTACTTAGATCTCTTTTAATCTTTCAAAGCCCAAATCCACGATGTCGTTTCTCTTCCGGCAAAGTCAAGGGCCTACCAACGACAGAATGGACACGGCTCATCAGATTTCCATACCTGAAGAGGCTGGTAAGTGCTATTGACACTCAGAAAACTGCAGCCGGCCGCTTATACGGCTGGAGTTCATAAATCATCGATCACTGAATCAAGGCTAACATGTATGGTTTTTTTTTTGGTGCTTTGCTGCAGTGGCCCGAATCGCTTACCTCTCCAGCGATGTTATTGTGTCTGTTCAGGCATCATTGGCGGCCGAATCAGACTTCTCTTCCCATTTGAAGCGATATGCCAGTCGCAAAGATAGCGGCTTGGTTGCTGCCTCGAATGATGCGGTTCCGGTTGTAAGTTGTGTTACAATCATACTCGCTCGATGTCTGCCCGAAGCCAATACCTCATGAAGCCCCTAACAAGAAAGAAGGTGCAATCAATTCGCCACAATGCCGACCCATTGCTCTCAGTGTATACGCTGGTTCGGAATGGCAAACTAGTGTCTGTCACGGCTCCCTCAACTATTCTATTACCTGCCGTCTCCCACTTGTATAGATTGGCCAATTATCCTGTGGTACTACACATCTCGCTGGAGCCAAAGAGACACGCCGACTACTCGACTATTACAGCAGTACGGAATGCGGGCTGGACGTTTTTGCAGTCGGAATCTCTGCAAGAAGCTCAAGACATGGCCATCACAGCTCATGCCGTGGCTATCCGCACTGGGAAAGGCGTTATACATTTTTTTGCGAGCCAAACATCCATCAATGACGCGCCGATAGCTATTGAAGACGTAAAATTAGTGAGAGAAGTTTTGGACATTGAGAGTGTTCGCCGATTCCAAGCCGGCTCGGTTCCCGCAGCCAGCATCTATACCGACGATGGTCATGTGGCTGTATCTTCAGATCATCCGGAAACAGTTCCGAATGGGCATGATTCTAAGCCCACTACCTTACAATCTCATACTAGCGCCAGTGCTTCGAAAGCGACTTCGGCTGGCACCTCAATCAAATCCAGCGAGGCATCCACCCCGACTAACCCGTCTTCTGCGGCAACTACAGTTGAAGCAGTACCTCCCCAGGTGACCTCCGAAGACATCTATACATGTGCTACTCGGGTTTGGTCCCAAATGAAGGCAGCACTTAGAAGGGAATACTCTGCGTTCGAGTACACTGGCCCTCCGAAGGCTGATAGCTGTCTACTTATCTTCGGATCGGATACAGGTTCCTTTGCCGAAGCTGTCGACAATGCCAAACCAGATGAAATCTTTGCCAATGTCGGTATTCTTACCCCGCGTTTATATCGCCCCTGGATAGGGTCGAAATTGGTAGACTCCATGCCGAAATCCATCAAGAGGATTGCCGTCTTGGAACAAATTCAGAGAGCAACGACCAAATGGGGCCCTCTTCTAATTGACGTCCTCTCATCTCTCAATCGTGGTCCAGGCGGCATAGACACAATTGTAGGGTATCAATCAGGATATATCGCTCCCGAGGCAACCACACAGGCGCTCAGAGGTATTGTCCAGAATCTCACTTCCGAAAAGCCCGTTCAGAATCTTGAAGTTGGGACGAAACTGGTTCAGGAGCAATCCAATGCTCATGCCCCGAGTGTTCCACAGCTTGAGACGGCGTATTCGAAAATTCTTGACCAACTTTTTGACAAGAGGGTTTATATCGCCAATGCTCTAGAGTCACAAAATGCTGGTGTTTCCCAGACGATATCTGCAAGTCCAGAATTTGGCTTCGGATCTCTTCTGGCCCGGATAGATCATCGGAGCAAATTTGTAACCGAGGTCAGAGATGCCGCCAGTAGCAGCGAATTCAATTCTGAGGAGCCTAAGAGCCTGCTCGCCCGATGGGCCATGCATTCAAATGACCTGGCGAAGTCAACTGAAATTGTCGACAACCTTCTGCCAGCTTTGGAGGCCGATGGCTCATCTCTAGCGCAAAAGCTCATTTCTCAAAGTGCGTTGTTCCAGAAAGAATCTTTATGGTTAATGGGCTCTGATGCTTGGGCATATGATCTCGGGAACTCTGGTGTTCATCACGTTCTTGCATCCGGGAAAAATGTCAACATGTTGATCATTGATTCAACACCCTACTCCGACAAAGCGGTCGCCGATTCTGATCGAAGAAAGAAGGATATTGGGCTCTACGCCATGAACTTTGGCAACGTTTACGTGGCTTCTACTGCAGTATATAGCTCATACACGCAGGTATTGCAGGCTCTGGTAGAAGCTGATAAGTTCGACGGCCCTTCAGTCGTCTTGGCTTATCTGCCATATTTTGGCGAGACTGATTCGCCTCTGACAGTACTTCAAGAGACCAAGAAGGCAGTTGATGCTGGCTATTGGCCCCTGTACCGGTGGAATCCAGAGAACGAGATTAGAGGTGAAACGAACTTCTCTCTTGACTCCGAGCTCGTGAAACAAGAACTGAAGGCTTTCCTGGCTCGAGACAATCAGCTGACTCAGCTCATGAAGAAGGAGCCTAACTTTGCTGCAAACTTGGCGCAGGATTTCGGAACCGAAGTTCGAGCCCAACAAAAGAGGAAAGCAAAGGATGCGTACAATCAACTGCTTGAAGGTCTTCTCGGCGCACCATTGACCATTCTTTTCGCATCTGATAATGGTAATGCTGCATCCATTGCTAAACGTCTCGGTAATCGTGGACGGGCTCGTGGTCTGAAGACCACTGTCATGGCCATGGAGGATTACCCTGTAGAGGATCTGGTTCGAGAGGAAAATATTGTCTTTGTCACTTCCACAGCTGGACAGGGAGAGTTTCCTCAAAACGGCCTGCCATTCTGGGATGCCCTTAGAGAAAGTACCGACCTTGACCTTGCAGGAGTCAATTTTTCTGTATTTGGCTTGGGAGACAGGCACTACTGGCCACGCAAAGAGGACAAAATTTACTACAACAAGCCTGCCAAGGATTTGGACAGAGTACTGGGAAATCTTGGTGGCACGCGATTCGTGGACGTTGGCCTTGGAGATGATCAAGATCCTGATGGGTATCAAACTGGGTACCAGGAATGGGAGCCCAAGATTTGGCAAGCGTTGGGTGTTGACAATATCGAGGGTCTACCAGAAGAGCCGCCGCCCATCACAAACGAAGACATCAAAATTGCGTCAAATTATCTGCGAGGCACAATCTTGGAGGGACTGCAGGATACATCTACGGGAGCCATCTCTGCATCTGATCAGCAGCTTACTAAGTTTCACGGAACATACATGCAGGATGATAGAGATGTTCGTGACGAAAGAAAGGCGCAGGGCCTTGAACCAGCTTACTCCTTCATGATACGTTGCAGACTGCCCGGAGGCGTTGCTACACCGAAGCAATGGGTCCAGATGGACGACATCAGTACTTCACTGGGCAATGAAACCATGAAGCTGACAACCCGGCAAACCTTCCAATTTCATGGTGTTGTCAAGGGTAAATTGAAGCCGGCTATGCAGGCTATCAATCGATCCTTGATGACCACGATTGCTGCATGCGGCGACGTCAATCGAAATGTCATGTGTAGTTCGCTGCCCACTCAATCCCACTATCACAAGCAGGTGCATGCTTGTTCTCAAAAGATTAGCGACCATCTTTTGCCATCCACGACCGCCTATCATGAGATTTGGCTCACAGATGACAATGACAAGAAGACCCAAATCGCTGGCGAGGCTGTACAAGACTTCGAGCCCCTATACGGACCCACGTATCTCCCTCGAAAGTTCAAGATTACCATAGCAATACCTCCACACAACGACACCGATGTCTATGCTCATGACATTGGTTTGATTGCAATCAAGAACAAGAACGGAAATCTCGATGGATTCAACGTTCTAGCCGGTGGTGGAATGGGAGCGACGCATAACAACAAGAAAACGTATCCTCAAACCGGACGCATGATGGGATTTTGCAAGGCAGAGGAAGTTCACATTGCTTGTGAAAAGATAATGCTTGTCCAAAGAGACCACGGAGACCGCAAGAACCGCAAGCACGCCCGCCTCAAGTACACAATCGATGATATGGGTGTAGACGTCTTCCGCGGAAAAGTCGAGGAACTCTGGGGAAAGACCTTCGAAAAGGAGCGGCCCTTTGATTTCAAGAGCAATGTCGACACCTTTGGTTGGCAAAAGGATGAAAACGGTCTGAGCCACTTCACATTCTTCATTGAGAACGGCCGTATCGAAGACACTCCGGACTTCCAGATGAAGACAGGGTTGCGCGAAATCGCCAAAATCCACAAAGGTGAATTCCGTCTGACCGGCAACCAGCATCTCATATTGAGCAACGTTGCCGATGAGGATGTTCCCGCGATGAAATCATTAATGCGGAGGTACAAGCTTGACAATGTCCAGTTCTCCGGCCTCCGCCTCAGTTCTTCAGCCTGCGTTGCCTTTCCTACCTGCGGCTTGGCCATGGCCGAGTCTGAGCGTTACCTACCTGTTCTCATTTCCAAGCTGGAAGCATGCTTGGAAGAGAATGGCCTGCGACAAGACTCGATTGTCATGCGAATGACCGGCTGTCCCAATGGCTGTGCTAGACCATGGCTTGCCGAGGTGGCGTTTGTCGGCAAGGCATATGGCGCCTACAACATGTACCTGGGCGGCGGCTATCATGGACAGCGTCTGAACAAGCTTTATCGATCCAGCATCAAGGAGGATGAGATCCTATCCATTCTCAAGCCGCTCTTCAAGCGGTATGCGGTCGAAAGAGAGGACGGCGAGAAATTCGGAGACTTTTGCGTCCGCCTTGGCGTCATTCAAGCCACCACTGACGGTCAAAATTTCCATGACCATGTAAGTTCGCTCAGCCCGATGATCCCAGAGCACCCCGCGCTTCATACCAGAATGCAAAATACTAACTCTTCCAAAACTCAAGGTCGCCGAGGAAGAGTCAGATGAAGATTAATAATCTACGACTTGTGGACGCGAGATAGGAGTAACGTGTGCATTTACTTATGCTTTGGAGGCGAATGTTTCAGGCGTTCTGTAAAATTGCAATACAAAGGCCACGGCTTTAAACCCATATTCAAAAAGAGGTTAAAACATAAATTTGTAGTTGTTACTCACAGCATTTGCCGCATGTATGTATTATTGCTTACACGTGTGCCTCAAGCCTTCTTTCGAATGGGCATCACGACATTGCTCAGTTTGGCGTAATTTTCGGGTCATTTTCATCATCTCGTGCAAAGACAAAAAAAAGAAGAGAAAGGAAAAATGATGAAATCACAAGGCGTGATAGTGACTGTGTATTATGCAACTCGTACAAATAGGGACCAAATGCCATTCATCTACAAAACGCCTCAACTTGCATTTTCCCGCAGACTCGATCATAGAACCAAATTTAACGTCGTAGTCGGATATCAATTAGACTTCTCATCGTACAAACTCACATAAATCAAAGATCAATAGGTAAAGAGACTTGTTGGAAAACAAGTGTTTCCGGATCATGCTTGTCTCAACTCTTGAGGCTGCTTCCCACACTGCTTACTTTCTCGCTGACTTTGCTGCTGAAATTACTCATCCATGGTGGAAGCTTAAAACTCATGCGCACTCGGCCTTCGACAACTATGTTGATCATATTGATGACGGCAAATGTTGTGGAGCCAATTGCGCGGAAGATAGCCAGGGAAGCGACACTCCACAAAATGAAGCGCAAATAGAAATTGTCACCAATCCCTTTGCTGCTGTAGATCTCTGATATCGCCATGGCAAGCACGGCATTGGCAATCATCCAAGTGAGCACCATGTACGTCCGCACGCTCTTGTAGTAGTCTTCTTGCATCTGGGCTTCGCTAATGGGCGCTACCGGAACGGCAAGGCGATCGCGTAGATTCCGCAGGGCCTCATCGTAGCCGCTGTCGATATCTAGTTGCTCACTTGGCATTTCCAACTCGACTGTTTGACCCTTGCCCACAGCACCTCCCAGATCAGTCTTCATGACATTATCTCCCTTCGTTCCCCAAGTAACGTCATGGGTGTTGCAGAAAGCATACACCTGTAACGTGCAAATGTAGCTCGGCAGAAGCAAGAAATATTGTGCTGCCGAGGTGAATAAATGCCACGGGTCCAGGTATAGAAAAGACATGAGAAAATAGAGTCCAGCTGTTGAGATCATCGAGACAATCAGATTGGTAAAGACATTGTTATCAATTGCAAGGTCGGGGGTTTTGCTCGTGAGTTGTCGAATGACGATGTAGAAGCAAGCAAAGACCGTGTACAACATAATCACGCTGTAAATAATCATGCTAGCCAGATACAGCTTCTTGGATCCCTGTGGTCTGTTTCCAAGTGACAGGATAAATTGTGTCGCGATCAACAATACGCATGTGTACCTCAATATGTAAAAAATGACGGTTCCAATATTGTGACCGAACGGGTCGACTATTGGGTCGGCAAGACCTCCGGCGATGAAGTAGAATGTGAGATAGAAGTTGGCCAGAGAGAAATATGTGAAAAGGAGCTGGGTGAATTGATACACGAACTCAATGTAGAGCAAAATCTTGCGCATGATGGTGTGATCAGTGGAGAGAATTTGACGAAACTGAACCAAGGAGTAAACGGCCGCGAAAAATGCACCATTCAACCAACGTCTCCTTTGGGAGATAAATTCCGGGACGGTGTCTGCCAAAAAAAAAAGGAAAAAAAAATCAGCAGGGCGTTTTCGGGAAAAAGCAGCAGGTCAAAACTTACCAGGTACATCAGTTTCTCCTGTACATCCCTTTACATATTTGAGCACCCATCTCTCCCCACGTTTAGCTACAAGTTCCCAGCACAGAATACGATCTTCGGCCAGATACATATTTGCCGTGAAAACATCAGCATGTTGTCCGTGCAGAGTTTCGCCTTTGAAGTATTGGCTAAGGGGACCATGTCCAGTCTCGTCATTCTGAAGAGCGTGATATCTGTAAGCGCTCAGCGCACCAGGAAGTACAGTGATGTAGCCAAACACGGATTCCAATGGCTTGTCTAGGATATTTGACATCTTGTACTCGAAGTTTTGCGAGGCAACCAAGGGATTAAGCAAGTTAGAACCAAACTTTCCCTTCATGGCTTTGATCTCACCGCAGGCGCCAGCGACGTTGGAGTCGGTGTCAAACGCCTTCCATAGATGGTAGAGAGAATTGCCTCCCGGGCGGGTTCCGACATCTAGCAAGATGCAAACGTTCGGCTTCAGTGCCCTACCAAATGCGTTGAAAAACCAGCGATGGGAATTCAACTTTCGTAAATTCTTTTCCTTGAGGCAGAAGATCAGTTGACAAGGGACAATGCCCTTTTCAGCGCCCTTGAACTTGAGGTCAGAGTCAAGAGAGACCTGTGTCGTGTACTCATACACGTGAGCTTGGACTGCTCTGTTATTGACGTAGTTCTTGGCGATACCGTCCTGGTAACAACCCATGGCTGCCAAAGCGTCGAGAGTTCGGGGGTTGATCTTCTCACGACCGTCGGATATGATGCATACCACAATCTTTTGCCAGCCATTCTCTCCCCATGTCCTCGAACGCGAGCGGGAGCAAAAATGTGCAATGTTCTTCATGACAGCATGCATAGTCCTTGTGAAACAGAACTCGTCTTCATTGTACATGGTGACACAAATGAAGAGCTCAGTCTCTCGTGTGGTTCTCCCAATACTTTGCCGCAGCTTATACCCTCTGTCCACGAAGTCATCGGGATCGCATGTAACTGCGGTGTACCTCATGTGGGTGAACTCGACTTCATTACGACGAGGTAGAAAGCTGTACAGAATTGTAGGGATCTTGCATTCGAGCACCAGCTCGCCATTGATGAGCTGTACCTCCTTCCTCGACATTTGCGGCGCTCGGACGCCGCGACGTTCTTGCGCTCCGTCAGGGGCAGGGCCGTAGTGCTCTACCTTGTCGTAGTCATCGGCATCCTCATTGAGAGTTTCTTGTGACCCTGACATGTAAGAGTCTTGATGCGCGGGTAGTGGACGAGACTCGCTTAGATCTGATGCGGGGGCGAAAACGTCATCTGCACCATCGAGAGGAATAGACAATGTGGCATCGTCGGCAAAGGCCTGTGAAGTGCGGGTAGAGTTTGAGAACAGCGGTGCAGGCGGCAGAGGACGGCGTGGGCTGCCTCCATAGCGAGAGGACGGAGTTCCTGGGCGAGGGCTGCCATTGAGATCCGATGGCTCATATGATCCTCTCGATGGTGGCGGTCGTGAGAGGTCTGGCACTCTACCAGAAGGCGTCCACGGCCGATGTGGTGAGCCGCTTTCTCGGCTGGCAAAAGTAACGTAACTTGAGTCGGGAGGCGGCATGCTTGGTAACTCGTCGAGCACTGAGACTGATCGAGAGTGTGAGGAGACAACGCTGGGCTGATAGGTTCGTCTGGTTGCTCTGGGACTATGATAAGTACGTTGTGAGCTTTGATTCCTGGTCATTGTGTAGTTGAACAAGGTGAACTCGAGAAACGGCGGGACTTGGTTTGTGTACGATGGTGAGAGATGTCGATACTGATTTTGAAGGAATGGAAGAAACCAGAATGGAACGAAGCAAGGCAAGGCAGTTGACTCGGTAGTCGATCGGCCGTCGAGGGTTACGGAGGATGAAGTTACTCACGAGCTTTCATCGGCAGAGTCCTCAACAGACGTCAGGAGCCGGACAGAGGCCGAGTTCTGACCAGTCGGCGTGTCGTGTTCGTCATCATAACTGGGCAAACTGTACTCCGGAGGTCTGGAAGGGGTGCTTGGCCGGTCCATCATGTCAGGTGCAGTTTGCGGTGAAAATGTTTTTTTCCCCAATTGTCGTCTGGAATGCAACTATTTCGAGCCGAACAACAAGGCAAAAAAGAGGGCGGGCTGTGGTGGTAAAGTCGAAACACTGGCATGCGCCGGAATTGCGATGCCCAAAGGGTGTTTCTTGTCTGTGCTCTTGTCTGCGCTCTTGTCTGCGCGAGGAAGAGGAAGAAGCTGTTTCTTTCTTTGGGTGGAACGAAGGAAGAGGAAGACAGAAAAGCCTGGCCTGCAGTGCAGAGCTGGATCCGATAGATAGTTTGATTGATGATGTAAACAAGGTGGTTAGCCTGGCTGGTATTACATTATGCACAGCGCAGCGCGCAACCCGTCTCCTTCATTGTGCATGCCGCGTGTCATGTTGACATTTGGGCGGCTGTTGGCCTGGCAATGAGCCGGCGCAGCCATTTCTTTCTTTGGGTGGAACGAAGGAAGAGGAAGACAGAAAAGCCTGGCCTGCAGTGCAGAGCTGGATCCGATAGATAGTTTGATTGATGATGTAAACAAGGTGGTTAGCCTGGCTGGTATTACATTATGCACAGCGCAGCGCGCAACCCGTCTCCTTCATTGTGCATGCCGCGTGTCATGTTGACATTTGGGCGGCTGTTGGCCTGGCAATGAGCCGGCGCAGCCATGAGCGCAATGCTTCGGACTTGGCACAGGAAGACAACTTGAGAGGTTACTAATGCGTGTGGGGCACACAAAAAGTGACTATGCTCGATTTGGCCAGATCCAGTAGGACCTTCCCTTCCTCCCCGCGGCCGGCAAAAGCATGTAATTGGGATTGTGGGATTGGGTGGGTGTGGGTGGCAGGTTGGGCAGTCGTCACTGATACAGTGATACCCACTGATACCCCTCAGATTACCAAAATCATCAACGCGAGTCCATTCTCACACACCCTCGCGCCCTCCCTCCTGCCCTCCTCGCTTGATGGGTACGGACTGACTCGTATCAACTTGTGCGGAGGCATTTTCAAGAGGAAAAAAATTTACCATTTGCCGACCTACCTTGTCGTCGGTCCGGCGGACGACGAATCATATCAAGCTCCCGCTTGGACAAGCTTAATTTCTCCACGGGGAAAACCCAAGCCACCAATTCTATGTCTCAGACCGCGGCCTGTCGAATCCAAGTGCTTCTCGGCGAGGATGTGGCCAATTTGCAAAGAAAGTGATGGATAGAGGGACAAAGATCGAGGAGGGGTACAAATATCTGGGAGTCAGCATTGCAAAAGACGCTTCATTTCGTGGTTTCTGTCTTTCTTGGCAATCAGTAACAGTAGCTTGACCATCATCTCGTGCCGCACGTTGCCGTTGCCAACACTCTACGTTTATTGCTGTCACGCGGGCAATCTCGACATGATGTTTCGATGCAGAAAGATTCCCGTGTTCCTACTTGGGGCGTTACAGCTTGCAGGCGTCTGTATCGCATCCAAGCGCGCTTCCACCACCCTGCAAACAACTCGAACCTCGATTACTGGTCCTTTGGTGGGCGACGACGTCCCGTCTGGCATCCCCGTGGTTGGTGATTATGCGGGCCAGTATCGGCCACAGGTTCACTTCTCACCCCCCCAACACTTCATGAACGACCCAAATGGCATGTTCCGAGATGCCAATGGGACCTGGCACCTGTACTATCAATACAATCCTACAGCAAATGTGGCTGGCAACCAACATTGGGGCCATGCCACATCGCAAGACTTGTATCATTGGATCAACCAGCCAATTGCGTTATTCCCACCCGAAGAGAATGTCTTCATCTTCTCCGGCAGTGCTGTCGTGGACAGGAACAACACATCTGGGTTCTTCCCCAACCAGACAAATGGTGTCGTAGCCATCTACGTGAGTTGCACAGGCCCATTGCCATATCTATTGAACAAGAATCATGCGCGCTGACCTCTTCATCAAGACGTTGGCCAAGTTTGGCAGCGACGGCAGCCCTGGCCCTCAAACACAAGCAATCGCATATTCTCACGATGGAGGCTTCCACTTTACTCCCTATGAGCGCAACCCCGTCATTGCTAGCAACTCATCGCAATTTCGTGATCCAAAGGTCGTCTGGTACAAAGATCATTGGGCTATGGTCGTTGCTTATCCGCAGGAGTTCGTCCTTGGCATATACACGTCACCGAACTTGATCGATTGGACTCATGCCAGCAATTTTTCTTATCATGGCCTCCTTGGCCTTCAATGGGAATGCCCCAATCTGGTGCGCATGCCATATTATGATCAAGACAGACAGAAACAAGCCGACATGTGGCTTCTAGCCATAAGTATCAACCCCGGTGCTCCCGTTGGCGGCTCCATCACAGAATACTATCCGGGAACCTTCAACGGAACGCACTTTGAGGCGGTCGATTCTGTTGCGCGGATCGCAGATTTTGGCAAAGACAACTACGCAGGACAATTCTTCCACGGCCTGTCTGAAGAGGAAGATCCTGTCTTCATTGCATGGGCCTCTAATTGGCAGTACGGGCAGACAGTGCCCACTGCTCGGGAGAATTGGCGAAGCGCAATGAGTTTGCCGCGGCGAAGCCATCTGACAAAGGCAGACCGCGTAGGTTGGAAATGGGTTGTTCGTCCGTACGATCTCTCACCCATCATAGGAGAGACTCTGGCTTTCGATGAGAGCCAAACGAATGGAACAACCATGGTGGATTTTTCAAAGGTGGAATCCAATGCTGTGTATTGGGAGGCAAATGTGACTGGAATACCAGAACAGGGAGTCCCAGCAACGGCCACCTTGAACTTTACCTTCCTCAGCCCCGTGACAGGCGAAAACATTCAAGGAGGCTATTACTTTGGTGGTGACGCGCCATTCTATCTTGACAGAAGCGGCGTCAGAGGCTTTGATAATGTCTTCTTCACGGACAAGTTTTCCACCAACAGCTTGCCTCATAACGGGTCGTGGTCGATGAGCGGCGTACTGGACCGCTCAATAGTGGAAGTCTTTCTCAATGGCGGCGTGGACAGCGCCACCAACACTTTCTTCTCTACACAGCCGTTGACTCGCATGACCCTCAGCACATCAGACTTGCCGAAGGGCATGCGTGTCAGCGTTCGCGTCAACGCCTTGAAGAGTGCTTGGGAAAAGGTGACGAGTGAAGACGGCTTAGTATACGGCAACCAGTCAGTGAAAGCGACCTCTTCGGGAAATATTCGACGCTTGCTGCGGCTAGACTGAAGGCTCAAAGAGCTTTGGTAATACGCATGGCATGGCGGGTAACAACAAGCGCGAGGAAGCTTGATCAGATCATGTTCCGCTTCATTGAATCCATTCATTTCGCCAAGGTGCATGCGATAATATCACCTTTTTTTCTTTCTTTTCTTTTTTTCCATTTTCCATATTTAAAGGTGTTATATAACTTATGAGTCATGACGGCCGTATGTAGAAGATAGCACCAATGACTAATGGTGTTCGAGACATCAAGCTGGCTGGCTCTGCAGCACAGCCCCTCGGACAATGTCGCATTAATCCCGGCTGCCAGATTCATTAAAGTTTACGCGCACCCGGACAACGAATGCGCCATGCGGGCTGCCCACACAGCCTGAGAGTGCCCTGTGGTGGCGGGCGGAATTAAAGGGCCGCGTCAACAACAAGCCCACCCCCCCTTCCCTCTCTGTTGTTGTCGTCGACGGTTCAGCCAAATTCATGATTGATCGTCAATATACTCCGTATTAGGCCAAGTTGTTCCCCTGATCTACCACATGTAGACTTGACATGGCATGGTCTCATCATCTCATCATCTCATCATCTAAACGAACTGATGTCAAGTTTTGTGATGAAACAAGAAACAAAAACGCCCATCTTGGCACTCACCTGGAACGCCTGCTTTCGCCCCCTTCCTTCTTCCTTTCTCTTTTTTTGCTTTCCCACGTCACTCGCTCAACTATTGAACCAACCTTGCGTTGATTTTCGTTCTTTTCGTTGATCCTAGTTTCCCCCTTCCCTTGGCTTTCTCGCAAATGATTGCAATGGCGCCGTCGATTACCCTCGCGGCGTCCATGGACTCGCTCGCCCACAGAGATCTGCAGAATCCCACACACACACAGCAAGTTACTTTGGGGGTCGTCGCTGCCTACGCAGTCGCGATTGCGATTCTCTGGAACGTTCCGTATCTGAAAATGATACTCTGGCCTTTCAAGGTATGTATTGAATCCAACAAAGAAGCAATCTATGGCCTCTTTTGCTTTTTTCCAAAAGCATCTCCTGCTGAAAACTCCGTCTTCTTCTTCAGATGCTTGTCATTGCATTTCACGAGTTCGGCCATGCCATTACCGCCGTGCTCACGGGCGGCAAAGTCGAGTCCATCAGTCTTGACCCAAATGAAGGAGGCGTCACTCGCATGCGTGGCGGAATCAGTGCCATCACCCTGCCTGCAGGTTACTTGGGCTCGTCGATGATTGGAGCTCTCCTGACCTTTTGTGGCTTCAACATTGTGGCCTCCAAAGTCGCCAGCATCGTTCTGGCGGTGTGCTTCTTGCTAACGTTGTGGTGGGGAAAACGCGACTGGTTGACGATCCTCACTGTTCTCTTGGCAGTTGGGCTTCTCATTGCTTGCTGGTTCATCGTTCACGCTCAGGCCCTGCGATTCGTCGTCCTCTTCATCGGCGTCATGTCCTCATTGTACAGTGTGTGGGACATTTGCGACGATCTGATCCTCCGAAAAGTCAACTCATCCGATGCCAGTGTCTTTGCCAAGCGATACGGCGGGTCTTCTCAATGCTGGGGAGTTATTTGGTCCATAATATCAGTCCTCATCATGGCTGTCGGGATTGTGGCGGGACTGGCTGCTTTCTCCCAATCATTTGAGCAACAGCAGCAGGATTCCCAGCACTTTATTCCGACTTGATGACCGGCCACGAGTCAATCATGTCAAGTTTTGCGAATCGACTTGTCAAGACTCACGTCTTTCTGTCAAACTGTATCCTCTCCCTCTTGTGCCCCCCTCCGCGGGTTTCCACCTCTTGTCCGTCATCTTTTCGACGACGTGCAAGAAACATGGCCCGCGCAAGATGCCTCTCACTAAAGGACATTGCAACGGAGTTAACGTGTGTAATTTAAATGATACCCGGGACTAGCATGATCTAGTTTTCAACTATTCTTCGGAATAACAGGTCCGTCATCAGCAAGCTCTCAAACAAGCTCTCTAGATTCCTTGCGTTAATAGGCTTGTTAAGAGGCTTGTTAGTAAGCTCTTTAGCAGGCTCTCTAAATCCCCTGTACTAACAGGCTTATCAAATCCACTATACATGGAATAAGATCCCTTTAATGAATGATTTAGCGAGGTACCTATGTAGATAGATGATAGTAATTAGCCCAGGCGGATGCCGACGCGTTTCCTATGTATGCCCATGATGCCAAGCAACTCGGGCAGCCATAAGGATCTCGTGGAACTATATGATGACAAAGTCAAGGGCGACGGAAAGACGCACTGCGGCGCAGCAGTTCAGGAAGAGAGAACTTCCCGCCACCGGCAGCGTCCCATTGAGCTACGGAGAGCTTGGCACCAAACACGGGCAGGTTGCTTGTGCTCGACTCGAGAGCGAAATCGAACGCGTCAATGACGCACGGTCAATGACGGCGGACCGACATTGCTACGGACTTGGGCTGGACCGACTCGCTCCCAGGCGGATCAGGCGGCTTTTCAGGCATGGTCGGGTATTGATACGTAGCGCTGCCAAGGATCAGGATGATTGTTTTGCCGTATATGCGAAAGTTTGATCGTTAGAAGTTGATCACGTCGTCCCACGAGTCACGACTCGATCTTTGGGCACTTGAGAAGGTTGGGATGATCGGGGGAAATAAAATTTGTCACACTTTGTCTTCAGATGTGAACATGATCCTTTGCTAGTCTGAAAAACACCGTGCCTGCTCGTGGCAGAGTTTGCCTGACCCGCGAACGCCGCATGCCCCGAGCCATTTCTATGATTTCCGTTTCGAATGTGTAACAGCCGTATAATACGAAAGGTGCTGGCTGCATTTACCAACGTCCTCTGCGTCCTCTTCCCCCAGTGAAGCCACCACGGCTACCGCCACCCGCAGACATACCCTGATCATACCCATAACCCCCTTGGTTGCCGCCAAATCCCCCTCCAAAGTTCTGTCCTTGATTCCCTTGTGCCCCAGGGCCGGTGCTGCCGTTCTGCATTCCCGAGAACATGGCACTCATTTGGCTGGGATCCATCTGGGAAGGATCCATGCCGGATGCCATCATCTGTTGCATCATGGCTTGCATCTCAGGTGGCATTCCGTCCATGCCAGGCATAGCCGCGCCGCCTCCACTGCCACCTCCTGGCATGCCCATGCCCCCCATCATCATCATGCTGTTGAAGTCCTCCATCATCTTCTTATTATTCGTTGCGAACGAGTCGGCGCCAAACTCCCCCCGAGTGCTCTCTTGCTTCGCGGCATACAAGGCCCAGGTGAATTCATCGAAGCCATAGTTGAAGTAGTCGCTGATGTCAGTGCCTGGTTTTCTCCATGGCTTCTCATTATCTGCCAGATCTATAACTCGATGTCAACATGACGTCTTGCATCGTCCCTTCTCGCCTCCCCTCCGTCTGGAGATTCAATACAGGATATAGGTCCTACCTTCGTCAATGTTGATTTGGGTAATGGGTTTTCCTGTGCCGGGATATACTGGGTTCGCATTGATGTCTATCGTAGACCTAGATGCTGCCGCGGATGCTTGATCCGCACTCGGCGCCGCAATTTTGATTGTCCCGTTTGCAGATTTGGATTCCTCTTCTTTCTTTGCGGGCGCTGGTTTTGATGTTGAATCGCCCGAAGTCGACCGCTGGGGAATATTTCGGATATCGCTGTACTTGGATTGGCTGTACAAGAGGAAATCAGCCGAGGCGCAATGACGAAACTGCTGGATAGTGTGTAAAATGCTCTGCTCACGTTGGAGGCGCAGCGGTTGTGCCGTCTTTGCGCTCGGTGATAATGTCAATGTCCTGGTGCACCAACGCCTGGTCAGTAACATGACAAAAAACGGGACGCTGCAGGCAACGCAGGCAACGCAGGCAACACATACAGAGTCATCATCGTCTTCGTCCATGGCGCCGCCCTCGTCCTCCTCCTCGCCCTCTTCTAGCTCCTCTGTCTTGGCAACGGCAGGGTTTTTGTCGCTTTGCTCAACTTTGGGCTCCTCTGGCTCGTAGAGGTCGTCTCCCTCGTCCATTTCCATTTCGTGTTCCGACATATCTGAACTCATTTCGCGGCAATGTATGTGTATAAAGACAATACAACGTCGTTGTTTTAGAGAATTCAATTTGAATGAAACAAAGGACGTTACAATTTTGATTGTCGGCCGGGCTAAGCCGGAGGCAATCAATCGGTGGCTCCAGAATGCTTGCTGACGTGAATCCCAAGCTCAAGCTCAAGCTCAAGTTGAGCCGGCGATTTCCCGCTCGTTGGCAAGTGATAAGCTCCCTTTGACCTTGACCCACCAGACAAGACTCGCAAAAAGTCGGGTTCCGAGCTTAGACGCGCCTCGTCTAACTTTCCAAATGTCTCTTGCACGTTCAGCTAGTGTACCGGGTGGTCTCACGATCAATACTGGCGCTGCTAATTCATTGTAAGTATGGCGCCTCTATTCGTACAACGCTGCTCACTTACAAGTACTTGTATTTCTTCTTGTTCTGCGGCTGGGAAGCAACTTGGAGATTGGGCTCGAAGCTTGCATGCAAATTAAATGCTAACCAAAAGCCACGCCAGAACCTCATCGACAGCACAGCCAGGGGCCTCAGCTGGACTTTTTGGCTCTGGGAGCGCTTCTGCCAACCCGACTAATTCTACTGCCGGCGCAATGGCGACAACAGGAGGAGGCTTGTTCGGCGGCACGCAGCCTAGACCAAGTACCGGGTTGTTTGGTTCGTCGACAACGCCTGCCGCGGCGCCCTCTCAACCTGGCACGACAGGAGGACTGTTTGGAGGACATACGAACAGCCAGGCCCAACAAGGGGGGGCAGCTAGTGGCGGACTCTTTGGCGGCGCTTCCAATCAACAACAAACTCAGCAGTCATCCGGGGGAGGACTATTCGGGGGAAACACGACTGCGCAGCCGCAGCAACAGCAGCAACCACAGCAACCACAGCAGGCCGGCGGTGGTCTGTTCGGCTCATACACGGCGAATTCCCAAACGTCTAACACAGGCGGAGGTCTTTTTGGTCAAACACAGTCGAAGCCTTCAGTCGGATTGTTGTGAGTGCCTCCACGGCGCCTCCAATGTATCAAGACAAGCTAACTATTGGCGTTCCTCTTCATCTTCGATCAGCGGTCAAACTCAACCACAGCAAGCTCAGTCTACGTCACAAGTACCGGCCGTACAGATCAACTACGATAACTTGCGTCCTCGTACTCGTTTCGACGATCTTGCAAAACTTGTTCAGGATGAGATCGCACTTATCGATAAAGGCATCCAGCGGGTGATCAAAATGAAGGACGAAATTGGAGAATTCATGCCCCAGCATGAGAGGGATATTGAACAGCTTGGCAGAGATGTCAAGTTTGTGGAAACCAAGTTCAAGACTGTCCAAGTTGCTCTCAACCGAGACATCCAAACAGTCAAGGTGCTGCAAGACCTGACGAAAAAGAGCATTGCAGACGCACAGCTCTCATTCAAAGCAACGGACAACTTGAAGTTGCCCACACACTACCATCAAACGGGACTTTTCGCCGGCCCAACTCCCTCCGCCGACTCGAACGGGACAGACACTGCTGCGGCCCACGCCAGCGCACAGGATCTCATTACCTACTTCAACCGCATATGCGACGACGTTGAAAAATACAAGAAACGATTAGACGAATATCGCCTCGAGATTGAAAGAGATATGCCTGGCGTTGAAAATGGCTTGTATGAACAAATCCGAACCTTGCGGGACAGAAACAACGCTACGGCCGGGATGGCTGTACAAGATCAGCTCGGACAGGTGCTCTCTGCCCTCAGGGAGACAGGAAATGCTATTGTTGCCCAAGCAGGCCAAATCGCTGACACCCGCGAGAGACTGTCGAGATTGCAGGCAGGAATACTAGACAGTGGTGTTTATGCCATGGGTATGACGAGCTGATGCATCATACTCAACGCTCAATCGCGACTTGGCAAGGCACAGCAAGTAGCTGTTGAGCTTCTCGAAACAAATGGCTACTCGACTTTCGATGCCAGTGAGACCAAACCTGCAACTACGCTGCGCCGGTCAGTATAACTGGGTCCCAACTGGTAGATCCCTACAGTCAGACAATTGTGTAAATTGTAATGTCCAAGGGGGGGAAATGCTACTTTTCTTGTGGTAGAGGAGACATCCATGGCGTTTGGCGAACAAGGGCGTTTCTAAATGAACGCGAGATGACAACTTCCCTACTTTCTCTTCTTCACGATGGGAGTTTTCGTAAAAAGACCCATTTTTCGATTCATGTGTAGATGATACTGCCAGAGACATGCAACAAAGTTGTGAAACAATTGACCCCTCAAAGCTGGAAAAAAAAATTCGACATGCTCCTGTTGCGCCACCAAGACCCGACACATGCCGTGGTAATTGGGTAATTGAAAAAGACGTGCAACATTGCGAAGCTACAGCATAGCAGTCCATGTTGTGTGCCTTTTGAGCTCCTATGGCCGAGATTTGCGACCAATCGACTTGCCAATAAGTTCGTGCTAATACGTCGGTTCGCCGTCATCTCCATCACCATAGTCATCGCCCATTTCATCGCCATTGTCGAAGTAATTCTCAGCATCGTAATCACCAGCGTCCTCATCATCATAGACTTCATCCTCTTCCTCTTCCTCCAAGCCCTCTTCATCTTCCAACTCGGCGCCCTCGTCACCTTCATCATCGCCCATGGCCTCGAGTCTCTCCAAAATATTCCTGCCAGTGCCTCCCGTGCCTCCTTGGTCGTCGCCCCCGTCTAATGATGGCATTCCGAATGCTTCCTCGGCGTTCGGCAAGGCGCTGATTTTGCTCAGTTCTAGCCTGCGTTTCTTGCGGACGCCCGCCCCATCTCCGGGCTCAACCGTGTCTAGAAGCTCGGCCGGAAACATCTCGCGACATACCGGGCGTGCGGACCAGTCAGGGAGCGCTCGCTCCTCACGAACAAACTTTTCCGAGTAAGTGGGCATGGCCGTGAACGGGTCCACTGTCGACTTGTTCTTGAGTCCGAATCGGGCATTCATTTGCGATTGACCGTACATTTTTCTGGGGGCTGTTGGGTCGATGGAAGACGTTCTTCTGGATGTGTATAGAGGCGACGAGTGTATCTGGTGTCGTAATAGTAGAAAATGTTGGACAGAGCTGATCTCGGAAGCGGACAAATCCCGTGGACTTGGCACAGTGTAAGGCTACACCGAATTTCAAAAACGTTGGATGGTACTAGTCATTAGACTACCGACGCTGAGCAAGGGCTGCGATGCTGGAGGGAAGGGGGGTCGACATACTGGGAACAATTCAGATGGTCTGGCATCGGGCTCGTCGCCAGTGTCCCAAGGTACATTGGGTCGTCCTCCGCCTCTCGCTCCTCCTCTTCCTCCCCGACCGCCGCGTCCGCCTCTAGACATTGCAAAAGTCGTGTGCTTTGCGCTGGGCTCGTGGTGGCGCTGCGCCAATATCGCGTTGGCAGAAAAAGAAGTTGATCCGAGTCCGACCTCGTGATGTCAGCAGGAAAAGCTGTAATGAAGTTCGAGTCAAAGCAGCGTTGGTGGGGGCGGAATTGGATCCGTTGTGGCATGCACATGGACGCGCCTTACTGAACTTGAACTGTATTGGGCCCGCCTGCCTGATGGATGCAGGCGCCACCCAAGATGCCTCGCATGGCATAACAAATAGCTCCCGGGACATTCCACAATGCCCTTCATCATCACACTTTAAGCAAGCTCTCGAGCCGCGATCCTTCTCCAATATTCTTGCGGAACATAGGTTCCTCCTCGACGTTGGGCCAATAAAGGAGTAGAAGCTGTGTTCGCAGCACTTGAAGCCATCTCCTCTGCCTCTCCAGTGAAACATGAGTACGCCGTGAGAGTTGCAAGATGACTCAAGTTGGTCAAGTTTGGGACGAAAACGATGCTATTTCAGTCCAAAATATATCCGCGGCTATGAGGAGTGCAGAAGTGAAATCGTGTTGTTAACCCATCTTCCGTCACAACGCCATGCCCCGTAAGATCTAATAAAGATTGGCTAAATTTTACAACATCTTCATCGTGGATGCGTCCTGGCCTCCGCCAGCCCCCTCCGGGCCATTACTGGCAACACTTCCTCGTCTCTTCTCACCACTTTTTGTCATTTGAGCTATGCCGAGACCAACCTCACCTACGCGTCGAAGAATGACAAGCAAGGCTCCCCGTAGTTCTGGACCTAGATCCTTGGCCAATAGATCGACCGCGAGTGGATAAAACTCAGCAACGTGCGATTTGAAAGCATCCTCGGGGAATGTTGCAAAGCCCTCCAGCACATCAACAACGACAGGCCGCCATGCCATGATGTTCCTATGTTGAGACTCTTCCGCCAAAGCGGAATATCCCTGCATGATGTCTTTACACAGGGGGACAAGAGCCGCCTCGATATCTGGGCGGCTCTCAAGTCTCTCGGGTGCATTATCCGCGAACATTCGAAATAGGATAGACACATAGGTTGCTGCAGAGCCACTTTCTTGTTTGAGCAAGTTGGGTGGTTGCTTCATGAAGCCTTCCCTCCACAACTTCATGCGAAGATCTTTGTCTTCGTTGAAGCGCCGGGCAAATTGGAAGGATCTCTTGAGCAAGGCCATTAATCGGAGGAGCTCCGTTGACGGTATGTGTGTGTAAACAGTGTCGTTGCTGAAGAGCTCACTGACCGTTTCAATCATGAGTAACTGCAGAACACATCGTGATATGATTCTGTTGAAGAAGCGACGCCTGGCTGCGGTGACGACTACGGGTTGCTGTTGAAGGTTTGATGATGGTTTGAATTCTTCCAATGGCTGACCGGCAATACCACCTGGGGCTTCGATATCGTCGTCCAAAGGCCTGGGCGACGGTCGGCGTGGAATGGGATCGCCTTCAGATACAGACGTGTTGTCGTCAGTGCCATTTATTTTCAGCGACTTCTCATCTACGGGGAGGATATCGGAGGTAGGGCTGAGAGCCCCAGAGAAATCGAAACCATTAGACGGCAGGGCTAGAGAGCCTCCTGAGCCCAAGTTTGTGGCCGTGAACAGCTGATATGCTGTGGTGCGCTCGAAAAGCTCGCAGAAGGCGCTCACTATCTTCGTCCAGTGTTCCGGGTTGAATTTCGTGACGTTCTTCAGAATGAGCTGCTGCAAGCAATTGCTTCCGATTCGTGAAATGGTGTCATTTTCTTGACAGATGCAGAGCGCCAGCAATTCGAGAAATCGGTCCAACATGTATTCGAGCGATTCGAAGTAATGGGTAAAGAGCTGGATCATGTTGCGCAGAGCTTGGATCATGGTGGTGGACAGCCACACCGAAAGTTCCTCGTGATTGAGAACATTGGTCATTTCTGGCCGCGATCGCAAGACCATGAATATGGGGTAAAGTTGCTGTCGCCAAAGAATGTCCCAGAAATCCGGGGTGAAGTCGCCCCCGTATTGGATGAGAGCCGCGAAAAAGTATTCAAGTGCGTTGGACCTCACTTCCAGGTCCTCGCCGGTCATTAGCACATCATGGAACGCGAATAAGACCGGGAACCAGAAACTTTCCTCAACAGACGTCTTCGGCTGTGTTTTCTTAGCAGTCTCTGGCGTCTTGCTTTGGGTTTCGGTCCTGGTCCCTGTCTGGCCTTTGCTGTATGTCTGCGACAGTGGGCATTCAGGGGTTTTCAACATCGCAGGAATGGTAGATTTCAAGAGCTCCAATGCTGCGAGGCTCTTCTTCTGGAACTTCAAGTTCTTCGAAAATTCTGTGAGACAAACAATCAGGTCCGTAAACGCGCCCTGAGATATGACCACTCCGAACTTGGTCTTGTAAACTAAGTTTACATTCTCGTAAGCGAGATTCACAATGCTCTCGTGTGGCTCTCTTGCAGCTACTGTGAATACACCAAACATGGTCCTCCAGCCTGAGCGGATGTTATCCCCTCGCGCTTGAATCATTTGAATTAGACAGCGTAGGACAAGATCTTTGACGGTGACGTTTTGAGAATTTGCAAGCACGTGCTCGAAAGGTTTCAGAAAATCTTTCTGGAATTTGAAACCTGCTAATTCCTCGATCTCCATGAAACGCATGGACAGTTGGCGCAACGAATCAAGCGCGAAGAAGACGATATTCATGTTGTTGTGGCAGCCAACCTGGTTGAAGTGCTCTCCAAGAACACCCCAAATATTACTCCACTCGAATCTGACCCGTTTCATGTTGTAGTAACTGATCTCAACAATCTTCTGGAGACTGTATGTTCTGGGCGATTCATTGGATCCCGACACTTTGATCTCGTCCCAGCTCACTTCGGTGAGAGCATTGGCGAAATGGACCATAGCTTCGCCTGAAAGGTTGGCAGTGTTGGAGAAAATTCGGTCCACGCTGCGGATAAAATCATCCGAGCGGCTTTCCAGTGCAATCTCGTTGGAGAACCCTCTCGGACCGGTTCCAGACCGCTGCCTTGTTTTCTGACGAGACTGGGTCGATGATCGAGAGTCAGTAGTGTCGGTCCTTGATGGTGGCATAAAGCGAGCCTGCGACACATCCGGTATAGTGCTTTCATCCACGCCTCCAGTAATGAGTTGCAATCGGTCAAGCTGGCTGATACACAAGAGAACGTCCTTCCATGACTCGCGCAGCAGATTTCCCTCCGTTTGCGCCAAGTCTAGAACAACTTTCAGGGCCTCAATGTTCTTTGCTTGCATGGCATGAGGGTTATTCAGATTGGTTGTATTTCTCAGAGCTGAAATGAATGCCTCCCTTGGGGTGGACAGTTCAAAGAGGCAGGCAATCTTCGTCGCAAGTTTCATACCCTCCAAGCATAGTTTGTTGACTTCAATATTGTGTGATTTTTGAATTTGGCTAGACAGGGCCGAGAAGAACGACATCCATGTGACATCAAATATGGACCCAACGTGCTTGAAGGACGTAGCGGGTATGAATTTTGGGCCTGCCCTGGCAGCATTTCTGCGTTGACTCTTGAACAGATTTTTGAACAACTGCTCTGACCGTAATGAGATTTCTTCAGACTGTTGCACGTATGCCTCACGCTGGAGATCTCGTCCAACATTGGAGAAGGCTTGCCCAAGACCGGCCGCGAGACCACTGGGCTGAACTGTCAGCGCGCCGGCTGCCGCGGCCGCTTCTCGTTCGCTTGTGAGAACGATCTCATGGCTCGCAATCTCATCGTAGATACCAATCAGGTATTCGTCGGGAAGATCAGCATTGTCGTTGATGCCTCTGTTGTTCTTGATGAATTCCTCTTTGCTCATTCGCTTGGCAATCTTGCTGCTATGCTGATCGGTGTTGAGCATAATGACGGAATAAGCTAGGACATAGGCTGTATCCGCGTTGGCAAAAGCGTTGGGGTTGCCCATGACATAACGCTCTGCGAACTTGAGCATGAAGCGATCAATCTTTTGAGCTTCGCCCGGTAGGCGGAATGATTGTAGAAACTGGCGCAAAGCATCAACAAATCGTTTCTTTGTGAAATCCATGGCATCAACGAACGCATGCATAGTATCGATATTTTGTTGGTCCCCTTCTCCCAAATATTCGCCGATTTGAGCCTTGTCAAGTTTCTCTTCCTTCAAAAGAAAGTCGGCAATATCAGCAGGACTCTCGCTGTTGATGAAGCCGTGACGTATCAGAAGCTTGATGCCCTTCTTAGGCTTGAAGTTGAACTGCCTGATGGCATTTGTGAGAGCTGTCTTGCGAGCCTTCTCCTTTTCGAGCTGATCTGGGTCGTCGTCCACAACGGGCGTAGATGGGGGCAACGGTGTCTCCAATCGAGACGCACTGTCACTCAATGTTGGGTCAATAGACGGTCGTAATTCATCAAGCGACGCTTTGAAATCTCCATCGGCTCGAAGCATATCTCCGCTGTCGGATCGAACAGAAGCGGACCAGTTAAGCAAGGATCGGAGAGTTTCGACCAAGGCTTCAAGAGAGAGACGCTTCATGGCGTACTCCTTGGGGTATTCCGGCTCATTGTCCTGCGGAGGAATGATATGGGCAACTGTCAGTGGTGGCGGCAGTATGCCTTTCAGCTGCCATTCGCCGGCTGCAGGAGTCTTGGCCCTCGCCTCCTCATAGATCTGCTCATGAATCGTCGTAATGGTCAGAGGCGTTGTGGAAAATTTGGACAGGTCCTCAATCATGGTTTGGAAGATGTTGTCCACTGTTTGATCGCAGTCATAATTCAAATATGTCTCAACCAGGGCTCTCGGATCAGCACATAGTCTATTTAGGACAGTCACGAAATACAGCTTCTGTGATATTGGCGCGTTGCGCCGAGACAACAGAGCCAGGTAAATCTCATTCAAGAACACCTCAATCTCTTTCTACACAAATGTCAGCAACGCGGTCCATTCAACCAAGTACTTTGATGTGCCGTATGTCTACCTTGAATGATGGTCTCATATATTTCAGCACGAGCCAAAAGATCTCTGAGCAAACCTCGAAGATGCGGTCTACTGAGCTTGCGCCATTCCGAGTGATGCTGAGACAAAGATAGAATTTAATGGCTTGCATGAAAGACGTAGGCTCGTTGTTTTTGGAGTTCTTAATGGTACAGAGCGGCGAACTGAAGACGGTGAGGTTGTTATTGAGTAGGGTGTGGATGAGATGGAGTGATATCAGCTTCGACCGCATTGGCTGACCGCGCAGGTCGTACAACTGGTCGGGTGGAAGGACCTTTGTTGACAAATTGCAGAAGGATCGGAATACAAGATAGGCATCCCGTATATACACTTCATCCTCAGCATCAAGGGCGTCCATGTCTTCCTCGGTGGAACCTTCAGGGCCCGACTGGCCCGTCGCTGAACCATCTTTATTGATTGATTGCAATCTTGTGACCATTGTTGGCCCATCGCCGAGGGTCGAATCGTCGAAGCTCTTGCGATGCTCAAGGTCCTTCAAAGTCAGCTTCGTATTTCCGTTGGCATGTTCGGAAGTGTTGGCTTCTGATTGTGGTGCTGGTCGATCATCGCCTTCGGCCCCAGCATCTACATCGTTGGCAGGATCAACGGGTTCAAACGTGATGTTGCTCGAGCTGAGCTTGAGATTACCCAGCTGCAGCCGGGATTCCTTCATATGTAGCCTAGTTTTTACGCGTTCGAATACTGTGCCGACCATCTGGGTCAAAGTACCCTGCGCCACCTGCTGGTTGGCGGTACTTCTCGAGAGAAGGAACACATTGTAGACCTGACGCACAGCTTTGAGAAGACCGGCACCATGGACAACGATCTTGTCATTCAAAACGGCTGCCAGCAGTGATTTGACAATCTGAAGCTGTATCTCGACGGCTGTGGTTTCTCCTTGGAAGCAATCACATATAGTATCAATGGCTCGTTCGATGAGGGGTGAGAATTGTTCGCCGCCCTCTTTTGGCTCGGTGCCGGTATCATCCCTGCTTAGCAGGGAAAAGTACGAATAGGATATGAGCTTGCCGATGCAGTCGAGTGCCGTTGTAGTCAACTGCGGATTGTTGGATTTGGTAGCGAGTTGCAGAGGTGCAAAAACAATCTCGGGATCGGGGAGCTGATCTTGTTCTTTCACGGCATCTTGCGCCTTTTTCGTAGAGTCAGCTAGCTGCTTATTGCGTTGCGCATCTTTGGAGATCGCAATGGCATCCAGGGAGGACACCAGGAACTTGAGAGAGCTCATCGGGGAGCACCAGCGGGACCAGGGGCCATCCGAAAGAAGTCAAGTAGATGGGGCTGCAGAGTGCAGAGCCGCGAGTATCAGTGGCCGAACAAGTGACAAACGATGTCGAGAATGACAAAATCATTCGATATTGAGGTATCTCTGTGCTGGAAGCGGCGTGCCGGACACAAATCAGATCAGGGGCGCAGGGACTGACTGGTTGGGTTCGGGCTTGGATGGAGACGGGGTACGGATCCGTAGACTGGCCAGATATCCTTTGAATGTGCACACTTCGAGAGAACGGCGCTGACGGCCGCGGAGGAAGTATTGGCTTCCTCCCGGGCGCACTGATGCAAGAGCTCCGCGAGCGAACGGCGCAAGATCAAGTTGTCCAAGTTCGACACGAGCTCGTACGTTCAGATGGCAGACGGAGTTGGAAAATGGCTAACACGGCAAGAATGTACACGTAGACTTTCCTGGCAACGTGCTCGAGTGGACTCCAAATTCTCCAAATTGAGTGAGAGTGGAGGAACGTCTTCCCTCCTGAGTCCTGGATTAGCTACCCGGTAGGACAAGACGAATGTTTTCGCCAACGCCTGGTTCGTCTAAAAGAGAGGCGCATTTCTTGGAACATCATCTGTGGCCAGCTTATTATCTAGGCAATCAAAGTCCAAACGCCGAGCTGAGGCCGCGAGTTAAGGCTTAAACATTCTGCCAGTCGACGAGGGAAAGTGATTACTTTCCCCTCGGAAACTGGCCGTTCAAACAGCACCTTGTATGGAAAAGGCGTGCGGATGTGCCCCGGAGCGACTGCTGTTCACGGATAATGCGAGAGTACACTGTCACTGTACATAAATCTCAAGTTGTCGTAAAGAGCGCAAACAATCCGTACAACATTGCCTCAAATCGCGCCTTATCACCGCATCGGACCATAGAGGCGTTCGTTCAGGCATTGTGCTCTGTAATTATTAGTAAAATAGCGTAACAGCAGCTTCTGGACAAAAACACCCAACCCAGTGCAGGTTTGCCCCCCCCCCCCTCCCCTGTCAGTCTGCCCATCAATTGATACATATTTCTGGCCCATCTGCCAGGCAGCCCGCCCGTGGGCCCCCATCAAGCGACGGAGCTCAACGCAAAATTCTGGATGGTCTGGTCCAACCACAAACCCCAAGGATTTCTCCGTTGCGTTTCGAGAGGAAACCCCCATCAACAAATCGCGCGCCGCCGCAACTTCCATCCTTGGGCCTTTCAAGCCGTTTCATTTTCTCTATCCGGTCTCAATCCACCCCAATCGGACCAGACTATTTGCCTTTTGAGGTCTCGTATCGTGCTGTAGGCCATCGGATACACGTTTTGTGACCTCCCATCCTAGCCTCCTCGACCATTCTGCCTCAGAACCATCCTATTCAACATGCTCAGCGCCGCTATTCGGAGGCGAGTCCTCGCCCCAACACACAATGCTTTGCGCACTGGCTTCGCCTCTCATGTAGTGAGATACTATGCCTCGTTCCCCGATCACCAAGTCATCAAGATGCCTGCTCTGTCGCCTACGATGCAGGCTGGCAACATTGGTGCTTGGCAGAAGAAGGCTGGCGATTCCGTCGCCCCCGGTGATGTCTTGGTCGAGATCGAGACCGACAAGGCCCAGATGGACTTCGAATTTCAGGAGGAAGGTGTTATTGCCAAGATTCTCAAGGACTCTGGTGAGAAGGATATCCCTGTTGGAAGTGTGAGTAGTCGTCGTTGAGCAACATTGTTTCCGATATGAGGCGACAGCCCATTTGAGGACCCGAAACTGACTTTTGCGAAACTTTCAGCCCATTGCCATTCTGGTGGAAGATGGAACTGATATCTCCGCTTTCAAGGAGTTCACCTTGGAGGACGCTGGCGGCAGTGCTAAACCTGCCCAGCCCAAGGAAGAAAAGTCCGAGTCCCAACCTGCTCCTTCATCGACCCCCGAACCCTCCGCCGAGCCCGAACAGTACTCCTCCAAGGGCAAACTTGAGACAGCACTTGACCGAGAGCCTAACGCCGCTCCCGCTGCCAAGCGACTGGCACGTGAGAATGGTATCAGCCTGCACGGCGTCAAAGGCACCGGCAAGGGTGGACAGATTACCGAGGATGATGTGAAGAAGATGCTCAGCAGCCCTGCTGTCGCAACCCCGGGTGCCACCTTCGAGGACATTGCCTTGAGCAACATGCGCAAGACCATTGCCAGCCGTCTTCAGGAGTCCGTACAGAAGAACCCCCACTTCTTCGTTACCAGCACACTGTCCGTCTCCAAACTGCTCAAGCTTCGCCAGGCTCTGAACAGCTCCTCTGAGGGCAAGTACAAGCTTTCTGTCAACGACTTCCTCATCAAAGCCATCGCCACTGCTTCCAAGAAGGTTCCCGCTGTCAATTCCAGCTGGCGAGAGGACTCCATCCGTCAATTCAATTCTGTTGACGTGTCAGTCGCCGTTTCTACCCCTACCGGTCTGATTACCCCCATCGTCACCGGCGTCGATGCTCGCGGTCTCGAATCCATTTCCGGAAAGGTTAAGGAGCTCGCCAAGAAGGCCCGTGACAACAAGCTCAAGCCTGAGGAATATCAGGGTGGCACCATCTCCATCTCCAACATGGGCATGAACGCAGCTGTTGACAACTTCACTGCTGTTATCAACCCCCCTCAGGCGGCCATTCTTGCTGTGGGCACCACGAAGAAGGTTGCTGTCCCTGTAGAGAACGAGGATGGCACCACTGGCGTCGAATGGGATGACCAGATTACTGTTACTGCCAGCTTCGACCACAAGGTCGTTGATGGTGCTGTCGGCGCCGAGTGGATTCGTGAGCTCAAGAAGGCCATCGAAAACCCCCTTGAGCTTATTCTGTAAGAGTCGGATTGGAATGGTGGCACGAGGAAAAAGCCGTGGCTGCTGATGAAAGAGCGTACACTTTATAGAGCTACTGAAGATCCATGACGAAATGGATCACGAAGACGTACGGACCCGCGATGTGTAAACATCTCTTGACTGTAGTCGATGGAAAGATGGCAATGCACTTTGCCCATGTACAATGATACTTGATTAATACTGGATTTCGGGCACGGAGAATTTGTTCGGCTTGTACATTGGCTCGTTTTCTCCATAGCCTGTTATACAGATATCTGACTTTTTTTTTCTTCCTTTTTTTTCTCCATTGCTTCTGGAGCTAGTTCTCTTGGTTGCACTGACTTTCTTTGCCTCCACACACAGGAACAAATCCAAAACAAGATACTTTGGAAACAGCCACTCACATTGTTGTGCTCGGCACACTTTTGCATCGCAATTGCCGCCCGTATACCGATGAGATGCCGCGTTTCCGTCTGCCCTCCGACCTCCGTCTCTGCCATAAATGTGAAGCATTTGCATGGTTCACGCTCTAGTTACAAGAAACCATGGACATGACATGACATCCAAGTGAGAGTTGTACTCTCATAGTGTCGAACCTCATTCTTACCCAGTGAATAAATCCAGGCGTTGGTTCCATAGATCTTAGACAAGCGCGTCTTATTAGGGTACATCTGACCTTCCCGCGCGAAACTGATTCCGCAGAGCCTTCCCAAATTAACACGGCCAAAAAAAAAAAGGGCAAAAGTCATGGGCTCCAGGTGTTGCATCCATCTACACATCCAAGCGCATCTTACGGAAAGCCTCAAGAGTATGGAACGCCCACGACATCCTCAAATGTACGCCGGTCAGCTCATCGGATTTGGCATGGCCATGGCCTCTGCTGCCAATGCGAACCCAGATCCCCAGACGGACAAGGCCGGAGATGAACATGAAGCATCGCCACCAGGCTGCACGAAAATCATCTTTGGCATCCCGCCTTGGACCGCGGGGCCCACGCGCACCGTCTGGACCACCACTACGACGTCGACCAAATATGTTGACTGCGGTGGCTGCACCGCCGTCGCCGAGTCCTACTTCCCTTATGGCCCGGGCCCTGTTCTTCTCTTCACCACGACTGTTACTGCTGCTGAGCCGAAAACCACTTCTGTCCTGGCGTGCGGCAAGCCGGACTGCTTGTCTGGCACTGGAAATCACACGACTGAGAGGCCGCAGTATACTCCGACACCTGTTTGAAGAGCATGTGTTGTGGAGAGGTTTGGAAAAAAAAACAAAACAAAACAAGGGTGGGCAAGAATTTGAGGATATCGGTGGAATGGCAATGGAGGGACCATAACACGAAGTTCTTGCGGATAAGAGGTTAGGGGAAGGTCCTGTGGTTTGTGATATTGTCAAGGACGAGAAACCTTTCAATGACAACGTTTTTGTCTTGCATTTTTCATTCATCCAACTTCTAGTTTATAAATCTTGCAAAGTGAACACGCGGCAAGTCCTTGGGCTCCCGGTGATGTATTATATTGTGCATAATTCCGCACCCGTTATATAAATATATGTTGTATGCCCCGAACTTATGTATCCCATGCCATGTATCCATACCCCTTGTTCCCAATCGTCTCTCCGTCCATCGCCCTCAGAATCGCGACAAGGCTTGGTACTCTTTGCCAGCAAATTCCGCGTCACGTCAACCCGCCATATGGAAGGTCCATAGTCATCATCTCGCCGTCTATGCGTCTCCACAAGCGTTCTCAGCTGCGCCTTGATCTCCTTGTTCGATGACAAGGTCATGTTTCCGCTTGCCCAGCCATACATGAAAATCGACAGCTTGGCGCTTTTGAACCCGCAATGACGCGCAACATCGAGAGCCACAGGCGGCAGCGGCAGCGATTGAAAGTCCTCTTCTATCTTCTCCTTCGTCCAGGATCCCGGAATCACCATGGCAGGCAACTGGACGGTACTGGGAAGCTCGTGAATGGACAGTTCTTGAAACCGGGCTCGAATAGCCGCGTTGGACATGCTCTTGTATGGTTCTTCAAAGGGAACAAGGAGCTTCCCTCTCTCTCGCTCGGAATTCGTCCCCACCGTGCCGACGACGTGGTGGAAATGCTGTGCTGCCTCGTGCGTACACACCAGCCTTCTCCCTTGAAGCACGGGATATATCGTCTTGGCCATGAGCCCGCCATGCTCTGCTTCCTCTTCTATTTGTGCTCTTGTTGATTCGGCCTGCCATGGCTTCGGATCCAAGCGCAGATGTGTAATGTCTGAGATGAGATCTACGAGGACGGAGTGATCCAGATTGAGGGTTTCGGTGAGCCCGTCGAGTTCACTCCCGACCAAGTTCCGGATGGCATCTTCGACTGACGGCGGAGGTGTTTGAAGAAGTTGCCCATTCTGACGCTCCACTATGACATGCACTGAAGGATCTAGACGGGTGAATTGCTCCAGCAAAACGTTGACGTCGATGTTGTCCTCGCCAATGTTGGGCAAGACTATCCTCAGCCGCGGGATGCGGTACTCGTGTCTGTTGATCCTCGCTGCTGCCACGAGACGCTTAATCTGTTTGGCCAAGGGAATGTCCCCCCATTCATCCTCGTCAACCACGTCTCCGAGTCGGTGCTCTCCCCAGCCCCATCCACCATCGGTCATCTGTCTCGCCAACCTGTCTGGCTGGAGTGTCCGTACATCGACCCATTCAGCACCGCCTTCCACGACGTGCACCTCCACTTTGGCCTGCTGCTTCATCACGCGGTGCGTCAATTCTTTCTGCCTCGAGCTTAGGTTGGACAGCTTGGCAATTTCCTCCAAGCGGGCTGCCTTTGCAGACCCCTGGAATGCCTGGTTCATGGCAACGAGCGAGCGACTCCGCTTGAGTACGTCCCAATGCGTGAGACCTTTGGATAAGTCGACGGCGCAAGAGTCTACTCTACGGCTCACTAGCTGGAGTGCGTCCTTTGGCAGCTGGGGGGCCGATGATAGTTCCTGCACAGCTCGCCTCGCCACAGCCTGGCTCTTTTTCAAGTTGCGGAGAAACGTGGGCACTCCTGTGATGGCGGTAGTCTTGATTCTCTTCGAGAGCTGTCTTAGAAACTCTTCGATTTCGGGTATCAAGGATTGTGAGACCAGGACTGTCTTGTTGGCGAGAGCCAGCATGCCGTGTTGGCTGTCATGGTGAAGGTGGGCATTGTCACCGCCATGATTGCAGAACCCTGTATATGTTGAACTGCCTGGCTTGGTGACACTCATGGTTGTTTTGCTGAAAGGCCCGAATTTCTCATGTTCGTTGGGGGCTCATGTCGCCATCAGCGAATCTTTTTGTCGGTCCAGCTTAGATGACGACCATCAGGTGGTCCACTCCATGCCAGTCCTACCAACAACTTCGATCGAAGAACATCATCTGGCGTCTTGGTACGTTGGTTGGATATTCAAACTCGGATATTGGTTCAATCACCCTTGTTGACATGGCTGCATGTTGAAGACTCAAGAAGTCGTTCGTTTCGGGTGTGTTCCCCTGTCCCCAATCTGTGCTGTGATTGGGATATGCAGGGATAATTGTTTCGCCGATCCGATGAATGCTGGGCGTGTACGGAGTAGCTAGCAACAACAATCGTTCTCTCTCCCTCGCGACGTTCAAGGGGCAAAAAAAAAAAAAGAAGAAAGAAAAAAAGGGTCGCAAGTCTATTGTGCGCAAGCGCTTGTTTAACACATCAGAAATTGCAGTCTCAAACGACGTTTCCGTAGAACAGCAAGTGTTCACGGGACTCTCGCGCCGCCGCCACGTCAAGCCCATGAGAAACCCGCACGACCGCTCCTCGCCAAACCACACAAGACGTAAACCAAGTTGCTATATATGCTCTTAGGCACCACCTACTTTGGCTATTCTACCCAGCAGATTGACGGAAGCAGATACGGAACCTTCCAGCCTAAACGTAGACAACCCAATTCGGCCCATTTCCTCGACATCATGTCCCCCGTTGCGACGCGAAAGTGGCGATAAACTGGGCAAGCTTCTCCGCACCCGAGAGAGAAATCGAATTATAATTACTCGCTCTGATTCCTCCTACGCTTCGGTGGCCTCTTAGCCCAGTCAGCCCTAGGGCAGCTCCCTCCTTCAAGAAAGCTTCCTCTACAGGATTGCCACCCTCAATCCTAAAGCAGATATTCATACGTGATCGTACCGTCTTGTTAGGGATAATCTTATATATATTGGGATAAGCCTCAAGAGCTTTGTAGATACGTTGAGCCTTCTCTTCAGATATGGCTTGCTGTTCTCGAACTTTACCAGGATGCTGTAGTAGTAGCCTTTTCAGAACTCGACCCGCAACATACACACTGAAGAGAACTTGATTAGTTTAAATCCCACCTTGGAAGAGTCTGGTGCACTCACTCAAAGATACTCAGTGTATTATAGAGGCTATTGTTCTTAGCAATAGTCTCATACTCAAAGACGCGAGGCGGAATAGGCAGGTCTAGTTGTCGCATCAGAGTCGCAGAAGGCTGAGATGTCATAGGTGGCAGGAAGCTCTTCCTAATAACCACAACGGTAATACCAGTCAATCCTAGGTTCTTCTGGGCGCCAAAGAAGATGGCTGAGAAATTCTTTATCGGGATTTGCCTCGAAAGAATATTAGAGCTCATATCAGCCACAACAATTGGGCCTTTTCCGTCAGGCCCTGGCTCAAGGGACTTGGGAAACCCAGGGAACTCAACGCCATCAACTGTCTCATTATCGCAGTAAAAGACCATTGCAGCGTCTTGAGAGAGGTTCCAGGTACTCTCATCTGGAATAGATCCAAATTTGCCGCCATTCATCGCGCGGCCATCTGCAGCAATATTGACATGCTCCGAGCCAAAGAGTCGCTCAGCTTCAGCCGCTGCCTTCTGTGACCAACTGCCTGTGATGATGTAGTCAATCTTGAGATTCTCGACAGCTGACTTGAGCTCTGGCACTAAGCCATCACTTGATCCAATCTCCCCATGTTTGCGTGCAACCCAAGCGCCAACAAAGTTACAAGGTAAAGCAGAGAACTCTCCCGAGCCACCGCCCTGCATGAAGAGAACCTCATAATCGTTTGGAATATCGAGGTAGGAGGCCAAGTCAGCTTTAGCCTCACTAATGATATTTTTCGCTATATCCGACCGGTGCGAGTGCTCAGCGATACCTAGACCAGTGTCGCTGTAGTTGATAAGGGCCTGAGAAGCATCGTCGAGTACTTCAGTAGGAAGAAGAGCTGGGCCTGCACCAAAATAGGTGATATCTGATCTGGAGGGCATGACGTAAATGGAGTCGTATCGACCTAGGCATTGAGTGTTGTGGATATTTATTTTCTTCTCACAAACTTGGACGCTGATGACCTTGACAATTTACATATTTTCTTGCCATTTCGTACGAAATAAGACCCGTAGTTTAAGCGTCCGTATGAGATCACACATTAATGTGAGTCATCCAATCAGAGGACTTATATCTGTAGGGCAAGGAAAACGGGGCGCGCCTCGCTCCATGAGTCATGACCATCCATCACCTTTCCCCCTTCCACAATTCCAACTTGAAGTGAACTTCCCCGTCCTCCCATGTCTTCAGGTATTCCAGTGCGTCTATGCGAAAAAGCACCGCTACATGAGACTTTCGAGACTCAGGACTAAAACTCCCCTGTCCAATCGTGACTGAAAAAAAGGCTGCAAGGGAACATACTCCAACTGGAAGTCTACGAAATCATCTCACACGGTCTCATCGCCCACACCGACACGTCTGCCCAAGATTAAAATGTACAGCTGCCTTGACCTCATCTAAGGCGGCACGGAAACATGTCAGAATATTGCACGAGAAGACAAGGGTTTCGTGTGCATTTGCGGACGAACATGCCTGCGATCAGTCATTCACCACCGAAGAGGGTGCCCAAAGACATGCAGACAGACGCAAAGCACAAGAATAAGTGTCGCTATCCGTGTCCCTTTTGTCAAGGAGAACAATGACGAGTCTGACTTTCTGTGACAAACGCGCGGCAGAAAGGCACGCACGCTCGGTACACCAAACAGTTCGAATTCTGCGTCCGGTTGCTGATGAACACGACTTGTCCCAAAACATTTGCCGATCGCAGCGGTGCATACTAGTAATTTTCCCTATATTAATTGCTATATTATAGTCATTAATTATCTTAGATAAGTAACGCGTACCTGCGCGGTCACTGACCTCACATATCCCTTTTCCAGTGTTAAGACAGCAGCCGGGTCACAAAAAGGCTAGCTGACTAATCAAGACGAGGGGCATGAAGAGGTACTTGTATTTACGTGCGAACTTCAATAATAAGCACTAGTAATCTCCGTACGTACAAAGAGGCACATCTCACACATCGCAGCCCTAACGCTGTTCAGAGGTACAGAGGGATATCGAGGGGTGGGTTGGGCTGCTTGCCTTAACACTGGAAAAGGGATGGCAGGGGGACCAGTTTTTCTCCTTGACTCGCGTCGCGCTCCACCTTCGACGAATATCTGAACAATAGATAAACACAGCCGTGAAGCGAAAAAGTGATTGATGCCTGTGGGTTGATTGGTGAAAGCATGGTCAATCTGAACCCTGCCCCCTCTTTTTGCGCCAGAATAGAAAGTGCGTGGTACCCGGACGTTTGTTTAGGGAGTTTCAGCCCCTCGCGCCGCCTCGACTTTGGGCCGGCCGGCCTTCGCAACCCCCCCCCCCCCAATTCATCAGATGAACGAACAGTGACACAACGGAAAAACCCCCGAGCGCGCCATAGCAGGTATTGTCACCCGTATCGTCAAGACGCCATGCCATAATATCACTCATTGCAGCGGGCAGCGGGCAGCGGGCAGCGGATGGCATGGCCGAACTGCCAATCGCTGGCTCCCACATGGCAGGTACTACCGGACCCTTGCGGCAAGTCATTCACTCCATCCACCTACTAAAACCAATCACCCATTCCTATTGGGCTCTTGCGTGCGCTACATATGTAGTTTGCAAAGTTCATTGTCAAAGCTGCATGACTCCGTAATGGACCCCCGTCAGGCACCAGACTTTTCCTGCTGCCAGCATCCGCCATGGAAAATCGCAACAGTGTCCTACACCGCTGGCATGACTCTGATGAAAATCATCATCTTGGCGGGAATCGGCTCAAGGATACGTAGTGAACCTGAAGAGATTTTCTCTCCTTCTGTCTAGAATATCGAACGTGTCCTACTTCATGAATGCGACATGTTTATCCAACAATTGGGGTTGGCACGGGAACTGAACTGTTCGTGTTAAAACATCGACCTTCATTGCTAATATAAAGTTATGTACTTTCAAAAAGAAATATATAATATAGGTAACAAGTAGTCCAGAAGTACGAGACCAATGCCCACCCATTTAGAAGAGTCAATGCACTCCCTAGAGAGGATGCCCAATATCCCAAACCGATGATCCGCAAACCAAGAACACCTTGAAGAGCGCAGGTTCTGTGTCTTGAAGAACCGCGGCCAGCCCAAAAGCAGTCGCCAAACTACGTGCAGCAAATCAGAACCTCATCTTTGAAAATCCCTAACCGACGGTGACCTTCAGGTTGACGGGGCCAGGCATGAGGTTGAGGCCAACTCCATCGAGAGCGTGCGTTTTGGCAACGTAAGCATTGGTACCGCTGCCACCATTATGAATGACAGAGCAACTGGGAGCACCATCTGCGCAGACTGCCATAGCCTGAATAGGAAGGTTGCTGTCGGCGGCCACCAGGCAGGAAATATCGGCACCGCTGTGGCCGTTGTTGGATTCATTGGCGAAGTCCATCTCAAGCCACGTGCTTGCCCACTGACCATATTGGTTGGTCTGAACACCACCAGCGCCGCAAGAGATACCACCCTGAGTATTGGCCTCGGCAGCCACGACCTGCTTGCTATGGGCGGGGAGATCGAACTTGAGAACTTCGTTGCCCTTCTGGAAGCCGTTGATGCCACCGCTAGGCCCGATCTTAAGCCAGCCGACGCAAGTCTGGTCTTGGCCAGATTTGTTCTCAATTGTAGCGGTATAGTCGTAGCCGTCGGCGTTATCAACCAGCATCATGTTGCAACCGTAGTTTTCAGGAGCACCAAGGTTGCCTTTGTATGCAATCTGAGCAATGGTGGCACGCTTGTTGTTGCCACCGCAGAACTTCTTCTTCGCTCCGCCCGAGTTGGACTTGGGAGGAGAAGAGGCAGGCTTGGTTTGAGCAGGAGTGACAGGGGGTTGGGGAGGAGGCTGAGCAGGAGTCGCAACGGGGGCGGGGGCAGAAGCAGCGGGAGCCTTGATGGCAATAGGAGTCTCGATGGCAATAGGAGCCTCGGGCTTCTTGTTCATGACGAAGTCCAGGCGCTTTTCCATGGAACGATGCATCTCCTTGTGGCCGTGGCCACTGGGGCGGGCGGCGACGCCGAGGGCAGCAGCCAGCACGAGAGTTGTGGCGGAGACCTTCATTGTAATTGTTTTTGCCTGTACGGAAAATGGTTGAATTCGTTGATTGGATAGAGTCCGAGTCAATCGTTCCTCTATATCTTCCAGGGGGGTTTTCGTATTCGCAGAATACTCGAGTGACGACGTGTAATGAAACGATGTCGGCTTGTATGTGGAAGGAGGGTGATGAGGTTTATCTGTTGGATAGTTGAACCCAGTAAGAGCGAGAAGTCGAAGTTTTTGAAAGGAGCGTGGGCCGATCAAGGCAGAGGCACTGGCCGTAAAGAATGACTTGAAGGGCAAAGGACTGTATAGGTTCGAAAGACGAGGATCAGGAACGTGAACAAAAGGGAAGGGGAGGGATTGGGTCTTAATAAAGGAGCGTCGGAGGCATTGGAATGAGCACTATTGCTGCGGGCAGGGGGTTGGTTCTACACCGGGAGTAAATTAACTAATATCAATGCCACTGTATGCTACAAAGCCAAAGCGGATCACAAAGCCAAGCGAACCCCATGCTCAAGGAGGCTTGATGAGGAAAGGGGGGGTGCACACCCCTGGACCTGGACCTGCGCTAGGGCAACGGCAGCTGCGACTTGAGTGTCGCACTGGAGTACGGAGTAATCCGTACTTGAAGAGGTACATGTACCCCACTGTACATGTCCAGCGACAACGTGTACGCAAAAGTGAAGGAATGCGCGCCCGGGGCATGACCTGTACTTTGTCAGACAATTTGTGGACGAATCTCGTGATAGCGGGGAGGCTTTGTTTGGCTGTGTCTGTACTTTTTTTTCCGGAGTATTATTATGATTATATTCCTGTCTTCCGAGCCGGGTGAGGATACTATATGACGACCGATTTCGACCGATTTCTGCGAGAAGTTGTTTTCTCAACAATCCGAACGCATGCCCCAGAAGTTTTCCAACGCTCCAAGCTGTCGAACTTGAAGCCGTTATTTTACGGAGTACATGGAGGAAGACGCATGATATGAATCCTCGTGCTGCCATCTTGATAATGCAGAGGCCAGGACCGCCGTGCAGTGTACCGTACCTATTCGATAACGACACATACAAGCACGCAGTTGGTCGCCGGTGGTCGCCGGTGACCGCAGCTTCTCATGTGCTAATCCATCATATCGACGTCGTCTGACAACTCGTGCGGTGCGCGCGAAGTTCAGCGTTGACTTCCAGCCAATTTTGCCAACGAGGAGGTACAACGCAACACAAAGACGTCACATAAAGATTTCCTCGTAGCATGGTAGTACATTGCCGCACCTCTGATTTTGAACGCTCCGTTTGAGTGCGCGCACCAACCATACCCCGTGTAGAACCTCTGTGTACTCATTAGCCATCAGCGCAGAAGCTAGAAGAAGAGGAAGACTGAACAGTCAGTCAAAGGCACTTTTCGGCAATGCCAAAATGCCAGTTGGTGGCGGTGACGTGTCCTCGTTGGAAATCTCTGCTGCCTGCCGTCTGGCAGCTGGCTGTGCCTTTTACTATCCCGGCAATTCGCCCCCCCCCCCCTGGCACGGATCCTGTGGATCCATGCCGACACTTGTCCTCAGCCTCGTGGACCAGTGGGATCAATTGGACTGAGTTGTTCCGCTTCCAAGTTTATTTGATGAATAAGTGGTAAATTGACAACATCGTTGGGCAACCAATTGGCCTAAAATGTGCTGTTTTTACTACCGTTGTCGTACAAGGCAAGCAGGCCTGCCACGTCGGGAGCACATGCATTGTACATATCTATGTACAGTACTAGATTCGGAGATGCAACGGGAAAGGTAGAGGGCGCGGGACACGGGGCACGGGGCACGGGCTATGGGGGGTGGGAGGGTGGGCGACGCTGCCCTTCACTGGAATGAAAAACAATGCCCCACCATGCAGGCAGGCATTCATCAACATTGTGTAGAACCGAGCTGATAAGTCTCCAAGAATACCTGGCCGTGTCAACCTGTCGGTGGCAGGGAAACAAACAATCAATACCGGAACCTTGATCATTACTCGCATCGTCCTCGAATCGTGGATGCTCAACGGCGACTCCTTGCCGTTCGAGCGCGCCACCAAATCTTCATCTCGCCTCGCCACGCGCTGGTGAGCCCGTCGGATACATGACCAAAATCCAATCACGCCCTAGGACTCGAGCCTAGTGGCCTAGTTCCCAAAAGGGGCTTCCTGAGACACGGGCGACGAAACGACATTGTCTTTTTTTGTTTGTTTGTTTGATTGTGCCATGTCTCGGCTCTGGCACTGGCCACGGGCACGTTCTTTGCGCCCTGGGATGCTCCCCTACAGCAACGTAGTCCGAGTGATTACGTGGCTTTGACGACCAACTGGCGGCGAATGCCCCCCCCCCCCGGCCCCCTTCTTTAGGGCTCTCAGAGGTGGATAGAATCAATCCTCAGGTATCACGCATGCCTCACTGCGTCGTCAGCTTTACCCGACGCCAAGTTTTCCCGTCTTCATGTCCTTCTTCGGGTGTCACGACCGCACATAGACCTACATTATGGGCATGCCAAAGAAAGCCCCCCCCTATAAAAAACCCTCGACCGACAGGCGCAAGGCATCATCAAGTCTCTCCGAAATGCGAGCCTCAGGAGAGTCCAGGAAAAGCCTCTTGCCTCTCCCTATTTTCTCAAGTAATACTCCACGCCCTTGCTTGCCGTGTACCCACACTACTGCTGGTTCTTTGATATGTGGTCGTTCCTCCGGGAAATTTTTTGGTCAAGTCGCAAGGCCTCAGGGATGTACTGGACCCAGTATTCTTCCAGGGCACGAAGGATTACACGATCAAGGTACCTAACTTTAGCAGAGACACCAGGCTTGAATGTTTTAGATCTTTCACGACTTCCAATACAGCGGGCTCCCTTTCAACGAATAAGTTTCTTTCATGTCAAAGGCCAAAAGTATCGGACATGGACCAAGACGACTCACGATGAAACGAATCACATATGTCCCTTATCAAGAAGGCCAAATACTAAAAGGAATTCATCTAACAATTTGTTCTGTAGAAACGCTACGACTATGCTCCTGCACTGTGTTTCATCGCCATTGTTCTTCTCAAAGAAACATTCCACATCTATACAGGGGCCGCTCGCGCTTTGTAAAAATACTTGCCAATTGCTGTCAGCGCTGTCAGGATTTTGATCATATCCATACTCGATCTTCCCCAACGGCATATTTACTATCGTCTGCGCAAACCCATGATACACACTATGAAGTCCGTAGACTTCGCGTCCACGATGCAGCAGGATATTTTGACGACTCAGCAGTAGCTTCTCATGGCATCTTCGTAGCCAGTGCCACCTCGCAAGTCTCGTCCAAACTTGGCGTGAATGTCCAATACTTGCTGCATATGGCGCATTGAAAGCGCCTCGGCCTTGTTCAGGGCCAAGTCTTGAGCAGAACCAATCATGTTCTTGATCTCTCGTCCATTGAGTTCGTGTTTGGCAAGTTGATCAAGATCCTCGTCAGTAAAAGGCTCCACGGCCAGTTGTCCATGCGCCTCGACTCTGCCAATAAACATCTTTAAGATGGCCTTCTTAGCCTTGGAATCTAGTCCATCATATCTGAGAGCGATGTGAATCCGGGATTGGAATGCCTCATCAAATGTCTGCACCTTTTGTCAGATAATGTCCTTCATCCGATCTTTGTTTTCTTCTTCGTCCCCTTCTGCTTCATCAAAGGATTCTCTGACTCACCTCCACACGGTTTGTAGTGAGGAACAAGACTCCTTGGAAGTATTCCAATTGGCGTAAGAAAATGCTAACAAGTGCGTTGCGATGTATGTCCTGCATATTTCGCTTTTCGAGGAACACATCAGCTTCGTCGAGCAGCAGTATCGCCCCCCAGGAATGACAAATATCCAGTATTTTTTGCAATTCCAGCTCCAGAAAACGAGAATTGGTGCCAAGTTCACCAGCAGATACCATATATAGTGGACATTGGAGCAATTCACTGATGCCTTCTGCAGTTAGGGTTTTGCCTGTTCCCGGAGGTCCGTGAAGAACAGCTGCAGATTCCTCGTTAGCACTCATCTAATAGCAACCAGCCCATATCAAACAAGCATGTAACATACTGACGAGGCCTTTCCCTTTCCCTTGTATGACATCATCGATTGTCTGGGCCAGATTGTTCTTGCGTGACTTGACGAGCGCTTGGATTAGATCTTTCGTTTCTGGAGGAAGAACCAGAGAGCCCCAAGCATCTTCGTTCCACTTGATCTCGCGGATCCTAGAAACGGAGAACTCCAGCCATTCCTTCTCGGAGAAAGAAAAGCCCAAGACAACTGGCGACGCGAGCAGATAGTCATCATCTGTAAACACAAGTGATTGATCCGTTACAGAGTCTCCCTTTGGTGTCTCGGCGACTTTCTCTTCCGTTGATGAGTCGGTGCTATTCGCCCCTTGAATGGTTGCACTGGCCGTTGTTGGCAATGATTGCAACGGCGACGACTTGCTCCTCGCCTCTGAGTCAGCTTGCAGCGCTTTCGTGATCAGGATGCTACAGTCGAAGCCCTTGGTCGTCTTGCTAGTCACCTTCGGACCCTCGTCCCCGTGGACGTCTTCGGATGAAAAGCAGTCATACATATCATCCTCACCATCAGACAAACCTGAATCTGACAGTGCATCGGAACCTTTGGGTCGCACTGCAGACACGAAGTAGTTGGGATTGATACGCCTGAAGATAGCAGGGTCCACCATAACACGGCTTGGTTGAATGTGGAACTTCGTAATCGCCCCCTTCTTTCCTTTCATGTATGCAAGACCTGAGTATGCTTTAAAATGTGCTCCATTGAGAGACACAAATTTCTTGCCTCGTTCGATCAACGTTTGGCGCATGTTCAGCTCATCCTTGTGATATGAGAGTGGATAAAATGGCAAGCTGGTTATTTTTCGAGTCCCTTGAAATTCTTCAATTTCTTCAACCACACTTCCATGGCCAAAACGCTTCCCATCGAATTCGAGATATTTGCCGTCGACAACATAAAAGTTACCTCGAAGCATCGAACTGTGACGAACAGCCATGTCAACTTTGAAAACACGGGGATCTTCCATGTGCCCGTAGGTTGCAGAGTACACAAGTGTGTTTGGCTTCCATAATGCCCAAAAATACTCGAAGTTGACGATTCCGCTGTCCAGCATTGGGTACAAGCTTTTCTTCACTTTTGCGTAGTCTTTGTCCAGATATTTGATCAAAACTTTGAGTTCCTTACGCTTGTTGTCAAGCCGACGCTGATTTCTATGCTGCTCTCGTTTGTGCTTACCAGCCGGCTCAACCTCTTTCAGCTTTTTCAAATATGAACGGAAGTCCTCCAAGTATCTAAGAACTATGTTAGATGGATTCAGACATAAGATCGGGGTCTTTTTTTTTTTTGGGGGTAACAACGATCAAAACAACACCGGAAAAAGAGAGAAAATAAGAACGAGACAAACTGAGAATATTTCTTACAGAAAAAGAAGATTCGGGTCTAATTTCGGCGTTTCATCGACCAGGTTTACTCCACGAACATTGCCTATGACTTCTTGCAGGCATTCACGCAGAAGCTTGCTCTTGATGTCGACAGACGTGGCTCGGTATTTCCCCTCACTATTGAAAGTCCTCCTCACGTGGAATAAATATCCATTATATTGAGAGTTCGCAGCCATGTCCGTCGTGTCTTGAAGCTTGAAAGCAAAGAGTTTGCTGTCCCAAACTGCATCAACGCGTCTATAATCTAGCTTTCTCTCTCTCTGAGCATCGTGGCGGGAGTCTGACTTTCCGTTGCCCAAGGGATTACCTTGAGAGCCAGCAAGTGGCCCAGGACTAATAGGACGAGTTGAGGATTCTCCAGTAGGTGAAACGACTGGGCGACTGTACCTTGACACAGATGGCTTCTGATTCTTGTTATTTGCTTGAGTAATGCTGGAAAATTCGGTCTGTGCCAAGTCTGTCGCAGGATATGGATTGCCGAACACGCCAATGACTGGCTGTTGCAGAGATTGGAATTGCCTGTTCGTCTGGGAGGCTTGAAAGCCGCTCATAGTGTCTAGTTGGTGCTGTAAATGGCTGCATCGCAACTCCAACTGTCCAAGAGCCTCTCCTATATCCTGTTGGGCAGTTGCATCGACCCAATTGTCGAGACCATGAGCATTCCGAGAACTTGCCTCTTTTCGGGGCATCACCGTACTGCCTGACCCACGCACAGCCCCACGCACAGCCTTTCTTGGTCCTCTGAGTGCATTACGGCCGTCAGGGACACGATGACGAGAGACAGAGCGAGAAGATGCTCTAGACATCCTCGACCTGCGTTTGCGGTGGATCTCGTCTTCATCTGACGAGTACAACGTGTCGCCGTCGTCTGTGTCAGTGGAAGAGCTACTATCACTCTCACTTGGCGAATATAGCTCCGAGCCCGAGGATGGGGGGCCCTTCATCCTTCTCAGGCAATGGTTTCTGCTCGTTTTCTCAAATCTCCCTTTTCTCCCAGAGTCTCCAGCTTTGCGACTGTTCTTCGTTTTCTTTGACTTGGCCGTGCTTCGGTTAGGTGTGTCGGGCTTTGTCTTGGAGGAGGGCTCAGATGATTTTGTGTCGCAATTCGACTTCTTGGTTGATCCATCGTCGTTTTCAGCCACAATCTCCGTGATCTGCTGACTGGAGTGTATTTGCCTTTCGGCCGCAGTTCCACCAACTCGAGATGACTCCATGACTGCTCCTGAAAACTCGAACAGCCGTGGAGAGTGCCACCCGAACTCGAAGTCCTGAAAGTGAGGTTGCTAGCGGAATAGATATCTACAGAGGGGAGCTTTGGTCAGAAGCCAAAAACCCATGGAAGCAGTGGATCTGGGAACGCCTTTCTCAGAAAGCATTTCTTACTATAAAGCGGCGGCGTGACAGGAGACAATAGAACAGCAGATGGAACGATGACCGATTAATGACACGAAAGGTACTGTCTGCTGAAAGATGATTTAACTGCGAACTAAGGCCTCTTCTCGTTGACAGCGTTGTGATCTGCGACTAGGACGAGATTGGAAATTGAGATGCTCGTAGATGTCGAAGCGTGGGCACAGTTCAACGATGTTTGGAGTAGGAATAAGCGGATGAGGTGCTATTGGTAAATGTTGCCGAAATCAAACAATAGCCCTCCCAAAAAAAAAAAAAAACTGCCGCTCAGGGCCGGGAGCTGCCTGAGAATCAAAGGGGTTCTTGTGCGAAGGCAAACGGCTAGGCAGATGCTGTGGGACGCAGGCAAGAAAGCAAACGGAATCAGGAAGCAAGATGTGATCAGAGAGTGATCACTTCTCTTTGGGACGAGAAGGAGTAGGTAGCCGACTGACTGCTCGCGAAAGAACGGAGGGTTCGATGTCTTTTGGTCAGGTCAAGGTGACTGGCTCTTCCCTCTTTGCCTCAGGACGACGCATGTAAGCAGACATATGGCGGTATGGCGGAAAATGGGAAACAATAATTCTAAATGTAAGCGAGGAGAAGCGACAAAAGCTGTGGAAGGAGTTGAGCACAGGAGAGTGAACATCATGTGCATCAAGACAAAGTCAGGCAACACCGGTCACCTCGAGCGAGACGAGTGCCATCCCTGCCTACCTGAGGAGTGAGGAAGATGCCGCAGCTGCCTGGTAATAAGTGATAGGTGGGGTCGCGCAACAGGAGGTCGCCCTCCCAGACCTTGCTTGACCCATCGTGAAGCTATGCGTTGGCGTTTCCCGCCATTGGTTGGATGCCGCTCGACGGGGGGGCATGTACATACATATTGATTTGTTGGCCTTCAATGCCTCATTGGCTGTGAGGATACCTTTCGATCGACCTGGTCAACTGCGGCCTTGTCCGTTGATGTCAACTGTGCATCTCTACCAGTCCTGACGATCTTGCCAATAACCGTTTCCACAGTCTTGATTTTATGAATAAAGCGAAGGCTTTGAGCACGGCAGTCGGTGAGCTGCGATTCGCATTATCCATGCGGCACACAAAGTTGCGGGTTTGCGCTGCCAACCGACCCCCACCGGCTTCTCAGTCAAGCAATCCACCACCCCGCGTCATGGCGCGATGTATCTCGACAAGCTAGCTTCCAAGGTTTGGGTCTAGACGCTCCTACGGAGTACAAGTTTGACTATTGCACCGTCTTGATTGGCGCCAACGAGAAGCCGCTGTTCCAGGTATCATGTTCCTGTGCCTTTTTGTGGAGTACAGCTTGCAATTCGTCGTTTAGCTTGTCACAAGGAGCGTCATTGCTCTTGTGCTGTTTGCGGAGTGGGAGAGAGCGTTTTATCGCAACAAACGGCTCTGTTCTTGGGCTGCACAAAAGACAAAGAAACATTCTACATCACACGGTTTTTGCTCTCAATCACCATTCTGTCAGTTGTCTTGCCCACACCAGCTGCTCGGCACCATCCACCCCGTGGAGAGAGGCCTCCGCCAGGTTCGGCCCAATATCATGCCTAGCAATAGATCAAGGTGGTCGTCTGTCGACCGTATGCTCGGCCACAATGGGCAACGTGCCTCCGGCGGTAGTGGAAGCGCTCACGATTGGCTTCGAGAAGAAGAAAGGGCCTGTAAGTTACCAGCGCAACTTGGCCAGCATGTCAAATAAAATTCTAGAGGTCATCTCCCTGACTGACCCAACAAACAACATCAGTACTCCCTCGATTCAACCATGATCAGATCCGATCAGCTATTCCACCGCCCGAGGTTACAAAAGTCTGCCTTCGTCTGCGCCATCTTGTACAAGAATGCGTGCCTTGCGAGATGGAGGTGAGCCGCGTGACCACTCCACACAGTCGCATTATTACCCAGAAGGTCATTCAAACAGCAAAAGAGGCTGGAGGAAACGAAACCCGAGGATGCGTAGTAAGATGGCCTTTCCATTATTTCGTAAACCCGGTATAATCTCTAAAACATATTTTCTTTTCTAGGTATATTGCCTCTTGGTCAATCAGAGATGGTTCAAACATGAAGCTATCGCCGAGCTTTGGGATTCTGACCTACACAAGCTGCGAGCTGAAGCCTGTGGGGTCATTGCCAAAGCACTGTAAGCACACGTCTAAATGCAGCCAATGGTTCTAGCCTAACAATGACCACTGTAGTATTGAGACGGAAGAGGATATCAATTACCTTCTGTACGAGGTTTTACTACGTCGCTACTCTTATATTGCCAACGGCGCTCCTACCCCGCCCGTGAACGTTATCGAGAAGGCTGTCGACCTACATGCTGTTCGAGTGATAGGCTCGTCTGGTTATCAGAAATGCATCAATTACCTGTGGCGCGGATGGCTTGTTCAAGACGAAAACGACCCATCTGTCTTTGTCGACTACAAGGACAAGGACAACCCCAATTTCTTGACTCATATGGACCCGGATCGTATGCGAGCTCCACGAAACCAGAACGCTGCGCAAATGCTACTATCCCTTGTGTACCTCGTCCTATATACCGCCGCGATCAATTCTGTTAACCCTTCAGGAGAGCTAGATGGAGCCGAAGTGACACTATATCTGTTCACCCTTGGATATATCTGTGACGAAACTATGAAGGTGTACAAGGCTGGCTATCGTATTCTTGGCTTTTGGAATGCCTTCAATGCTGTCTTGTATTCTTTCCTCACCGTTTCCCTTGTATTCCGCATTAATGGCTTAACGGCGTCTGAGGGGCCTGAAACCCGCGAACACTACAGCAAACTGAGTTACAACATGCTGGCATTTGTCGCACCGATGTTTTGGTGTAGGCTCATGTTGTATCTCGACAGCTTCAGATTTTTCGGGGCTATGCTTGTCGTGCTGAAGGTGATGATGAAAGAGTCCGTTATCTTCTTTGCTCTCCTCATCGTTGTGATCATTGGTTTCCTTCAAGCCTTTATCGGATTGGATCTGGCGGAAGACAATGTTGCAAATGATGTTCTGTTCATTGTCGAATCAATGACGAAAGCTATCATGCAGAGTCCTGAATTCGAGGGTTTCGAAGCATTTGGGCCACCTTGGGGTATTATACTATATTACTGCTTCACTTTTGTCGTCATGGTACTGCTCTTTACTCCACCTTTCCTAATTTTCACAGAAATGTTGCTAATTTTGATTTACTAGATCATTCTGCTTAACATCCTCATTGCGCTCTACAACTCTGCCTACGAAGATATTTACGAGAACGCTGATGACGAATATCTTGCTTTGTTCTCCCAGAAGACGATGCAATTTGTTAGAGCTCCAGATGAGAACGTTTATATTCCACCGTTCAATCTCGTGGAAATTGTCATATCTGCTCTGTTCGAATGGTGGTTGCCGAAGCACATCTATGAAGTTATCAATGACTACGTGATGGCTTTCTTGTATTCGCCCCTGCTGTTTGTTTCGGCATATTTTGAGACACGTACGGCACATCGAATTCGACATAACAGGTCGAGGGGAGATGAGGACGATGATGTGGTTGAAGAATGGGAGCAAATGGCACATGAACTCGACTTGGAAGTCGAAGGTTGGTTCAAAACGTGTGATGCTGTCAAACCAAACATGGAAGATGACCCGACTGTCTTGGAAATTCGAAAACTGCGCTCGGAGATTGATGAGCTGAAAACACTAGTAGTAGAAATCAGCAAGGCTGCCGAATCGAAGATGGCGGCTTCAGGCGAGAAGTCGAAGGATAAGAAAGTAATCAAGGGGGAATCATGGTGGTGACAAGAGTTGAACGAGAACTCGAAGGATAAGAAATCTTCCTCGAGGTCAGGGGATACAGAGCAATAGCTGGAAAAAAGTTTCGTGGAATATGTTTTGAGCAGAACAAACTTTTGTCTCATTTTTGTATATCTCCCAGGCACCGGGTATATTGGCTTACTCGAGAGTATATGTCATTCATATATGAGTGCAATTTACTAGACGATTCTACCTGGCCGACTACAATCAAGACCGTGAGTGCGTCATGATGGCAAATACAATAATCAATAATCCCTCGTGCCAATCTCCATTAGCTTTACCAATGCTCAAGCCTCTACGGGAGGAAAGTACTTTCTGGGCTCTCGTAAGCTAAAGTTGAAAATAAGGAGAGTTTAGTGCGTACTTACGGAAGGGCCTCATTATAGGCTGTTACATCCTTCAGCTCGAAGGTGACGAAGACTACCCTTTCTAGAATACTGCCATTGTTTTCCAAGAATCTTCTCACAGTCTCGCAAGCAACTTTTGCTGCATCTTGGCTAGGATAACCATACACACCAGTGCTGATGCTGCTGAAAGCAATGGTTTTGACGCCCTCCAGTGAGGCTAATTTCAAGCTGTTCTCATAACAGCTTCGAAGGGCTCGTTCGCTTTTCTGGGGTTCACGGCTACTATAAACAGGTCCGACTGTATGAATGACGCGTTTGGCTGGTAAATGATGCCCTTGAGAAATAACCGCATGTCCAGTAGAACATCCGCCCATTTCGCGGCATTCGGCCTTCAGTCCAGGTCCAGCAGCCCGATGAATAGCCCCATCAACACCACCGCCACCAAGCAAGGTACTGTTTGCCGCATTGACGATCGCATCGAGCTGGAGTTTGGTAATGTCACCTCGGATGAGGCCGACACGAGAGTTTATGGAGGCCGATGGAAGGAAAGATGATGTAGAACCTGAGAAGACAGACTCTTTTGCAAGAGCTGACGTTTGATAAAGCTGAGAAATGGTGGGAATTTCTGAGAGAACTTTGATTGACGTCATTCTGTAAGATTCATTGTGATGACAATAAGGAAAGCGAAATGCTGACGACAGGCACGAAGCTGTTAGGCCAATGAGGTGCGCTTCTTGCTGGTATTGCAAAAGTGCTGTTAACACGAGAGACCCTGTTTCTCACTCAAGAGGCATTTAGTACAATACGTCTTCCTGAGAGGTTTTCGCATACAACTGATACTCAATGCGAAGCTCTGCACAACTACACTCGGGAAATAAATTGTAGCCTGCCGGATGGCTTCGTAGAGATTTTATCGTCGTGAAAAGCAGAGGTGTTACAAGAACGGTATACTTCGTCTCTTTCACCACGTCGAAGACGTCTTGAAAAATCGCTTTGATATAACGATCATGCAGAAGGATTATGCCCTTGAATCTTGATGTATTGTTGATGTTTGTGGGCAGCTCCTAGAAGATTGGTGGGGTTGGCCGGCTTGATGGAACAGACTGAACAGAGTAGAAGTAAGTGCCCGCTCCTGTTTGACGAATTGTCTGGTCTTATCGCAGTCGGCGCCACTGCTTATCGGATCGATGCCGTCTGGTTTGTTCCCGCCCCTCATAACACATTTTCCACCCCGCCATCAGCTCCTTCTGAGTCACGGCTTGTCGTTGTACCAAATTCACCACGGCCGACGTAGCGCTGATCTTTAACTTACACATTGTGCCCGAAAAAAGCTAGAAGGCTGCTCAGAAATACATCCATTGCCGAATTAAACGCCCCTCTGTGGTAAAATCCACAACAATGGCTGACGACGCGACTAAGAACATGGCCAAGCTCCAGCTTGACGATGTCACCGGGGAAATGGTCTCCAAGGCCGAACTCAAGAAACGCCAGCAGAAGAGGGCTAAGAAGGCCGCCCAAGAAAAATCCCGCCAAGAGAAAGCGGCCGCCGGCCCAACTCAGACAGCTGCTGCGCCAGCTCCAAAGCCAGAGGAAGTCCCCATCGACCCCGAGGCAATGTTCAAGCAAGGATTCCTCGACGATGTCTATAAAGAGCGGCCAGTAAAGGATGTGGTAACGCGTTTCCCACCAGAGCCCAATGGCTATCTACATATAGGGCATGCCAAAGCTATCGCCGTTAACTTTGGCTTTGCCAAGTACCACGGCGGCGTGTGCTATTTACGATTCGACGATACAAACCCAGAGAAGGAGGAAGAAAAGTATTTCACTGCCATCCAAGATGTCATCACATGGCTTGGATTCAAACCTTATAAAATCACTTATTCAAGTGACCATTTTGAAAAACTTTATCAGCTGGCAGAGAAACTCATTTCTCAGGGCAAGGCATATGTTTGTGCATGCAACGGTGCGTTGTCTGAAACATGGTGCTGAAGTTCAACGCTCTAACTCTCTCTGGTTCCTAGATACTGAGATCAAGCTCCAGCGAGGAGGAGAAAAGGGAGCCACACCCCGATACCGCTGTCAGCACGCCGAGCAAACGGTCGACGACAACTTGCAAAAATTCCGTGATATGCGTGATGGAAAGTACAAGCCCAAGGAGGTGTTTCTGCGCATGAAGCAAGACATCACCGATGGTAATCCTCAGATGTGGGATTTGGCGGCGTATCGAATCAAGACTGACACCCCCCATCATCGCACTGGATGGAATTGGAGAATCTACCCAACTTACGACTTCACCCATTGCTTGTGCGATAGTTTCGAAGGCATCACACATTCTCTATGCACTACAGAATTCATCCTAAGTCGCGTATCATACGAGTGGCTCAACAAGTCTTTGGAGGTTTACGAGCCCATGCAACGAGAGTACGGACGCCTGAATTTGACCGGTACTGTTTTATCGAAGCGCAAAATTCTCAAGCTCGTGGAAGAAAAGATTGTGCGAGATTGGGACGACCCAAGACTTTACACTCTTATTGGTATCCGCCGTCGCGGTGTGCCGCCTGGTGCGATTCTTGAGTTCGTCAATGAACTTGGTGTCACCACTAACATCACGACCATCATGATCCACAAATTCGAGCAGAGTATCCGCAAGTACTTGGAGAAGACTGTACCTAGGTTGATGATGGTTCTTGATCCAGTCCCCTTGGTTATCGAGGATGCTGAGGCTTCGGACGTAACCCTGCCGTTTTCACCAAAAGACCCTAACATGGGATCCCATACCATCCGCTTCACACCTACCATATACATCGACAGATCAGATTTCCGTGAAGTTGACAGCAAGGACTATTTTCGCTTAGCCCCTGGCAAAACTGTTGGCTTGCTCAATGCGCCATACCCTGTGAAGGCAACCTCATTTACCAAAGACGAGGCTACAGGAAAGGTGACTGAGATCCAAGGTGTATTTGACAAGGAGACCAAGAAGGCGAAGACATATATTCAGTGGGTTGGTACTGAGGGGTCAAGGAAGGTGGAAGCTCGCATTCACAACGCTCTGTTCAAATCGGAGAAGCCAGATGATGCAGAAGGCGGTTTCTTGAATGATCTCAATCCTCATAGCGAGGTCATATATCCTAATGCTATCATCGAGTCAGGATTTGACGAAGTCAGGCGCCGAGCACCGTGGCCAGACGCTGCTGGCGAGAGTGAGCTCGGTAAAGGCGGCCCGGAAAGCGTTCGATTCCAAGCTATGCGCGTTGCCTATTTCGTAAGCTACAGTCCATAAATCCCTCAGCCTTAATGATGATGAGGCTATTGCTGACCAAATGCTTTACTAGGCGATGGATTCCGATAGCACAGACGAAAAAGTTGTATTCAACAGGATTGTGAGTTTAAAGGAGGACGCTGGAAAGAAAGCATGAATGCAGCGAGCAGAAGTAGGTCAACGGCGTTCGGTGTCTGAAAATAATCAATGACCGAAGATTCACATAAATAAGGACCAGCACCAAGCAGCATTGGCAAATGTAGCAGGGCAGGCATTGGTGACGCTCGTATTTATATCACATCGCATCAGTCATCATGCTCAAATATATCAGGTCGGAGACAAAGTCAACGCGACATCTATGCCAAGCAATGAACTTCGCCTGTTGAGGATGATCACGCTGTTATATTGTAGTTCTCGTGTTACGCGCAGTATAATTCGACCTGTCTTTTCATCGCTGGAAAGAAGACTAAGAGTGATGTTGATGGTATTGTCGTTGTGGAAGACTTTCGAAATACCACAAACCCTTAACAAGCAACTTTCTCGTTCTCGTAATGACGACACCGCGTGCTTTTCGGGCGGCTTCGTGGATTTTTTTGCTTCGAAGAGAAATTCCTACGACTGAGATGAACCTGTGATGACGTGGCGCAAAGACTGAAGCGGAATGGAGCGGAAATTCGGAGTATTTTGATCGGAATTCGACTCCACCGCCACGACCTTAACCTGATCCAACGGTGCAGGTACCATTTGGCGCAGGCTATGATCGAGAGAAACGGCGTAGCCGGGTGTTGTTGCTGACGGGAACTTCCCCACGAACGGATCGAGCCAGGCCCCAAACTAGAATGGATAAGCGGTTGAACAGACATGTCCCATGGCTCAAAGTCGGCGAGAGGTACAAGAAACGCTCAACCTACGAAGGCATTACTGTGCCGCTCGTTGAAGTATGAAAGAATGTTGTAGGATATGCTTACGGAGTAGAATGGCAACAACATAAAGGAGGCTTGCGCAACATTTATCTTTTGAGAACGGAAGTCTATACAAGTTGATATACCAAGCAGGATCTGTCGTTAATTTCCAATTTTTCCCTCATCATGAACTCTGTTCAATTTCTCTCGCCCTCACATTGGCGGTGTGTAACCCCAAAGGATTGAAAGGTAATACAGGCGATTTTGTGTTACAGAAGTGCCCTTCATGTGAAGACTTTGGCCTGGCTTTCATGCTCTCGAGAACGACACCGGCTTCAGCAGGATCACGGTTCACTGGATTCGTCTCCAGTTCTCTCCACATTGTACAGTGGATCATACAACTATGGCACGACAACAAGGTTTGCCATATTGGCTGTCTTGATCCTGCCGTATGTATGTTCATCGCCAAGCTGGTCAGCCCATAGAAGCCATTTCTGTTCCCGCTTTGCACGTACCCGTTTGACTCGAGAACCTAAGAGAGCTAACCACGGCGCCATCAAGTGCTAGATCTGAAATCATCCGCAAGCTGGCTGGCCGTGCACACGGGCACGGCGACGACTCACCGCCTTTGCCGCCCTCCCCAATCAAGCTTAGCGCAGGCCTGATAAAACCCGATAAGCCCCTTCTTACCAGCTAAAGTGGAGGGGCAGGGGCGAATTTTTTTTCATCCATCCAGGATTTAGCGTCCCCGAACATAGAAAGCGAAGGGCAAGAAAAAAAAGTTGTGGAGGCCAGGGACACATAAATCTTGTCCACCCTCTCTCGCTCTTCAGAACGAAGCCCCCGTATTTTTCCCCCTTCCCCTCCGTGTCCTCCTCAATCTTCCCTCCGTCCTCCATCACTTTTTTTTGGACGTCATACTCCAAGACGAACCGTGGACTAGTTCTTCCAAGAAGTCCTCATTCTTTGTTAGTCGAGTTGTTTCTTGGATCCTCCTCCTTGAAACAACCCCGCCTCCGTTACCGATAGACGCAAAAAAGCCGCGATAGAGCAGAGTCGACCCCTCCATCGTCTCTGTGGGCTTTCACGATAGACAACCCATTTTTTTCTGTCTGGAAAGACCCCGATAGACACTGAACCGTAATAGGGCATTGTCTTTCTAAGTTCGCCTTCTCTTAGACTCGAATCTTCGCATTTTAATACTCCCACAATCGACAATATGCCTTCCGAAAACGCTCAGTCGATCAAGGTCCTTGATGAGCTCTTCCAGAAGCTCACCGTCTCAAAGGAGGCGGCTGACATCAAGGAGTCCTCCAATCAGCTGGCCAGCTTTATTAACGGCCGCATTGAGGATCAGGATGTCCCTAGCAAGTGAGTTTTATTCTGTTTTGCCGCCTCTTTAACCAGCGGCGTTTACTCAGACACCCACCCCGCCGCCTGGGGCTAAATTTTTTTTTGTGCCTCACTGGCACCCCGCCAACATGGGCATGGGCATCTTCCCACCCTCCAAGGTTCACTGGCATTTCCCGCTGTTTATCTGGTTGGCGGCCAAGGTCCTTGATCAATGGCGCTCCAGTGCATCAAGCTGCTTCATATCACTCACTAGCTTGAATGCAACAAAATCTAACAATTTATTTTTTAGGACCATTGATAACCTGAAGAAGAATCTCACCAATAAGAAGGATGCCGTGGCCCGTGAGCAGGCTTGCGTTGCGATTGAGGCTATCGCGTCCCACTCCGAGGTTTCCGCCAACGTTGAGCCTTATCTTGTCGTCCTTCTTCCCCTTGTTCTTGCCGCTGTGGGTGACAAAATCACTGCTGTCAAGACCGCTGCTACCGCAGCCGTCAATGCCATCGCCGGTGCCATTAACGGCAATGCCTGCAAGGCTGCCCTCCCTGCCATTATGGAGTCAATCCGCACTGCCCAGAAGTGGCCTGAGAAGATGGCTGCTCTGGACTTCATTGACGCCCTGATCAAGACTGCCCCCGCTCAGCTCGCTTACCGTGTCCCCGACTTGATACCCGTGATCTCAGAGGCTATGTGGGATACTAAGAAGGAGGTCAAGGAGCGTGCCTACAAGACTATGGAGCAGCTTTGCCAGCTCATCGTCAACAAGGATATCGAGCGCTTCATTCCCGAGCTCATCAAGTGTATCGCCAAGCCTGAGAACGTTCCCGAGACCGTTCACTTGCTCGGTGCCACCACTTTTGTCACTGAAGTCCAGGAGCCCACTCTGGCTCTCATGGTTCCTCTTCTGGATCGTGGTCTGGCCGAACGCGAGACTGCCATTAAGCGAAAGGCTGCTGTCATTGTTGACAATATGTGCAAGCTTGTTGACGATCCCAACATCGTTGCCCCTTTCTTGCCTAAGATGATGCCTGGTCTTCAGAAGAACTACGACAACTTGGCTGATCCTGAAGCCCGTGAGAAGACCAAGCAGGCTTTGGACACCATTACACGTGTTGGTCATGTCGTTGATGGCAAGATTCCCGAAGCCCGTAACGACGGTGACCAGAAGGTCGTCCTTGGCAAGCTCAAGGATCTTCTCGCTCCCAAGTACGCCTCTTATCTCGACAAGATGGGCCCTGTTGCCGAGTATATTGCTGCTATGGCTGGCCAGCTCATCGACGAGAAGGAGTCTGAAAGCCTTGTCTGGGTTGACAATTTGAAGGCGTACATGTCCGTCATCACTGGCATTGACAACGCCGAACCTACCGTCGAAGCTCTCCGCAAGCGTGTTTCGCCTGGTGCTGCCGAGGAGGAAGCCGTCGAGGCCGATGAAGAGGAGGGCGAGGATCTTTGTAACTGCACCTTCTCTCTGGCCTACGGTGCTAAGATTCTTCTCAACCAAACTCACCTGCGTCTGAAGCGTGGTCAGCGTTACGGTCTCTGTGGTCCTAATGGATCTGGAAAGTCCACCCTCATGCGTGCTATCAACAATGAGCAGGTTGAGGGTTTTCCCAAGCAGAGCGAGGTCAAGACCGTCTTCGTTGAGCACGATCTTGATTCCGCTGATACTGAGATGACCACCATCGAGTGGACTATGAAGAAGCTCGCTGAGGCTAACGTTACTACCACCCAGGCCGATGTCGAGAAGCAGCTCAGTGAATTTGGCTTCACCGACGGCATGATTTCTGGTGAAATTAGTGCCCTTTCTGGTGGTTGGAAGATGAAGCTCGCTTTGTGCCGTGCCGTTTTTGAGGCCCCCGATATCCTGTTGCTCGATGAGCCTACCAATCACTTGGATGTCAAAAATGTCAAGTGGCTCGAGGAGTACCTCATCAACTCTCCTTGCACCTCTATCATCGTCTCTCACGACTCCGGTTTCCTTGACAATGTCTGCCAGCACATCGTTCACTACGAGCGATTCAAGCTCAAGCGTTACAAGGGCAACTTGGCAGACTTTGTCAAGCGTGTCCCCTCTGCCAAGTCCTACTACGAGCTTGGTGCATCAGAGATGGAGTTCAGCTTCCCTGAGCCCGGTTTCCTCGAGGGTGTCAAGACCAAGGCCAAGGCTATTCTGCGAGCCACCAAGATGTCCTTCCAGTATCCCGGTACCTCCAAGCCCCAGGTTTCCGACATCACTTTTCAGTGCTCTTTGGGATCTCGTATTGCTGTCATTGGACCCAACGGTGCTGGCAAGTCTACCCTTATCAATGTTTTGACTGGTGAGCTTATCCCTACCCAGGGTGAGATTTATCAGCACGAAAACATCCGTATTGCCTACATCAAGCAGCACGCTTTCGCTCACATCGATAACCACCTTGACTCAACCCCATCTGAGTACATCCAGTGGCGTTTCCAGACCGGTGAGGATCGTGAGACCATGGACCGTGCTAACAAGATCATCACTGAGGATGATGAGAAGGCCATGGACAAGGTGTTCCGAATTGAAGGCACCCAGCGTCGCATCATTGGAATCAACTCCCGCAGAAAGTTCAAGAACAGTTACGAGTACGAATGCTCATGCGCCATCGGTGAGAACGTTGGCATGAAGAACGAGCGCTGGACCCCCATGATGTCTGCCGACAATGTCTGGTTGCCCCGTAACGAGCTTTTGGCCTCTCACCAGAAGATGGTCGCAGATGTTGATATGAAGGAGGCCCTCGCCTCTGGTCAGTTCCGTCCTCTGGTCCGAAAGGAGATCGAGGCCCACTGTGCCAACTTCGGTCTCGATGCCGAACTTGTTTCCCACTCCCGCATGAGAGGTCTGTCAGGGGGTCAGCGTGTCAAGACCGTCCTTGCTGCTTGCTCATGGCAGCGCCCTCACTTGATCGTTCTTGACGAGCCTACCAACTATCTTGACCGTGACTCTCTCGGTGCCTTGTCCAAGGCTTTGAAGAAGTTCGAGGGTGGTGTCATCATCATTACCCACTCCGCCGAGTTCACCAAGGATTTGACTGAGGAAGTCTGGGCTGTCATGGACGGCAAGATGACTCCGTCTGGCCACAACTGGGTTTCCGGTCAGGGCGCTGGTCCCCGTCTCAAGCAGGATGGTGACGATGAGGAGGAGAAATTCGATGCCATGGGCAACAAGATTGTCAGCACCAAGAAGAAGGCCAAGTTGACATCTTCTGAGCTGCGCAAGAAGAAGAAGGGTAAGTCCAATCATCCTACGTACTAGTGTCAAGATGTATTTACTAACAAACCGCTTGTAGAACGTATGGCCCGCCGCAAGCGTGGTGAGGAGGTTTTCAGCGACGAGGACGATCTTTAAGCGAGTGCATACCCCAACAAGTCGCTGTAATATTTGGTCGGCTTCCCGCTACTTCTCTGACGATGTTTTCATACACTTGTTTGTTTCCTTTGTACGGTCATGTGGAAGAAGGTAAAAGTTTTTCAAAATTGCGATGCGTTCTGGGAAATGATTGCATGCTTGGGCTACCGATAGAGTTGGCCTTCTAAATTAGATGAAGATGACGACGAATGCGCACAGGAAAAAATGTTCAGAGGCGCCGATGAAGGGTTGGAGGACCCCAACACGGTGACCTCGACAAAGCAAGCACCTGGGGTTTGGAATGATGATAGTATGGTTGACAGAACCCGAATAGAGTGGACAGTAATGATTTAACATTTCGGCGTCATCAGTGTGCATTTGGCTGGTTGTTAAGGTTCTGTATTGTATTATCCCATTTCCCGTTTATGAGGACGAATGCGCGCGCGCCATGGCCAAGGTTCTTGTGCTACGCAGGACAGACGGTATGTTATTCTTGGGCCCTGGTTAAGTACCCTTCGTACCGTCGACGTTGTGGGCACATTACGTGAGACCCCTCGGTACGATGTCACAGTAGAGGGGCTCGGCAAAACGCTGTCAACATCGAAAACCCCACATGATGAATTTACACAAAAAGTAAGAGAATGTGATTTATAATATCAGGAGCACTTGGCCTAGCATATGACAATTAGACCCGCCTCTTGACCGCCTCGTTGCTGTTGCACGAAAAAAGCGGCGCAGCCGACTGGCCACTAAATTTGTGCGTACATTAATAATTCCCTTTTTATTATTATATGCCTTGCGACAGTTGCGGGAGCGGGGCGGGGCAGGCGGGCCGGGCCGCATAGGGGTTGTCGGTCGGCGGTCATCCGGCCGTCTCGCCGTTTGTGGCATGGCCACAGCTATTTGTATACCATCAAGTTCCCCTTCTCTTCGTGCGCGTGTTCGTACTGATCCTGATCCTGAGCTTCCAAATGGTTACCTCTGCCCGCGCCGAAACGGGTGTGGGTTGGATCTCCCGGCCCTGAGGCCTGAAACGACTCATGCATGTCAACAAACAAGTCGCTATTACTGCCATGTCACGACTCACCTCACGACAACGATTGCCACCAAACCGGTCATAGAACTTACAGTTGGATCGTTCAGACTTACCAATACAGAGTTCGACTTTTTGAAAATCCCGACTGCCCCATGATCTCCAGCGAAAATGCCACAAGCGGGCTCTCAATTACGTCTTCCGCTTGACACGACGAGTCTCGCACCATCTATAAGCAGCAATGGCAACGTCAACAGCCACATGCATGGCCATGGCCAAACCCATGACTATGGTGGTGGGAGTGAGGATGAGTCGTCTGAGAGCAGCCCATCGGACTCTTCGGCATTCTTTTCAAGAGTCCGCCGAAAGCCCGTGTCTACTAGCCAGACTCGATTGTCGGTTGACCAGGCTTCCGTTGAGGAACAAAACGCACCGCACCACCCCGCTATCAACGCTGTGATTAAGTGTTGACGATGAATACGAGGGTCATGTTCAAGAATGCAACAAGAAGAAACTTGGACGTGGCCCACCGTCAAGTATTTGTCTCTGGAAATGGGAGCTGGTGTCTCTTTTTTATTAGTGCCGTGAGCTTCGTCGGTATAATCATAGTCTTGCAGATCTACCAGGACTGAACCCTGTCTTCCTGGAGGATTTCCTTCTTTCCATCAACGCCGTTGCTGTCCTATCTGCGGTGTTCAAAGGCTCCTCTCGGTTCGCCCATTACAGAATGTATGCTTTTCAGTTGAGAGTCGATTCAGGAATGGTCTTTCTCCTGTTTCTGCGATTCGGGACTTTCTCTCCCTCCCTCCTGTTTGTGCAGTCCACGAGTCTGATATCGTGAGGAAGAGCTGTCGCGGGCTTACTTGCATTACGTCCCCGGGTCAGTCAGGCATTGGGAAGTGGCCATGAACAGTACGGTATACAATGGCACGCGGAAAAAGATTGCCAGGGCACCGAGCTGAAGGTCCGAAAAGAACACGGTGCAAGTTGGCCTTGCCCGGGATCCGGAAAGAAGACAATTGACTCATTGAGCTATCCTAGCCTTTGGTATCGGCCAGAGAGTGCGTGTACACCATCACCGGCGTATCGAGCAAGCCCTTGCTGCTGCTGCCGAGCCGATGGAACGTTGTCGTTGTCCCGGGTCGAGGGGCGATGGCAGTTGACAAGAGAAGGGGATCCGTAACTTGTAACTTGCTTGTCTTTTGCACGCGATGGTGGAATAGGTTAAGAAACAGGATATATGAATCTCGAGAGAGAAAAGAGGAAAGTAGAAGAACTATAGCATCCCCTCCCCCCCCCTCTTGTGGCTTGCGTGTGTGAGCGCCCGATGTCGGGGCTCCGCTGCAGATTAGTAAGGCAATTAGGACAATGAAGCCCCTCACCGCTAGAATTTGTAAATAGCCCTTGTTAAAAGCATTATAAATAACTTGGAGATACTTTTCTAAAGTTGTTTACATATTTTTAACTGTAATCTAATCCTCTCTTTAGAGTATAGATTTACAAAGCTCTTATTAATAGCATTGCAATTAACCTCGGAATTTAGCCTTATTATTTTACCACCACCGCCGGCGGCTGCCGCTAAAATAGCAAAAAGGTACATGACAAATATGCCTCACAATTTAAATAGGATATCCCTAAAGATACTAGGACTATGCCAAGAGCTAGATTTAGCAGTGGATACAGGCTGAAATCTGAATCACCACGACTTGCAACGATTGCTTCTTTCCGGATTTCCGGACGAGGCTATCTTACAGGGGGAAGGGGGTCTCGCGTTGACCTGATACCGATACTGATACCGCTCCGTGCATGGATGGTACCGTGATTGCTTATCTGGGCTAAATGTGCTTGCAGATGATGGCCTCGGCTTTGTTATCGCCCGTGACGGCGCGTGCCTACAAGACGGGGCTGATATGTGGCATGCAGAATTGAGGTTTCATCTGGGGGAAGCAGGTTTTTTTTTTTTTTTCGTCAATTAGGGGAATGAATCTGGTTGCAATGCACGCGAGGGTGATTTCCGCGACGACGACGTCGCAAAGTTGTCTGATTGATTTGTTGGTGGCAGTTGGGCTGGCCTGATTGGCCTGCGGTGGGCTTGCATCGCATCACTTTGACGATTGAACTTTATTGATTGATTGACAGGTGGGCAAAATCCCAAGTATTTTTGGTATTGATTTGCGCAGTTTCACTCACATCCGGGTATATACGTACTTTCCAAGTCATAAACTTCGACACTTGGACAAGTCCGTGGGTTCCATCGACCGTAACTCAAGCTCGTTATAAACCATGCCCTGTAATGCGTCATGACATCTCTCATGCGAGTCTTCATAACACACAAAAAAAAAAAAAAAGAGAAAGAGTATAACAAGCATCTTTCCTCACATCTCGAGATGGAAACAAGAAGACGGAGGAAAAAAAAAAATCTAGCGAGCCAGCAGGTTTATCAATCCATCTGGCGTTTCTCAGCCTTCCTGTTGATGCCTACCAGGCGTCCGACCTCGGTCCAGAAACCGACGGGTGGATGAGTAAAGCTGGCCTCGTATCGGTCAATGATGGGCCGCTCCCAGACCAGATCAGCCTCGTGCGGCTTGACGGTACGAGTGCGATGCACCAACTTCCAGCCGAAGAACAAGACCGGGGCCAAAAGCTGCATGCTGTAGTTTCTGAAAAAGGTTTCCACGCTCCAGGGGGTGAAGGCTGTGTATCCGTAGAAGATAACCACCAGACTTTGCACGAAGATGGCAATATATGTGCCGTAGGGCTGGAATCGTCCGTAGTATGGGAGGGTTTTGCGGTCAACGCCTTGGGCTTTGCATGCGCGGTAGTAGTAGAGAAAAGTCACATTCATGACCAGGTAGTCAATGATGCCGCCAGCGGTGATGAGATCAACAAGCCATCCGACAACCTTCTTGGAGCCGTTTCCGACTTGAAGGAAGGATAGGAACGGAAAACACATGACCACCAAGAAGCAATAGATGGGTACACCATTACTCCATGTCTTGCGCAGGAAGCTAGGAGCACGGCCCTCAAGGGCAAGACCGTACAGGGAACGGGTTGCACAGTAGGTGTAAGTGTTTCCGGCCGAGAAGATCGATGTCAACATGAGCGCATTGACAACGTGAGGGAGAGCGTCAATTCCCAGCATCTTCATGGACATGACATACGGCGATGCAGCAGCGGTCGAGGTAGTTCCCGATTCACCGGTAAGGATGGATACCAGGTCTGGGAAGTTGTAGGGAATGACAATGCCGACGCACAGGGCACTTCCGAAGAAGAAGAGACCAAACCGCCAGTAGATAGTCTTGAACGCCGTCTTGATGTAAATTCGGGGACGCTTGGCTTCTGCCGCAACCATGGACACGTACTCGGGACCGACGACGGCGAAGGCGGCAGTCCAGAGAGCGCCGAGGAAGCCTTGAAAACGACCTAGATCTCCCGTGGCGCCGTTGAACACGGCGAAGGCACCGGGCTCCTTCCAGTATCGGAAGCCGTACACATCTTTCTTGGGGTTGCCCCCGAGCATGGTCACGAAGGTGTAGAAGAAGAGCATGAAGAGGAGAATGACCTTGCCTCCCGAGAGCCAGAATTCAGCTTCACCGTAGGCACGAACGGCGAGAACATTAATCATACTACAGGTCGCGAAGAGCACACTTTAGCATACGAACATTCATGTCATATGGGGAGGGGGGGAGGCAGGACTGGGTGCGGGAAGTCACTGCGAACCGGACAAAGCCATCCATAGGCGATGCCCGGCTTACACGGCTTTCCCGTCTTCATACCCAATATGAAAATATGAAGAGAAGAGTGCAATTCTTACGCGTATAATATGATGACACCGGCACAAATGGCAGCTGTGGGACCAGGCTGTGTGATGCTCTCGTTCCAAAAGGAAAGCACGAGGTTTATGGCAGTGATCTCAAAGGGAATGAGAAGAGCTTCGTAAAGGAAGAAATTCCAGCCTGTCATGAAGCCAAGAGCGTCGTCAACCCAGTGACCAGCTAGACGGATGAAACCACCAGACACGGGCATCAGGACAGTCATTTCGGCGACGGAGTTGTTGACACATGCGAGAACCAGCGAGTACAAGGTAAAGGCGAGGAGCAAACTGCCCGGGCCACCCTTTGCCAAGCCAGTACCAATGCTGACGAAGAGCGCGGTGCCGATAGAGCCACCAATGGCCACAAGCTGAATTTGACGGTTGTTCAGTTTGCGATGCAGGCCATCAGAATTGCCGCCGACGGCGAGCTCGCCGACTTCTGGGGATCCAGGAACCTCGAGCTTGGAGCCCTTTTCCTCATCGCTGATCGCCATGGTGAGCAGTCAAAATGATGGCGATGGTCGCGAGTTTTTCGTGTTGTGGCTATAAAAATTCGCTTCTGGACAAGAGTCGCATACGCGCAATTGAGCGCAACGAGGCCAGCCGGATGATGGAGCAACGGGCCCAATAGTGGGGAATGGTTCTCGAGAGTAAATCAGTAGGTCGAGGGTCAATTGTCTCAGACACAGAGCACGTTCACTCAATGAAGAGGTAAGCGTGATGAATCGGGAGAAGAGGAAACGAAGAATCAGAAGATAGATGAGAGAGGGTGGGGAAGAGGACGGGGAAGAGGACGGGCGAGCAGAGACGGTGCAGGTCAGGATGTATATACTCGGCTAACGAATAACGCAAGGAAGCGAGAAGGAACCGGAATCTAGAAACCAGAGATCAGAAACTAGAATTTAGTAGGGATTAGGGAAAACAGAGAAACACAATTGTCAATCGGTGTAAGATGTAAGCAGGCGGACGGCAATGTGGAGCTGGAGCAAGTCGCATTTCTTGATTTGCCCGCGCATAATTCGGAGCGGAACCAGGGCTGGCTGGGCAGGGCTTGGCGTTTTTGATTTGTGGTTACCGCACTGTCTTCTCATTTGTTGAGCTGGGGGGGGGGAGGGGTGGGGTGGGGTGGCCCAGCAGTAAAGCCAAATTGGAAGTGGGTAGGTGGGGTCGGGGCTTGGGACTTGGGGCTTAGGGGCGCAGTTGGTCTGGCCCTGCACGAACGAACAGTTCTGTTCTGGTAAATCGATAATTTGCTAGCTTTGCCAAATTTGACCATAATCAGGCTGATACATATGTACATCGATGGCTCCGTGCCGTCTCGCCTTGACGACTGATAACGATAATGTCCTCACCTCCAAGGTCCGTCCCCCTGCCGCTGCGAGCGAGCACCTGGATCAGTCCCTGCGGCCGGTTATCGTCCGGTCCACGACAAGCTCTATTGTTGGATCGCTTGCTGAGGCATGGCAGTGGCACTGTGCCCACTGTGCCCACTGTGCCCACTGTGCCCACTGTGTGCCCCTCGTTCCCCTCGTGCCCCTCGTGCCCGTGTGCGGCTGCCGCACCTCGCACCGCCGCGCACCACCAGGCACCACGCCAACTCACTAGACCGACAGACGGCTTGTTGGTTGACCAGACTGAGCCACCACGCGGCAGGTTTGAATCGCATCCGCGGTCACTAAGTAGTCTCTGCCAACAACAAATGAACGAACCCCAATAATGAACGTTGATGCAGGGGGAGCGTACAGTCAGCGCCGCCACCTTTATCCGCACGTGACAGAATCATGCAGCAAAGTTTGACAGGCCTGGCAGATTGTCCGTGAGCAGCTGGCTGCGTCCAATTTTGGCTAAGAGTTAGGGGATCGGCTGCATGACAAGACTGCATGCATTGTCGATCTATACCAAAGACCGGACTACACACAGGAAACGTTTGATGGGTGCTCCAATTACGACAGGGCAGTGCGAGACTGTATGGAGCGGAGGCCGACACCACGGCTTTCAACGGGTACAGTGAGATTCAGCGGCCGCCACCCGCCTGCGTTTTGTTCTCGGGTTTGCCTTATCGGGGACAAGTTCGCCGTCGGCACACCCGTTGGAAACGGCCTCCGTTTTGTACGGAAGGCGTCGTCGTCGATCCCAAGGCATTGTTGTCAGAATTCCAGGTGACTTTCACAGTGCAATCCAGCCCAGTGACTGACCACATACATATTCATGGCACGAGACTTGGACTTGGGGGGGTTGTTGTGCAATGGCACAAATTGAGCATGTCGCCAGGAAGGCCACACCCACCGGTGATTGCGGTTCTTTCCCCACGAGCAAGGTCCCTGAACCAGGGCCTGAACCAGGGCCTGAACCAGGGTCTGCCACATTGGCATCGTCATCATTGAACAGGATGTCGGGTCCTTTATAAATAGGACTGACTCCATACGAAGAAGTTTTACATACCCATTTCTTGCACATGTACAACAAGTCCCAACACCGCTCAATGCCTTCTCTCGTTCTAGCGCGGAAAAAAATAGTGCGTGTGGACTGACAGAAAATCGCGCTCAGCTGCCAGCAAACAGACCACTTGGCAACCTGGCATAAAACGTCACCACCGCGTCAAATCTCGGTGGTGCATCTGACACCTCCGAACCGTGAAGTCGGAGGCTCTCTTCCGATGGGATCGATCCAACCACGACGGACCCGCAGAGGCTGAGGAACCGGATGACACTAATAATTATAATAATAATGGAGTGCGCTAACTGACTGAAGAGTGATGAGACGGTGGCACTTCACTACACGAGTCGGCGCAATTTTTCGAAACAGAGGGACTCGCTCGTTGATGAACTCCGTACATACATACAATCGACCACTCCGTAACGCGGGGGGTATTCGGCAAATACTCGAGTACAAAAAGTACATCATCATCTGGGCGCCTCATTGGCAGGCGTGATCCACCTTTGCGCACAAAGTTTTTTTTTTTTTTTTACGTGCGCGCGACCTTTGAAACTGAGAGCCTCAAAAAGTCAAAACTTGTCGCCGTGGCCAAAAAAAAATTGAATCACCGGCTCTTCTCTCACAGCGGATCGACAGGGGTCTTGATCGAATTGATTTTTCCTCGACCAAAGTGCTCATAGTTCCTGATTGTTGCGCGGATTGTCCGACGAGTGGCCAGATGAGCGTGTATGTCTGCATTGATACGATTCAATGACTTAAATTTAATCCCGTAGATCATCTGCCATTACGGGGAAAGGCGCCCAGAAAACCCCCAACTACGTATTAGTAAAGGATACAAAACGGAGTGAACGCGGGCGACGGCCAAAAAAGCGGCGCTGCCCAGCCAGCAGGTACCGCGACCCTTCGATCCACCCATCGCCGGTACCATGACGTCACTGCCAACAGTCTGCAAAGGAAAGACCCATACGGTGCGACACTGTGCGATAAGCCCAAGTCCGCTGACTCTTGTAGTCTGTCTGCAGTGTGTGAAAATTTCTCGCGTGCATCGCATTGTTTTTTTTTTTTTTTTGCCGGGGGAGTGCGACCACCGCTCCAGGCAGCCAGTTTAATAACCAACAAGAAATCAGCAAACAAGAACTCCTTGCCCACACCCTCTACGTGTTCCGTACGACGTGCGCAACTTCGTGACTCGCATGGACCGCGAGGATCGGATTGTTGTTCTAGAGTCTCCCACACCGTCTTTCGCTATTGCTCCTCAGCACTATCATTACCGGCTTGCAGAAGAGATGACGAAACTAGACTAGCTTGCTGGCGCTGTTTCTGTTTCATGAAGAATCGGATTTCCTGGCAGAGACACACAAGAGGAAACAGTATGAGTGATCCCAAGAACGGCCTAAGCCAACTAGCACGACCCGAATGAATCCGTGTAGAATCCGTCCAAGGACGAGCCCCCTTCCACCAAACTACCAGCCTGCCAGTCTGCGCCGAACATGGACCCCGTCTCCAGATGTGCATACATTTGAGCATAAGGATACTGTACTTCCGGACCACTGCTCAACGTAGCCGGAGCCGTGGTTCGACAGCCTCTCTCCTTGTGAGCAGCTGCTGCCTGTGCTGTCGCAGGCTCATCCTCTCGCTGCTGGAGCTTCAAACGCGCAGTGCGGACCTTGGCGATGGCAAGCCCCCAGATGTCGTGGCCCCTACTCCCAGAGCTGACAGATCGATGCATCTGGCTGGCTCGCTCGAACCGGTTGCACAATGCAGATAGTATGCTCGGAACGCTGAGGCCAAGCGTCGGTCTGTCGGCGGCACCGCCGTGATCCTGCGCTGTTCTATCCGCTCCGTAGAGCGGGCTATATTGCCGTGCCTCCATGTCCCGCGGCAGGTCGTCCTCATCAATGGCATTGTTGTACAGCAGGGGCGCGATGCAGTGCTCGATGCCCACTGAGGATGTCAGTCCTGCCCATCTACCGATCATGGTGAGCGCCTGGATGAAATGCGCGGCCAAGAGGCAATTCTGGCTATCTAGGCTCTCGATCGGAATGGTGAACCATGTTTTGAGCCACGCCTCGAGGGCATCGCGCGAGGCATCGAGCTTGTTGAGGGCGAGGAGGCCCTGCACGGAGTAGCACGATATGGCTTGGGATAGGGACGCGGCGAGCCTGGCGTCGAGGATAGGTGGCTGGTATAGGTGCAGCCGGGCTGTTGTGAGGTATGTCTGGATGATGCCTGTTTTGAGGAATATTAGACGAGTGCTTTGAGAGGAAGAAAGGGGAAGGCAAGTTGGCACCAGGCTTGCGGGGGTACGTACAATCTGACTTCATGTCATCGGGTAGCTCATTCTGAATGCCGTCGAGCTCGGATTGCAGTTCTTGCAGCTCTGTAGGGTCCTCGAGCCAGTGGTTTGCGGGATTAAAGGCGCAAATTCTTCCTGTCAAGCGTTGAATCTTGACGAGAAAAACAAGTGTCCTGTCTGTTGGTGCGTCTCCGGCGATGCGTAGCTCCTCTAGCCATTGCTCCATGTGCGGCGTGAATGTCATGGGCGGCGACTTGTGATGGTTGGTGGACATACTATGTTTCCAACACAGAGATTAGTAACGGCGAGGGTGCAGAGAGGGGGGTCAAGCTGACTGGGCGGCGACGTATCGTCTTACACGGATGACAATAGCCAAACTCCCATTGCGGCACGCTTCTGCTCCCAGGCTCGATCAGGTACGGTGGGGGGACTGCTTAATCCAATTTCGCTCATGAGATTCTCTGCCACGGCAATGAGATCGCTGAGCCGTGAGTGCATCGTGCAGTGGTGGCGGTGGTGGTGGTGGTGGTGCCAGCCTGCCATGATGAGAATTCCCTGCAGGACGTCGATTGACTTCACGGACTGGGGGAGCAGAGTTTTGGTGAGTTGTCCCATCAAGGAGGCCATTTGTGCTCTCATGGACTGCAGGTTCCGGAGCGAGGATGCCATTCGGACCGCCGCCATCAGGAATGGTTTCGAAACGTTCAAGGTGGCTGCCGTCTCGTGGGGACCGATGACGACGAACGGATACACGGGCTGGAGTTCGTTTCGGAAAATGGCGAGGAGCGTTTCGTCGGACTGAGGTGGTGGCGATGGGGCGCTTCTGCTGGGCTGGCAGACACAGTCTGATGAATTCGCGCGGTTGTGCGCGTTGGAAACTGTTGGAGATGGGGGACTGGGAGGATTCGAGTCGGTGCTGGCGCTCGTATAAGTCTTCATTTGGTCTTCACCTTGTTGGTGCAGTCGGGGAATCGTGGTGTCGGCGGAACTGTTCGTCGCAGGTAGTTCCCCAGAGGCCGCCAGAGGCTTGACTAGTTCGTCGACTTTGCTCTGAACATTGCGCCTGTGTGCGTGCAAAAAGATGGTCAGTTGGACATGTCCACCACCGCCTCTGGCAGCGTTTCTGTACGAGGTATTCGTCGCTCACATGGTATCATGGCGTCTTCTTCGCGGTCGTCGACCGGCTGGCTGGCACGTCATGCGTAGTCTTTCACACCTGGCGATTGGAATTTTTTTTTTTTTAGCCTTCCTTTCCTTTCGCGTGCTGCAGAGTTTTGCATCTTCCTAAAATATACAGTGCTGGAGAATTCGGAAGACCGACTGGAGGAAGAATGAACGAACCTTGCGCATTTCCGCCCTTGTTCTTCAATACCACTGTATGATTGCGTGCATTTTGACCTGGCTTCCACGCAGGAATGGCAGGCAGATGCCCGTTTGGCCGGCTTCGTCGATCCCTGCTTCGAAGAGACGCCGCTTGGTGACATGGTGACGAAGATGGACGGAGGATGGAGCAAGTTTCTGTCTGTTGGCGTACGTAAGAATTGGTGAGAAAAGAAAAGCAGCCGCTGCGGGTGTCAGAAGTCACGCCGGTCGGTAGATTGCATTGAGGAGAAGACGATGAGAATAAGTTAGGGAGCTGTATGTGACATCAACCGTTCCTCATGATGCCGTCGGGTGATACGTCAATGGGGCTGCGGGGATTTGGTCTTTATAGCGGACAAAACGTCCAAATTATGTCAAGACACGTCGGCATCGCGGCGCAAATGATGGCGTAGCATTGAAGGGACGCTGAACTAACCTGTTTGGGCCTCTCATCGTTGGTTTTTCGGCTCACTTTCCGTTTTGATGATTTACTCTGTACGATGATGCCTCGGCCAAATAAGAGTTCCAAACAAAGCGATGGGTGCGACGCCGACGATTAATTCGTCGTTCGAGTCATGGCGCGCGCACGGAACTTTCCGCCACGGACGGACTTTGAAGTTCGCGCTGTCGTCTCCGTGCTCAAAGACTTCATCTACTCCGTACATGGTGGCATTTTTTTTAGAGCTGTCGCTTTTGGAGTCGCCGGCAACTCGTCTATGCCATGTGCGTGGGTCAGCATTCTATCGTGATTGGAGCAAGTCATTAAGAACCAGACCGGGATTATCCTAGTGTCATGGTATTGCATGTGACGGCGCCCTATAGATGACAAGCTCTGGAGGGTGTTGAGGGCTGATTTTTGGTCAGATATACATATGACAAACTTGGCCTACATCTCGGCGTCCCCCAGTGATCCAAGATAATGCACTTGGGGACCGTCCCGCGAGCCTACGTTTGATCTGGGGTGTATTAGAAGGACGTGATGGCCCAACATGATGTCGTGGCTGATGTGCTTGTGTCAGGGTGAGGGCTCTGACAACGCCGCTTTAACCGCATTGACGAAGATGAGACCCTCCTTGAGACAACGGTGGATATAATATATTAGAAGTACCTAACTTAGCTAGATAGTACTATAGCGCACTATGTACCTTTTAGGTACAAAGGTCGGTTGAACGACCAAAATCCTTTTGGTCAAATTAGGGTCAAGAATCTCAAGGCCAAATTTTCGAAGGGAGGCTTCGCAGTAAAGCAGGCAAAGACAGACGCACAACTCTTTTCATGAACCGGAATTCTTGTGTTCTCGCTGCGCGCCCCGTGTCTCGATATAGAACATACCCAGGTGGAATATTCCCACCCTTCATGACCTTCTTCTTCAGGTTTGATGCAGAACCCGGCTTACGTGGGTGAAGAACCGCCTTGCATCGATGACAGACAGACCAAGGGTCGATCAAGTGAAAAATTGCCGTGTGTATTCACTCCGCGAACAAGAGAGACATGCCTCGCTGGCGTGAGAGCTGGATATGACTTCTGCCCTGTCTTGGAGCAGGGTCTTAGAGCAGGTCGTGTTAGCTGCCTACCCTTTTTTTTTTTCTTTTTCTTTTCTTTTAAACGACTTCAAGATGATCCCTTCGCACATCGGACCACTCACTGCGCATGCTCAATGAAACACTCTCCAGCGCCACGCGGCTGTAAGCTGATGAAATGGCCAGGCTTTACTGGCAGCATGAGCAAAAATTCGCGCAAAATACACGTCGTTGCATAGAGTGCATACTCTGCCATCTGGGTTTCTTTTTCAGTGTCACCGAAATTCTTAGGGCACTGTGTTTGTCGTCCGAGTCCAAAAGAAGGCCAGCCCGCCACAGTGCTGGAACACGGCTGATCTTGGCATGTATTGTTCAGTTGGAAGGAAAATACTGTATGACCCTCCAAGTTGTTGAATTGTCTGGCGATGTTTGGCTGTTCTGTAGCACATGTCCTCTGAAGAGAGCTTGTGCATGCGTTCGGTATTTTTTTCTAGAGACTTGTGCATAGATGAATCTTCTTCGCGCCCCCCTGTTTCGATCAGGGTTACTAGGTGTTGTTTCCTGTGGGCGACGGGAAGGACATGCAGATGACATCGGACATTCTCGACAACGGTTGAGGCTTCTTTTATGGGATGGGAGCCTGAGCGGCGGTTTTGTCGTCCATTGAGAGCTGAATGGCAGGATTTTCGCATGACTTGTCGCAGAATCTAGTCATGGCTCCACGGTACTCCTTATCACGTATAATACACCCCTGAATTATTTTACAAATCTACATAACAGGGGTAATTAAGCTAATTAGATATTAGCTAGGAAAGAGGCTAGTACAAAACACCCCCTGAATTATTTTACAAATCTACATAACAGGGGTAATTAAGCCAATCAGATGTTAGCTAGGAAATAACGGAGACAGGGGCTAGTACATGCTAGTACTAGTAACTTACATAGAAATAAATACTCTTTTGTGGCGTTATATACCCAGCGCACTTTCCTTATAGCTCTCTAATAATAGTATTACTTACAGCTAATTACAGCTGATAGAGAGGAACGAATAACTAGGGCATGTAGATTTGTAAAATAATTCAGGGGGGGCATTGTAGGTCGGAGTAGGAGCGCTACTCTGAGATTAGCCGGTGTTTGACATGACAAAGTATTTGAAGAGGTCATCGCAAACTGAACTGGCAGGCAGCAAGAAAAAAAAAACCCAACAAATCCCTCGAAGCTATGCTCGTTGCACCCCGTATTCGGAGAGATGAAATGATTTACCAAGGTCAAACAGGTGCAAGATGAGGTGACAGCTGGCATTCGCCTCCCATCGTGGCACACCAGACGTTGACAGCTGCCCAGTCCGCCAGTGACTGTGACACCAAGACGTAATTTCAACGAAAACATGGACAAGCGGAAGAATTGATTCTGGACCTCAGTACTTGATACATGACATGGATAAGGCCAGAGACTGCGCACTTCAGTCTACAATGCACCCCCTGAATTATTTTACAAATCTACCGTACGTGGTAAAAAGCGGCCACAGGCATCTCGCGCTGCCCCCTGGACATCGTGAACGAACGGACATCATGGAACGAACGGAAATCAAGGGGGAAAGCTCGGCTAATCGGCCGGCGGCCCCAAGGAGACGAATGAGCTTGGATGACGATTTCCACAAATACGGAAGCTGTTGTCCTCCCATTCCCCTCCTCGGCCTTGATCTTGATGGGTCATGGGCCAGAGACAATCACTTTCCACCTCAAGATGAAGACCAACACCATCGTGGCCATGGCGGCTTTGCTCGCCTGCGCTGCCGAGACGGCCTCTGCCGCCCCCGATGCCCCCGGCAGCTGCGATGCAGACAATTGCCTGCCGGCAACCCCAACACCCCGACGTCCGGGGAGTGCCACTGCTCACCCATGTGCCCGCATCAGCGCGTCATGGGCGGAGCAGAAGAAGAAGACGACGACAGGTGAGAGTAAGCTGTACTCGATTGTTTTTTCGCTCGCTCTCATCTTGTAACAAAATTGGCTAATTTCGTTCATGGTCCTCGCCATGCAACAGCCCACCCCACTGTGGCTGCCGCTCTTGCTCACGAGTGTCTCAAAACCGTTCCCCTCGGCAGAGACGAGGCAATCCAGTTGATCGATGCCATTGAGCCATATCTCGAGTGGCAGAGTGACGCCGCATACAAGAAAGATCCTCCCAAGGACTACTTTTATCCCGGATTCGACATCTTCGGCAGCCTCGCCAAGGTCAAGTCAAATCTGCAGTCTGGCAAATACGCGGGCGAGTACGACTTCCAGATCGACTTGTACAAGGAGGTTTGGGCGCCTGCCCACGACGGTCACTTTGTCGTGTATCTCGACTTGCTGTCCAGAGCCTTCACCTGGACGCGTCAGCCATTGCCCATTGTTTCCATCAGTGAGGACGGTACATCTTTGCCGGTCATCAAGCTGCAAGGTGAGTTCGTTTTTGCCCAAAGACAAAAGATTCTTGGCATCATGCATCATGCATCTTGCACCTCACCTCACCAGGCACACAGAGATGCTAATCACGGGATGGTGAAACAGAGCATGTTGTTGCCGACCCCAAGACCGCGCAGGCCATCACCAGGATCAACGGTATCGACGCTGCCAAGTATGTCGAGGGTATCGCCAACTCTGCCAGTTATCTTCAGGATGCGGATGCCTCTTACAACAGCATGTTCTGGTCCAAGTCAACTGCTGCCAACAATGAGCGGGGGGGCTTTGTTGCTGGCGGCCGAAGTGCTCTGCTCTACCATGGCCCGACCACCTCCCTGACCTTTGCCAATGGCACCACTGTGGAACTTGAGAACTTGGCCGAGGTGGTGGGCAACATGACCGATGTTGTAGATGGACCTACCATGTACAAGAAGTTCTGCTCGCCGGTACCTATGAACGCCACCACCCCCCATCCCGCTGCCGCCAACTCATCTCTCATCGGCTATCCCAAGCCTGTCATTGCCACCCAGGACGGTACCATGACTGGCTACTATCTGAGCGGCGAAGGTCTCAATCATGTCGCTGTCATTGCACCAAAGTCATTCGCTCCCAAAAGCCTTGCCGAGTTCCAGGCCGTGACCAGCGACTTTTTGCGCGAGGCCAGGGCTGCCGGCAAGACGAAGCTTGTCATCGACTTCCAGAACAACCCCGGCGGCTACATCCTGCTTGGCTACGACTTCTTCCGGCAACTGTTCCCCAAGACCGTGCAGGACGGAAACTCCCGCTGGAAGCAGAGCAAGAGCTTTGCCAGTCTGGCACGCGTCGTCTCTGAAGCTGTCAAGAATGTCAATCCCGCCACCGAAACGGATCGTGATCTGCTTCAGGCATACATGTCCGTGGGGAATTACCGCTATGACCTGAATCTCACCGACGAGAACTTCGCCACGTTTGCGGACAAGTTCGCCCCCCGCGTCTACAAGAACACGGAATACACCGCTTTGATGCGATGGAACGTCAGCGACCCCCTGACGACCATCAACAAGACTTTTGGTGTTGGCATCCATATTTCCGGATATGGCCCTCGCACCAACCTCGACCAGTACTTCAAGCCCGAGGATATCATCATGCTGCATGATGGCGCCTGCTCATCCATGTGCGCCATGACATCCGAGTTCCTTCGTCTCTTGGGTGGCGTCAAGTCAGTGTCCATGGGCGGCCGTCCCAAGAAGGGCCCCATCCAGGCTGTTGGGGGTGTCAAGGGCGCTCAATCTTTGGGCTTCCAAGACGTGTACATGTACCACCGCGACGTCGGCACATGGACCAACGACACCAAGATCAAGGCCGAATTCGCACGATACACCACTTTGCCCATGGAGCGATCTGTTGCTTCGATCCTCAACGTCCGCGACTTGATTCTCCGAGACAACATCAACGATGGGGTCCCTGCGCAGTTTGTCTATGAGGCCGCCGACTGCCGGCTGTACTGGACTGCTCCCATGATCTCTGATGTGACGGAGGTGTGGAAGGCGGCCGCCAACTCGGCCTTTAACGGCGCCAAGTGTGCCGCAGGTGGCATTGCCGCCGGGTCCAAGCCTGGCCGTAGAAGTGCCGCTGCCGCTCCCGTCCACAATCGTCGCCTCCCTGCGAGACTATCCGAGTCGGTGGACAAGACGCCTATCCGCCATGGTGAGCAGTGGAAGGCTCGGCACCTGCAGATGGCCGTCAACTGAATGTACATGAGAAGTAATGGTATTTTAGGCATGAAGAATATTCTCTTTTTTTTTTCCTTTTCCCTAACGAGTGTTGTTCGACATGTAGCTACTGGCAAAGTCATCTTTGAAGTGTGCACGACATTACCTGATGATGGGCACAGTTGCGAAGAGTGCTGCGTCGACGCCGAGCGCGAGCGCGAGCACGTCAGCCGCCAGGAAGGCAGTGATTGGGACGGGGGGTGGATGGGCCTTGTTGCGGCTGCGGCGGCTGCGGCGTATCTATAACAGGGAATACTCGGTAGAAACAGACGTCACATGACGATGGGAATGAGCGAATTGGGAAGGGAGCCGACATCCATTCATTGGAGACAATGTATGATTCTAGTCTTAATCCGTCTCGATGGGTCATGTGATGTAAACAAAGGAACAAACAAACGTCTTGACGGTCTCGGAGCCGAATCGAAATCGACTTGCCATGCGCTCATACCGATTCAGTCCAACTTGAACAGGATGGCATGAAGCCCGGAATTAACACGGTCCAACCTTTGCCAAAGCTCCGTGCGTGCCCCCGTCAAACAAGCCCGACGTCTCGTCCAATGCCTGGAAATGCTCGGCAATCTGCATGCCTTTTCTCCTCTGGGCCTCGACGCGCTTCCAATCCCACGCCCCGTCTGTGGACAAGTCCACGTCGCCCAGATCGACTGCCTCGTCGCCGACTTGGTTCTCGCCGCTTCTCCAACCACCCGGTCGCTCGGGCAGCAAGCCCGAGTCCTGCAGCACAATGGCGGGATGGACGGTGAGCCGCCCCAGCTTGAAGACGTACTTGCTCACGGCGGTGGCGTGCATCTTGCTCTCCCACCCTCCCGAGGCATCTTTCCCGCTTCTCGTGCGCACCCTGCCGAACCGCGGGTCCAGCCACTCCGCCGGCTTGGCAGTGCCCTTGGGCACGAAGTGCGTCACCATGTAGAGCCACTTGCGGTCCCAGGCGAGCACTTTGCTCCAGAGCTCGTAGGCGCGGTAGGCGCGGATCTCGCGCTTGAAGGTGCACGCCACGGAGCCGAGCATGATACCCATGGGTCCCTTGGCGGGCTTGTTGGTCCCGGGGTCGAGCACGAGGCCCGTCTTCGCATTGCGTGTGAGGTTACGCATCGCGGGACGAGTGAGATACGAAACGAGATGGGTTCGCGCAATGTCCAGGTCGGTGAAGTAGGTCGAGTTGGATTTGTGGAGGTTGTAGTCGATCTCGAGGAGCGGCGCGCGCGTCTCGGAAATCATGGGCTTGAAGAGCGCGCGGGGCGTGAGGTCTGGTGATTTGCGGAGTATATTGTGGTACACGATGGCGTAGAAGACTCGGTACTAAAATTTTTTTTTTTTTTGGTTGAAGAGAGTTGTCAGTTTTGACCTTGCGCCGCCGTCGCCGGGTTGTTCACACACAAACAACAGGGGGAATAGACTCACAGTCCACGCAAACGGCACGTTCTTCAAGTTCAAGACCACGAACAGCAACAGCAAGATCCGCGACGTGCGCCCCGGTCCAGTCACGAAGGCGTGCATCGCCTTGGGCCAATTGACCTTGTATGCGGCATAGCCGGCAGATCCGAGAGCAACGGGGACGATGACGCGGATCGCGACGGCGAGGCCACCCACTTTACTTGAGGCCGATGCCATGACGGTATTCTAGTCCAATGTCGCCGAGCTTGTGCTGTTGTTTGCCGTGCGCGCGCAAAGTTGTCTGGCGTGACGGAGGGATTGGTGTTTCGACGGGGCGACGGGTTCGAAAGCTGTTCAGAATGCCGAGGTAGTCAGGGGGGATCTTGGCAAGTGGGGCATCCCCGACCTTGCTGTTGTCGCACGGGATGGATAATTAATGCTCCGCCGGATTCAGGGGTGGAAAGAGCACCTTGTGTGTGAGGCCATCGCAAGCAAGTCTCTGGCTTCTGTATTGGGCCAGCTGCGAAACATCGCCACGGGATAACTTGCATCCCACGATATTGGGGTGCGCGGCGAGTGTGGCAAATGTTGAGGGGTGATATAAAGGGTTGGAAGTGAGTGTCTGTAGAGGGAGAGGGACGTGGGGGTGGATTGCCGACGGCGGCAGCTTCTTCGGTCCTCGGGGTAGTGCGCAGCGATGTAGACGCATTGCAAAGTAGCAGAAGACAGCCGTTACGGGGGAAAATTCTCAGCACGCAGGAGCATAAGTTGAGAATCTTAACACTCTTGTCTATTCTCGTCTTTTTTGTTCGTGATTGAGGATACCGGGAAACGCCCTCTAAGTTGGTTTACCCCTTGCCTTTTCATACCACCCCCTCCCCAAGTCACGCCAACTATCGAACTACGTGCGTGCCCTCCGCGGGCTCCAGAACCAGCCATTGGCATGCCAGGTCCTTGTTCTCGTTGTGTTTTCGCAGTGTGGCAATGATCTGATTCGAGATATCTTCAAAGTTGCTCGTCGCAAGAGCTAGGATTGTCGGCCCTGCTCCCGACAGGCACACTCCCAGGAAACCGGGCTGCATCTTGGGAGACATGGACTCGACCACTTCTGTGAGACCTGGAATCAAAGTCTGGCGGTATGGTTGATGGATCTTGTCCTGCATGGCGAGGTGAATGAGCTCAGGGTCCGGTGGCGATTGACCGAGGGCAACGGGAAGCAGAGCGATTCGCTGGAGATTGAACGTCTGAAAAAAAAATCACAGATTAGCAGAGCTATTTCAAGGCCCATGGCTTGCCATTAATTCCCCGGATCCCCCCCCCCTCTCGTTTAGTTTGAGATACATACCACGTCCGGACGGGGGTACTTCTCCGGAAGCACAGCACGAGCCGAGGCCGTTGGGACGATGAAGTCGGGAATGATGGCGACGGCTTTGATGTCCTTGGCCCAAGGGAATTTAATGTGGTGTCCAATGCCGAACGGTGGCGAAGGAGGCTTCTTGCCGGTGTCAACACCGCCAGCGGGCGATGGGAGGACTTCCGAAAGGGGAATCTCTATTCTGGCCGCGTCTTCGGGATTCAAGGGCATGAGGTACGTTCCGACGAAACCACCGAAAAGGGCAGCGCCGACATTGTCAGGATGTCTCTCTGCGAATGATCAGCAACTTGTCCTAGATATTCCTTCCTACTAGGGCAATGTGGTAAAACCAATGGAGGTCCGAAACTCACCAATCATGAGACAATAGTCGAACAGTCGGTCCAGGTCCAAGTCCTTCAACCCACCAACTTCCTTGCCCAACATCACTCCAGCCACCACAGCAGCGCCCGAGCTACCCAAGCCTCTTCCCAGAGGGATCGGGTTCTTGATATGGACGCGGGTCTCCACAGGGAATGCGCGCTGGTCATGGCATCTCAGCACATAGAGCGCAACCCTTGTGATCAGATTGCTCTGAGGATCGAGGCTGATGTCGTCGGTGCCCTCGCCCTGGCCCTCGTAGGTGATGATGCAGTTCAGCGGTTGCTCGGAGGAAGACTTGGAGCGGTCAATGGTGACATGAAGCTCGAGATAGATGGTGAGAGCGAGGCCAATGACATCGAAGCCGGGGCCGATGTTGGCGCTCGAGCACGGCGTTCGAATGACGAATGACTCCATGGCTGTAGTTGAAACAGTAGGGAATCACTCGTCAATTGGTGCTGGATGCAGACGGCGGGTCTGCTGCGCCTGAGAGGGCAAGTTGTTCCTCACAGGCTGTCTTCTGGAACGCCAGATGATCGTGCCTGTTGCGCAATGTCGGTCGGTCGGTCAACAGAAAGCTGGAAAAGTTTCGCGTGTTGGATGCGATGTCGTGCGGCAGTTTGGCGGGGCGCGCCGATAACCACCCGATAACCGGAGCCGGCCTCGCACTTTCTCAACCGATCCCCACAGATGGACATGAGGCCGTCCTTGCGATATTTGATTGCCATGACCTCCTTTTTGGCATGGTGCTAGCTGCCCTGGAATGATACTGGGAGTTCTGTGAGTTCAAGATGACTCTGCTGGAGATGCGAAAACTTTTATCGGCTCGCACCCACGGGCGTCCTCTTTTCACGCAGTTTGAGCGATCATCTCTGAGATGCCTTGGTCCGGCGGCAAATCGTCGGAGACACGCCCCGGAAGTCTAATGAACATGCGACAAACCCATCTTGGCTTTATCGCGGAAAAGTTAGGTACCCCCGGAGGAATATTGCCTTGCGTCGATTATTCGCACGTGATCACTACATGATGAAACGTTACGTATTGTCATAGTAGAAGCATATTCGATTAGCTTTTGCAGACCAACGGCCCCGCGGTCTGAATATGAATAGTGGCGCGATATAGGCATCATCACCTGCGCCTCAATTTGTCAAAGTGTAACAACGAAACTTAATACATGTACATCGGATTTGTCGGCTGCGAGCGGCAATTTCCAATGAGAGAGCTCGGTGAAGTCTCCACCCCTAATACCTCACTGACAGCAAGGAATCACGTGTTGAGTTGGCTCTCGCTCTCCCGCAGCTCTCCCCGCTTTGACGACCAATCAGCTCGTCTCGTGCCATTATTACTTATTTCGCCTTCCTCTTTTCTTCTCCCCCCTCTGCCATCAAGTGGCTATTCCTGGCTTCAAGTTGCAGCAAGTCTGATCGTTTGAGGCTATTATTTGATTGCTTTTCCCTCCACCTCGTACGATCCTGCCTTGCAAAAATATCACAGGGCGCCAAGGACGAGGCTCCAACCTTCGCTGTGGTCAATGACCTGCTCCGACATCTCCGATTGAGCTCAAGGGCCGCACATATCCAAGCAGCAACGCTTCGACATCGACATCGACGAGAATCACCACAGCTACCACCAAACAGCCTTTTCTGCCTCTCGACCACTAACAACACGCGTTGGTGGCAATGGTTCTCACGCATACCACCGCCCATCAATATTCTCACCCATTTCCCACCGTCACTCTCGCTTACTTCCTCCGCTACTCCTCCCCCCAGCTCAATCCCTTCGCCGCCCATGTCTTGAGCACCGATACCATCTCCAGCCATGTCGACCCCGAGACACAAAGGCTCCACACCACCAGGATTCACCTAAAGAAGAGTCGCATGCCAGGCGCCGTTTTCAAAATGCTCCCTGGCAGTGTCACAGGTGGCAACGGTGGCGACAAAGCTTCGTACATTTTGGAGACGAGTGTCGTCGACATCAAAGAGGGATGGATGCAGACCGAAAGTCGGAACCTCAATTTCACTGGTATTCTCTCCGTCGTCGAGCAACAAAATTTCAAACTTCCGGCCGAGAACATGGCGAGCCAGACCGACGTGACCACGTCGGTGATATTCCGGTCGAGACTGGGCGAAAAGATCCGAGGAAAATTTGGACAAGCTCACCAGGAGGGTGGTTTCATATCCGGCATCATCGGTGGATGGGGTACTAAGGGCATCCAGCGGAGCATCGAGAGCGTCGCTTCTACAAAGACACTCGACCAGCTTGGCAAGAGCCGCGACGGCATGCGACTCGTACTGGAGCGAATCCGCAACAATGGCGTGATTGGAGTGCTGGAGACGCTGCGGAGAGAACGACAGCGACAGTCGCTCGGTGCTTGATTCAAGCCACTGTATTATTGTACATGACAAGCTGGGTCACTCGTCGCATGCGACCATACCCACACACATCAACGACTACCTTTTCATGACCATGGAAATCCTATCCTTAGTGTAAAACATCTCATCTCTTTAGCAAGGCGCTTCGTGTCTTTTTTCTCCTTCTGTATCACCTCTGGGTTTGGGGGGGGGGGACGTGGGTCGAGTCGGTAGAGTGGGAGGAATTTGTGGAAAATGTGAATATCAGGACATGTTATCCTGAAAAAGGCTCACGGGAGGGGTGTTGGAACAAGCATGATATCAATCGCGCTTGGCAGCCGCAATTCCCTTCGGCTGAAGGTCGGCCTGACCGGAAGAAGGTCGGCTGCTGCGCGTGTGTGCGTGCGTGTGCGCGTGCCCCCCCCTTCCTGCCCACGGGCAGGCCTGCGATAGGGCAGGGCCTGGGTCACGTGACCCACCCATATCACGTGACCCACACAGCTGTAGCTACCTTTATTTTCCCTCTCACAGGAGCCCTCTTTTTTTCTAGCTTCCTTTAATAGAACACATAGCTTACAATAGATTATTTAATTAATACTATCACAAGCGCGCCTAATTAATAACTAGCTATTATCACACCTAGTGATTCTAATACTAATCAGTGGTTAACTTTATAACTACTTTTATTTATAAATACCTATTATCTTTTAAAGACACTATAGATTAGCTAGGTTCTATCTAGAAGAGACCTTTATAGAAGCAGTGTAATTTAGCTAGCCTATTAAGGTAATAAGAGCAGCTTTATTATTTAAGATCCCTAATTATACTAAGGAAGAAGCTAACTCTAGCTAGCTTATTAAGGTAATAAGAGTAGCTAGAAGAAGCTAAAGCCTAAACTAAGAAGAAGAGTTTAACTCTAGTAGCTAAGCTATCCTATTATTCTTTAACTTAGTATATTCTATTATACATAAAGCTAATTACTAGAGCTTATAATCCTTTATATCTCTTTTTCCCTAATCCCTTTATTATTACTTCTCTTATTCTATCTTCTCTAATACTATAAGTTATAATAGTTAATAAGAAGGAATAACTATAAAATCTAATAAGTTATAATAGCTCTTAAGTAAATCCCTTAGAAGCCTTAGAATTTACTATCCCCTTCCTTTATATCCTATAGTAACTACACTAGTATATTATAGAAAAAGCACTTACTAGGGTAGATAAATTTAATATTAAGGATAATAATATACCTAAGATATAAGTAGCCTATATCCTCTCTTAGGTTAAGGACTATATAATATAAAAGGTATATAAAAGATTACTCTTTATAGAATTTACTTAAGACTTTAATCTATAAACCTATAGTAACTTTCTTAAGACCTTAATTATAGTCCTAAGGCACTTATAGGACTACCTTATTAACTCTAGAATCTATATAATAATTAACTAGAATATAAATATAGTAATAAACCTCTAAGAAGTCCTTAACTAATAGGAATTCTACTTCTAGTTATAAGAAAAAGTAAAGAATACCTAGAAGAAGTATAATAACTTCTAAAAGAATATAATTAAGAATAGTAACTTCCTTAATAACCTCTATAAGGATAATAACCTCTAGGACTAATAGAGTATAAGAACTACTTATTCCTCCCGCTAACCTTTATAACCTCTATAAGGAGTAATATTAGTAACCTTTCCCTAAGAATAGAACCCTTAGCCCCTTCCTTAAATACCTTAAGCCTTATAAGCCCTTCCTTATTATCCCTAAGAACCTATATTTACCTAGTAAAGAACCTCTACTCCCTAATAATAAGCCCTTCTTATTTACTAAAGAATAATATATAAACCTACTAATAATCCTCCCTTTAAGCCTCTATAACTAATAGTAAAGCAAATCTTAGACCTTATTAAGATATATATATCTAAGTAGTAATATAGCGCTAATAACTATAATATACTTAAACTAAAGCTCTAAATCTTTAGGTAAAAATATAAGCTTCTAGATATTAAACTAGAATAAGCTAGGTATATATTTAAAGTAATATTAAAAGGAAAAGCTTATTAGTACTACTTAGACTACCTCTCTAAACCTAGTAACCCTTAGGACCTTACTACCCTTATAAGGAGAATAAAGAAGAGGTTTAAGACTAAAGATATAAGGTAGAAGTATCTCCTTAAATAGTATAATACTTTACTCTAGAAAACTATTAATAAAACCCTAATAAATTAAAGATGCTTTAGAATTATTAAGAGGCTTTAATAAGCTTATTAGGTTAATTAGAGGCTATTAACATTATAGCAAATAGGATCCATTCCTAATGTAGGTTAATTAGCGTGTAAATAATAATCCGTGTGAGGCCCTCACAACATGACCCACTAGATTAGAGCACCATGGCGCCTAACACTAGAAGGAAGGGCTAGGTCCACGTAATATTAGTAAGCCACTAGCTATAAACTAGTAACTTATATATATATTATACTTAGACCTAGTAAGCTTTAGTTAATATATAAGTATACTCTATATCCTTTTACCTAGCTACCTTTATTCTTATAATTCTAAAGCTTCTACTACTAGCTACCTAAGAGTAATATAGGGCTAAGAACTACCTAATTAACCTAAGTAATATTAGATAATAACTAGAGTTAATTAAATAAGGGTAGTATTACTACTAAAGATATACTATATTCTATAGAAACTAGGACTAAACCTAGACTCTCTAATATTAAAGCTAATACTATAGTAATAAATAAGTAAATTACTTAGCTTAAGAAACTTAAAAAACTATAGGAATAAGAGTAAGAGCTTATTAATCTTCTATAGCTAGGTAGAGGGAAAGAGAAAATAAAAAGGTAGTAAAGATCTAGTTTCTTCTCTAGTAATAGCTACTAAGAGGTTAAAGTTAGGAATATTACTAACCTCTAATACCTTATAAACCTATAGAAGTATAAAATATAGATAAATAATCTAAACTATACCTTTAATAGGGTAAAGTAAAAGTATTAGTATAATTACTAAAAAATCCTCTTTATACTTAACTATATATATAGTAATTATAAGGTAAGATAGGACTAATACCTTAATAAATAAATAGCTAATAACTAAAGTAATCTTAAAGATAACTAGAATATATTTAAGACCTAGACTCTTATACTACTCTAAGATACTACTAACTATAATACCTAAATAGCTATATAGCTAGAGAATATAAAGTAATATAAGGGCTAGAGTCCTATTAAATTTAGTATCTACCTAGATTTACTAGAGAAATACCTAGAAAAAGCTACTAAAAAGTTATAAGCTCTTATATTCTTTATAAAACTACTCCCTAACCTATAAGACTAGATTAACCTATATACCTCTATTATAGGAAAGGTATAAGAGGAGGTTATATAACTTACTTAGTAACTCTAGGAGGCTATACTAAAGAGTAAGCAAAAGTCTAAGTATTTAGAAGATAAGGGCCTAAATAAGGCTCCCTAATATTATAGATATAACTTTCTATAAGGCAGAAGGTCTAATAAAGATTAGAAGGATAAGGACTAAGAGAAGTCTCCTACTACCTACCTAAATAACCATAAACCTAGGTATAAAAGGTAGTATTTTAACTATAATAGTATAGAGTACCTTATAAATAGATATAATAAGCTAAAAAAGGAGTAATAAGACCTAGAAAACTCCCTAAGGTAGAAGTAGATGCCCTTACCTCTACCTTAAATACTAAGGTACTAATAGAGTGTTAATTTTATATACTAGTTACTATTTATAGGTATATAAATATTAAAATAGTAGCGGATCTTAATAGTTACACTAAGATTAATATTATTAGCACTAAATTTATATAAGCCTATAAACTTAACTAAGCTAAGGCTATAGTACCTATTATTAAGGTAGTAGGGGCCCTTATAGTTCCCTAATATAGTATCTATAAGGTCCCTATTATAATTAAAGACTTAAGAGAAGAAGAAAAGGACCTTAAGCTACTATATATAGCTATTAATAGGGACCTAAGAACTAAGGGAAGCCCTATATTAATTAGGATATATACACTTACTAAGGAACATATCTACCTTTACCTATACTTATAAGAGTAGTAGTTTAAGAAAAGAAGAAAGGCCTTTTTACTTATAACTCCCTATAAATTTATAAAGGTTATATATAATAAGACTATTATATACGCTATTAATAGGGTTATAGAAGATAAGTTTATTACCCTTAGAGATAAAGAAGAGGTAAAGGCATATAGAACTATTAAAGATATCCCCTAGGAACTATATAAGTTTAAAGATATATTTATATTAGATAAGGCAGGAAGCTTGCCTTTAAGAAAGACCACTAATTACGTAATTAATCTAATACCAGGGGCCACACCCCTATATAGACTGATTTACCCCTTTTCCTAAGGTAAATTAAAGAAACTTTATAAATATATTAATAAGAACCTATAGAAAGGCTAGATAAGACTATTAAAGAGCCCTATAGGTATACCTATCTTATTTATACTAAAGAAAGATAGTACACTCTAATTATACATAGATTACTAGGGTCTTAATAGGGTAACGCAGAAGAATTACTATACTCTCCCCCTAATTTTAGAGATCCTAGACTAGTGCTAAGGAGCTTACTTTTTCTTAAAAATTAATATTAAGGATACTTATTATAGAATCTAAATTAAAGGGGGTAATAAGTAAAAGACCGCGTTCTATATATGTTATAGGTACTATAAATATCTTATAATACCTTTTAGGTTAATAAATACCCTAGCTACATTCTAGAACTATATCTATAAAGCGCTTTATAGGCTAGTTAATACTATTTATATAGTATATCTAGATAATATCCTTATCTTTTTAAAAATATAAGAGAAGTATACTATATATATTAAAGAAGTCCTAGGGTATATAAGAGAGGTAGAATTATATATAAAACCCTCTAAATATAAGTTTTACTAGGAGTTAGTGGAGTTCCTAGGGTTTATTCTCTCTATTAATAGGATCTTAATAGACACCCGCTAAGTTACTACTATCTAGGATTAGAAGGAACCTATAAGCTTTAAGGATATATAATCCTTCCTAGGGTTTTATAACTTTTACTAATAGTTTATCTATAGATACTCTAGGATTATAGCACTACTACATGTGTTAATAAAGGGTAGTTAGAATAGTATCTAGACTAGGAGGTTTATATTTAGGGTAAGAGAATAGGTAGCGTTTCGCTAGCTAAAAGATGCCTTTTAGTAAGCTTCTCTTCTCTATTATTATAACCTGAGTTAACTAGTGTGTATTAAGATAGATACCTTAATCTTTATAATAGTAGGAATCTTATTATAATAAGATAATAAGGGCTACTAGCACCCTATAGCCTTTTAGTTAAGGAAGTTTACTAATGCTAAATATAACTATAGTATACCTAACTAAGAGTTACTTGCTATAGTTAAGTTATTTAAACACTAGTAATATTATATTAAAGGTATAGAGACCCTAGTAAAAGTCCTATTAGATTACTATAACCTATAGACCTTTATAAAGTAATAGAAGCTAAATAGAAAATAGGCTAGATAGTGTATATTTCTATGCCTACTAAACTTTATAATTAAGTATAGACTAGGGAAAAGTAACCCTATAGATACGCTATTAAGAAGGTCTAATTATAAGAGTAAACCCCTAATAAATAGGGCACTTTTACTAGAACTTAAGAAAAAGTTAGTAGCTACTAAAGAAGTAGTAGAAAAAGAGATACTAATATATTAAAGAAGATATAGTAAGATACCTTTAGGGAAGGAAAATACCCTAGTTTTTATAGAGAGGTATAGTAAGATACCTTTAGGGGAGGAAAATACCCTAGCCCCTATAGTAAAGGCTAGAGTGGCTATATTAAGAGGCTAGTTAGCTACTATAGATCTAGTAAAAGGTTAGCTAAATAAAGGTAATTTCTAGGAGAAGGTAGTATATATCTAGGACACTAGTATAGTATAAGAGATCTAGGGGGCTATTATATTACTAGATCCCTACTAATCTAGCCTAAATAAACTATTAGTGTAGCTACTATAGAAGGCCTAAAGCTAAGATCTAGACCTATAGAGGTAGAGTAAAGAGATTAATTCCCTAGAGAGAGGGAAAGCTAGTCTATAGTTATATAGTGTAAGAGGTTTCCTAATATATAAAGACTAGGTAGTTATTCCCTAAGAGCCTACCTTATAATAGGAGCTTCTATAGCTATACTATAATAATCCACTAGTAGGTTACTTTAGGACTAAGTAAACGCTTAAGCTATTAAAGCACTACTTTTAGTAGCTAGCTATAAATAAGTCTATATTAAACTATATTATAAGCTATAGGATATATTAGTAAATAGTTACTAGAAGGTATTACCTATATAGGAGTCTTAAATTACTACTAATACTAGAGTAACTATAGGTAGAAATCTTAATAGACTTTATTATAGGATTACCTATTATATAAGTAGGCAAATAAGAAACTAATATAATTCTAGTAATTATAGACTAATACACTAAGTACTCTATCTTCCTACCTATAATAACTATAATTAATATAGCTAAGTTAGTAGAACTTTTCTATAAGGAGATTAAGCTATAATTTAGGCTACTAAAGGGTATTATATCTAATAGAGGATCTATTTTTATAAGCTAATTCTAGTTAGACCTATATTACCTATTATATATAAAATATAGGCTTTCTATAGTGTTTTACCTCTAAACTAATAGGTAGACTAAGAGAACTAACTAGGTACTAGAGCACTACCTATAATACTTTGCTTCTAAAAACTAGTAGATATAGCCTAAGCTACTCCTAGTTATATAATTTACCTATAATAATATAGTAAATAGAACTATAGGCTACTTACCTAACTATATACTTATAGGGTACTTACTAGAGTTTTAGCTAGCCCTTAGGGATAAGGTTATAGAAAGAGAGGTACTAGAGGCTTATACTTATATTATAAAGTTATATAAAGTTAGAGAGTAGCTAAAGTAAAACTAGGTAAAAGCTACTAAATCCTAGGTAAAGTACTATAATAAATATTACTAACTACTTACTCTTAAAAAAGGTAACCTAGTATTACTATTAGTAAAGAATATATAGCTTAAGGAAGTAAAATAGAAGCTAATCCCTAGGTTTATTAGACTATTTTAGGTACTTAATACTATTAGTAAGTAAGTATATTAGCTTATATTACTAGAAAAATATAGTAGGTTATATAATATATTCTATATTAGCCTGCTAGAGCCTTAGACCTATTATAAGAATATAGATAAAGAAAAAATACTAATACCTAACCTTAAGGATAAAGATAATAAATATAAAGTTAAGGAGGTTAAGGAATATAGAAAGACCTATAAAGGTAATAAATACCTAGTAAAGTAGAAGGGTTAGCTAAGTAAATATAACTAGTAGGTTCCTATTAAAGATATAAAAGGAGCTTAGTATATAATTTAGGTATTCTACTAGAATAAATTAAGGGAAAAGGATAGTAATATATAAGTAAGTTATAGGTAAAAGAGTATAGAGTTCCTATAAGAAAGGTATAGCCTTACTAGCTACTATAATATACCTAATAAAAGAAAATAACTAAACTATATATAAAAATAAAAGAAAAAAAATATAAAAGAATAAAATAAAGGAAACTATCTATAGCTTTAGGAGAGTTAATAGAAATCCCTTTATAGTTACCCCCTTATAGCTAAAGACTTAGCCCCTATAGACTATATACTTAGCGTTATTCTTATCTGCTATAACCGCCTCTCTTATTCTATAATAAAAATAATATAATACTATTCCCTAGGTAATAAATCCTAGATTACTTAGCTATAGCTATAAAACTATTACTATATTCTATATAGTAAGGAGTTATAGATAGTTAGCCTACTAAAATATTAGTAAATAGATAGCGAAATAGGGCTAAGATATAACCTACTATCCCTAGGACTAGAGCTAGGTTTATAGTAACTATAAGGGTTTAATAGGAGACTATATACTACTAGTATATAATTAAAGCATCCTACCTAGATATATTAGCAAAGAACTAGTAAAAAGGGAAGAAATATATAGACCTAGCGGACCTTAGTAGCCCCTATTAACCTAAATGTAATATAATGCGTTATATTAGTATAGTTAAAGCCCTATATAAGCTAAAGATAATAGGTAGCAAAACACTACTAAGTTACCTCTAAGAATATAAGGTCTTTAGGATTATCCTTATCCTTATTACTAAGTGCCTTTATTAGGATATCTACCTAATCTAGTACCTTTAATAAGTTAAGGAAGTTACTATATATAGTAGCTATAGACTATATAATTATTAGTAAATAGAAACTAAAGAGTAAAGGAAAAGCAAGCTACTTATAGCCTTATAACTATCCCTATATATATAATACTAAATATAGCGCTTTAATTACTTTATCTTTAACTAACCTATATATAGGTTAGTAATAAATTAATAATTAATCTAGGGGAGTTTAGGGGTAGATAGGGGGCTCTTTTTATATTTAGTGTATCTAGTATATAAGTAGTATATATATAAATAATTATAAAGAAGAATTATAGGAGCACTTATAGTAATATATTAGTGATTAATAATAGATAGATAATAGTGTTATAGAAAAAGTAATAATTTAGCTAATAATATAGAAATAAAAATAGAATAATATAGTAGAGAGTTAGAGGTGAATTTATGCTAAAGCGCTAACTATTATTTATTATTATAGATTATTATTTATTATTATTTTAATGTGACTACTAGTTAGCGAATAGTTATAAAATATAGGGTAAAAGCTATTTAGAAGCCCGGCGATAAGGGGGGGGATAATTATAAGGCCCCTTATAACATAACCTATGCGTATGCGTGCACCGTAGCGCTAGAGCACCGCGGCGCCTAATACTAGAAGGAAGGGCTAGGTCCACGTGACATTAGCGAGCCGCTAGCTATAAACCAGCGACTCGCACACACATTACACTTAGACCTAGCAAGCTTTAGTTAATATATAAGTGCACCCTATATCCTTTTGCCTAGCTACCTTTATCCTTACACCGGCTTATTACAGAGGAATCCAGTAGTTAATATTAATTCCCTACTAATGCCTAGACTCCTAACGCCTTCTAGACTAATAGAAGGTATAATAGTAAGGGCAAAGAGTTATAATACCCTTTATAAAGGTAGAAAGGTAGAAAAGGCCCTCCCTATATAAAGAAATATTATATATATAGTAAAGAGGGATACTAGTTAATAAAGCATCCTAAGAAAGAGCGTAAGAAGGCATACTAGTGATATAAGAACTATTACCTAGTAGATACCTTATTATCCTTACTAGCTTTATATAATACCTTTCTTACCTAGTATAAAGGTACCCTAATAGAAGATCCCACTCCTTATCCCTCTAAAGTTAATAAGGTTACCTAGTATATAATAAGCCTTAGATTTAACACTAAGCTAGAGGGAGAGGAAGAAGAAAGGGTGCCTATAAGCTTCTTTACCTATAGTGTAACCCTTAATAGTTAGAAAATAGTTAAAGTCCTTATAAATTAAGCTATAATATATAGACTAAGTAAGAAGAATCTATTTAACAATAGGAACGCCGCTAGGCCTCCTTACCTATTCCTACTTAAAGACTATTACTTATCTAAGGCCTTCTAAGGTATTATGCTAGATACTAGAGCGGCATAGTTCTCTATAGTAAGCTAATCTTAAGTTATAGCACTATAGAAGATAATACTAAAGATTTATCTTAATACTATAAGGGTAGGTAAAGTAGTTATTATATTTAGTAGAGGCTAGCTAATTATATTACTTAGAATAATTAATATGCCTATACCCTTTAGTAATATTACTTTTTATATAATACTAATAAATATTCCCTTCCTACTTTACCTTAATAATATAGGCTAATTAAGGATTAACTTTATTACCACTAAGAACATCCTCTAGTAAGGAAATATTAAGGTGCCCCTAGTACACAAATAGGGCTATATATAGATACTACTAATATAAGATAAGAAGGCAGTAGCGTGGAATTATTTAACTAAGATTAAATTATAGCGTTTATATCGCCGTTTTAGTTATCCTTTAGTACGCTAACTCTATAATCTCCTAAGCAACGTAGGGCATAAGATTACCTTTAAAGCTATTAAGGTAATATTAAAGGTATGCCACTAATGCTAGATAAATACTAATAGCCCCTATTACTTTAAATTTACCCTTAAGAATAAGTATGCCTTTAACTTTAAAGTAATAGTTAATATTATATACCTTAATAGTAACTGCCTAATGCTCTACGTAGTAGATGTGGCTATAGTATTCTATATAGTAAGATTCCTTCCTAATATCTTAGCTAAAATAACTTAGGAAGCCCTTAGAATATACTAGATTAATGTGTACTAAGGACCTCCTAATTAGATTATTACTAATACTAGTATAAACTTTTATAGTAAAGAATTTCGCTAATTTGCGGCATTAATATTAATCTCTATTAAAGAGGTCCTAATTAAGGCATATTATAGCATTAGAAAAGTTAAGAGATATTATAGACTGCTCTAAAGGGCCTATAATATTATCTAAAGAGAATGCCTAATAACCCTAGAACCTATTACCCTATAGATAGCTATAAAAGCCCTTAATAATACTATAGGTCTAAATAGCCTTATTCTAACCCTCCTTATCTTTAGTGCCTACCCCTATATATTAAGTAACTCTCCTCTATTACTAGAGATCTTATAATATGTTATTACTATATAAAAGGTAATAAAGGAAATTAAGTGCCTCTATATAATCTAGAAAGTTAGTAAAGCCCTTATAGTAAGGAATAGTCTAGATATAAGCAAGACCCTTAACCTCCTACTTAGATTACTAGTCTAAGTTTAGCGTAAAGGTAAAGGGTAGCAAGGCCTATATAACCTCCTCTTTATTAATAAAGAGACCTATACCCTTAACCTCCTATAAGGCCTAAAGGCCTTCTACTTAACTTCTATTAGGCCTTATTATAAGGACCCTAATATAGAAGCTCTCCTACCTTAGGAAGGCAGAGAAAAGGGAGAGGCCTAAACTAGGCTACCTAGTAAGACCCTAGAGATCCTACTAAAGAGATACCTAGGTAGACCCTAAAAGAACCCTCTAGTAATTATTAATAAGACTAATATGTTTATCTTAGCTAAGGAGGAAGCTAACCTTAACCTTATAATTTAATTACATAAGGAAGGCATTATTATAACCCCTAGTATACTATTTAAGCTCTCTATAAAGACTAAGATTAATATACTAATTAATTAGGGCGTGTTTAAATTCATTACCTATAATAAGAGAGAGTATAGTAGCGTGTAAATCTTTAATTTATAAATTATTAATAAGGTAAAAGGTAAGATAGGCTAGCTATATAAGAAATTAAGGCTTATAGTATAAGGCTTTAGAGATAAGGTAAAGTAAGTAATCTTAACATAGGCTCTAATAATCTAATAAGCTAGTTAATGCCTTATTCTTATAATAGTACCTTCCCTCTTAATAAAGGGATTTATCCTATAGATTTATAATATTACCTAGGCCTATATCTAATTAACTATATAATTAAATAGGGTAATCCTTACGCGGCTTCTAACCTAAATCCGTGACTAATACCCTAAGGGAATAATTATAAGGGTAATTAAACCGCTCTATAGCATTATAGAGGCTAGAACATACTAGTAGGTTATATACTATAGGCACTATAGAGAGAAGCTCTAAATAGAGACTTCTACGTATAATCTATGCCTATTAGTAACTATAGAAGATAGCCTAGAATTTATATATATAGGTATATAGACTAATAATACTCTTAGGCTATTAGATAAGGAGTTCTCTAAGAAAGAAGAGAGAGAATTAACTATAGTGGCTTTTATAGTAAAGCTAAAGTAATTCCTCCTTAAGAATAATTTACTAACCTTTAATAGGGGAATTATTAAATTAGCAGCTAGTATAGCTATTTTACTTTAATAAAAAGGCTAAAGTAGTAAGCTTAATTTAATCCTACTTATAGATTTAAAGTAGAAGTATATTAAATAAAGGGCTTAAGGCGCCTACATTACCTTAATCTACTAACTAGAAGCCTACTATAATCTATCTATCACCGCTTAACACTAAGAACTAATAATTAATAATATTAAAGCCCTTAATCACTAGATCTAATAGTAGATAGATTACCCTAATTAAGGCCTAATATTTATTCTAATTAACCTTACTAAAGCAAAGCTATATATATTTATAGATAGGTTATTTATAAATAATTAGGACCTTACCTTATAGCTTAGTTATATACTAATCCTTACTAATAAAGACTATAAGGATAGTAAGTTTATAATTAAAGGTAATATTATATACTTTAGCTTAATAAAGAGTAAGAGAGTTATATAAAGTATACTTATCTCTAAGGTCTATAGTATAGTTACTAGTATTAATATAGTATATATAATAGCTACTACCCTTTATATACTTATAGACTAATTAAATCTCCCTACTATACTAGTTATAGTATATATAGATTTATACTCCCTCTATAAGTGCCTTATTAAGCTTAGTATAATAAAGGAGAAGTACCTAATAATTAATATTATAGCCCTATAATAATTATATAAATACTATAAGCTCTATAAGATCTATTAGATTAATAAAGCAGATAACCTAGCTAATACCTTTATAAAGGCATTACTAAATAAGGCCCTAGAGTAGTTTATCTCTAGTAATTAGATAATAATCTAGATAGAAGGGTAGGTAACCTATATAGAGGATAGCCCTTATAAATAGTAGTAGGAGGGTAACCTATAAGGAGAATAGCCCTATAGGTAGTAGTATTAGGGGACTATTAACCCCTATATTATAGGGAGAAGTAATCTTCCCTAGTATTAGGGGATTATTAACCCCTATACTATAGGAGAATATAGATCCTACCCTCTTAGGGATAGTAAAGGAAATTAGAGAAGGAGTAATACTCTAAGGGGAGTAGGAGAAGAAAAGGGAAGAGAAGCTATATAGCTCCTTCTTTAACCTTTAGGGAGGGCCTCTAGTAATTCTATAACTCTATATAATCTATATAGAGTATAAAGCTATAAGGGAGGTTCTCCTTTAGATTTATAAGATACCTATACTTTACTTTAGTAGGGATAGAAAGGTAGATATAGGAGATAATAGGGTTAAGAAGAGGGGTAAAGGGGAGGAGAAGAGGTAATAGGATAAGGGAGTTACTATATAGATATTATTAATAATATTAGGAAGGAAAAGGGATTTAGGAGAAGGCCTACTTACCCTCTTAGTAGGAGGTTAAAGATAGATTATTACTTTCCTTTATTATTACCTACTATAGGTATATACCGCTTCCCCTTCCTTTCCTTTATTAGTCTCCTTTATTAAGGGATTATAACCCCTCCTATTATTATCTATTACTTTATTAGCAATTAATATTATATATTAATAATTATATTAAAAAGAGAGTTCCTAGTGTTAGAATAAGCATAATATTAATCGCGCTTAGTAGCCGCAATTCCCTTTAGCTAAAGGTTAGCCTGACCAGAAGAAGGTCAGCTACTACGCGTGTGTACATACGTATGCGCGTGCCCCCCCCTTCCTACCTATAGGCAGGCCTGCGATAGGGCAGGGCCCGGGTCACGTGACCCACCCATATCACGTGACCCACACAGCTGTAGCTGCCTTTATTTTCCCTCTCACAGGAGCCCTCTTTTTTTCTAGCTTCCTTTAATAGAACACATAGCTTATGATAGATTATTCAATTAATACTATCACGAGCGCGCCTAATTGATAACTGGCCATTATCACACCTGGTGATTCCAACAAGGGGATTGTAGGGAATAGGTTGAAAGCGAAAATAAAATTTTCTCAAAATCAATCAATCAGTCGGGACGCTTGACTAGTCTGCGTGTGACACAGCCTGAAGACAGTGATTATCATCAAGCTGGTAAGCAAGAGCCGATAATGCCACCTTTGACCTTGGCAGAACACATGTCGAGCGAATTTCCCTTCGGAGATTGCACCTATCACGGCATAAAACAAGCCGTGAAATGAGAACCGGAATCCCAAAGCCACTCAATTTTCAGCCGACGTCAAAGAGCTCGGAAGGATGTGGGTCCATGTACCAGAGCTTGTCCTCAGTCATGCGTTTCGTTTCAATTTAGGACCCCTCCCATCCATCATCCATCATTTTATTGGCGGGGGGGCATTTCCAAGAGAAAACAAGCCCGTCTCCAAGGCTTCCTGCCATCTATTCACTCTACGCACATTCAAGATGGCAGAGCCCGTGTCCGTCCTCTTCGTCTGCCTAGGCAATATCTGCCGATCGACCATGGCAGAGGGCATCTTCCAGAACCTCGCCAAGCAGCCGCAGTACAAGGGGAAGATTGGCAAGATTGACTCCTGCGGAACAGGTAAGGCAACGACGCCTCGAAAATGGCAATTTGTTGCCACGAGTTGCGCAGCATAAAAATGTCAAAATTTGTTGAACCGAAAACTGACTTGCCGTCCGTTTCACCAATGCAGCTGCGTACCATGCCGGCGACGAGCCGGACTCGAGGACCCTTTCTACGCTCGAGGACAATGGCATTACGGATTACGATCACGCCGCGCGCCGTGTAAGTCGTTTGCGGGGAAAAAAAACCCCCTCCCCCTCCCCCTCCCCATGATAGCAAGGAGGGGGGGATGTAGTCACAGAGGCTAACGATGTGGGAAAATTACAGTTCAAAGCGAGCGATTTCGATTCCTTTGACTACGTGTTTGCCATGGATCGATCGAATCTCTCGGATTTGAACCGTCTGCAGAAGGGCTGCCCGGATGCCAAGGCGAAGGTGATGCTGTTTGGGGAGTTTAGCGGCACGGGCAAAGCGGAGGTTGTGAATGATCCCTATTACGGCGGGCGAGATGGGTTCGAGAAGGCATTTGAGCAGTGCAGTCGGTTTTCCAAGAATTTCCTCAAGAATGTGGTAGGCGAGTAGTCGGTATTAAGTGTGTTTTTGTTCCGAACGGTGGGATAGGAGTACATGGTGATTGGCAGTAAAATTGTGGGGGCGCTAATTGTGTTTTTTTGGGGAATCCGCAAGGCATCTTTGGAAAAATGGGAGGAATACATAGCATGAGGACCAATTGTAATGATAGATGATTGCAATAATTACATGGTCGAAACCAGGGGACCAGGGGACAGGGCGGCTGCTGCACTTGACTGGAGCGGTCGCATCATGTTTCATGTTTTTGTGCAAGAGGGCCTCCCGATGTGAATTGATGAGGCAGGCGCGCGCTTAGAAGCACGGATTGCTGCTCCAGCGGGTTGCCAGGCTAAACTGCCGACCTTGAGCTGTCTGATCTCTCTACTCCTACTCCGTACTCCCACTCCTTACTCCCACTCCGTACTCCCACTCCGTACTCCCACTCCGTACAAAAAGCTGTCCCCGCCCAAGCTTTCCCCCTCGGTGCCCCCCCGCTTCGACACAACCGTCCGAACGTGCAGCTCGCTCTGCGCCAAGACACAGGTAGCCATGGCCGACCTCCAAGGACGCAAGGTCTTCAAAGTCTTCAACCAAGACTTTATCGTCGACGAGAGATATACCGTCACCAAGGAGCTGGGACAGGGTGCTTACGGCATCGTCTGGTACGTTCTTGTTGTCCCAAGGTCCCACGGCACCCCGCCACCTTTTGCTTGCCGCCCATTCCATCTCTTGGCCACACACTTGGACACACTTGGCTGACCGCAGGCTTTTTGTCTACCGCAGTGCCGCTGTCAATGGCCAAACGAACGAGGGTGTTGCCATTAAAAAAGTCACCAATGTTTTCAGTAAAAAGATTCTCGCCAAGCGTGCCTTGCGTGAGATAAAGTTGCTGCAGCATTTTCGCGGTCATCGCAATGTGAGCCATGCCTCAAAGCATCTTGGACCCCCAAACTGGATCAAAAGCCGTCGAAACGGGAAACGAAAGTCCGCTGACAGCAGAAACCCGAATTACCAGATCACATGCCTGTATGACATGGATGTTCCTCGACCCGATGTGTTCAACGAGACTTATCTTTATGAAGGTCCGTGTCCAGACTCTCTCTCCACCGGCTTGAACTTGTCAAAAACAAGCACCTGTTTGTTGCTGACGCCCCAGCCAATACAGAGTTGATGGAGTGCGACTTGGCGGCCATTATTAGATCCGGCCAGCCTTTAACGGACGCTCATTTCCAATCCTTCATCTACCAGATTCTGTGCGGTCTCAAGTACATCCACTCGGCCAACGTGCTGCACCGCGATCTGAAGCCGGGCAATTTGCTGGTCAACGCCGATTGCGAACTCAAGATCTGCGACTTCGGCCTCGCACGCGGCTTCTCGGTAGATCCGCAAGAAAATGCCGGGTATATGACGGAATATGTTGCTACCAGATGGTACCGAGCCCCTGAAATTATGCTCAGTTTCCAAAGTTACACCAAAGCCAGTATGTTGGAAAAAGAGGACTTGGTCCTTTTTTGTCTCCTCTCCACATCCTCAAGGTGGCCTGTTTGCACTTCCTAACAGAACTGTTTGTACCAATAGTTGATGTCTGGTCTGTGGGATGCATTCTCGCGGAACTTCTGGGTGGTCGACCCTTCTTCAAAGGTAGAGACTACGTTGACCAGCTGAACCAGATTCTGCACATTCTCGGCACTCCCAACGAGGAAACCCTGTCGCGGATCGGCTCACCCCGTGCACAGGAATACGTCCGCAATCTTCCTTTCATGCCCAAGAAGTCCTTTCCCAGCCTGTTCCCCCAAGCCAATCCGGATGCTCTGGACCTCCTGGACAAGATGCTTGCTTTTGATCCTTCTTCGCGCATCAGCGTGGAGCAAGCTCTCGAGCACCCGTACCTGCATATCTGGCACGACGCATCGGACGAACCAGACTGCCCCACGACATTCAACTTCGACTTTGAGGTCATCGACGACGTCGGTGAGATGCGACGTTTGATTCTTGACGAGGTCAATCGCTTCCGCCAGCTGGTGCGAACCGTTGCTGGCTCAGGAGCCCTGGCCGGACAGGGCCAACCCGGCGCTGCAGGCCATGTGCCCATGCCCCAGGCTGGCGGGCAGTGGACTGCAGAAGACCCCCGACCTCAGGAGTACGTTTCTCACGGTAATGGCCTTGAGCAGGATCTCCAGGCCGGTCTGGATGCGTCCCGAATATGAAATATTGAGATTGACCCAGCCTGGTCATCTCCTACAATCGAGAAAGACGGAACTAGATTGGATGATTCTGAAGCGACGGGGGGGGGGGCAATAGGCAAGCAATTAGCATGGCAATAGTCTACGACTCTGGGCTTTCAATGCAAGATGTAGCTGTGGTTTCCCTCACATGACACGTCATGATTTGCCCGGCTCTTGTAACCAGTGATGCACCAAACATGAACATGACAAACACGTGTCGCAATTAGCTCGTAAACGGAAGATTTAGTAAAAATTTGTTTTTAGCCTCTCTCACACTTGCGTGACGAAATTTCTGGTGCCAAAGGATGTACTGGCCACCACATTCAATCATGTTCAAGTCAAGTTGTGTCAAGCGTCAAATTCGCATCTTCCAATGGCTCCTGCCAAATACCAATGCACTTCCCGTATCAGCCCCTGACCTTTCCACAAGCCGCCTGCTTGAACCTGGCAAGGTGTGGGTGGTATCATGTGATGAAACGAGGTAGGAAATGAGATGACGTCCCTGAAATATATACAAGTTGGGAATTTTTGCCAAACCGGCAAACGAAGGTGAATTATTGAGAGTGACATGTTTGTCCGTAGTGGTGTGAAAGAGAAGAGGGAAAAAAAAGGAAAAAAGGAAAGACGTGCCCTGTTTGGGAGAACAGAATGCATCCATGTCCCCCCCTCCCTCCTCTTTAAATTTGAGACGTCATGAATTCCTTTTTTTTTGGGGTGGTGGAGGGGGGGGAAACCGTTGCATGCGTATAAGCAAGAATAGGCCGGAATAAATCTTTTTTTTTAAACCCTCCTGGCTGTCTGGACTTGTTCCAAATAGTGGGCTCTACCCGAAGAACCAGTACATGGTCGTGTAGCAGGTGCTGTCCTGCCCGGCGGCCACGGAGCAGCCGTGGCTGTTGCCGCCGGTGGTCAGGACGCGGTAGACGTACTTGACTCGGCCGACGCTGCCGTCCTTGACGTCGAGCTGGAGCCAGGGCACGGCGCCGGTGCCCTGGGGTCCCCTGTCTGCGGCGCTGGGTGCGCTGACCGCCGCCTTCTTCCCGCAGAGGACGTTGACCCTGCCGTTGTCGAGGACGAAGTTGGGCACCCCGGCCGAGGTGAAGAGGTGGTGGCCCAGGAAGGGGAGGGGCCGCCTCATGCCCCGCAGTCGGAGGGGGGCTTCGGCCGGGAACGGCCTGGTCGGCGAGGCACCGGGGGATGTGGGCTCGACTCGTCCCGCGGCGGAGTGGTCGAGGTTGAGGGGGACCTCATGCGACCACAGGGCGCGGGAGGGGAGGTGGTCCCAGTCTTTTCGCGAGAGGGACTCGCGGGTCTGGCCGGGGTACAGGCTGGTGATGTCGTAGAGCACGGCGAGGGCTCCGGCGGCGGCGGGAGGCTCGCCGAGGCTGGCGCAGGTGTAGTTCTGGATGCCGAAGCCGAGCGCGATGTGGAGCAGCTTGGAACCGGCCGGCGGTTGGGGAAGGTTGGCGGCTGTTGGAGGAGAAACACGTATGAGTTGCGTTGGTTTCACTGCTATCGCTCCCGGGTTATGAGAGAATCGCAAAGGCAAAGAAACTCACCGCCGTGGATGTGGGGAAGAGCTGGAGCCTTGTGTCCCGGCGCGCATGAGGCGGAAGGCAGACCCAGTACCATGACCAGCGCGGCGGACAGGAGCAGAACGCATGTTGATTTGAACATGATGGCGGGTTTGTGAGAGGAGAGATGGAAAGGGGGAGGAAAAGAAAGATGAAGGATTGTGAAGCAATATGCAAGTCGAAATAACGCAGATCTTCTACCGGATGGGCAAATTTCGACAATGTTGTCAGGAAAGACGTCGAGTTGATATACACTTGGGACCAAGGCGATTAAATTAGAGGGCGGGAATCTAACGCTATGCAAAACAGCGGAATACCAAGAAGAAGTGTATCGACTGTTACAAGAATAGCATCCATGTGGTGGACTGAAATTTGTTGTTGTTGGCCGTGTACCCGCCCCGGCGCTTACCACGACGCTGACTTGCAGCAGCCTTCAGGGGCCATCGGCGGAGGACCAGTGAGATTGCGGGAAGGCAGGGTTGGTTACTACAATGGCAGGATCGGAGAATGTTTGTCGGCATACACGCACTAACTACTCTTGGCAGTTGCAGCTGAAAGGCGTATTGCGTCGATGGTGGTGGCACTACATGGAAAGGCGTTCAGTATCGGAGTTGATGAAGAGACAAAAAGAGACCATTGTTGATTGAAGCTCCCAACGGAGAGAAATGAAAAGGAGGCTGGATGAGGGTTTGAAGTGGTGGACTCGGCATGCAAGGCGTCTTGGGGAGAGAGGGAAGAGGGCATCTGGACTTTCTTATTAGTAGTGTCTGCACATTTCCCTGGAAAGGGCCACGTATGTACACTCGCATGCATTCGGCTGACCCTAGTGTTTGGTGTTGCATGAACATTATCCCTTGGCACTCTCCCATTCGTCAAGGTTCGCCAAGTATGTACTGCTTGTTGTACGGGGCGCGTCAACCATTTGACATGTTCCATCGAGGCCAATTGTTTGCCGCCCGTGGCATTGACGGGCATGAACTAGCCGACTTGGGACCGTAGGCGGGGTGTGCCATTTCCCCAGTTGCAACAGCTCCGAGATTGTTCCAAACCTGATCGGAGACATGCATGGCAGATGAGGATGATGAAAATGAGTGACGACCTGAGACTGAGCAAGGTTCGTCTGGTGATGGGGGGGGGGCGAGAACGAAGCTCTCATCCGATGTTGAAGAGGGGAATGAATGAAACTGGGAGTGGGGCCCCGCGGCATAGTTTTTCGAAGGAATGCTCCTGCCTCCCCTGCCTCCTGCCTCCTGCCTCCTGCCTCCTGCCTCCTGCCAGCTGAAGTCTTCTTCCCGCCAGCAGGGGTGATGTTTCCTTGGCTGACAGTGAAACAGACCCGCAACTTGGAAACAGAAACCATTGGGGAAATCTTACCACGTCAGGCCCCTTAGTTAGACTTCTTCCCGAAACGCACTCGTCGCTCGTCACCGCCAGATACGGATAGGCACCCTAAACGCGTCAACCACAATCCTCCCAATGCACAACTTGCACACCGTGGGTTTCGCCATTCAGGCTAATAACAAATAAGGCTAATCACGTGTTAAATCAAGGGATTCGCCTAGCACCAAGTAGGATTGGAAGTAAGTACCTCATATTACACACATTTTACCAAGACTAATACGGACGGATCATAGCATCTCTTACTACCGTAAATACCCCTATAGCATCCCTAATAGCTCTACTCAATAGCCACTGAGAGCTGACAGAGGCGGGCACCAAGTCGTGTAGAATCAGACAGGAGGTAAACTGTACATGACTGCGACATTCTCTCCCGTTCACGCGCGCGTGAAACCACTGCCACTGCATTTTTCACACGCTCGAACCGGGTCCGGCTCGAAGAGAAGTTGATCAATCGCGCCAACTGCCAACGTCGCATCATCCTCATTCTAAACCTTTCAAGTCGGCGGAATCGATGAGCCGAGAAAGAAATAAAAATCAAGGAGCGAGCCATTCATTATTACCCAGTGACATCTGACTGAAGTCTGAAAGTTGGCGCTTCAAGGCAGTGAATCGCCATTGCTAAACATCCATGATATACGAATTACGGAGTAAAGAAAACCCCATTGCCACATCGAAAACCACCCATGAACCCATTCATCTCGATACTAGGCGACTTCTACCTACCCCGTACAAAGTACGGATTATATCAAGTAAAAAATGAAACCCTGGCGCACGTCAATGCCCATGCTTGAACGCCATCCGAGTCTCTACATGTAGAGTGCCAAGAGCTAGACAGACAAGATGGACCACCGAGCAGACTTGGTGACCACATGGCATGCCATGGCAAGATCCCCGTCAATAACGCACGCAGTAAAACTGGGAAACTACGCTCGCCATCATGATCCACCCAGCCCAAGGTAGGACTTGCAGGAAACAGATATATCACGAGGACATGCAAGTCACGAGAACAATCAAGTCAGTCATTACATACTCGTCGAGACTCCCTGCAGGATAAAACTGTATATCATCTCTGTATAATACGCCCCTTTCCCAGATCCTTTACACTGTCAGTACTCATGCCTCCCACCCCTTTCCGAAACAGAAGAAAAAAAAAAAAAAACCCGAGGCAAGCCATTCCTCTTCTTGGTATGTCCTCCACGTCCAGCCTGGGGTATGCACCAGTGTTCTGCCAAATACCCAGTAACAACTTGCAAACAAAAACACAAAGTAAAGAGAAACAAGGCATATAGAATTCAAAGTAAGAAAGACAGGATCAATAGTCAAGCCATAGAATATGAAAATGTACAATTCCAGCCAATTTCTTCGCCACAGAATGCGTGTGCCCATCAGCGTATGTATGTGACAGTGTAGAGCATGTACCCAAAATGAAGAACAAGAGAGGGAGGAGTAAAGTTTACCAGGACCGATGAAAGAGAAGCAGAGAAGGCGGCGAATTCTAACTACCGTCTGACTTGTCGTCGGATGGAATTGGCACGTCTGCGGGCAACCCAACACACGCTCATCATCTTTCTTGTACCTTTTCGTGGCTGGTATCTCCCCCAAGGTCGTAGCCAACAGCACCATTCCGAGGAGACTGCCATGTCGGCAAGGGTGTGACGCAAAAGAAGTAAACACGGCGCCCCTCCCCATGAAAAGAGAACAAAACCTCCAAAACCCCCCACCTTGAACTGAAGGAGGGTTTCAAGCATGGAAGAAAACAACAGTTCACCATCGTATTGACTGACATATGTCCGACGGTTTGAGTCCCAGGGATGGCGATTTTTCAACATCGTGCATGCCTTCTGCCGGTACTAGCTGATGGTGTTGGACATGTTTGGTGGCGCCGCCATGGGGAGCTTGGGTATATACAACCTAGAGTTGCTTGAGTAGCCCCCTATCGTCCTGACGCCGTCACGCCCAAACAAGTCTCTTGATATGCCTTCAAGAATATGCATGTCGGTTCTGAGAGAGCTGGTTGCTGTGCTTGATTGCCTCAAGAAATCGATGGTCCGGCTAAACAAGATCTGCAACAAATCCATGGGCACCCATTCTCGTAGCACGTTATTCTGCGAGCAGGCTGAAAGAACCAAGAGATTTCCCCATTGACTGCAGATAGAGAAACAAAATTGATGCATTAGTATATTTTTCCGTCTTGTGCAGATCAATCGTAACCAAGGCGGTGGGTGTTTGTTACTTACGCATGCGCCGTCCCAAACACGTTTGTTATCAAAGGTCGCTCAGGCGGGAGACCGTGGAATGCTCGTGTGCTTTCGATCAAGGCCTTGATACCTCGTTTCGCGTATTCCTTGACAGCGTCGGAAATTTCCTTGGGAGATCTGGCTGACGGGTCGATGACAGGTGCCGCCACGCCTTGGCGAAACTCGGATATTACAAATCCATTTGGACTTGATGGGTGGTTTCGTATCGAGTCCGACCATTGCAATATTTGACGAATGAATGGTCGATAGGTAATGACTTGGGCACCCCAGTACTTAGCACGTAACCGTGCTGCAAGAAGATCCGTAGCCGGCGGGTCGTCCTCCTTGAAAGCGAAGCTCTTGGCCACCCATTTCATATCCGACACAGCATCCGCGACCGAGCCCACATTGTTGAATTTGGGGTCCAGCTCCTTTGTGTCAGTTTCCTTGTCGTCCTTTTCCGGTGCATAGAACATGCGATGGATACTATTCAAATGCGTCCGAAGGTATAGTTGGGCTGGATAACTATCAAGCACCCTCTGGTCAAAGCCCTCGAGCATGCTCATGTTTGGATGGGGCATGTTCTCTTCATAAGAAAGAAGCCCAGAAGGGGGGAGCTGCATTTCTGCGATCAAGTCGCTGTGGTAATTCACGGTCAGCATGGAGAAGCACTATCGATATCAGACTAAGCCTAGGGATGCTAGCTCAGCTCACCTCTCTAGCTGTAGGCATGTCCAAAAGGTTAGAGCAAGCTGGTTGTATTTTGTATCTTGGATCATCGTCAATGTTTGCTTGATTCGACGTAGCTTGTCGAGACTCCTGTAGAAAACGATCAGCGTTTCGGCTCATTTGTGTGAAAAGAGTGGCGTGGAGGCGGGCAGGCAAGGAAAAAACAAAAAAAAACAAAGCAAAAAACGTACGGCCTCATAATGACCTGCAACTTGTGACTCGCTTGGTGAATGAAGGCGAAACTCTCCAGTGGGCGAGCCAGTTGCCCGTGATACAATCCTGCGAAAATGAGGGCGTACACGTGCTTCATATTTTTGTAAGCTCCTGCGTGGTTTCCCAGAATGTCCGTGGCTAAAGCAAAGTATTCTAGCCCGGGAATCGCATCGTAATTCTTCTTCAAGCCTAAACCATTGCGCACTGTACCACCTCCGCTTCCGTGAACGGAGGATCGCCGGCTCTGAAACCCGCGCTCTGATTCCTTTGGAGAGGCCAGTCCCGAGGGTTGGGAACGCGACGACAAACTGGGAGGCGAACCTTGTCCGGGCGATGGAGGCACACCGTTCCTCGACCAAGGGCTGCCTTGCGAATTGGTTTCAGCTTGGTGCACAGCGTCTGAGACACGTTCTCTAGATTGGCAAATTTTGCCGAGTGCCAGGATGGCCAGCACAAGGGCGTTATGAATCGATCTTTCTGGCCTGCCCGACTTGGCAGCGCTCGGTGTTGATGGTGCCTCAAATCCGTCGGGGGCTGGCGACCTCTTGCGCTTTGCCCCCGGCATCTCTGTGCCCATATTTGAAGAGGCGGTGTTGACCGCAAATGCGGCCCCCGGAGCCTTGTAGAATTTTGAGCGAGTCGACCTCGGGGGCAGTGTATCTAGAAAATGCTGAACCCATTCACGAAGAGCTCGGGGCTGTATGATGGGGTGCATGTTGAGGATGTTATCCTGAAAGCTGTTGACGTAGCTCCAGACTCTGTGTTCGCTGAAATCGGGGTTTCCATCGCTGGCGAGAACACCACCTTTGTATTCCACAACCTGATCCGCTGGACTCAGCCCGCCCAGGTGGCCCCAATCGGCTGCAGGAGAAGACGATGCCGTGTCGGAGGAATCGTCAGTCATACCCAGCTGACCATGATCTGGATTCGTTTCCCTCGGAACACGAGAAGGGTGAGAGTCTTCCCCACGGCCGTAAACGATCAAAACGCCCCTGTTTTGTTCAATGCTGATGGGGTATTCGGTAACATGTCGTATGCCTTCAGTTTCCAGGTGCGGTTTGACCATATCTCGTATCAAGGGCCATTTCAGAAGTAAGCCAGCCAGCGTGGTGTGGTTGATTGGTATGGCAGGTTCTCCAGGAGGTACTGGTTCGCCGGGTTCTTGCTCCAGTTCATCTTCTGCCATGAGTCGCATGGTCACGCGTTCTGGGTATTCGCGAGGAGCGTCATTGTAGTAATGCCCTTCAGATTCGTCTTCAGGAATGGTCGAAGATGGTCGCATAGTCTTAAACTCATCCTCCGCCATAGGATCTGCTTGGATGTGGTTGCCATTATGCCGGCTGACGCACGATTCCAACTTCATCAGTCGAGTCTCCAGACGAGTCTCTAAGCGCTGAACGTGATCCATCAAGCTTCCCATGGTGTTTTGTACCATGCTGAGTCCGTCGAGAATGTCAGCTTGAGCCTTATCCGTGCTGTCATCAGAACGTCAGTCGAGAACCTGCTGGACTGGAATACCGGGAGCAGAATGAATAGGGAGAGAAAAAAAAAACCACATGGTGTGCGGCACACGTACGCCTTGGGAACTGGGTCACGATATCGACATTCTGTGCCTTTATCCCGGCACGTCTTGCATGGTTTGGTCTCATCACACTTGGCCTTGAGTTGACGGCATTGGTCGCATGCCTACATTCCGTGTGTTAGTTGATAAAGTACCATTATGAAGTGTCGCACCAAGCGCCAAGTGAGAGGGAAGCCTGTGGTCCATGAAGATTGAACAAGACTCTGGAGAGCAGTTTGTGCATTACCTGGGACGCTCTGGTATTCTTCTTCTTTGCTGACGACGATGAAGCGTATACCGAGTAGAACTGTTCTGGCGCGGAGGGATAAGTCGAGTGAGACTCGTAGGCAGTCTGGTGCGTCGGTGTGGGAGGCGGGTATGTCGCGGGGCGGTATTCTCCGGGAGCTGGAGGCACCGAAGAACCATTTTCGTATCCCATGTGTCTTTGATGGCCCTCGATTGAGTAGGCGCCTGGTTGATGTAGAAGGGGGGGAGGATGTGAGGCCGACGAGGGGTGTGGTGTATGAGGCAGGGAGTCGGGCGCATGGCCTCCAGCTGAGTCCGATCGCCGGCTCTCGTCGCCCGACTCACGTTTTATCGCAGAGTCTCGAGGGGGGTACTGATGATGATACGGAGGGTGTGCCAGTGAGGGAGGTTGATTTGGATTGTGGCGATGCTGCTGCTGCTGTTGTTGCTGTTGCTGTTGTTGCTGGGAGTGAGGGACAGGCTGCCGAAAGTGATCTTGCATGGGAGCAAGTGTTTCCTGTTCAAGATGTCTTCGGTCGAGTTCAGAGTGATGAGATTGCGCATGAACATGTACGGCCACTGGAAGGGAACCTGAAGCAGGACCTTGACCCGTGGGGGGAAGGGGAGGAGGAGCAGGAGGAGGAGCAGGAGGATGATGGTGACTTGAGGGAGGACCGGTCCCGTGGTCGTTTGGTCGAGGCGGATATGACTGCTGATACGGACTTAGACCAGAATGATGTTGTGAATGAGCGGTCGAAGGAGGCGGAGGAGGAACAGGATGAGGTCGTGTAGTTATTGAACTATGAGGGAGGGGAAGAGAAGTCCCGGTCGGAGCAGAGGCAGACCAAGAGCCAAAACGAGGGCGTTTGCCGTTTGGACCTGGATCCATGTTTGTGCGTTCGAGGTACAGCCACGAAACACAGACACATCAGGAACGAGGCCAAAGGTGAGGCAAGGACCGACCGACGAGGGCCAGCTTCCATGGGCCGGAGGGCGAAACAACGGACACCAGCACCAGCACCAAGCACCAGCACCAGCACCAAGCACCAGCACCAGCACCAGCACCAGCACCAGCACCGGATTCCAGGCACCAAGACGAATGAGTAAGTAGGCAAGGCACCTAGCTAGCTAGAGCTAGGAGCTAGGTAGGTGAGGCAGGTAGGGTACGGAGTATGTGCTATTGAGTATGGAGTATGTAGTACTTGGTACCAGCACTCGGGTAGCGCTAGTGCCCGATGCCACGAACACCAGGGGATCAGACAGGCTCGCCGTCTTGTTCGGAAGCTGAGGAGGGTGTTTGGCGGAAGCAGAAGTCGTGGATGACTGGACTGGGTCCCCAGCATCGGAAAAGTCCCAAGTCTTTTAGCAGCGGAAGGCTGGCATGGGGCGTGTGTATCTCAAGCGAGCGACGAGGGAAGCGTGAGAAGAGAGCGAAGAGAGCAAGTAGGTATGGAGTACGAAGCACGGAGTACGAGGCTCAGATCACGGCTGGAAAATGGACGGCGCAGGGCCAGCCGGGTATGATGACATGAAGCTGTCGCCTGTCCCTGTCCCGGTCCCGGTCCCAGGTCGAGTCGAGTCGAGTAAGTATTACGACAAAAAAAAAAAATTGTGACGCCGTCCAATGACGGTGAGAGATGGAGCGAGTTTGAGAGAGAGAGGCAAGTCAGGAGCCCTGGGCAGATCCCAAGACGCAGCGAGGCGGCTTTGAGCAGCAGTCGGGCAGAGATGGCGGGATGCCGACATGGAAGAAGCTGGACTGGTGGATGGAGCTGGAGCTGGAGCTGGAGCTGGAGCTGGAGCTGGAGCTGGAGCCTGAGCTACATAGAGCTAATACGCACTGGAGCTATCCAAGAAGAGAAAGCGCGCACGAAGCCGACGTTGTGGGGGGCAGGAGGGACGGACGGAAGGAGAAGTGACGAAGGGGGCAAGGGTGGAGGGAAGGAAGGGGTGAAGTCAGTCTTGGCAAGAATCAACGGGCCCGGTACAAGGAGTGCTCCTACATCCGCACTCCGTACATACGGACGGCGTGGTAATATGTACGGATTGCGTGCGTGCGTGCGTGTGTGTGTGTGTGCGCGCGCGCGTGTGTTCTCCTGTCGTGCTGCCACCTGTGGGATGGGAACAATAACGTTGGACGTTGGCATCCAGTCCTGGTCTCGTCTGGTCTGGATCTCGACGTGGAGCGTTCAAGTACCGAGACTGTGGTCGGTGTGCAAATTGCGAACGTCTGTCCCATCCATCATCTACGGAGTGCAATGTAGTCTTCATTATGTCATGGCATGGCAGGGGACTCGAATGGAACACTCTAAAGAGACAGCAGGCCAATAATAGATCTTTCTATAATTTAGCGCGACACTAAGTGGAGTAAGAGGTACTTTATCTTATTCATAGCTTACCAGAACAATAGAGTACCTCTTCTTAGCGTGTGTACCCATAAGATTCCTACATGTAGTCCGTAATGGCCCCATTCTCTGCAGCCACTAATGGCGATTAGCGGCTACCCCACGTGGGGCTTGTAGTCTTGTAAAATCATCCAGGGGTAAAGTTCTACTTGTAATCGCACAATCACAGAACCGGGGGGGGGAACGCTCAACGGCGTGTATTAATACTCCGTGTACAGCGTCAATCCAGTCCAATGCAGCGTACCGAATCCTTTGCACCCCCAAAAAAAAAAAAAAAAAAAAAAAAGGGACCCCGGCGTCAAAAACCAGGAAGTAATTCATGGATGACAACGCGGGCGCCGAAGTGAGTGGCTCACGAACCCGGACCAACGAATGCGCCTGGCTGCCATGCACTGCGAGGCGTCAAGTTGACTAAATGTCTGGTTTCCCTCATCAACAATACGAACGAGCTAAGTCCTCATCTTCCATACATACATGCAATGACTAGCGGCACCACGGGGCGCGGCGTGGACTGAGAGCGGTCAAGTCTCATGTCTGGAAGCAAGTATGTGCCAGGCGGCCCACGCCCCCCTTTCCCGGGGTTTCGGCGCTGCGCCAGACGCTCTTCTGGCGATGGTACTCCGTAATACCTTCCTCCGTAAGCCGTACAAAGCTGCGGAGTATGCGGAGTGCATGTCCTCCTCATGGCCCGTTACCGCCTCTCATCACCAACCTGCCAACCAACCAACCAGCGTTGGAGCCGACGGCGGGCAAGCACCAAAAACCGAATGTCGCTAGTCCGGAATCAGAAGCAGAGTGTGCTCAACTCGCAATTCGAGCCAAGCTGAGTTGTACCACGACGCCACTGCCACTTGCTCACAACTTGGTTGCGCCCGTACAATGGATTGTACATATGCCATGCCACCTTCGGCACAACCCCCACTGTAATACTTGGCCAACTTGTTGGTCTCGTCCCTCCCTTTTGGTCTGTCCTGTCAGTTGACCGCCCCACGCCCTGGAACTCGGCTACGGCGCTTACCGGGCCCGATAGGGAGGGCGATTGCGCCAGGAACAGAAGAGCTTTCTGCTTGCAACAAGGCGCGCACATCGTGTAGAATGGTAAAACCACCTACAGTAGGTATGCCATCATCCAGTCGAAAACTTCACCTTGCTCAAGTCGCACGCAGGGCAATGGCATCATTGCGCTCGGTTGACCCGGCTCCAGTACATGACATGATACTCTCTGCTGCTGGTGCACCTGCTGCGACACGGATTCGCCGTCTCTGCCGTGGACTGCGTGCGTGTCTGATGAATGCCTGCCGTGACCTGAGAAGCTGCCGTGACAAGCCCACCACAACGACGCGCGGCCAGGAAACTCGCAGCTGCAACCGCTGTGGGGAAGGAGGGAGGGGCCGTTGGACCTTGACAGTGAAGTTCGTTCAAATAACGGTCCAACTGTCCAACTGTCCAACTGTCCAACTGTCCAACTGTCCAACTTTGTTGGAGAGCAGGGCACAAGGCAGGCAGGCCAGGGCTGGCGCTCGTTGCCATGGCAGGCAAGTCTCCGAGGCCCCGACAGGGCAGTACCAAACAACCGGGCGTGCCGCTGTGCTGAATTCAATCTTTGTCCCGGCCAATTCGGTCGCCGACCTGTGCCCGTCGTCTCCGTCTCGGCCAGGATTGCTGGGCAAGTGACTGGCGGCGTCCTGGCACTAGTATGTAAGTACACATGGGTGTAATACATGTAGGCCAGGCCGGTGACGGGGGTTTGTTTGATGGAGCGACTACTCCGACAAAATCCTGGAAGGATAATAAGTCTCAGCAACGAGTCAGCGAGCGCCAGAGACAGCTGGCAGCTTGCCGTTGCTGGCCTGATGAATGTTTGCTTTTTTTTGCTTGCCCGCCGGAGAGTGCTCCAGCAATTGTCGCGTCGGAGCCGACCCTACCACTGTTTTGACTGGTCCCTTGCTGCCCATCAACGTGCAGCCCAAACAAAGCGTCAGGGACAGCTTGGCGCGGGTTGGCATTGAGGTTTGTTCCGCCCCGTGGCACAGGCACAGGATGAATTACTGTAGTAGCACAAGCACCGCAAGAAAAGCAGCAGAGCAGCAGCTTGTTTGCGCTTATGACTACTGCGAGGTCTGTGAACCTTGATCAACATGTTGGTCAGTCGAGCCATCGTTCCCCGCCACAGACTCGTGTCTGCCGTGGTAGCCGGAAGTGATGCAAGTCTCAACGGCATGATGGTTAAGTCTTGTTGATATGCGCAGCTGGACGTTTGCTTGTGGCTTCACAGGGCATTCCATCCATCGGCTCACCGACTTCCATGCAGAAAATAAGCACTGGTGGCGGCATGCACATGGAGCACCATATTTCGTCAGTCGTGTTGTCTCATCGGCGTGGGACACGAGCACATCCCTTTTCCAGTGTTAAGGCAGCAGCAGCCAGGTCACAGGACCCACCCACCCCTCGATACCTCTCTGTACCTCTGAACAGCCCTGACAGCTATTGTACCTCCGGAAACTGCAAGTACTTAAAGCTCGTAAAAACAAGTTACCTCTCAATGCCCCTTGTCTTGATTGGTCAGCTAGCCTTTTCGTGACCTGGCTGCTGCCTTAACACTGGAAAAGGGATACGTCTGGCATGTCTGGTTCATCTATGAAAACTCCAGTGGTTTGGCCAGCCTACCAACAATGCTGCCCGACAAACAAGCAAGCTCTGCTGGACGTGGTGCTGGACGTGGTGAAACATCCGCCAATTGATGCGGGTAGCGACAAAGATCCCAAGTCCCCCCAGCAGCCTGGGCAGGGGGGGAAGGGTGCGCTAACCATCCAGGCAATGGAGCCGAACCGTGTCTGAGCTAGCTGCCAAAGCTCTGTCCCCCAACTAGCCTGATGATGAACTCACCCTTCTCGGTTCGTTCGTAGTCGGAGCCAATTTGGATGGAGACATACCATTCTCCCATCCCAGCTTCTCGAGTCGGATACATCGAGTCGGATACACCGAGTCGGATACAGCATCGTCTGCCAGATGTCGTTGGCAATGGGTAACAGGTGGCCAAAAAGCACAGAGTATTCGGCATTCTGTGTCTAGGAGGCTCGAGTGCCGATGATCCAGACACCAATGCAATATATCACTGAGACTTTCAGTCAGCAGACACCTCGATGGTGGACCTCGAGTGTCCGCACCCAGTCAATGTGTATCGCCTCAAGCTCGACGCGGGTTCCCATCTCTCTGTGTTGAAGGCGGAAGCGGTGTCCCGTGTTATCGTAATAGGCCGCGTATTTAGTTCCATGAAATCAATTCCTAATGTACGTGAGTCTGCATAATGATTTGTTAATGGGAATTAATATGATCATCCACGCTCCAATAGGATGACCGGGACAGGCAAGCACAAGCTAGTTGTAATAGTTAAAGTGAATAGTGTTTTAAGTCTTTTTGTGGGCTGATTAATTTGATGAGAATGAGACCGACAGGCAGCAGGTCTTGTTGTCTTTCGGACGGACAGTGCCTTCTCGCCTGGCATGAATAAGATTCTGCAGGGCACCAAGTGGCATGACTCAAATGCCCTCACGACGAACGCATCTAATTGAAATGGCGCGAACGTCTTCAATACCTCAAAAAAGGTGAGACCAGGATGCCCGCATGTTTGTCGCGTTTGAATGTCCGGGCCGTGCGCACTATCGCACTATCGCGCACACCCCCGTGGTTCGGCCCTCATTTGGAGCTTTTCGTAATGGGTTCACTCCAGCCAATCAGGTACAAACGTCGGGCACGAAAAAAAGGGTGGTGGCCTCATGGGATGATGTTAACGGTTTTGGACAGCCTAGCCTAGTCCGCAAGGCCTGACGGGTTCTATTAGTGGATATAAATCTCTTCGATACTTGTTGGTATCAGAACAGTACGGAGAACTTGTCAACAAACAGGAGCTATCAACGGGCCACATCGCGCCGCCGCCCGTCTGTTGGGTTGTTTCTGGCGGGTCCCTCTAGCCGCAGCCTGTCTTGTTCATGTGAGAGCTTTGGCGACCTCATTTCCCGTAAATGAAGTTATTCGGTGCGTCTCATGAAGTCATGGCGCGTGTTTCATGGTCTTCTAGAAGCCGAAGAAACCAGACATGTCTCTCAGACACGCCAGATCCATGTCCATCATCATCATCTCCAATGGTGCGATGGATATCACTGACCTTGGAGAGAATCTTGACGAAAACAGGCACCTTGTCTGCATTTTAGTCAAGGGAATATTGCCGGTCCAAATGTCCGGCCCCTACTCACATCACCGGTGATCTGTTTCATCAACAGCGGCACTTTGAAACTCCGCAGGCATTACGATCAAAGCAAACCAGAAGACAAGAACTGCGCCGACGACGCGGATCCGGGTTGACACCCCATTTCACGGCGACGGCGACTCGTGTAGCACCTGGCTGGCTGGCTGGCTCTAATCCTCAGCGGCGAGTGAGCCCTGATCAACATGATCGTTTGCTGACGGCCCCATGACAAATCTGACCCCTCAGGCAATAAACGGTTCGAGACTTCTCCGCAGATATTGATGCCCAATAGCCGAACAAGTCAAACGATGAGAACCTTGGCAAGAAACCAATACATACTTTTCGCGATGACAGTAGCCGGATTAAGTCAGGGCAACCTCGCCGTGGCCACAAGTATGATGACATGGGGCGTTCAGGGGTGCAATCCACACACACACAATTCTTGCCTTCTATCAATACTCTGTGTCAATGAAACGGCGAGTCATCAATGTTGGATCAGCGAAGAGAGCTACTTACTGCAAATGAATGTTTAGATACTCCCCGTCTCAATATGGCGGTCATTCTGCACGGGTTAACGCAACAGCCTGCATCATCTAGCAAGCATCCAATGGTGCCCCAGATTCTCACCCAGCTTATTTCTGCCACCGCGCCAAATTAGTGACCCACATAGAGAACTTGTCACCTGGTTCCTTTCCCCTGGTTGGCAAATCAATGTCTCACAAGAGAAAACCGTCAAGGCGGGATTACACCCTACATCCACAGTGTCTATCGGCTTGCACCGGCTCCGAATGTTAGTTAGTGCCCAACTCGTGGCTAAAGCTCGCCTTAAAACCATCCTATTACCACGTCTCTCAAAGGAGGATTGAGAGATAGCAAGAGTGTCTTGACTTCTCCTTTCCCCGCATACACAAGAGCACATTCTGCAGCGTTCTCGAGACTTCCGGCACCAGGATAGCGCTGTGCTTGCTAGACAGAATAGGGAGGCGCCGAATTAAAATCACGCCGAGTAGCTCAGCCCTAGTCATGCCGGATGGTAGTCGTCGCAGCTTCTTCTATGATGTTGCAGATAGTATGTACAGTAAGTAGTGCGCACATGATGCTCTCGGGAGCCGCGCACGCGACTTGCTCCACTGTCGAACTCCTAACGTCTTGGATTCGTGTTCATTGAGGAATGCTGGTCGTGCTTGTGTTACAGAGGTGCAGTAGCTGGATGCAATGTATCAAATCTTTCGACGGCTACCATCAATGTCGTGAAGATTCGGGCTCGCCAAAAGCAATTTTGGGTGTGTTCGGTGTGATCTCGTGGCTGACCTTTGCTTTTTTGTGCTGCCGCTAATTGCAGGCCCCACTGTCCCCTCTACAACACGCAGATGACTCAACACGCAGATGACTCAACACGCAGATGACTCAACACGCAGATGACTCAACACGCAGATGACTTGTCAGTTCCTGATGGGGTGATGAAATACTCCGTACTCCCGTATGTAATGCTATTGAACAGAAAGGTCAACCAATGATGCCTCATGGGAGCATACATGTTGAAGAGTTCAGGGGCGTTGTGCAGAAGTCTGCGATGCATCGAAGTGTGTTGCAGCTCGGCAAGTTTCCTTGCAGCCTGCACCTCCGGCGTTCCTGCCTCTCGACCGGCCCTACGCGTCACTTTCCAAGGAAGGCAGGTGCAAAGACAAATGCAGATGCATGTTCCGGCAGTGAACGGGGGCGCCTAAACGGGCACGTTTTCACCATCTACGCACGGCCACCCAGTTCGCAAGTTTGAAGAACCTCATGGCACGCCTCTCTGATGGACGCCGTTCTTCAAGCTCGAGGTTCTCAGAAGGTCCCATACTGACACGAAATAGACGAGCAGAGGTTTGAGCAGAGGAGAACTTGATGTCTGAGCATTTGCATGACTTCTCATTTGGATAAAGACAACCGATGAAACTCTCGACACGCAGTTTGAGCATTTGTGATATGCTGGAACCAGGAGATTTCTCCACCGTCACTCCCTGCAACATCGTGTCCGAGGCGATATCTTCTCGAGGGTTCTGGCTATCTAACTCACCGCCAATTTTTGTAGGAATAGTGATGTCAGAAATCAGTGTTATAGGCCAGGAGGAAAGATATCAAACATGGAGGAGTTGCATGTCCACTGTGACAGAAACCAAGAACCCAAAGCTTGACTAATCAACACTCGGGAACAGCCCGACGACTTCTTTCAGAATACCGGGCAGCACTTGTCCAAGCTTTGCAGCACATTTGTATTACATCCGTTGCATCAAATGCTACGAGACGAATCTGTTCGCAGTCGTCGTGCCTAATACATGCCCAGACGGAGTAGGTTGACGCTCTCCTTTCCAAATCAATCCTTTTTGACGCTGCTGCAGTCACGGCTGGAACGCAGCCGAGACCGGGGAGGGAGAGGGGGGTCAGTCTCTTCAGCTGCATGCGCTCATTGTTGTCGATTACCTCGAGGTCTAGAACCCTTGGATGGATGATCTTGTTGCAGTTGCTTCCGCTTGACGTGGGACAAGTTCGACGAATTTCCGGTGCGGCAACTCATTTCTTCTTTACCAGCCATTATCATCTTCCCCTATGTGAAGTTCTGACGAAAAGAAATCAACACGAAAAGAGCCGATGAATCGTCTCCGTCGCGCCTTGGTCTCCCACGCAACGTCTTGTCGTTGCTGATACCAAGGGCACAGGCCCATCACCATGACATATTTGTATACGACCCGATCTCGAGTTCTGCCAGGTCATCTGAGGATCGAGCCAGTTAAAATGCTCGGATCGGATGAGCGACTTCCGCTTCGCCTGCGCCTCAGCATCGTAAAAGCTGCTTTCCAACAAGGTGGTTGGTGATCAACGGTCGCCATTGGGGGCCGCCATTCTGCAACCACGGGAACGAACACAAGAAAATCTGTGCGACCTTTTCGCTCCTTCATGTCAATTGCCTTGTCAAGCCACAGGTCCAAAAACTCCGAGTGTTATTCTTCTCTTCTCTGCTTGGTGGGGAAAAAAAAAGAAGCACCGGCGTGCTCCGTGGTGGCCATCTGCGTATCATGGCTGATTCGAGTATGCTATTTTGCAGAAATGCCATGGTAGACTCCGTACGGAGTACGGAGTATGGGCAAGCCTCATTGCGGTACTGTGTTGAAACATTTCGGGGATCCTGTTGGCCCTTGAACCCTGCTTTTGCAGTTGTCTAACCCTTTACAACGATGCCCGTACTTTGGTCATGAAGGCGCATTGTTTGCGAGGAGCTTCAAGGTTGATAGAGGGCACAGCACGATACCTCAAAGGAACGAGGCACACGCCACTTTGTAGCGGAAATTGAAAGATGCCGGGGGCGAGGTATTGAGTACTTACTTGGAGCGACGGTCCGAATAACGAACATGCCAATTCAGATGGGCTTGCGCTGCCTTCTACTCACGACGCTTGTGCAAGCAGTGTGATCGGAGGGGAGGAAGGAGTAACATCAAGCAAACAAGTATCGTACGTCGGCATAGTTTTGACAGCCTGGTGCACGCGCAGGCGTCATGAATAGCGTTGCGAAATCCTGTGATACAAAAACCCACTATCAAGGTACTCTGCAAGTACTCTGCTCATTCATTATTGTACTGTCGTTGCAAGGGCGGTTCTATGACACGTCGAGTACAAACAGGATGAACACCAACAAGGAAGAAGAAAATTCTCCCGTTTTCCCACAAAGACCCTTCACTCAAGCTACGGAGTCCATTTCAACGCCAACGCCGTCACCGATGTGGGCAAGCACGAATCTTGGCGTTTGCCCTTGGGCGATATTCAGGGTTCAGACGTTGTGTGACAGACTCGCTCTAGAAACCAACTTTTTTTTTGGGTTTCTCAACAAGACAAGCGATGGTTAATTGGCTCGATGACGATAGGGAGACTTTTGAGGATCATCTGTAACATAGCTAGGGGTCCGGAAAAAGAAAAGTGATCTGATGTTCATCTATCAACATCGTCATTGGTCATGGCCGGATGGCCTCCCAGCATCGGGCCTCCCCTTCATCCAAGCACTGTGCGAGCACTGCCGCGTAGGAACTCGTGAGCACCAGGGCCACGCCACCCTATCGGAGGATATGAACCTTGCATCGTCTACAGAAGCCCTCTTGTCGCGATCGACGTCGCGAAGATGGACCTAGCACTAGTGAAATTTGCTGTTCGACCAACAAACACGCTCGGCACAGCTCGGCACGGGATTCTCTCCGAAACGCCGCAGCACGAACGGTAGCGACTCCGTCGCCAACTCTCTCAAGGGCGCTCCTCTGCGCTCGTCGTCACTCTCCTCCTCTTTGGCAATCTCTCGTTGCGACTCGAGGTCGACCCAGCACGCTGGTGACCAGCCGCGGAGCCCGTATGCCGCGCCCCCTCATGTCCCATATTTCCGGCGGCATCCTGTCCAACAAGCCCCTCTGTGAAGACACAATCCCCCCGGCGACCGAGAATCTCCCTCCCCGCCTCCTCCAGCAGGATCCCAAACGCCAGCAGGGCCGTCTCGTCCATGCTCCTCTCGTCGATGCCGCGGCGCCCCGGGCGGTTCTGCGTTTCGCGTCGGTGCCTGCGCTCCATGGCGCCGTAGAACTTGCTGGAATAGGCGTGTACAGACTTGAGCAGGTCGCTGTCCGGGAGGACGCCCTGCCCGCCGCGCGGGAGATGCCTGTCATGCGCATCGTAGACATCATGCTCTGCGTAGCGCGTGGGCGCGTCCTTTCTCCGAAACAAGACTTCATCGGGACCAAGGGGGCCGCCGCGGGTGGGATGGCGGATGACTTGCGGCGGCGGCGGCGGCGGGGGCTCGTCTCGGACGAGGTGGTGGTTGGTGACTCTGCCTGCATGGCGTTAAGACTCATTGTTCATGGAATTGCGAGAGCCCTTTGTTCCTCATGTCTGTGTGGTGATTAGAGAGAGGGGAGGAAGAAAGTTCTGGTACGAACCTGCTACGGCGTCGTAGAGCGTAGCGAGACGTCGTCGGTCAGCGGCGCCCTTGGGACGCTCGAAACCCGACAAGACGGCGGCTGCATCCGCGTTGTCCTCTTCTGCCGTGAGAGACGGGTGCTCCGTGTTGTCCTCGCCGGGGAACCCCATGGCACAAGCTTGTGCCGGTTCAGACGCAGGGAGTGGACGAGTGAGGTTTGTCACGGGAAGGGAAGGGAAGAGTCTGTTGCATCTGAGTAAAGGATATTTTCGTCATCCGCCCACATGCAAGCGACAGACAGTTGGGCTTGTTGCACCACCTCACGTAGCCCATTCCGCCTGCAAATCATGGTATGACGCAGGACTTATGTATGCGCAAATGCTGGCGTAGATTTGTCCATCTTCACCTCCAGACAAGGTGACCGACCCAATGTAGAATTACAGAAACCTTCCCGTGAGGGTTTGGGGGAGAAATTTTTTTTTACGTGGGTCTGAGTTCGCGATTGTGGATCCAGTGCATGTCACTCGCTGATTGGAGCGAAAGCTTACTCCTCCGTACGGACGTACAAATCAACAAAATCAAGCGAGCCAGCTTCTTTTCTCATCAAAAAGCTCCCTTGTCGTCTTCAAATCTCTCGTCAATCCTCAATGAATGCAGGCCCGCCTCCTCCTCGCCCGCGAGACAGGGGATCTCACCCCTCACGACCTCTCACGATCCATAACCAGCCAGCTTCTCCGGGCGTTTGCGCCGGCGCCGCAGCACCGCTTCCATGGCCAAGTCGCTGAGACGCATGACGTGCGCGCCCACGGCGCCGGCGCAAGTGGCCTCGCGCTCGACAAGTTTGACGGCCGGCTGCTCGTGTCGGGGGGGTCGGAGGGATCCATCAAGATATGGGATCTGGACGAGCCGGCCACGCCTCACCAGCGACACACGTTCCGCCCCGTGAGCACCATCAGGGGCAGGGGCGGCGGCCACGGCCACGGCCACGGCATCACGCACCTGGCCTTCTACCCCTTCGACGCCGACGCCTTCCTGTCCAGCTCGTACGACAAGACGCTGAGGCTGTGGGCGACGCAGCGGGCCGCCCTCACGGCCGGGTTCGACCTCAACGCCACCATCTACTCGCACGCCATGAGCCCCATCGCCGGCCACCTGCTCGTGTCGTGCGCGACGCAGCACTCCAACGCGCGCCTCGTCGACCTCAAGTCGGGCTCGGCGGTGCAGGCGCTCGTCGCGCACGGCGGCCCCGTCCTCTGCACGGCGTGGAGCCCGCGGCACGAGCACGTCCTGGCCAGCGGCCACGCCGACGGCAGGGTGCGCATCTGGGACATCCGCCGCGCGGGCGGAGTCGTCGCGCAGCTCGACCAGGAGGACTCGCTGGGCATCGTGCACCGCTTCCGGCACGCGGAAGCAGCAGCAGCAGCAGCAGCAGCCGGCGGCGGCGGCGCGGACCGGGGCCGCCAGCCGCGCTTCCGGGCCGCCGCCCGGGCTCACGACGAGGCGGTCAACGGGCTGGCGTGGACAGACGACGGGGCGTACATGGTGTCGGCGGGACTGGACCGCAAGGTGAGGGTGTGGGATGCGGCGACGGGGGCCAACACGCTCGCCAGCTTCGGCGCGCTGATCCAGAACCAGCATGCCAAGACGGCCGCCATGGTCGTCACGCCCCCCGGGTTGTTGTCCAGCGGGAGGGAGCTGCTGGTCTGGCCGAACGACCAAGAGATTCTGATGCTGGACCTGCACGACGGTAATGTCGTGACGAGACTGCGCAGTCCCGGGGCCGCGAATCCCTTGGCCGTGGGACGACCCCGTGGGACGGGCGAGATGGGGAGGAACAACAACAACAACAACAACAACAACAACAACAACAGAAGAATCACGACGATTGTGTGGCGAGGCAACGGCGGAGGCAGCGGCCAGACGGGCATGGCCATGGGCGGCGACAACTCGGTGGGAGCAATCTACAGCGCACATCTGGACGGCCAGATCCGCGCGTGGATGCCGCAGATTCCAGGGCCGGATGATGTCGACGAGGCGGTGGAAGTGGACGAGGACGAGGGGGCCAAGACGAGGAAGAGAAAGGCTGTGGATAGTGCCTATCGGAGCTTGATGGGTCGGCAGGTGACGTTCACGGGACGCTGACTGAGCCTCTTTCCTCTTCTTCTTCTTGTTCGTCCTTTGGTTGTCCATTCTATAAAAGTTTCGTTCCTCTTAAACCCCACCCCCCCCCCTTCCCCCCCCGGGCATCTCCCAATCTTCAAAATCCTACACAGTGACAACCAAACACAGCCATCCATCCGGATACGCCGCCTCCCTCATCAACTCGGGCAGCGGCGCCGCAAAGGGCACGGCGGCACCGTGCATCACCACGGCGGCCAGCACAGGATCCCGCGAACTAGGAAACAACCGCGGCATGAGCTCCTTGAGCACCTGCCCCAGCAGCCTGGGCCTTCTGTCCGGCCCCGCAGCCGCCACCAGCGCCTGCACGATCCTGAAGGAGCCGGCGTCGCCGCCCCGATCCGGATCCGTCATGGCCGCCGAAGCAGGCACGTAGAGTCTCAGCGGGACGTGCTTCAGCGCGGCGGGCGCATCCAGCAGCCTCGCGTTCACCCTCCCAAAGCCGGCGTGGTCGTTGTCCACGACGGCGTTCCACAGCTGCGTGGTGTCCTCCTTGGACATCTTCATGATCTGGTTGGCGTTGCCGTTGCGCACGTAGTCGGCTTCCTTGACGCAGTTGAGAAACGTGTCGCCAATGTCCCAGCCCATCCCGTCCCCGACGGTCAGCCGGAACGGCAGCGCGGGCCGGTACAGGTCCGCGAGCAGGCCGACGGCCAGGTTCCGCAGCTGCACATCCTCGAAGTGGAAGCTCGAGCAGGGCGAGCCGAAGTAGGCTGATAGACGGGGCAGGAGCAGCGCCAGGTAGCTGAAGCGCGGGACGCTGGCGACGAAGGCGGTGGCGGCGGGCGACGATGCGTGCGTGATGTGCAGAGGGATGCGGGCGGCCCAGAGAGTCTGGGATATGGAACTGCTCATCGTGGAGAAGGCATGCTGAACGGGAAGGGAAGCGTGCCTGTTCTTCTTCTTCTACTTCTTCTTTTTCGTTGCCAAGGATGGATGGAAGAGGAAAGGTTTGTCATTGACCGTTTATTAGCGGTTAGTCGGAGGTGAGTGGAGCCTGATGACTGATGTGGGGCTGTCACACGCCACAAGCGAGCTTTGGGTAAGTCCGTGCGGAATAGACGAGAACGACAAAACAACAACACGTCTATACGGAGTACATGGGGCGGGTGAAGACATCATTACGAGGGGAGTAGGAACGGTTTACAAGGAACGTGAGAAACACACATGTCCATCGAGTCTTGTTAAGCCGTTCACAACGAGCAATGCTCCCCCACAAATCACAAGAGACAAGTTAGGGTAAAAAAGCCCGTCGCCACCTGGCAAGATTTGAGCATAGAATTTCCTGTCGAGGGCGACAATTAAACCCACATATCAAAACTTGATCAATTTAATCACAATTGTGGCTGCAAATACTGTTGTCCAAGATCAAATTCATTCCATTACATAATCACTGTAAACTACAAACGAAATCATCGCCACGTTCCATCATGAATTCTAATGACCACGGTGCTGCTCCTGGTGCGAAACGCTATGTCTTCTCTCACGGTCGTGGGTATGATCGTCATGCTCAATCGACGGCTTGCCAATGTGCTTCTGCATGACAGAGGGGGGCACCTGAGTTGCGTCGGTGGGATCTCTGTCCTCCAGTGTTCTGTATAACGATGTTCATCAGCCGTTTCTTCCGTCGCGGGGAGTTGGTAAAGGTAATAAATAAAAAAGCAGGGCAAAGCGTGAGTTGCACCCACTCTTTTTTTTAAGATTGAGCGTACGTTTTGTTGCCGCCGACGGTCTTGCTGCCGTCGAGGTTGCTGTCGACGCGAGGATCCATCTTGTTCAACATGTCGGACTTGTGAGGCCCGGCCGTCTTGGGAGCTGGGCCAGGGCCAGAACCGGTGTGGGAGGCGAGGGTATCGTGGGTGCCATGAGTGCCGGTGGTGCCAGTCGTTCCGGTGTGAGTGCCAGTGGTGTGAGTGCCGTGGGAGCCAGCCAAGCCAGTTCCAGTGGTGCCGTGAGTGTTGTGAGTGCCATGGCCGTGAGTGTTGTGAGTGCCATGAGTACCGTGAGTACCAGCGGCGTCGGTGTGCCCAGCATTGGTCCCACCAACGTGCGAAGATCCATGGGTGGAAGGAATACCGGTGTTACCGAAGCCGGGAGTTCCAGCAGTAGATCCATTGTAACCAATGGTAACAGTGCCATGCGGGTTGGCACCATGGGCAGAAGGAATACCGGTGTTGCCGAAACTGGAAGTTTCAGCAGTAGATCCGTGGATACCAGTGGTAGCAGTGCCATGCGGGTTGGCACCGTGGGCGGAAGGAATACCGGTGTTACCGAAGCTGGAAGTTTCAGCAGTAGATCCGTGGACACCAGTGGTAGCAGTGCCATGAGGGTTGGCACCCAGGTTGCGGCTGTGATCACGGTCAGAGTCGACGCGAGGGTCAGCCTTGTTGGCCAAGTTGGAGTCGTGGGGGCCGTCGTTGCGAGTGGCATGACCACCAGTTCGGCCATGGTCGCCGGCGAGGGCACCACCACCGATCACACCAGGGCCGGTAGCGGAAGTGTTGTGAGTCCCAGTAGAGCTGTGGGTGGTGTGAGCGCCAGCACCGGAACCAGAACCAGAACCAGAGCCGGTGGTGGCGTTGCCTTGAGGGTTCATGCCCAAGTTCTTGCTGTGGTCGCGGTCAGAGTCGACGCGGGGGTCAACCTTGTTGGCAATGTTGGAGCTGTGAGGACCATCGGTCTTGGTGGCAGGACCATCGATGCCACGGTTGTCGAGACCAGTGCCGCCGACAGTGTAGTTGTCGTTGCCGGTGAAGGCGGAGTTGTGGGTGCCGCCAACACCGGTGCCGGTGGTAGCAGTGTTGTGGACACGAGGCTCAGTCGCACTGGCGTGATGTGTGGTGTTGGTGTTGGTGTTGTGTGCGGAGTGGTGGGTGTCGGTTTTGTCCTTGTCGGAGTGCAGAGCCTCCTTGACCTTGTTTACGATGGAAGACATGGTGTGATGGGTTGATGTTTGAGTATCCTATAATGCGGCTGATGTCGTGGGTATCTTGGGGTAAATAGAGAGATGGAATGGGGTATCAAGAGTTGTTGTTATTGCTGTGTGTGTGTTTGATTTGAAAAGAGGGTGTGAAGGGATGGGAAACAAGGTTTATATAGATTGCGAAGACGACTTCTGGTAGGGGAAAAAAAAAATCAGGATGTTTGCCCGCCTCGATCCGTGAATGATGCAACCAGCAGTCGTCGTGTCGTGTCAGCCGATGTGTTGAGTGGCAAGTGCCAACTTGCCGACTTGAGCAGTGAGAACGGGCTTGTTGATCTCCATCTTTTCTCAAACCACTTTTCTCAAAGGGCCTTTCGTCATAGGGGGCCGAGCATGCATAGCATCATGGCTCTGGCCAAGCTTTTCCCCCGTGGTTTCTGGTCACTGAGGTGCATGTGGTGCATGCGGTGCATGTTTTTATGGCTGAAGCAACAAGACCTTGTCCCCTCGAGCGTCATAGACTCATAACGACCCCCCCTCATTGACGTTGGGCAGTTTTGCGCCCCCCGCCCCCCCGGAAAAGTGGCGTGTGGCTGGTGACGTGGGAACTCTGGCCGCGACCAATGATTCTTGAACAAATCGGGGCTGTGCATGCCATGCTGTGCCATGATTTTTGAATAGAAATGACGCCGGATCTGCAAGCGCTGCCCCTGCCTTGCTTGCCCCTGGACTGCGAGGGCTTGCGTTTGCTGTGCCGGATCTCGATCTCCGATTTGTCGTTCCTTGAAATCTGTCCAAGCACGAGAAAACTTTGTGTTCGTGACCCAGTTGATGCCGATTTACGAGAAACTTGATTTCGCTCACCGACCCGTTAACCTTGACCATTGTTGCACTGCTCTTTGCCCGACCAGACACGAGCACGAACGCATGAACGGGCGATCGTCAAGCATGCAATGGATCTCGGGCCTTTTATTGGTGATGAGTGAAAGTGTTTACCACGTCACGGTAGCAAGCAAGCACGAGCGATGAATGGCAAAATGGCAATTTTTTTTTTCTATTTTTTTTCCTATTCTTGTTCATCATATTTGGACGAATTGTCACTGCATAACCTTCTTGAGTGTATGTTAACTAGCACGCAGAAAGCATCGGGTATTATCGCAAGGCCAATCTGACATTCCACCGAAAGAAAAAAAAAGAAGAGTTGGAACGTGGACTATGTAGCAAGACAAAAGACAGAGGAGCTTCATCATCTCGGACATGGTCTTCTGCTTTTCCTCCTTTCCTCTTTTGCTTCTTCATGTATCTTCAATCTCACAACCCGAGCATAAACCCCCGCGGTATTCGTGCTAGACTCTGTCTTGCAAAGGGGGCCGCCCCCGTCATATTTAGACGCGGCTGCGGCGGCGCCAGCCACGTCGCTGGTGAAGGTCAGCTCTGGCGGCGTTGCGCTCACGGTTGCGAACCCAGAAGATGCCAATCAACGCAGACGCGAGCCACAAGAGGGCGGAGAGGAAGGAAAACGCCAGCGCGGCCTTGAATCTGCCGCACTGATGGCCCCGCGGCGACACATTGTCCCAGTCAAAGATGGCCCCGCACGATGAACCCAGAAGCTGTTCCATCGGGTTAGATGGCTGGATGGAGGGAGGGCTTTGGACTGAGCAAGGAACATTCACTTACATCGGCAAGCAGGCCAAAGGCGGCCCACCAGAGAATACTGACAAAAATGTCCACGGGCCAGTGGACGAATGTTCCCGAGAAGGGGAACAGCCAGATCAACGCCAGGAAGATGGCTATGCCGGAGACAGTCACCGTGTAGATGAACCTGCCCAGGTGCCAGGCGCTGGCGTTGGACTTGTGAATGTGGTCTCCGGTGACACCGGCGACAATGGCGGCAAAGACGAGCTCTGCCGCCCGCAGCATCATGCTCACAAGACGATCCAGAGCCATGGCACTGGTTGCTCGAAGAGAGAAGGAAAGCAGTGACAAAGTACGAACGGAGTGGATGAGATGAGGGACGGACAGACGGGTGGGCACGGCGGTGTGAGAGGCGCGAACTGGCCTGTAGGTCACCAGGTGGATGGATAGGTTGGCTGAATGGAGGGAGTTTACTGCGTCTATCATGTACGAAGGAACTCACTCATCAGAGGGACTCACAGCCCTTTATCTTTTACCTCCCGAGACTTGACTCTCCTGTGACGTGACGTGGACGCACGTCAAAGCTGATATCATATGTATGCCGGGGCGTCAGGTCAATCAGCGGGATTGCGTCTTGTCAGTTGTCACCAACCAAAGCCAACTCTGCAAAGCCAACTTTGCAAAGCCTGGTTCTCTGCAGCACACCCACCCCCATGATTCATGCATGCAATTGGTCAGACAGAAAGAAACGTGGCGGCGGCACTGGCGAAACAGCGTGCGCACACGAGACTCTGCCGTCCAACCTCCAACGTGTTCGGCGGGCCGGCGGGTCGGACTGTGTGAGAAAACGGTTCTCGGTTACGTCGATTACGTCGATTACGTCGATTACGTCGATTACGTCGAATGAGGACATGATTCGCAACGAGATGGTGTGTGTGATTCTACGTCTGTATGATGCAGCCAGCCTGCCGCACAGCCTGCCGCACAGCCTGCCGCGTTTGCGTTTGCGTGGCTTCGAGAGGCGCGCGCCCATGACTGGACTGTCAAAGGGATTTGCAAACTGCCTGACCCCCGCCGAAACCAGACCAAGTTAGCACTAATCACGGGACCAACTCCAATTTGTGGGGTTGCTCTTCCAGTTAGCGCTTAAACGTAGCCGCCATGGCCTGCGACCTTGACTATCGGACAAGTGAATCTAGGTCTGCAAACGAAGCCTACGATGAAACACGATGCGAATCTGCATCAACAAATTGAAGAGGGGATGACGAGAGTGATGCCTCAGATTTGAGGCTGCGATGTGAGGCTGCGATACCCCGGAGAGCCCCCGAAGGGAATAGAAAAGCTTAAACGTCTGAAGAATATTAGTCAAATCGTCAGTCAAATCGTCAGTCAGAAAGTCAGAAAGTCAGTCAGTCAGTCAATCAGTCAAATCGTCAAATGGCAGGCAATCAAGTAAAGAATTTCCATGCAGCGTAGGCGTATTCTCGTCAGTGTTTCTCCCGCATGTAATCACCAGAAACGATGCAAATACTGCTGGTCATTTATTTCAAAGGATTGTGGTCCTACAGAACTTGGACTAATGTACTTGATGCATCCAGTCCACAGTCGAGTGACGCGCTCAAATTTGAAGCTGACGAATTGCGCTCGGCATATACAGGAAGCTAGATCCACGAAGAGAGTGAAGTGAAGGGAGAAAAACATTTGGTAAGCAGACCATCGACTCGTCAGACATGATAATTGAGGCCATCTGTTAGCAGACTAGATGAGTACCGCAACTATGTGATGCTCTCGATCTAAACGTGTTGTTCCTCAAATCATTTCGACATGAACCTAACTCGCCAACGGATAATCACCGTGATATCCTGCACCTCCATCTTCTATCGCTCGTCATAATCGTGGCGCAAGGACAATCAATTCGTCGCTCTCTGCTGGGCGGTTGCTGCCGAGACCAATGTTTGCGAGGCAAGTGCAGAGCCCGCTAAGCTTTTGACAGGCCCACCCGCCACGCCTAGCGATTTCCTAATTGGGCCGGCCCGTGGCTAGGTAAGGTGGCCCATACGTTGTTGGTCGGTTGTTGGTCGCCTAACTTTAACTCAATGTTGGGCAAGTACTACCGAGTAGTCCCCACCCCGAAACCTCAAATAACACCCAGCCGACGTTTCCTCCTCACACATCAAAACATCGTCCAGCGGTCCATGCCAAGCGAGAAACGGCCCTTATACTAGTTTGGGTCAAAGAGGCGCACATTTTCGTGACAATTGGATGGGTTTCCGGGTGAGCCAGACGCTAGGCAGCCGCAGCGACCAAGTTGTCTGAGCCTGCCGCCACTGACACTTGCTATTCTCCTTGACGAACGCGCTAAGCCGATCGGAGGCGGAACCCACCGTGACCCCCACCACCCCCACCACTCCCACCACCCTCCACCCCCACCAGTGACCACCGACTTCATCTTCGCCCTCGCCCCATCGCATCCAGACCACACACATCACCCCCTCTCTCCAAGTATTGAGCACTCCACCCCATCATGCCCATCATGCCCATCAACGGCAGAGAGCGAGGCGTGCGCATCGCCATAGACCGCGGCGGCACCTTCACCGACTGCGTGGGCGAGCGCAATGGCGAGGAACTCATCATCAAGCTCCTGTCCGAGGACCCCGGAAACTACAAGGACGCCCCTCTGGAAGGCATCCGCCGCATCATGGGCCATTTCCTCAAGCGCCACGTGCCGCGCGGCGAGCCCCTCGACACGTCAGACATTGAGTCGATCCGCATGGGCACCACCGTCGCCACCAACGCGCTCCTCGAGCGCAAGGGCGAGAAGATTGCCCTCGTCGTGACAAAGGGCTTCAGGGACTGCCTCGTCATCGGCAACCAGTCGAGGCCCAAGATCTTTGACCTGGCCATCAAGAAGCCCGATGTTCTGTACGAGCGCGTCGTCGAGATTGACGAGCGCGTTACGCTGGAAGACTACGCCGAGGACCCGGAGCGGACCGTCACCGAGGCACACGCGTCGGCGGGCACGGGGGAGTGGGAATCCGAGGGAGCGACGCTCGTGAGGGGCACGTCTGGCGAGACGGTCCGTGTTCTGAAGGGGACGGATGAGGGGGACGTTCGGCGCAAGCTCCAGGGGGTGTACGATGAGGGCATTCGAAGCATTGCCGTCTGTCTCATGCACGGGTACACTTTTCCCCATCACGAAGCGCACGTCGGTCGTGTCGCGAGGGAGATTGGGTTCGAGCACATTTCTCTGAGCCATGAGCTTATGCCCATGGTCAAGCTGGTCCCGCGGGCTACTTCGGTCTGCGCAGATGCCTACCTGACGCCCGCCATCAGGCGGTACATTGATGGCTTCCAGGGAGGCTTCGAGGGCGGTCTTGGCACGCAGAGTGTCAGGGAGGAGAAGGGGCGGAAGGGGGCTCGATGCGAGTTTATGCAGAGCGACGGCGGTTTGGTCGACGTGGACAAGTTTACGGGACTCAAGGCTATTCTGTCGGGACCGGCTGGTGGTGTTGTCGGGTATGCCATGACGTCGTATGACCAGGAGACCAAGATTCCCATCATTGGTTTCGACATGGTGAGTTTGAGTTGGCCGACTTGCCCCCCCTCCCCCCCTTTTCTTTCCCCAGCTACAAATAAATGTGTGCTGCGTGTTATGCCAAGGCTGAGTATTGAATCGATGATCAGGGCGGCACCAGCACAGATGTCTCACGGTACGGCGACGGCCGGTACGAGCATGTATTTGAGACGACAACCGCCGGCGTGACCATCCAGTCACCCCAGCTCGACATCAACACCGTTGCCGCGGGCGGCGGTTCGAGGCTGTTTTTCCGCAACGGTCTCTTCGTCGTGGGTCCCGAATCAGCCGGTGCCCATCCCGGACCCGCGTGCTATCGCAAAGGCGGCCCTGCGACAGTCACTGACGCGAACCTCCATCTCGGCCGCCTGCTGCCCGAGTTTTTCCCCAGCATCTTTGGCAAGAATGAGGACGAGGGCCTCGACCCAGATGCCAGCAGGAGGGTGCTGCAGGAGCTGGCAGATGAGGTGAATCGCGAGACGGGCAAGAATCTGACCACGGACGAGGTCGCGTACGGGTTCCTGACCGTCGCAAACGAGACAATGACGCGGCCCATTCGATCCATCACCGAAGCCAAAGGTCATGATTCGTCAAAGCACCGTCTCGCCACGTTTGGCGGTGCGGGAGGCCAGCACGCCGTCGCCATCGCCGACGCTCTCGGCATAAGCCAGATCCTCGTGCACCGGTACTCCTCCGTCCTCTCCGCGTACGGCATGGCCCTGGCGGATGTTGTCGACGAGCGGCAAGAGCCCGACTCGGCCGTCTGGCAGGACGGAGGGGCGGACGGAGGGGCCGTGGTCCACCATCTGCAGACCAAGATGGAGAAGCTCAAGGAAAAGTCGCGCGCTGCTCTCCGAGACCAGGGCTTCGGCGATGAGGACATCATCTTCGAGGAGTATCTCAATATGCGGTACCGCGGGACCGAGTCTGCCCTCATGATTGTCAAGCCGACGGGGGAGGAGGCCGAGGAGCACTTTGGCGGCGAGCAATGGCAATTTGGGCAGGCCTTTGTGAGGCATCATCGATACGAGTTCGGCTTCACTCTCGATGACAGAGACATAATCGTTGATGACGTGCGTGTTCGCGGCATCGGCAAGAGCTTTCGCCACAGGGAGAAGACGGTGGACCAGCAACTCAAGACGATTCGGCGGCACGAGGTGGGCGCTGGCAAGAAGCATGGCATAAAGGAGGTGTATTTCGAAGGTGGGAGGCTGAGCACGCCCGTGTATAAGCTTGAGGATCTCGACATTGGCACCGTCATCAAGGGGCCGGCCATGTTGGCGGATGGCACGCAGACTATAGTTGTGCCCCCCAACACCGATGCACTCACAACAGAGACTCATGTCATCTTGGACAACGACAAGAGAGAAGATGCCAAGGATGAAGGGTGGGTTAATTCCCTGTCCCTGTCCCTAGAGAAGGGAGTTTGATTCCCCAACGCTAACTCCCCCAACAGACAGCATCTTGAAAAAAATGCCGACCGGGAAGTCGACCCCATCATGCTCAGCATCTTCGGGCACAGATTCATGGCCATCGCCGAACAAATGGGCCGCGCCCTCCAAAAGACCAGCGTGAGCACAAACGTCAAGGAACGGCTCGACTTCTCGTGCGCCATCTTCGACGACACGGGCGGGCTGGTGGCCAACGCACCCCATCTGCCCGTCCACCTGGGCTCCATGTCGACGTGCGTGCGGCGGCAAGCGGAGATATGGAAGGGCCGACTGCAAAGGGGCGACGTCATCATCTCGAACCACCCTTCGTACGGGGGCACCCACCTCCCGGACGTGACGCTCGTGATGCCGGCCTTTGACGAGGCCGGCGACAGGATCCTCTTCTACGCGGCCTCGCGCGCCCACCACGCCGACATTGGCGGCATCACGGCGGGCAGCATGCCCCCCCACTCGCGGGAGCTCTTCCAGGAGGGCGCGGCCATCGTCAGCGAGAAGCTCGTCAGCGGGGGCCGGTTCGACGAGAAGCGCGTCATCGAGCTGTTCTACGACGAGCCCGCCAGGCACGCCGGGTGCAGCGGCACGCGCACCCTCGCCGACAACATCAACGACCTGCGAGCGCAGGTGTCGGCCAACCAGAAGGGCATCTCCCTCATCGAGGGCCTCATCAGGGAATACGGCGAGCCCACGGTCCAGTTCTACATGGTCAGCATCCAGAAGAACGCGGAGCTCTGCGTCCGCAACCTCCTCCGAGACGCGCACGCCCGGTTCGGCGGCAGGACCCTCCAGGCAACCGACTACATGGACGAGGGCACGCCGATCCGCCTCAAGATCACCATCGACCCGGACCAGGGCAGCGCCGAGTTCGACTTTGGCGGCACGGGTCCCCAGGTCTACGGCAACGTCAACGCCCCGCGGGCAATCACCCACAGCGCCATCATCTACTGTCTCCGATGCCTCATCTCCGACGACATCCCCCTCAACCAGGGCTGCCTGCGGCCCATCAGCGTCAAGATCCCCCCGAGATGCATCCTGTCGCCCGCCCCCGGCGCGGCCGTCGTCGGCGGCAACGTCCTCACCAGCCAGCGCGTCACCGACGTCATCTTCAAGGCCTTTGAGGCCTGCGCCGCCAGCCAGGGGTGCTGCAACAACCTCACCTTTGGCTTCGGCGGCAACATCCCCGGCTCGGAGCCAATCCGGGGCTTCGGATACTACGAGACCATTGCGGGGGGCAGCGGCGCGGGGCCCGACTGGGCCGGCACCTCTGGCGTGCACGTCCACATGACGAACACGCGCATCACCGACTCTGAAATCTTTGAGCGCCGATACCCCGTGCTGCTTCGGGAGTTCTCCATCCGCGAGGGCTCCGGCGGCAACGGCCAGCACAGGGGCGGAGACGGCGTGGTGCGGGACATTGAGTTCCGCGTCCCGCTGCAGGTGTCTATCCTCAGCGAGAGACGCGTCTACCGTCCCTATGGGTTAAAGGGCGGCGAGGACGGCGAGTGCGGTCTGAACCTGTGGGTTCGCCGCGTCGAGAAGCAGGATTGGGAAAAGTCCCTGCGGCAGTTCCGTGACGACGAGGGCGGCGTCGGGGACGACGACGACGACGACGACGACGACGACGCCGAGTACGAGGAGCGGTACATCAACTTGGGCGCCAAGAACAGCGCCGCCATGAGGGCCGGCGACAGGATCATCGTGTGCACTCCTGGCGGCGGCGGCTGGGGCGTGCCGGGCGAGAAGAGCGTCGTCAGGCACAAGAGGGACCACATGGAGGGCTGGAAAAGGGGGAGTGGTGCGGCGAGAGATGATGCCGCGCTGCAGTCGTGAGAGGCGAGAAAACCAACCCTCGGGGCATCAATTAATCAGGGCCTTGTACTCTGTAAGCCAAACAAGGCACAGCTTAAAAAAAAAAAAAAAAAGAAGAAGCAACATGCATGAATTTCGGCTGTGCTTACGGGCGGCGGCGGCGGCGGCGGCGGCGGCGCAGCCCCGGTCCCCCATTCCTGGATTCGCAAAGTAGACCCGTCTGATGGCCTACAAAAACATTTGTGCATGAACATCAGACGGAAAGTCATATCAAACCAGTCACATGCCGCTTACTTTCTCCCTTCCTGGTCCATCGTCAGCCCTACAAGGCTAGAGCACCCGTGCCGGACTCCGTCTATCGGCAAGGAGAGCTAGCAACAATTTGTTTGGCCCCCAACCAACCAATGCATGCTGCTTTGCTTGGGCGGGCTCTGTTCCCGTCGACGGGATCTGTATGATTCGCATGCGCCATGCAACCTTGCTATAGTTAGCGCTGGTCGAGGCAGCCAGGCCACCCAACCGGTTATTCGGTCGAACCATAATCTCACCCCGTCGACGTGTTGGTTCGGACGGGCTGCTGCTTCTATTCAGAAACTTGGCACCCACGGCAACTTGCCAAAACTGTACGGACTATGCACGCGGCGTTGCAACTGGTTCTGAGGGGGGGTGACTGACCATGGATGGATGTCGGAAACGGATACCGAGACACCCCACCACACTTTTTTTTTTTTTTCTTTTTTTCCGTTCACGCCCAAAGGTGAGGGCCAAAAAGCCACTGGCTGACAAGTCACAAGAGTCTGGTGGCTTTATTCGCCGTTCTCCCGAGGGAGAGAGAGCAAGACAGGGAAGCAGGACCGTGTTGTCTTCATTGGTCGGCTCGTGATGACCGCTGGCTGCATGTCGGCGCAGGCACCTATCTAGTGCTCTTCGCCGGTTTCCATTGCCTCTCATCTCTGCACCGACTGACTACCTCGACCGACGACAAAAAAAAAAAAAGGAAAAAGGCCCGGGTTCGGCCGATGGGCGTGGGAAGACCCACTGGTCTTCTCCATCAAGTACGGATTATGTCCCCTGGACTATCTGAAGCAATATATGTAAGGAGTATGGAGTAGTAGTCCGCATGTACCTGCAAGTTTCCATGCTTGTTAAGTGAGCTCGTGTCTTTCCCCTCCCCGCTGTGTCTGAAGCCCTTGGAACAGGCCTGTTGTCGTTGCCCAACAATTGCCCTGGCGCAGAGTGTGCTTTGTAGCGAGTATCTCGTGCAGGGCAGTTTGGTATGTTGCTGCTTCTCTGTTCATGTGCGTAAAAGAGTCTAGCTCTGCACAGCTTGTGGAGACCAAGGCAGATGGGCGAATTCCCTTTGGCAAGTCGAAGGGCAGCCTGAACGGAAGTGCCAACCCAGCCAGGGTATTCCTTTCCCGCGTGGCGTTCGAGTTGGTGGTGAGAGAGAGAGAGAGAGTGTGTGTGTGTGTGTGTATTGTGTGTGTGTGCGCGCGCATGTGTGATTGTGATCACATATGTATTTGTACTCTGATTTGTCTGCACCTACAAATCACTTCCTGCATTTGTCGGTAATTGCCCAAGAGTCGGTTTCCCGCGTCGCGGATGTAACGTTAATGACGCGGAAGGTCTCTGCCCCCCCCTCTCCACAAGTCGGTATATATACACGCACATGTGCGCCATCTCTTCGGTGATGGGGCAAAATTCACTCAATATAATAAGACTTGCCGTATACAGGTTGTCCAAAGACGAACCTGGCCACGGAGAGACGCCAAGGCGTGAAATTGGCCCGCGGCGGCCAGCGGGTTGCACAAACCATGATGCGCATTGCTGTCGCAGGTGGAGGAGGGCTCGGATACCTGCTGGCACTGCAATTATCACAGGCGGCCAACGCCTACAATGTCGTCGTTTTATCAAGATCTGTTGGCCTTCCCGATTCCGTTCAAGGCGGTCAGGCTATGATGTTAATGTAACACAGGCAAGACCCGAATTCGGCCAGCTCGATGTTCAACTGCACGTTGTGGATTACGGTGACCACGACAGCTTGACCTTTGCCCTTCAGGGCGTGGACCTGGCCGTCTCGACCATCTCCGGGGCAGAGCAACTGAGCCTCATCAATGCGGCCGGTCGTGCCCGTGTCCGCATTTTTGTGCCGTCCGAGTTCGAAGGCAGCGTGAGCAAACGACCGTCGCGCGATGATCCTTTGGACCGCGGATCGGCACAGGCACTTGCTCTGCTGAAGCAATGGGAAAGCGCGTCACGCATGAGATATACTGTCTTCGCTTGCGGCGTCTTCATGGAGCGGTTCCATCCCTACGGACTAGGATACCTCAACATCGGCTATGGCAGCGGCGTTTCCGGTTCCGGCGATTACCTTGTCGATATCAATCATTGCACGGCCGAGTACGCAGCGGAGAATGCCAAAGGGGACACCGTACGAGTGTGCTTGACCTCGGTCTACGACGTTGTGCGGTTCATCGTGGCTGCCATTGACCTGGGCCCTCAGAATTGGCCACACGAATTCAGGATGCGGGGGGACCGAATGTCTGTTCGAGATGTCGTCGGGACCTGCAGTCAGGTCAGGAACGGTAAGACGCCATTGCCATTGCCATTGCCAGGGACGCAGACGCAGACGGAGACGGAGATGGGAAATTCTGTCGAAAGACCTTGACTGCCAAATGCTAACTGGTTGACGATCAGTTGCGTTTGAGCATCACGTGCGGCAGCCCGCCGACCTGCAAGCGTTTCTGACCTATTTCGCCCAGGCCGGCGACGGTGACAAGGTCGCGTATTATCAGCGGCTTGTCGCCACCATGAACGGACGCTACGATTTCAGCAAGGCTTCGTTGAACGAGGCCCTCGAGAAGAGCGGCCAGGGGGATGTACAGCCAATGACATTGTCTCGCTGGCTTACCAACGTCTGGCAGTCATTGTGAGACAAACAGAATCCAAAAAAAATGGTTCGAAAAAAAAAAAAAGTCGACGACTTAAATGGGGCATTGTTTTATTTTGCGATGTTCAAAAGAGGATATGGAACCGGCGTTGGCATTTGCGTCATGGGTTGGTTTTGTCGACGGTTACTGGATACCCAATTGCTTGTTGAACATTCCGATCACGGAAGAGGGGTTTTGTTCAAGGTTAGCGGAAATGCAATGAGAAGCAGTGGGCGATTGCTCCTTCCATTTTTTCTCTTGGGCAAAATAAGAACGCCCACAACAGTTTCGAACTGAACTTCTTCACCTTCGTAGCCCGCCGCCTACGTCACTCTACATCGTCCGCCATGAAGCTTCACAGATCTAGTGTGCGACTTTCGGGAGCAGCCGCTGCAGGTCGACGCCCTTCCAGACAGCTTTCTGGGGAGGCTGTGACGGCTACAGATGCAACGCTAGCCCAGTAGTAAAGTCGGAGCGTGTCCGACAGGATATCTGAGCGGTCATGCACTTGGCCTAAACGCCCAAATGCGGTCAGCAGACGACGTGCGTCTGGGTGCTAACTTGAGACCTCCTCTCGGCCGTGGTCGCATTCGGTATCGCTTATCTTACGGTCCGTACATGCCGACACAATGCCTGTAATCAGGCTGATTATACGGAGTACGGAGTACGAAGTAGTGTAATACCCCCTGATTGACTGATTGACGACTAATAGATCCTGCGACACGTGTGCTCTCTGTTGGACACAAGGAGTCCGGCCATTGCGACCAGAATGTCTACTTAATAGTACCAAGTGCCCTTGTTCCCCTACAATGGAGCAAAACTGTCGAGGCAACCAACTCTCTGCCCTATCATCTTCTCATCGAACCTGGTAGCTTCCGTTGCTGCCGAACCCTTCTGTCGGGATCGGAATGTATCGGAAAGGAAACAATGTTGAAGTGATACACAGTCCCCGACCCCCTGCCTCCCAGAGGACTGACTACGCGTGGCGGCCTTTTTACAACTTTGTTCCCTAGACAGTTTAATGCAATCGATGCACGCCCATGCATCGATGTCTTCATGCGCGCATTTTATGACTCTGTCGCTTCGTAACCTTTGGCTGGTTGTTCTCCTTGAGGATCGAATTCGTCGCCATACTCCGTCACTATCCAGAGGCAAAACTCTTCCCATTCGACTTGCCATTCTTTCAATCTCTGGGCCTTGATGCCATTGCCTAAGCTGGCTTGACGAATCTCGTTGGTCCATTGCGCCGTATCTTGATCTTCGAACGCGGACCATCTAACACTGTTCTCAGCCAGGCTACCAAGGCCCGCCAGCCCGAGGTTGTCCCAGCCCTGAAGCGCTTGCCAGAAATCGTGAGACATGCCGGCAGTGTCCTGCCCCAGCATGGCAGGGTCATCGTTGCAAAGACAGCACGCAACACCCCGTGAGAGCAAAGCCGGCAGGGGGTGAGCCGTGACGGACCCGCAGAGACGGAGTACTTCGTTTGAGATAGGACAGGATTCAATGAGGATCTTCTTGTCCTTGACCATATCGATCAGCAATGGATGCTTGTACAGACTGTAGGCATGACCGATACGTCTGGTCCCGAGCAAGATTGCATCAAACAGATTGTTGTCAGTGCTATTTCCATCGCCGAGTGTTTCTCCTGCGTGGAAGAAAAAGGGAATATCGATGCGTTCCTGAGCACATTGCTTGCGAAACCAGAAGAGCTCCGGCAGCACATCTGCCAGTGGTTTACCAAAGTCCTCGGGTCCGACCAAATCGTATCCAGCGATAAGATGCGGGAATTCCAGCTTCGTTGTGATGCAGTGGTCCATGTTTTCAATCATCGGCCTGGTGTCCACGCTGCGAAGTGTAGTCCAAATAGTCGTCAGGCCCCAGAAGCCCTTGCCCTCTGGAGCGGCCTTGAATTTTGCGACCTCTTGTTCAATTACCTGGAACATATGGCTGTAGTCTTGCTCGGGCTCTTCATTGCGGTCCCGGCAATAGTTCAAAGGCCATGTGAATCTGGGTCAAAAGTTAGCACCGTATCATTCAACAGCTCAGAGGGTTACATAACTCAGCTCAACCCAGTTAACGCCGTCGGATTTTAGCTGACGCATGAGTCTCTGCAAGAAAGCGCGGAATATAGGCTCGTAGTGAATGATGGTAGCAACTACAATGAAACATTTTATAAACTTGTTCCAGATGGCGTCGACGCCATGGTGCTGTTCATGGCTGTCAACTTCGGACAGTGTGCAACGGCTCTTCAGCCACTGAAGAAATCCCTTGCGCCCTCCATTAGGGAAGTCATCAGCCACCTTGGTCAGCAGAATAAACGACTCGGGCTTGTAAGAAGCTTCCCAGATGGATCCATCCGTCCTCTCCTTGGCTTTGTACCGGAAGCTCATGACCGCATTCTCAAGAGCATCCGCGTTGTCCAGCGGTTGGTCACTTGACATGTGCATTCCAGGAGTATCAAGAAGGACGTCAAGCAGAAAATCAAAGTCGACCATGGCATCCATGTGGGCATGCAAAAGACTGCCTTTGGGCATTCGTCGCACAATTTGCCATAGCTGAGTACCCTCCATACGGCTCTTGGCCATCATGAACATCATGCCGGGAAAGATGCTCTGGTGAGAGCTTTGGGCCAGATCTTCTTCGACATCTGCCGTCCAGACGGTTTCGGCTTCATGACTGCGAATGCGATCTACAATGGTGCAGGCCCGCTTGGCGATTGGCGAAAGGGATTTCCTAAACGATGCGTCGGAACGAGTGGTCTTTTCCTGATTGATGAGATTCGCTCGACCGGCCATGTACTGCTGTATGAAGGGATCCGAGGTCGACGGAATATCCTGAGAGATTTCCTCCCACACATCGTTGGGCATTGCCATAATTGGAAAGAGGGGGGAGGGGTTGAGGTCCGGGGGAATGTTGAGGTTGATTGGGCAGTCAGTCGGAAGCGTTGGCACAACCTGATAAAGGGATGGGGGAAGGGTTGGACTTGAAGGAACGGTATTGGTAGGGATACCTCACGTCGGTCAGTGCCGATGTGACGACGAGTCGACGGTTTGATGGAGCGGGCGTCCTTTTCCTTTGTTTTCTCTCAAGGTCTGGTACGTGCAACTATTAGTGAAAGAAGACAGCATCCGTCGTCATGTGGGTGGGTGGCGGCCAGAAGCGGTGGGGTTGACGACAAGGGTCTGGGTCGTGCGGCTGGTGCCTGACTGATTCAAGTAACAAGTGGGGCTGGCTTCCACACCCCCTCATCGTCCACCAGGCAAGACAAGCTTTCTTCATTGTTACCGATAGCATCATGAGGTGGGCATGTTTGCCATTTGCCCGCCCTTGTCTCGGCTGGGTGCTCGTTGAGAGCAAATTGAGTACTCGAGACGCGCCTTGCTTTTGCGGTATTGTCACCGTGTCTCGACATCCAAACCCAGCCAAGACTGAGCGAAGCAATCACAGCAATCTGTAGTTCTGAAGTTCTGAACCCATCGCAGCCCAGACTCCAGAGGTGCCTCTCCACGAGTCCCCTTGTGCTTCTTTCCGCAGTTAGTCCATCGTGTCTGGGTATCACGGCCACGGTGCGAAACGGACTTTACAGGAGGTCAAGCCCACCTCAATGGCCCGATGCCTCCCAAACTGCCGGTAGTTGGCCACCAACCGTCTTTCCAACCACTCATGCTCCTCACATTGCTCCCCACGTCGTCACATGCAGCCTACATCACGCCAGGGACATTGCCGCTCAGCGCTTACAGCACACCCGCTCAGCCTGCAGGAACAGGTCGCTTCTTTCGTTGGCTCCTCGTGGAAATGTGATGACGGACGAGTGGCTCATTGCCCCTTTGGGCTTAATCGAATGCACATCGCACCTGGATGGGAAATCGCTTTGGACCAACAGCAGATGAGATGGACCTCGCTTTGGTGGGAAAGCATGATTGTCAAGACATGACATGTTGGTGACGAGAAGCTCGTGGCTGCATGGATATCGGTTCATCTGAATCCTGAATCCTGAACCGAACCATTCCGACCCGCTAATAGTAATGCCGTGCGATTCTTCACTTACCGAGTACAAAAAAGCCTGCGTGTCCCTCACCCCCTTTTGGTCTCCCCTAGACTGCCGTATATCATCTTGAATACATATAGAATACTCCAGCCATGAAGCTCAATTATCTCCTCACTTTTCTCCCTTCCGCCGCAGCCGTAGCACTTCCGCTCACCCAACGGGGCCATGTTCCCCCCAATACATGCTGCTTCACTCTCCACGATGCAGCTAACAACCAGATAATCAGGCAGACCGAGGAAAACGGTTTCATCACTCTCTCCGGCGACAATCCCGAAGGGCGGTATTGCATTGATCTCTCGGATCCGAGGAACATCCTCTGGGATGCCTTCAACAGCTCGTGCTTTGTCAACCCCGACCAGGCAATTCAGTGTCTGGATCCGACCCCTAGTAGTGACGTATGGGGCGTACAGCCTGCTAGGGAGGGGATTCTTGTCACAGTGAATGGAAAGACGGATTTCCATGTCTGTGGAGATAGGGTGTATACGAGTAATAAGGGGGGCTGTCGGGGGCTGAAATTGAAGGCTGCCGAGATGAAGGGGAGCTGTGGGAGCTTCAGAGGCTGATATACCTTTTGGTCAGATGGATGTGACGATGAAGCTTGGCTGGTCCAACTAGGGGGCTACCATTCGATTCTCGGACTTTTGGCGTCTTTTCGAGATGTGTATGTTTCTGGCTGAGTGCGGGGTTGTTGAGCGTTGGTTTTCCGGGAATGGTGCTTGGAGCGTGAGGCCCTACTTGGCAAATTCCATCAGATCTTGGCCTCGTACCTCGTCTGTTGATGCGCGTCAAGTTGCAGTGTCGTGTCCACTGGCACTGCGGCAGAGGCACTGTTGACGAAGAGGTCGATGGTACCTTTTCGAAGGTGAAATCATTGTCCTTTTGGATTCTGGACATGGATCGTGGTCTTTTTTCATAAGTGTGTTTCAAGACAACGTTTCGCAGAACGTCGTTCCTTGGGTTTGTGCGCTGAGCATTTTCGACAGTCACTGACATTTGGTCGCGAAGAAGTGAATATCATCATCGTAGGGGAAAATCAAGGCCATTTGTCATTCGTGTCATGTTGGCCCCCCCCCCCCTCGGAGTCGACAACCATATGTACACGATGCCCAGATCCCGGCCAACTCCTCCTTTGTACTCCCCCTCTTGCGGCATTTAGCCTCGCGCTTCTCTTCCAGGACAGGAATCTCACCAGAATCTCCGTGACCACGATGCTCCCGTCACTGCCGGCATCGGCATGCAGCAACAGAGCGGCAATCATGCCCCCCAAAGCCCATGCCACGTCCCTAGCCTCGCCCATGAGATCCGCCTGTGAAGTCTTTTTCCGAATGTGTCCTCAATGAGTTCCTTTCCATCTTGCCCTCGAATGCACTCGCTTGACGCACCATTTCGTCCAGCGCGCGCAGCGATGCTATCTGCTCCTCCACGGGGGGTAGCTTCAGAGCACGAATCAAATCCGTGGACAATAACATCAGTCGTCCCCTCCCACAAGGGCAAGACACATGTATCGCGGTAGATTCGAGAAATGTTGAGATACTCCTCGTCTTCGTTGTACAGGTAGCCCACTCCGCCAACCTCCATGCATGAGAAGAGCAATGACACGCTCGGCCTGGAGACGTTTTTGCTTTGGCAAGCTGCGTGATGATGGCGCAGCAGCGGCTCGACGAGCCGAGCCTACCCGAAGGCGTGAGGACACCGAGTGAGTGCGTGCGATTGTTTCGTAGAATCGTGGGGGAGTGCTCTGAGACACCGAGTTATGCACGCGGTGTAGAATGTGACAAGAGCATGAGGCGGTGATATTCTGCGAAGAGCTCCCCCGGGCGATGTATCGTAGCCCGTGGCCACCCATTCTACATATCGCGCGGCATCGGTCAAGTGATGAACAGAATCACCATTGTAGAAGGAATCGGAATCGGAATCAGCCCTGCCCTCTTGAGATTCCAGTCCTGCAAGTCACGCCAGCTCACCAGCGGATGGCTCCATGGTTCGACAAGTTCGGTACCAGTCACGCGGCGACCCGTACACAGACACAGCAGGTATTGATGATGTTGGTTGAATCGTATGATTGATTGAAGAGGATCACGCAGGGGTCGTTCCGCACAGCAGTCGTGGGAGATATGGACTAAATTGGTCAACCGAGGTTGCTTGGGCAGTTATTGCGCCGCTTTTCATGGCATCATGATCTAGAGTTGTTGCGCGCCGGTTCCTCATTTCCAACCTCATTTCCAGTGGTCATGGACAAAAGGGGCGTCTTGTCAAGCTGTGCGTGTGATTGTACCATCTTGGAAAAAGGAAACTGGAGAGACACTCGAAAAATTTAGGATGACGTCGAAGGTTCTGAGACGATCAATTGAGAGAAATCCTCCAATCATATCTCGCGGAACGAGAGTCACTACTCCCCAGTATTCACATCCATCTACTCCGTACCTAGTAGTCATTAAGAGCCAATCGTTCAACGCAAGCCACAGTCGTCTAGGGGTAAGGACACCAGTTTGTGGAGTCATCTGCGAAACACTGGAAACCGAGGTTCGAGTCCTCGCTGTGGCACATTATTTTTTCGTCGTCTGCGATCGCCGATCGACGAATCAGCCATCGTACATTGCAGCGCTACAAATCGTCTAGCTTGTGGTCAGCAATGATTGAACCACACAGGAAGGAACCCGAGGTTCGATTCCTCGCCGCGGCACAAATACAATTGTCCATTTTTTTTGCTTGATTCTATAACCATGTTGTTGTTATACGGAGTAGAAACGTCGACTCAATTCACCCGTCAAGCAATCTTAGCCATAGGATTGATTGATAGATCCATGTAGATAGATGCAGCAGCAGCATGGCATGCAGGCTTGGCCGGATAATGAATGACATGCAACAAGTCAAAGTCTGTGCACATGCCAGTCAGTGACTATTTCCGGCAGCCTGTCCGTGATATTAGGCGGAGAGGATCAACAGAAGCGATAATGCAGAAGTCGATTAATAAAAATCAGGTCATTGGCCAGGTCGGAACATGTTGCACAGCGGCTGCGGAGTGTGCACTGTGCATCATCAACACGGGCAGAGGGGGTTTGAATCTGTGATGTGATGTGTGACTCGACTTCGAGTTCGGGTTCACCACCATTGCCGCCGCCCACGCCTGTTGCTGTAATTCTCTCACACAGCATCTGTAGCATGAATCGCGCCATGCCGAGGCACATTCGTTCAGCGTGGAGGTCTGGCACAAAGGACAAGGCCTGACTGAGTCAAGGCCCTGCAGAGCTGGGGGGCGTGCTCCGTACTTGATAGCTTACGTATGTCTGGTATTAATAATAGCAGGAGCCGGGAGCTGCTCGACCGACTCAGCTGACTCAAAGAAAGTTGAAGAATTGGCTCCGATCGCCCGCCCATCGTCAGGATGCTACTATCTGCCAACCTGGTTATTAACAGTCGGTGTCCCCGGAAGCTTTGAACTAGCTGTGGGCCGTGAGAAGCGTCCTTGTCCGAGAAGCCCGCGCGGCGACGTCTTTGCGCCATCGGACCGCCGCCCGTTCCGTCCAGTGAGTGCATCCAATGTCATGGAAAGAAATAGACAAGAGGTTTCCTCGACGCAGGTTAAAGGGTCCAATTCACCAGCCGACCAGAGGCCATGGGACCTGATAGCGGCTTCCGCTGCCTGTTGACGGGGATCGGCTCTTGTGCTTCCATTCCGCTGCATGCAAGTTTTTAAGCATGCAAAAGCCAGCCACTACTTGACCAAAACGGCAAGTGAATGGATGAGAGCCGCCATTGATGAGCAATTGATTCGGAGACGCACGACCGACACCCCCCGTCTGCACCCCCTCTGCCCCTCTCCCTGCCACGTATTAGGAGTGATGATCAGGCTATCCTGTCCCTTCAGATTGGTTCTGATGATGTTTGGGCAATCTGCTGCCAATATTCGAGACGACCCGTTACATCCGCTATGCCGAATTGCATCCTCTTCTCACACGAACAGTACATATGTATATGTATGAGTTCTCGACGTGCAAATCACGGGGCTCGCAGACCCAACCTGGGGTAACACGGCAATGACTTCTGGCGGCTGCGGCGCCAGCAACTAAGAAGCCGTTTACGTTGTAGAACAATTGTGAGGGGGTGAACAGCTCCAAGCTGGTGCACACACTTGCTTTTGATGAGTGAGTGACCCGTCTGGTGGGCGGGAACGCAAGCCGTTGAGTTATCAAGTCGCGAGCCACTAAAAATCAACATCAGACCGTCAATTTTTGGCTATGCGCCGGTTTTGGTAAGGAAAAATATCTTCATGACAACGTTTGTCCTGGCGGTTACTGGTCTGATCGTGTCTGCTTCAACCAGATGCACCTGTTCGTCAACTTTAGCGCTTGACAGTAATATCGTCACTCCCAAGTTCGGCTTGCAGCTGGAGACTGGCGAATTTGGCGCCTGGCGCTGGGTTTGTTGGCGCTATTAGCTGGTGGTTTTTTTTTTTTGGTGGTGATAGCTGGAACAGACCAGCCGGGCGGACATTCGGACCAGCCAGACAAACAAGACCAGGCATTTTTTGACGAATCGCTTGGCCGGGACCAAGTTGAGCTGCCCATGCATCATCATGCATGCCCCAACGACTCCAGCAAGCTCCAGAGACCACTGGCGATGCCCAGCCGGGCTAGTACAGCCTCGGCGCTACGACGTCAACGGCACACGACTTCACTATCACCGCTTTCGGGAGGGGTCTTGAGTCTTGACTCTTTGACGCCGTCCCGGAGAGCCTTGCTCTTGGTGCGTCGCCGCCGCCGCCGCCGCCGGTTCGAGTTGGAATTGAATTGATGAGATATTCCAGATTGCAAGCAGTGAGTTTTTTCAATGTTGTCGGGCGAAATGAGCTGTTCGTTCCCCTTTGGTGTTGACGTCTAGGGATGCATCGCATCGCTCCTTCCTTTGCTTCGCTTGCCGCTACCTGCTTTAGGTACCTACATAGGTAGGTCACCTGGTCAGGCATTTTTTTTTTTTCCCTTCTTTACGGTACGCACCTCGACCTCGTAACGGCGAGGTGACGGTGGCAGCCGACAGGCCCAGTCGAGCACTTCTACTCCGTATGTACTCTCCGTACTCTCCGTATTACATGACGATTCCATCCTCCGGCAGACAGCCAGACTCGCGTTAGACGGGAGGCGAACCAGCCGACCCGGCATCTCCACTGGTGGAACCCACATATCCAAGGCCGGGGCGTGCGCCTCCAGTCCCATGTCCCATGTCCCGCGGCTGTTGTTGCTTGATTCAACGCCCCGTCTAGCGCCTTCTCCCGCTTGGTCCTATAAAGGACCGTTTGTCTGCTTACGCTTTTTTTTTTTTCGGTGGTCCTCGTCGAAGAAGAGTTTTACACCGCCACATACTTGCTCTTCACGCTCGCCCGAGAACTTCCCACTAATTCCACCATCACAAGAAGCACGCTGTCCCTCGAGACCAATCTGCAGTTGCATTCCCGGCCACGCCGATCACGCCCTCCTCGTTTTCCCGTTCACATCTCAAATCAAGCCTCGAGTCAAGATGGCTCCCAAGAAGATCCGATGCGGTGCCAAGGAGTGTCGAGAGCCTGCCCAACGTATTGTTGGTGACTGCGGCTTCTGCAACGGCCACTTCTGCGGCAAGCACCGGCTGTTGGAGGACCACAAGTGCAGCGGACTCGAAGACGTGAGTCAAACAAAAACTCTATCGAAAACTGATTGATCATGTCATACTAGACTGCTAACAAGTTTTTTTTTTGGGGTCAGTGCAAGAAGCAGTCGCACGAGCGCAACGCTGCGCAGCTGGAAGCGGAGCGAACGCAGGTTATCCGTGGCGTCTAGATGGGGTAAAACCTGGCTGCACCAACGTTTCCGAGTAACGGCCGCTGCGAGCAACTCGGTTTCAATGCAATCTACGCACCAACGCATTGCCGCAAACAACCTCTTCTTCTTGGTGTTTACTTTCCATTCGATGGAACATGATATTACGACTTTGATTTGATTTAATCCGCTGTTCATTTTCTCTTCTTCCTTTTAATCGACGAGCGATTCTTACCTGGCGCCGTGTCTTTTCGGCGGTTTCGAGGCGTCACGAGTCGCCGATGTATGTATTCTATCCGTGGGGATTTCTCGGGCAGGAGAGAAGCGTGACCAGTCGCACGGCGTAACGGGTGCCATCTGCCATTACATTACCCCGTACATTACATTATTTGATCTATGGGAGTCGTTTCCATTACTTTGAATACAAACTCGAAACGAATTATTTTCATCTTTCCAAGCTCATTGGGAACATTGACTCTTGGAAGTGCACCAGCGAGTGATGTCTGTGTGCCATCTATCGACGTATTCTTACATTCCCAACGTTCAAGCCGTCGTCGACCTGTCCATCAATTGCCCGACTTTGGTGGCGAACCCCACGGTGAAAGCCCAGAAGTATGCATCACTTTCTACGGATTGGTGTCTTGGGTACCAACAAGTAGGACTGACCACAAATTGGCCGCGCAGAGACTCTTGGTTTGTGCAGCCCAGTTCTCGTAAGGCATGCATGCATCGCCGCCGTGTCCGCGTCCAAGTGGTTGACCACCCATCTACTCCGTATTTGCAGAGTGCATATGCAGGGTGTCTGCAGATTGGACCAAACCCCGCCACACCACAGCTTTTTTGTCTGCACGTCGTCCTGAGTCTAGCAGCGAGTCAGCTTGTCGCAGCGGCATACATGACGAGCCGGCGATTTGTGTTTCCCGATTGCCAGAACAGTACGGTGCTCACGCTCACTCCCGCGGCAATTCGTCGACAACCTCTTCTTTAACCGATACTCCTTCCACGAGCACCTCTTTCTTGACGACGCGTCCAGTGCCTTCATCCTTTATCGTCTCCTCTTGTTTTATTCGCCGCCCCTCCATCACCTTCTTCCGCTCGGCAGCCTTGCACAGACCTTGTAGCCCCAGGTCGCAGTCGCCGCAGCGTCTGCCTACGGGGAGGCAGACGGTTTGGCCAAACCCCACGAGTAGCCAGTTGATTTCGCGCCATTTATCTCTCGGCAGCCATGATTGCAGAGCGAGGCGGGTCTCCTCGGGTGTCTTGGTCTTGCTCCATCCCCAGAGGTTGGTGATGCGGTGGACGTGGACGTCCACGCCTATGCCCTCGGTGCGGTTCCACGCCGCGGAGAGGCAGAGGTATGCCATCTTGGGGCCAACTCCGGGAAGGGACGTGAGGCCGGCGATCGAGTCGGGGATGTCGCCGTTCCACTGGTCTCGTAGTATAACGGCCGCTTGTTTGATGTACCTAGAATTGGTTAGCTTCGCCCTTGCTTTGTCTGCCCCGGTAAAAAAAAAAAAAAAAAAAAAATTCTGCAGCGCGTGAGATGCGGCTCTCTGTCCTAAACTAACTTTGTCTTGTTGTTGTGAAATCCTACGGCCCAGATCAGCCCGTTCAGGACGCTGGCGTCGACGGCCAGGACATTGTCCAGGTTCAGGCCGACGGGCGCACCGGGTTCATGGGCCGGCAGCTCCGTCTTCAGTCTCTGCATGGCCACGGCATTCACCGTGTCCTTTGTCTGGCTCGAGAGCATGAGCGAGATGAGCGTGTGGAATCGTTGGTCTCTGGCTGAGGCGGTCCGGTCGGCGAGTCTCTCGCAGCCCATGGTGTCTACCGCGGCGCCGTGGGCGGGTCCCCCCGGTGCGCGCATCTTCTTCACGGTGTTGTACGTGTCCTCCCAGTCTGAGGGGGGTGAGGTCCTCGTCTCGCCCGTGGTAGGGTCCGTTTTCCTGGTTGCTGGTTTGCGGGCGCGGCGGGCTGGTGCTGCTTTTGGCGGCGAGCATATGGATCGGATTGTATCCTCGACGAGCTCCGTCTTGACTGACTTGACTGCTGGCCGTGCCGTTGATGTTCGACGACGCTTCTTGGCCGGCGGACTGATGAAGTCCTCTATGTCGGGTGTCTGGGAGTCATGTTGCGAGGTTGGCGATGATGCTGTGTCTGTGTATGCGAAACGTGAGAGGGAGCGTGTGGTCCGTCGCGGCGTGGTGGCGTGGTGCTCGAGCAGTTTGGCTGTGCCTTTGGACTGTCTTGGGGATCGCATCATCTTGTTGGGTGAGCTTGCGGACTTGCAGCCGAGAACCTTTGCGATTGAGTGGATTAGATGCCGCCGTCGCTGGTCGCCGGGCGAGGGAATATTAGAAGGCGCGCTGGCGAAAGCCGATTTCTTGTCGAGGCTCTCGACGCAATTGACGGGATGTGGTTGGCTGTCCAAATGTCGGCAACTTGAGCTCCACCCGCCGTCTAGCTCTCGTCCGTGAGGACAAGAGCAAACAGAAACGTACCAAAGACAGCTTTATATTGGCCGGTGCCCGAAAGACCTGCGGTATTCAGTGCGAACTCTGGACTTATCTACTCCGAGATGAATTGCCCAGTCGGCTCGTGAGTCATGGAGATGGAGATGGAGTATGATTGCGTGGTTTCCACACCCCCCCCCCCCTACAGGGTAGTGTGTCGTGGGTGTCGTGTGTTCTGGCGTAATGATTTCACAAATAATCATCACTTGCAGAAAGTGCTGTGTGCATAATTCACTCGTAAACGAGTTGATTTTCATATATATGAGACTACACCTAGACAATTTGAAGGTGTGTCGCAATACGTCCGTACTGTGACGTACACTAGTAGGCCTGCAAGCCATCAGGCCCATCAGGGTTCCATTCCTCATCAAATTTAACAGGCGACCCTCCCACCACTTTTGAGTCTTGACCATGGCTTCTGATCAACATTCAACTCCGTCGGCACTGCTTTTAGTTGAGCCACAGCTTCACCGACCCCGGAACCCTTTCTTGCCGTGTAAATAGACAAAGCTGCTCAAATTTACAATTTTCTCATATCGACGACAGCACGGATACAGTCTCCGCCCTTCATGGACTCGAATGCAGAGTTCATCTCACCCAGAGTCTTGCGGTGGGTGATGAATTCGTCAACCTTTAGAGCACCGCTCATGTAATCGCCGACAAGCCCGGGAAGCTGAGAGCGGCCCTTGATGCCACCAAAAGCACAACCCTTCCACACTCTGCCCGTGACGAGTTGGAAAGCTGCGTGGAATGGTTAGTGGAATGCCATATCTTTATGACAAACGAGTTGGATCAACTTACGTCGGGTAGAAATTTCTTGCCCAGCGGCAGCTACACCAATGATGATGCTCTCGCCCCAACCCTTGTGGCAGGCTTCGAGCGCGGCACGCATTACGCCGACGTTACCCGTGCAGTCGAATGTGTAGTCGCAGCCACCATCCGTCATTTCGATTAGCTTCTCAACGATGGTCTGGCCCTTCAAGTCGTTGGGGTTGACAAAGTCTGTGGCACCAAATTTCTTGGACCATTCTTCCTTGGCAGGGTTCACGTCAACTACGATAATCCTGCCGGCCTTGTTGACTACAGCACCTTGCACGACGGACAGACCGACACAGCCTGCGCCGAAGACGGCAATGTTGGAGCCCTCTTCCACCTTGGCAGTGGTGCGGGCGGCACCGTACCCAGTGGTGATACCACAGCCCAGCAGACAGGTGCGGTCCATAGGAGCCTCGGGTTGAACTGCAACGACAGAAATATCGGCAACAACAGTATATTGTGAGAAAGTTGAAGTTCCCATGAAATGGAGCAGGTCTTTGCCTTTGCACTTGAATCGAGAGGTTCCGTCGGGCATCACTCCCTTACCCTGCGTGGCTCGGATTTTGCCGCAGAGGTTGGTCTTTCCGGACTTGCAGAACTTGCATTCCTTGCACTCGGGGGTACTATTTCTCAGTCGGCATTAGCGAACATGGATCGTAATGAGGGCCGTCGAAAAAAAAAAGAAAAAGAGAAAAAGAGAAAGAAAAGAAAGAGCGGGAGATAGTGCGTACTAAAGAGCGACTACGTGGTCCCCAGGCTTCACGTTGGTGACGCCCTCACCAACTGATTCGACGAGACCAGCCCCCTCGTGTCCCAGAACAATGGGGAACGCTCCTTCGGGATCTTTTCCAGAGAGAGTGTATGCGTCTTTGGCTCTTGTCAGCTTGCGTGTGGTTGTCGCCGTTTGAGGCGGACCATCGCACCTGTGTGGCACACGCCAGTGTAGTAAATTTGAATTCGGACCTCGTGGGCCTGAGGAGGGGCAACTTCAATGTCTTCAATGGTAAGCTCCTTGCCGGCTTCCCAGGCTACGGCTGCCTTGCAAGTGATGGTCTAATAGCCCCAATGGGTGTCACTGGTCAGTGTTTTTGTGCTTCACATCGTGAAGTGGGGTTATGGACGGGTCGCTTTGCTATCAGAAGTCGTCATCGACTTGAGCATACCTTTCCCGCAGTGTCGGCCATGATGAGAATGATGCGCGTGGAGCGGCAATAATAGTTTGTGATGGCAGATGGATGGAAAGAAGTGCGGCGAACAATGCGAATGTGTGGTCCAGGTGGTACGGTCCAGGTGGTACAGGTAGTACAGAACAGCTGCGGAATAGCTTTATTAAGGTCTGGTCTCGTTGGATGAGTGTGAGTCGAGGCTGTGACGACAATAAGTGCAATGCCGATACGCCGAACAGCGCCGTGTACAAGCTACCCCGCCCAGAGCCCGCCTGGCGGAGCGCCTGAGACCATTTAGTGGAGAGAAAAACACCCACCAAGCCGCCAGATTGGTGTCGGTGGGTGATGACTGGTCTCTCAGGTGCCGTTGCCAACAACCCGTAGATAGTGGCTTGGGACCTGAGATTCCGACCGCCGAGCATAGCCCGACGCCGATTGACTCAGAGGGGGTGTGTGCATTGCTTCTTGCAGTAACCCGTAGATAGTGCCTGTCCGAATGAATGTTGGCTGATTTGCTGCGACCACGCCAATGAAATACGCCTCTAATAAATAAATTCTGCAATGTGGCTGTGTAATACATTGCAACATGTTCTTCGTAAATAAACGTGGTGGACCAGGAACAACTCGGTTAAATACCGGCCCGCATTAACGCTTCTTTTGAGCTCCAAAAATATGCGGAACGCGTTTGGAAGCTCTTCATTGCAGCTAAGCCTGAAGAGAACAAAACATTCGCGCGACACTCGAGCAAACCGCTGCAAGAAGAGACGGTTTTCGATTCACCAAGTAAAATTGGGCTTGTTAGGCGTATGGCCCGGCTTTGAGCACCTTTGTTTGTCTGACATCGCGCAAGAGGCTGAGTCGCACCGACACAATGGCTCACCGATTCATGGTTCCTGATTCGAGCCCTGCGCCGTCGACGCCAGACAAGAAACCCAAGAATGGAATGTCCTTCTCGTTTTTAGGAGATTGCCCTTCGACCACTCCCGCGGGACCTCCGCCATCTTCACAAGCCTCTTTCACGCCGGCCGGAGCACCATCAGAATCGTATCTCGGCAGCTCCATCATGCGAGGCGTCAACACAAGCAGTAAGCCCTTTGGATTTGGAGGCAGCCAGTCGCAGACTTCATCCTCAGGGCGAAACCTGTTCGGACGGAACGAGAGCTCCAATGCGCCGCTTGGTCAGTCCATCAGAGGGCGAGGGCGACAACCCTCTAGCCTAAGCCGGCAGTTCAGCATCAGCGACGAGGAAGCCGAAGAAGACGAAGATGCCGAGGGAGAAATGGAGTTGCCACCGCATAGCCTGTTCAGAAAATCCAGCGCATTGTCGAATCTCGTCGAGGAGGACAATGAGGATGCCGAGGGCGAAGACATCGAGGCAGAGATCGACAGATACATCGAAGAGGAAATGGAGGCACACCATGCCGACGCCGATGGTGATGAGCTAGAAGGTGAAGAGGAGGACGATGACGAATTGTCTGAAGAAGCCTCTGAGCAGGGAGATTTGTTCCTCAACATGCGCCACGATGATCGACCTTACGGCCAGCCAATCATTGGAGAAGGCGACGATTTGATGATGTTGAACACACCAGCAGCCACTGACAGGGTGCGAAAAGAAGCAGAAGACATATTTAGACGGTCATCAGCGCGACTTGGCGGTTTCGCACGCAACAAGGACTTCCACTTTGCAACCATTGCCAGGGACATGTGTACTCAACAAGATGCCGCGCGAATAACCGAATCCCCTGATTTAATCCTGAAGACAGAGGATCTGGTTTGCCGGCTGTACGATGAGGGTATTGGAGCCGAGGACGATGCAGAAAAGATGGACAACTCATTAGCCAACATTACATATCGACTTGTCAAACTTTGGAACGATTACGTCGAGGATTTGCCGCAACCTGAAGGAGAGGATCTTGCAACAATTGGACCTGGAAATGATGCCGAGCCTTTTGAGAAAGCAGCGTACATTGCTCACTTAATTTTGCGAATCCACCATACCCGATTTGAAAACGACGCTGAAGATGAGAAGACACCCCCGCTGCCCGAAGTCTTGTTTAATTGGCAAGAAGCCAGCCACAACCTCTATCCCGATCAAATTCGCGAAATTAGTCACTTCAAGCCAAGTCCAACCTGCCACCATTTGTACTGGCAAACGCTTCGGAATGCACTTCTGAGGGGCGACGTGAGTGGCGCCTCCCAATTGTTAAAAAATGCTGGTTGGGAGCATGCTTGCAAGGGCACACGGGGTGACAGGGCTTATACTGGCAAAGCTCTCGAAAATGTTCGTCGATTCGCGGACGCCACTTGTGAAATGTTGGAAATGTGTCCAGCCATGCGAGGTGACTGGGATATATGGAACAGCAGCTGGACTCTGTTCCGGGTCCAGGCACGGGGGTCCCTCGATAGGCTGGCGCTCTTCGCAGAAGGCCCTGACTTGTCTTCTCTGGATGGTAGCTACTCTCCACAACAGCAATCCATGTCCACAATGGCACGAAAGGCATCAAGTCAGATCCCGTGGGACATTTATGAGAATTTGCAGAGTGTTTACGGCATTGTCCTGGGTGACCACGAAGCGATACTCCAGACTGCGCAGGATTGGTGCGAGGCAACAGTTGGCTTGTTTGGATGGTGGGATGATGGGAGCCAGCATCACAAGAATCTCAGGCTGTCCCAGCCGCGAGGCTTTGGGGCCTCTGCATCCCATTTCGGAGGCTCACCTAACTATTTTGATCGTCTTAGTTCTGCCTTTCGCCTGGTTCTACAATCGGACATGAGTCCTAATCCCATGAGTGCTGTTGAGGTCGCCATTGCGTCCTGCTTTGAAGGCAACATCAATGGCGTCATTGGTCTTTTGAGGACTTGGTCGCTTCCTGTGGCATGCTCAGTCGCTGAGATTGCCTCGCTGGGCCAATGGCTGCCGCCTACAGAGACGACGAAGCCCTTGCCGACCGACACTTTGGACATGGATGATCTTGCTCTACTGGGCGTCCTGCCGCCAACGAACGACGAAGTTGAGGGCATCAAAGACACTACCCTCGTTCTGTACGCAAGAGAATTGGCCGGAATCGAGCATTTGTCTGCATCAAGAGACGGGTGGGAGATGGCGATCGAAGTGCTTGGCAGAATGGATGTACCACAAAAGTCGGAGGAGACGGTCGCAGAGCTGCTCCGCGATTTACTCGCAACCCTGGATGAGAACTCTCGCACCACAGTTGACCGGATGTGGAGGATACTGAATGGTCTTGGCATGATTACCTACGCAGAAGAGACCGCAGAGGTGAGTAACTCTTTGTCTTTTGTGGAGAATAAGTGATCCTAGAGCCTGACAATGGCTGCACAGCACTTCGCAGACATCCTCTCCAAAGAATCGCACCGTTTCGGCGAGGCATTGTGGTACTTTGCCTTATCACATCGACCTGACAGAGTGCGAGAAGTTTTGAATCTTCTCATGTCCTATTCACTCATCCAATCAACAGCTTTTCCAGCGGAGCAAGATGTTGACGACGATCTGAAAGACTTGCTGCGCAAGAGAACAGAAACACTAGAGCACCGTGCGAAGCAAGATCTGGAAGCAGCTCAGCTCCTGGGACGAATGCTCAGCGGCTACGCCACTCTGCGCACGTTCTACGAGACCAGAGACGAGCAAAAGCTGGATGAAATATCAAATACCAAAGCGAAGGTCCTTCAGAAACAAGCTGCCGGTGCTCTAGTGGCTGTCATCTCGAGTTCAGACGACAACATTCGAGGGGGACTATACGACGGAACTAGGGACGCGGTCGTGAGCGAAGACTTTCTGTTGGCACTGCTGGGTGAAGCCACCGTCTTCGTCAACCGAGCGCCCTGTGTGCTATCCCTCGATCAGATTGAGATCATACTCAAGGCAGTGGAGGATTTGCAAACTGTCGGTTCGCGGGTCTACGATAGTTGCGACACCTTCCTCAAGATGGTGCTTGCTTCCGGCCAAGGCTTGAAGGGATCCACACCAGCGGACCTGATGAAGAAATCAACCGCATCGTTGACTGGAAGTAGTTATGTCATGAGCGGAAGCTCCATCTTGGCTAGCCATGTGCAAAAATCAACGCTTGCTGGTGGAAAGGTAGCTCGCGGATGGGATTGGAGGAAAGGATGGCAGGCGACGACCAAGGGCGAGGACGTGCTTCGAAGGCTTCGACTGGGCTTGTCCAAGGACCTGGCGACGCTGTGGCTGGAAGATGCGGACGGAGTTGCCATCTTTTGAAAAAAAAAAAAGACTGGCCGTTTGGGTGTAACTGATGTATGTTATGGTTATTTGGTTACAGATGTTGAGCATTGGCGGGATCGAAATCGAATATAGGATAGAGCGTTCGGCACACAAAGTTTTGTAGTATAAGCCCAACCAGTTTGTATTCATCACGATGACAGCCAACTTGCAAATTTTTCTTTTCTTTCCCCGTTTCCTGTCTTACGTGCATTGCATGAAGACGAGAAGACGGCGGGCGGCACGTAGCGGGACGGACAACAAGTTGGTTTTTGTCAGCACGGCATTGCGTAATCCCCACTTGAAATCCAGCCAATCCAATCCCACGGCACCAATTGACAATGACCAATGTCCCCAAAATAAGAAATCGGCTCCACCTTGTCTTACGTGCGGTGCGGTACAGTCAGACGACAGAAAGAATGTAAATAATCTTTCAGTTGCTCCCCCGTGCCACTTCACTCCCTGTTTGATGTTTGCCGGACACGCACCATGGCTTCCATTGAACTGGTGAACCGCCCGGGAGGCGCCATGACGGTATGAATCGATCTAATGCATTCCATGCCATGCACGAACTAACTCAATTGGTTCCCAGACCGTCCTCCGACGTGCATCACGAGCCTCCTCCTCCTCCTCCGGCGCCCGAGCAGCATGCTCATGTGCGTCGTCGACGTCGCGAGCTCTCCACGCGCAACGACGACCGTTTTCCAGCGTCAAGTCCCTCCCGCCTGCCTACGAGAAGCTCCTCACCAAGTACGCCGATGTGCGCAGGGTTTTGGGTTCCCAGCGACTCACTCTCGCCGAGAAGATCCTCTACAGCCATCTCGACAAGGTGGAGGAGTCGCTCCTCTCAAACACGTCCAACGGGCGCGACATTCGGGGCAGGGCCAATCTGCGGCTCAAGCCGGACCGCGTCAACATGCAGGATGCCTCTGCGCAAATGGCCCTCCTGCAGTTCATGTCGTGCAACCTCGAGAGACCGGCCATCCCGGCCAGCATCCACTGCGACCACTTGATCGTGGGGTCCAGGGGCGCCGAGGACGATCTGGAGGCCGGCATCGCGGCCAACAAGGAGGTGTTTGACTTCTTGGAGTCTGCCGCCAGGAAGTACGGCATGGACTTTTGGCCTCCCGGCGCGGGCATCATCCACCAGACTGTGCTGGAGAACTATGCTCTTCCCGGCCTGATGATGCTGGGCACCGACAGCCACTCGCCCAACGCGGGTGGCTTGTGCACGGTGACGATTGGCGTGGGCGGTGCTGATGCCGTCGAGGCTCTGGTCGGCGCGCCCTGGGAGCTCAAGGCGCCCAAGATTCTGGGCGTCGAGCTGACGGGCAAGCTCGGGGACTGGGCGTCGCCCAAGGACGTCATCCTGCGACTGGCCGGCCAGCTGACGGTTCGCGGAGGCACCGGGTCCATCATTGAATACTTTGGCGAGGGCGTCAACACCCTGAGCTTGACAGGCCAGGCGACAATCTGCAACATGGGAGCCGAGGTCGGTGCCACGACGAGCGTCTTCCCCTACACGGAGGCGTCGACGCGATACCTGCGGGCAACGCGCCGCGGCCGGGCTGTTGAGGAGATCGAGGCGCTGCAGAGCTTCCTCCTCCCCGGCTCCCTCCCCGGCTCCTCCCAAGACGCGCGGTTCCAGTTCAAGGCGGACGCCGGCGCCGAGTACGACCAGGTCATCAAGATCAACCTCTCGGAGCTGGAGCCTCACATCAACGGGCCCTTCACGCCCGACCTGGCCACGCCGCTCAGCCAGTTCAAGACGGCCGTCAAGGACCAGCAGTGGCCCGAGAGGCTCTCGGCCGGCCTGATCGGCAGCTGCACCAACAGCTCGTACGAGGACATGACGCGCGTGGAATCCCTCCTCAAGGAGGCGGCCGAGGCAGGCCTCGAGCCCGCGGCCGACTTCTACATCACGCCGGGCAGCGAGCAGATCCGCGCGACGCTCGAGCGCGACGGCACCCTCGAGGCCTTTGAGCAGGCCGGCGGCATCCTGCTCTCCAACGCCTGCGGCCCCTGCATCGGCCAGTGGAAGCGCCAGGACGGCGTCGAAAGGGGCACGCCCAACGCCATCCTGTCGTCGTACAACCGCAACTTCCGCGGCCGCAACGACGGCAACCCCGAAACCATGAACTTCCTCGCCTCGCCCGAGATCGTCACCGCCATGGCCTTTGCCGGCTCAACCACCTTCAACCCCGTGACCGACTCGCTCAAGACCCCGTCGGGCAGGGACTTCCGCTTCTCGCCCCCGCGCGGCCTCGAAGGCCCCCCGACCCCCTTCGAGCCCGGCGTCCCCTCCCTCGGCGTCCTGTCCCAAGACGCCGACCCCTCGGTGCGAGTCGCCGTCTCCCCGTCCTCGGACCGCCTCGCCCTCCTCGAGCCCTTCCCCGCCTTCCCCGCCTCGGACCTCTCCGGCCTCCGCGTCCTCGTCAAAGTCACCGGCAAGTGCACCACCGACACAATCTCGGCCGCGGGCCCCTGGCTCAAGTACAAGGGCCACCTGCCCAACATCTCCACAAACACCCTCAACACCGCCGTCAACGCCGAGACGGGCGAGGTCAACGCCGCCTACGACCTCGACGGCTCCAGGCACACCATCCCCGAGCTCGGCCAGCGCTGGAGGTCCCGCGGCCAGGAATGGATCGTCGTGGCAGAGCACAACTACGGCGAGGGGTCCGCGAGAGAGCACGCCGCCCTCCAGCCGCGGTACCTCGGCGCCCGCGTCGTCCTCGTCAAGTCCTTTGCTCGCATCCACGAGACGAACCTCAAGAAGCAGGGTGTCGTGCCCTTGACCTTCGCCGACGAGGCCGACTACGACAAGATTGGTGCGGGGGACCAAGTCGCCACGCTGGGGCTGTACGAGATGCTGCGGAACCGGGGAAACGGCGAGGTTCAGCTCAGAGTGACCAAGGGCACTGGCGAGGAGATACTGATCCCCACACGCCATGCTGTTACCGAGGACCAGGCGGGCTTTATATTGGCCGGTAGTGCGTTGAACTTGTTGTCAAAGGGCATTTGAGAGGACTCGTCTTTACGCAGATTCTTTCGCTTCGAGGTATTCCTCTTTCGTTCTTTTGAGCCGAAAAAGATGATATTGTGCTGTTGGCGCCTGGTCTGCTGTTGGCGCCTGGTCGCGGTATATACGCAAAAGTTTACATAGTCCAATGAGTATTGTTCAGGTAATGCAATCATTGAAATGTTCATAACCTAGTCTTATTGGGAAAAAAAAAAAAAACCATCATGGCTCGTCCAATCGTGCACTTAGTATAGTGGTGGCTCTTGCATCTAGCGAATAAAGCCGAGGTGAAAGCCTAAATGCGTCATTTCGTAAAGAAGAAAGACAAGTCGTCTGCAAGTTGCATCCATGGGGTGGGTATACGAACCAAACGTCGAATGAACAAATCGCACAAACATCCCTCTCGGAACTCCCCTCCTCTGCCGAACCCAACGTCTTCGAGCAACTGGATTACTATTCCAAACCGCTTGAATGAGCCCGCTTGACTGTGTCGTAAAAGTCCCTTGTCTCCTGCTCACAACTTCTTGATGCACGTGCCCTTGCTTCTCTTCTTCCGTGTGTCCGTCTGAAGAACTCGCATGCCTTTAGCCACCCTGTGTCTTCTCGCACGTAACCTGGTAGCTCTTCTTCGGGTATATCGCCAAAGTCCAGTGCTCGAGAGTGCATGTGCATACAGGGTTGCGGATCTAAATGCCTGTTCGCCTTGGTGGTGTCTTCTCTACTTCGTGTACCTCGTGGCAAAGCCTGGTTAGCCCGAAACCATCGCAGCCTTGCAGAGACTTTTCCGAACCAGAATTTTTGTCCGTGTCGACTTTGTATTTCCATGTCCTTCCACGTGTGCCAGGTTTTGGATCTATTATGCATGAGGTGAGTGGCTGGATTCGCATGTATATATTGCCTCTGCTCTTGACAAGAAATCTTGTGTTCAGTCTGCAAGCGTATTTTAACGCCAGGCGGGGGTGTCATTGCTCCAGGCTGTCCGTAGATTGCGGCATCAAGATCCAGTCGGCCGTGTGGAGGGGGTCGGCTCACGTTACGTGTCCTTCTCAAACCTCCAGTGGTGGCCTCGGGTGGTTTTTGGGTGTCATTGGTTTGGACAGGCTTCTTCGAAACAGGGTCCTTAATAATATTTGCATAAGAGTTAACAGGGATTTCCTCTATCTGCACCTTGTCCTTTACGCTATTAGTAATGTCGAATTCTACTGCATTATTTCCCTCATCAAACCAGTTTTTTTGAGCAAGGCCATCGGCAGCTTCTTCGTTGAATTTCTGAGATGGTGAGCTCCTGTTACGTAGCATTTCGCAAATCGCTGATGTAGATGGCAGGTCGGACGATGCCTCAGAGACAGATGGCGATCCTGTTTTCAGCTTTTTGTAAGGTGGCATATGAAATCCATCTTTAGGCACTGCTTCTATACTTTGAACTGAAAATTTATTCAGTGGAGGCGTCTCTGTTAAATTAAGAAAAGGATCTTCGGCAGTCACTGACTGTGGATGTTTAGGCCTCGGTCTAGCACCTTTTGAAATAGGGGTACTGCGTTGTTCCGGCGCGACTATCACAGGGATAGCATCAGTGGTGGGGGGGTCATCTTGTGTCAAGTCGATTATAGTTGTGGGGTTAAAACCATGATGATCGGTCCACCTGTACGCTCTTGACTCAGACTGACTTCTGGGAGCCTCTGAGACTATCCTCCAGTCCCTGGTTGGGGGTTGCTGAAGAACAGGCGCATCATGTGGGAACGCGAAGAGGTTATAACTCGAGCCTGGTTGTTGCTGGATAAACTGAGGCTGCGGAGGAGCAGGTGACCTTGGCACATGGCTTTGTTGATTATGGCCTGCATGAACCTGCACAGAGTCTGCGTAAAAGCGCTGGGGATTTTGCTGGTGTAGTGATGACACATTGACAAGCTGAGCATCAGGAAACTCATTGGGCCGAGATGCATAGGGCCTTTGAACGCGAAGTTGAGCAGAGGGAGATGGATTGGGAAATCGGGGATGAGTTCGTTTTGCCAGAAATTTTCGGGGTGTGCTTAGTCCAGATCGGCTATGAACGGCATTATTGGTTCTGTTTCCCTCAGACGATATAATGGACGGGACCGCTCCTGTTGGCGTTGGGCTATTCATGCTCCTGGCCTACATCCTCATATACGCTTGAGCTTCACACGCCTTGTCGTACTTGGTCTGCCTGTGAGTACTTTTGTCAGCAGCGATGCGTAGAAATATTACATGCGACATGTGTAATTGAGGAGAAGACAATTTCGCGTCAGATCTTTTCAGCTATATTTTGAGACTTCAGACGGGGGAACAACAACGGTTTCGATTCGCCTCTATAGAGAGCATTTTGGGAAAACGCCCTGCTGTGTTTGTCACACCCTTTGGTCTTTGTCCCGTGGGCAAAATTCGAGAAACAAAACTCCATAATGCGACGCGCGCTTGATATGCACCCTCTCGAAAAACCGGCCATTCCAGAAACAAGGTCAAGTTTCGGAACTGTTGCCGGAGAGGAAACTATGACAGCAGCAGCAGGCAACACCAACAAGGTAGACTGCGGTGCTGTCAAGTGACAAGTGGTGATCAAAACACAGGGAGGTTCCGTTCGGTCAGACCTTTTACCATATGACATCACTCGCGAGGAGAAGATTTCCAAAAAAAAAGCAACACGGTGCACTTACCATAGAGCGAGACAGCAAAAGGGAATGGGAAGTTATCGAGGGGCCACATGCGCTGACGTGACTCTCACTCTCAAAACGAGCCGGGACGTGAAACCGGTCCAATGCAAGCTTGAGCAGATATATGGGTCGATCATGTAACGAAGGATCCAAAGTCAGGGTGCAACGGCGGAATGAGGCGGCACGAGCGAGGCGAAACCCGGAAAAGTAGCCACGCCAAGTGGTTAAAGAGAAGATGTGAGGAGGAAAGCAAGGGCAAGCAAGCATAAGCAGACCCAGGCGGCAGGCAGGCAGGCAGGCAGGCAGGCAGGCAGGCAGGCAGCCTTGGGTGTTGGCGCATCTACGGAGTAGAGGCGGGTTGGAGAGGCGGCTGGTGGGGCGATGCAGCCCCAAGAGCCCCAAGAGGAAGGGGCGAGGGGTTATTCCAGGTGCAATGTCGCAGCTCGAAATAGCTTCCGTGGCTTCCACTTACTTACCAAACGTCTGGTCCAACCTCGCACGCGCGCCTGTTCACCCGCGCAAGGTGTTTGCGGTGTCGGGAGCCGGCTGCAGCGAATTCGGCTACACTTGCTTTTTTTTTTTTTTTTTTTTTAAAAAAAAAAACAAGACTCTTGGTTCTCATGGATTTCCTCAAGAATGCTGTGGCCTCTGCCATGGCATCTGGTCCACCCTTCCCCTACAACTTCGGGGACAAGGTGGACATTGACGAGTCTGTCTTTACGCTCTACAATGGCACAAAAAGGGCACGCGCAACAGAACCCTCCGTTTCCCCCCTTCTCGCTCTCTGCTAACAGACCCGCGTAGGAAGATGGATCAAATTGTAGCATCTTTTCCTTCGACATTACATCCACGAAAGGCCGCCTCCCCCTCGCTAGAAATGCGCTCAAGAAATTGCGGACGATGCGACATCCCGGTGTGATCAAAGTCTTTGACACCGTCGAAGTTTGTGTTCTGCCATATCAAAGCGCATGGGATACGTTGCTGAATGTTGGACTAGACCGAGACGTACATCTACATCGCCACAGAGCGTGTTGTTCCCCTACGGTGGCACGTAAAGAGAAAGAGTCTCGCACCCGAGACAATCAAATGGGGCTTGCACAGTATTGCGGTGCGTGAACGCTGCTCTTCAAATGCTCGGCGACGGTTGCTGATTGAATTTCAGAGAACTATCAAATTCATCAATACGGATGCGTCGTCCATACATGGCAACCTCAAGGTGGGATCTGTGTACACATCAGAAAGCGGTGAATGGAAACTTGGTGGATTTGAGCTTTTGAGTAGTGTCAAAGATGACGAATCTGTCATATATGTGAGTTTGGTTTCAAGGCTTCTGTTACTGCTCCCGGCATGGAACTGATGATATTGTATTAAGACGTATGGAAGTTTGGTCCCAGACTCTGCTCGATATGCGCCCCCAGAGATCGCACAGGGGGGTTGGGATGCGATCAAAAAGAACCCTCATTCCGCTGTGGATTCTTTTGGTTTTGGGGTTTTAGTATCCGAAGTCTTCAACGGCGACTACAGCGGGAGCGACCAAGCTGGTCAAACCAAGAATATTCCCCCAACAATGCAATCAAGCTACAAGAGACTATGCAACGCCAACCCGAAGGCCCGAATCAACGTTTCTGCTTTTCTGGACCAGGGTAACCGGACCGGCGCATTCTTCGACAGTCCACTCATCAAGCTGACGGAGGGCATCGATAACCTCGGAGTCAAAACTCCCGACGAGCGAGAAGAGTTCCTCAAGTAAGCCCTTATTTTAGCCTCTATGTCGTCCACGCTGGTGTTTCCCCCGACCAGACAAACTGACAAGGCTATAGCGACCTGAATCAACTCACTGACGACTTCCCCGAGGAATTCTTTAAAATGAAGGTTCTCCCGGAGCTGATTAAATCAGTGGAATTTGGTGGCGGAGGCCCGAAAGCTCTCGCCGTCATACTCAAAATTGCGGCCAAACTTTCCAACGACGACTTCGAGACTAGAATAATACCCGTTATTGTCAAATTTTTTGGAAATCCTGATCGTGCCATACGCGTCTATCTGCTGGATAGCCTGCCGTTGATGATCGACAGGCTGCCGCAGAAGATTGTGAATGACAAGCTATTTCCTCACATTGTTCGTCAAGAGAGAGAGAGAGAGCCTTACGGTGTATTGTGTCTTGTGCTGACGGCTTTCTAGGCAACAGGATTCACGGATGTCCAACCCGTAGTGCGTGAACAGACCCTCAAATCTGTACTCCTCCTCATCACCAAATTGTCTGACCGAACCATCAATGGCGAGCTCCTGAAACAACTGGCCAGGACGGCCAACGACGAGCAACCCGGCATCCGGACCAATACAACCATTTGTTTGGGCAAGATCGCCAAGTACCTCGGGACATCATCAAGGTCTAAAGTTCTCATTGCTGCATTTACCAGATCCCTCAGAGATCCCTTCGTCCATGCTCGAAACGCTGCCCTCATGGCTCTGGCCGCCACAAATGAACACTTTACCGAGGAAGATTGTGCAACAAGAATCCTTCCCGCCGTATGCCCCTTGTTGATCGACAAGGAAAAAATGATTCGAGATCAGGCTAATCGCACGATCGACTCTCACCTCCAGAAGGTTCGCAAAGCGGCATCAGCAATGCCCGACACTGCTTTGCCTCTGCAACAAACAACAGAAGGCCAACCGGCAAGGATGGGTACACCGCAACAGAGTGGCTCCGCCGGTTGGGCCGGTTGGGCGATTTCATCCTTTACCAACAAGCTGTCGACTGCAGCTGGTGATATGCAAACCGCCAATGGTTCCGGCACCAACACTCCGAAGCCCTCGCCTTCACCTGGACCAGATAACAGTAGGAGATTACCAAGTGCTTCGGCGTCGTTATTACATCGACAAGCTATTAGTTCCCCTCCCCCCAATGCATCTGGAATCTCATCTCCTGGTGCGAGCGCGTTGGCGGATGCATTCTTCCAAGATGATGGGTTTGAGGATGCAGGGGACGCCTGGGGAGAGATGAACGAGGATGACGAGTTTGTACTGCCAGCATCCCACACCACGGCCAAGGTCTCGACAAAGCCTGTGCCATTTGCGGATGACGGAGGTGAGCCAGATTTTGCGATGTGGCTGGAAGCTCAAGCCCAGAAAAAGAAGACTGGATCATCAAAACCCCTGCCAAAAGGACTTTCGAAATCTACAACTGCGAAGAGGATTGTCACGAAGCCTGCTGCTAAGCCAGTTGTAGCTAAAAAGCTCGACATGAAGCCGAAAGAGGTGGACGACGACGACGCATGGGGCGAGGGGTGGTAGATGCTCTGGTGTTATCATGAATGCGTACTCGCCAGCGATGAAAAGAAAAAAAAAATAAGAAGACCGGGATGGGTTTTGTTCTGCTCATGAATGTGTACGCTCATACTGGGGTCATATACGGCTGGGATGCTGTATCGCGCCATCTGGGTTCAATGTTCATGGATAGACCCTCATGCACATATGGCGAAGTTGCTTTTAGATTATTTCTGGATAGAATTGGCGGCTGCAATTGTCGCATAAATGTTTTAGCGCCACATAAAGTCGTGTTATAAAAGCCAAAGAGAATCTCCCTCGTTTTTGTCACCCTTTATAAGAAAGCAAGCAGTAGGACGGACGTTTGAACCGAGAAAAGTGGACAACCCATCAAGGCGGTCAAGTCGCCACCGACCCCTTGGTGCGGCAGAAAAAGTCCCAGAACCAGAAATCTGCAAAATCCACCTACCCAAAACTCTTCCTGCCTCCTTCCTAGTCACGGCCTCGGATTCCAAGAAGAAGAAAAAAATCCACCACCGACCATGGCCCAAGGCACAATCAAGCAATCCGCCAAGGCCAAGGCCCCCAAGACAACGCACTCCAAGAAGCAGGCGGCCAAGGTCGGCAAGAGAGGCACCAAGCCGAGCCTCGACAGGGTGCACAAAAAGTTCACGTCGGGGCTGACGGCCAAGACGGAGGCCCTGCTGGGCGAAAGGGCGGGGCACCTGGAACTGATTGGGGAGGGAAAGAAGGGCAGGGACAAGAGGGCGACGCTTGGAAAGGGCGGATCGAAGAAGTTTGGTTGATTTTCCGTGGGCGTGGAATTTTTCTCCCTTTCTTTTAACACGTTCATGATGGTATGAGGAGGCATGGGGCTGGTATTTGTGGAAGCGGGTGAAGAATATTTACCACAAGTCGTGGGGAGATGGATGACATGCGGGCGGGGTTCGTTTGTGTACTTTCTTACTTTTCCTGGGAAAGTCATCTGTTGTCAATAACCTATAGGCCATATTATCTATTGATCTTGCAAAATATGCACTGCTTTCTGGACGACCTAGATAAAACAGTAGTTGCTGTAACAAACTTTTGAAAATCCAACATTCCACATGGCCAGTTCTATGATTGCCAGATCCAAATACCATCTTAAGCCGCACCACCGCGACCGCCGACTCCCCACTGTGCCTGAGCCTGCGCGATATCAGCCGCAATAGGCGGCAGCTCGCGTCCTCGACCGGTTGGCCACGGCATGAACTTGATCTCGGCCAGGAAGCGTAGATACCTTCCGATATCCTCGCGGGTGATGCCCTCGCCGGCGCTGTCATCGATGCCAGTCCAGCGGTCAGCATCAGCTTTGAGCACAGCAACGGCGTTTCTGTCGTCCAGCTCGGGGGCGCGCGTCGTCGACGGCAGGTTTGATGTTGCCATGTGGAACAGGGGCATAAGTGCGCTCTGCTCCTGATCCTTCTCGATGGGCCCAGCTGACACGAACTCTTCAAGTCGCGCCTTCCACTCGTCGTAGTCAACCTCCGGCACGTCGTAACCGTAGTAGCTTAATGCAGACAGGAGTTCGTTCATGCGAAGTCTTGGATGTGCCGTGGCGTGGACGACGTTGACGCCCGGTAGGGCATTGAGGGCCGCAGCAATGACCACTCTAGCGACATGGTCTACGGGTAGGCAGTTCTGTGTGTTGATTATCAGCGGCCTGGCTCGTAGCTGGACACAGCCCTTGCAGAGCCTGATTAGGAAATCATCGGTATTCGAAACGCCGTTGTGGCGGCTTCCGAGAATGTACCCGGGGCGGACGACGGCGCCTCGGAGCCCGCGCTTTCCGGCTTCCCGGACCAGCTGCTCAGATACCTTGGGACTAGTTAGCTTGACAGATGGCTCTGTGCAATGATGGAGCAGACGTACCCATTTTGTTTGGCCATAACCAGTGCCGAGGCCAACGCGGCTACCCTGCATGTCGTCTGCCTCGAGCACCGATCCACGCCCAGTGGCAAGTTGATTATGGGAAAGATTCACGTAGTGATCAGTGTCTAGAGTTGAGGTTGACGATACGAAAGAGAATAGCTTAGGCTTCCCCTCGTTGCAGAGCTTCATTGCGTCGATGGTGGACAGGACGTTGCTGTGCAACATCTTCTCATACCGGGCGATCCAATGGACGTATGCCCCGTTGTGAACGACAACATCTACTGTCTCGGCAACATGCTTCCAACTGGCATCCGAAAGGCCAAGACGGGGCTTGGAAAGGTCACCAAGGACACAGGAAACCCTTTCGGCCCAGGAGTCCTGCCACAAGCCATAGCCTTTGAGCGACCTCGTGAGGCGATTATGAGCGAAGTCAAGGTCTTTGGCTCCACGAATGTGCGCGACGAGCTTGGTGTTCTTCCTGTCCAGGATCTCCTTGACCAAGTAGGCGCCTAGAAAACCTGTGGCACCAGTGAGGAAGAATGTGGCACCAGTTGATGGGCTCAGGGAATTCGGATCCAGGCTCTGGTACTTGGCGTCCAAAGTGTTGATCAGCTCGTCTAATGACTCGGCGTATGCGGTTTCAGCCGTCTCGTCGACCGCGACGGGCTGACCATTGCGCAAACGCTCCACCTGGCTGGTTAGACCCCTGAGAGTGGGATCCGCATAGAGGACGCCGATGGTAATGTCGGCATTTAAATTCTTACGAATGTTAAGAAGGAGCTGCTGGGCAAGCAGACTATGGCCACCGCAATCAAAGAAGTTTGATTCGTGCCTGAGCTTCGTTAGCTACTTCTCATCCATAAAGCAGTGATATCTTCAGTCCATCTCGCGTACTTCACCGTCTTGGCGTTGAGGCCCGGGATTAGAGTTGACCACTCTAACGCAATGGTCCTTTCCATTTCTGACAAGGCCTCCCAGCTCTTCAGATCCTCTTCTGAGGCATTCTCCATCATCTGAGCAGCATCGGGGAAGGGCAAATTGGCGGAGTCTACCTTGCCGTTTGGGTTAAGAGGGAGTTTCTGCAGCATGATGTAGATGGAGGGCACCGAGTAAGCCGGCAGGCGGGACTTGAGATGGTCTCGCACCACGGCCTGCATAGGGCGGAACCTCTTGAGGTAAACGACCGCGGGTCCCATCTCAACACCTTCGTCTTGGATGTCCTCTTGATTATGAATTTCCAGCCAGCGTCTCCACTCCGCAATATCGGGAACAACATAGCTAACAAGCTTGGGTTCCTCGTTCATGTTTCGTCTAATAAGAGTCTTGCTGTCTCGGATCAGGGGACTGCCGCTCAGGTTGACATCGATTTCGTTTAGCTCGATCCGGAAACCGCGGATCTTGACCTGAGAGTCGATGCGGCCAGACACAAGCACGGCCCCCGAGGGAAGATACTGGCCAAGATCCCCAGTCTTATACATTCTGTCCCGCGCTGACTTGTAATATCGTCGCCAAGGTTCGCCCTTGTCATTGGCCTTTTCAGCTTCTACCCATTTCGCATTATCGACGAACCAGTTCTCGACAAACTTCTCCCGAGTCTTCTCGGGATCGCCGAGGTAGCCTTCGGCCAATCCGGCGGCCCTGATATATAGCTCTCCGACCTCGCCAACACCGCATAGCTTCGTGCGATCCTTTTGAGAAACAACGAGTACTTGAACATCCCGCATGCCCCAGCCCGCGGGAATCGTGTCTCCGAGAGAGTTGAGGGCTGTCGGGTCTTCTGCGGCCGAAGGAATTTCGAAATAAGACACCGCTCGACCTAAGGCTCTACTGTTAGAAACCCATGCGCTTTTCTCTGGACTGACTAGGAGAAGATTGATGTACTTGTCTCTGTAGTGCCATACATGTTCACTATTGCGCATGAATTCGCCAACTGGCGAAGTGCTTTGCAGTCGCGGGCGGTAAGAACGTCGCCAACGAAGAAGACGTGTCGCAGAGACGGGATCTTCGTGGTTGCGCCCCCGACAAGAATCTGTCCCATGGCAGGAGTGAGATGAGCTACGGACGGTGACCATGCGTTCATCCATTCGCTCAGCCTCTCGTGAAGGATGTCTTCCCTGGCTGGGATGAGCAGCTGAGCACCGAGGAATAGGGGCATCATAATATCTGCCCGCTGGGGGTTAGCCTGAGTAGGAAGACGTCGACCATAAAAGAAAATTCTCACCTCTCTGAATGGGGTCATGGGCGATGCCAGATAGGCAGGCGAAGACACTCTCGGATGAGAGGTTGAAACGCTCTGCCATCCAAGGGAAGTATCTTGCCAAGCTGTAATGACGTCCCAGTACTCCCTTGGGTTTCCCTTCTGTGCCGGATGTATAGCTGAGAGTGCAGTTGGAGTCTGGACCGACGAGGACGTTGGGAGGTGATGAGGCCTTGGCGCGCGCGCTGGCAAAGAGATCTGTGCCCTCTTTGTTTCCACCATACAGCAGGCCGGCGTCACTAAGACGGAGATCCAGGATTTGGGTCTTGAGAGATAATTCTTGGTCGATATATTGCTGCACCGAGGGAGCAAGGGGACTGAAAACGATTCATTAGTAAAGGGACGCAATCGTGGCGGAGCTCATATCACGCTGCCAAGGAGAGACTCAAGTACAAAAACCACCTACCCATTCTCGTCCACGGCCTTGCCGAGGGTAATCATAGCCTTGGGCTGCGAGACTTCGAGATAGACTGGGCCGATTTAGTAAAGCTTTACATGTAACATGCAAGAGCGGAAGGATAGCACCGACTTTGCTGCCTCTGCGGCGGGTAAAGAGGGTCGAGCACTGAGACTGTAGCTCCAGCAGCCTGACCATACCAGTCAGCTGCCAAGTTCAATTGAGGTGAGGGTTGGATATTGCAGGCCGCACCAAGACGCCCATGAAGGCGCAACACAACTCTACAGTTCGATGTGCAAAGATCATGACGACGTCCCCATTGGTAACGCCGGCATCGTGCAGGGAGTGGGCAATTGTGTTGGCCGCCTCATCGATCTGGCGGTAGGTGAATGTCCTGGTCGGCGACCTGGTCCAAATGTCAGAAGCTTGGTTCAGTGCCGATCCGGGGTGTGTCTGTCATACGTAGAAGTCTTGGTCTCGGTCACGCAAGGCCTGTCGGGATGAGCCAGTGCGTTCTTATGGAATATCTCGTGGATTGCGCCAACATAGCCGCTCCAGTCAAGGTCGACGGTGGGATCGGGCAGCTCGACCATGGCGGGCAGCGGTCGTAAGGGTCGTGATATTAGTTACTAGCGTGGACAAAGCAAGAGAAGTGAATTGGATACAGTGTACGAAGCAAGAGAAGGTGAATTGGATAGAGTGTAACGATGACAAAAAAGAATACGGATGGATGAGTCATAAATCTATCTGCCCCCTCGGTCCCCTGCGCCCGCGATTACAATAAGCAGCCCCACCAAATGCCATAAACCAAGTCAAGAAATATCCGTGCCTCGCGTAATTCGGACAGCAGCGCCCCGCCAAAATCTCACAACCCCTTCAATGTCCTCCAAGAAGAACTTGTCGCTCACGTAATCCTGAAAAAAATCCCGCCGAAACCGCGCTGGCCGCCCGCCCACCTGATTTCAGCCCTGCATGCCGTACCGTAATAGAGAGGTAGTGGCGTTCGATATTGGTTGTTCTGTTGAATCTGGTTCAAGATGGAACCACTAGGGGCCTCGAACGACCCAGCTGACGGCTTCTGCTGACGTTGATGTTGATCATATGCAGCATACTTGGGAATGGGTCTTGGACGTTGGTGCTCTGTTTTGAAAATATTGATTGATCCCCTAACCCTGCCTCCCAGAGAGTGAGTGGCCAGCCACCCCGCCACGACCCTGTAATCCGTAACTGCCAGACTTTCGATGGAGAGGTCGATGGAGCTCTCGCTGGCCAGCCATTTCATTTTCAACCCCCCAAATCCCAGCACCCAGTCATTCATTCCCTCCTTGCCTCCCTCGCGTCCAACTCCTCGGGAGTCTTTTGTATCTACCAGAGCAGCGGCTCGCGCAGAACTGCGCCGCCGTCGGTGTTGCTGCTGCCAAAATGCGTCCCTTCCGACTGGCCAGACCCCTCGCCCTCGCCCGGCTTAGGACCAAGTCCGTTCGATGCCAAGCTCGGCTCTTCTCCCAATCATCTCGACACTTATCCCAGGACCCCCACGATCGCCTCCGACAAGCTCGACCGCTCGTTCCCGATGTCGTTGCCAAAAAAATCACCTCGGCCGGTAGCTCGCGCAACTCCCAAACCGTAGTGGTCCTTGCCGTCATCGGCGCCGTTTCATTCTACTTGTACAACTCGCAAACCGTGCCGGTGACGGGACGGAGGAGATTCAACTTCCTCTCCGACAAGCTCGTCGAACGAGCACACGCGAGGGCCGCCGAGGCAGTCATCCAAGCCGTCCAGGAACAGGGCGGGCATTTCTTATCCGACTGGGATCCGAGGACAATCCTCGTGAAGAGGGTGATGAAGAGGTTAATCCCCGTCAGTGGACTGCCCGAACTAGATTGGGAGGTTCGAGTCATTGCAGACAACAGTACGTGGCATCATGCTCTTCATCTACGGGGCGACCTACACGTTAACACCATGTCGCTGCACCAGAAACAGCAAACGCTTTCGTCCTTCCGGGTGGAAAGGTCTTTGTCCATAGCGGCATCATCAACGTGTGCCGGAACGAAGACGCTCTGGCCGCGGTGCTCGGCCACGAAATCGCACACGCCACTGCATCGCACGTTGCCGAGCGTCTCTCCGCCGCGTGGGTGGGCAATCTCACAGCAGGGAGCTTGTTCTTCCTCGTGGGGGCTCTGCCTGGGCTGGCGCTGTTCGGACTGTGGAGTCTCGTCGGGGGAGTCTACCTACAAGAGCTGCTGTATTATTTGCCCATGGGCCGGAAGCAGGAGAGCGAGGCGGACTATATTGGATTGATGATGATGGCAGAGGCTTGCTATGACCCCCGACAGGCCGTGGGATTTTGGCAGCGCATGGAGGCGATCCAGAGGCATGGCGGGCAAGAGGCCCCGGAGATACTGAGCACGCATCCTTCGGTGAGTTTGGACCGCGCCTCCTCTTCCCCATGTGTCTCCCTTGGTGGTCTCCTTGGTGGTCTGTAGCCAGCTTCGCAAGGCGGGCGGGCGGGGGGCGATTTGCTAACAACCATGTGTAGAATGAACACCGGATCACAAAAATACAGGAGTGGATGCCAATCGCAATGGAGAAGAGGGCGGAAAGCGACTGCAACGGCACCTCCGCATTTGCGGACAGGTTCAGGATTGCATTGCGGAGGAGCATTCCCATTCACGAAGTGGAGGCGTTGTAAGCGGTCGGGATAGAATTGTATAAATTTTTTGGGAGCTCAATCTGGCGTTGTTGCATGTTTGGATGTTGCGATTCGAGGGACGATTTCCTCTTGACCCTACTCCACGAAGGATGCAGCGATAAGACGGATGATGTAGACCACGTCGGCCACTCTCATACAATCAATACCTTGGTGGTAACTGACGTCTTGCATGTTATCGATTTCCCCGAACCACAACGGCCAAATCTTAGCAATCCAGCAGCCCTCATAGGTCCAAAACAGTCCCCCTGGTCTGGGGCGGGCAACTCCGCGGGCGAATTGAGCTGATGAGCCGAGGTAAAAACAGAACGCTACGTAAGCTCCAAAAATCCCCGTCAGGCCTTGTCGCCGCGCCGGCTTATAGGTCAAACCTTCGCCGTCGACTTTCCCTACCAGCGGGCTCCTGCATCTCTTCATAACCACCGTCCGTCCCCTTCGCCCCCCCCATCACCAGCAAACAACTCACAATCTTCGACCCCCCCACATCTTCCGAAGTTCGCCCCGTCATGTCCGAGACCTACACTGTTGCCGACGTGCAGAAGCACAAGACCGAGGCAGACGGCATGTGGCTGATTGTCGAGAACAACGTCTACGACATTACCAGTATGTGTTCCTGCTCCCCGGCGGTCCTCCCATTTCCCATCCGACGAGGCGCTTGCGCGTGCAGGAGTGGACTTGGCCAAATCGTCGCTCGATCCCCCCCCCCTCTTTCGAAACAAACAGCTGACGGGTTCTTTCACAGAGTTCCTCCCCGAACACCCCGGCGGCGACCGCATCCTCAAGCGATTCGCAGGCAAGAACGCCACCAAGGCCTTCTGGAAGTACCACTCCGAGAGCGTGCTGAAAAAGTACGGCGACAAGTACAAGATTGGTACTGTGGCCGAGGCTCCCAAGCTGTAGAGGCGATGGGGGGAGACAAGTGCCAGCCTGCCAGCAATCAACACTTCTAATGTTCCCTCGCCTCGGGCAGTCAGCGATCCTCGGCTAGGATTGTTGTCGCAGGACAGGACTTGTCATGACGATAGAAGGGGGGGCGTCGTGCGATTTTTACGTCTTTCTCTGGGATACATGGTGAAAGACGGGGCCATGTATTTTTTATAAACTACACGGGATGGGGGCAATGCACGCCCTTTTGGAAATGCTAGATGCCAGCCAGACTTGGATCGGTGGGATGAGTCGTGGTGGGCTGAGCGAGCTTGTGTATTATTGCAATGGATGATTTCGACTACTCTGCTTTTTTTGAGTGTGAAGACCTGACTTGTCAGTCTGTGATTTGTCGGCGATACAACATGTCGGGTACTAACTAGATCAGTGCTGACTCTCTGTAGGCAATGGCGTCAACTTGGATGGTGTGGCTGTGGCAACGAGACGCACCCCAAGAAGGGAAATGTCTATGAAGCTAGGATTCTAACATGTTGCGCGAAATCAGGATTTGAGACCCCAAAGTACCTTGGCAGTGTTGGGCGCTTTGCGCAGCTACTTATGGCCAGTTTCTTTTCTGGCGAAACCATCTTCTCATCATTGCAGGATACTTGGTAACCATGCCTGGTTTCCCAACAAGTTTGATAGATAGCCAGGCCATGGTCAAAAGAGCGCTAGAGCCGATGCATCAAGCCCAATGCCATGGTAAGAGGAGGAGGGTCTTGTTGCTCGATGGTCCGTCCGCCCATTGCTCGACCCAGCTCCGGCCTTTCTCCCCACAATATGCTGTACAAAATCCTGGGGTTGCCCAAATCAATCGCCATCATAGACAGAGGGAAAGCATCGGTCGGTGTCTGTAGATGGAGGGAACCGTGGTTTCCGAGACGATAATGGCCGTGCTTCCCAGGTGCTATCCTCATCATAGGGACATCAAACCTTCTTTGAAAAGAGTACCACAGCGAATTCACCATCGCCACGAAACAAACAGGCCTCAACAGGACTCCTCATCAATTGGTACAAAGTAAACCGTCATCTCGCCACCATCCCTACGCATCCGTAAAGATATCCAAAGCACAGTGAAGTCGTACCAACCCCGCATCGAGGCATCCAAGTTCCCCCTTCGATCGGTTCTTTTGATTTTTCAAACACAGCTGTACATGACTTGTCGCTCCGCCATTCTTCAGGGGTATAATCGGCCCATCTAAGCCGCCTGGGTCGCCTATGCGCGAGGGAAAATAGAGCGATGAAAGAAGAATGAATACTCGGTGAAGATGATTTCCATTTAACGAGGGGGGCTCTGACATCAATAGTCGTAAAATAAAAAGTGATTATTAAAGGAGTAAAAGAGAATTTGATCTCTTGTGTGTGAGGTTGCAGTGCGAGCCTTAGTATTCGCTCCCTTGGTTTGGGCTCATTATGCCGCTGTTGGGTGTGCTCTCGCTATTGGACAGATATGTCTGGTCGATGCGGAATATCCAATCCATTTTGTCCTTTTCGCTCCTCGCCGCGAATAGCCACGTGTTGTCTGTGCCGTAGATGGCAAACACGGCTGATTGCATGCGCTCGCTGAGACGCGTGAGTCCTTGGCCGTTGCTGCCGTTGTTGCCGTTGCTGCCTGATGGGCTGCCGCCTCCTGTGCCGGTCCATATCGTAGAGATGACTCGGCCAGATCCTGTGCGGCGATGGCCCGGGGTGAAGTCCGGCGCCGGAAAGTTGCCGTGGGGTGCGTCATAGTCGTCCGGGCCGTGAAGGAGACCCAGCACACCGGGTTGACTGTCGACGCGCGAGTTGCGAAGACTGACGAGGGCTACTTCATCGCCATCGCTGGCCGAATGAATGTGGAGATACGGCCGGCGGAGTTCTACGAAGCGCTTAACCCATCTGGTAGAATCGTTGTTGGGAACCAGCAGATAGCCTCCTTTGAGAACCTTGGGATTCTTCGGGACACGGATGATGGTCGTGATGAGACTGGGTGGGAGTGAGGACTCGGGTGCGATGCCGTTGGTGGGAGGAGCCGTGTTGGCAGGGCTGAGAATGTTGGTCAGGGGATCTGGGTACTTGCGCCATAATTTCAAGGCCTTGTCAATCAACTCGGCCTGGCGCTCATTGTACTCGGGTTCAGGTTCGGTTTCGGGTCCGGGTTCGGGTCCGGGTCCCTCGTTCTCCTCGTTCTCCTCTGGGGCTGACTGTTCTGCAGGAGGCTGATCTTGGGTTTCCACCTTGACAGTGTCCTCACCCTCATCGTCGGAACCTTCGTCAATAGAGGGGGCTTGAGATGTATCCGGTGTGTCGTTGAGCAAGTCGTCATCGTCGTCCGGAATGATGGGTTTCACTTCCGGCAGCGGTTCCGGCTCGGGGTTGTCTTCTGGGTCACGGACACTGGAAATGTCGACGCCTAGTTTGTGAAGTGTTGTCTGCACGGAACCAATCTCGGCAACTCTTTCCTTCTTCTTGCGCGCCATGATGAAGTCGCTGACAAGGGAGACGCCACGAGGAGCCCAGCTCGTCAGATTTTCTTCACCTTTGACGTAGTCATGTCTGCTGTTGATGCGCCACAGGTCTCCCACTCTCTTGATTGGAGCGGGTCGCATGGTGAGAGTAAAGATGCCAGTAGATGAGCGAACGAATCGTACATTCTGCCACAGCGACGAGAACATGGAAGTCTGGCGAACAAACGTCCGTGATAATATTTGCACGCACACCTTTTGAGCAAACTTCATTGGCTCCGCCAGTTTCTCCGAGCTGATCTCCCAGTGTATCGTCATTTGCACGCGGTACTTATCCGCCGTCACTCTATCCAACAGGAGTGAGTTATGCAAGCTCGAGTCCCACTGAGCGTAGATTGTGATGCTTCTGGTGCCGTTGGGGTTCTCGCGGAATATGGGGTTCGAGGCCAATTTCAGCGACACATCGGGCTCGCTGCTTCCCATGTCGGGCGTCTTGCCAGCCGAGTCCACCAGGCAAACTTTGCCAACACGCACAGCAGTGACATCGCCCCATGGCAGAGCGTCTCCCGAGCTGTGGGAGATATTGATCCCGATTCGCCGTTGCAGACCTTGGTGCAGTTGGAAGGTACCCGTGTCCAGCTCGCTCGTCTGGCTCACCTCCACCGGCTGGTATTCGCCGTTCTCGTTCAGCTCCATGATTTGCACACGAGACAGCAGATCATGCTTCTCTTGTGTGAAGAATTGCGATTCATTGATGCGTGATCCCTTTGTTGCGTCTTGTACGGGCCCAGCATCTCTCATATCATCCCAACTAAGGAGTTTATCCAAGTGCATCAAAGAGACTTTTGCAAAAATAGCCGCCCGCAGTGTGACATCTTGGGAGGCAAACAGGGACACGCTCATATTGTGGACGCTCTCGAAGCGGATGGGGCCCTCATCAAACTCGGTAATCATCTGTGTCGTGGTAACACCATCCTCCGAAACGCCTGGAATGAACAGCTGTGCATGAACTTCGGTTCCCTCTCGCTCTGCGAAGCCGATTAGCTCGTGCATGACCACGTTGAACTTCAACGTGTTCGTGGGGGCCCGCGCGTGGGACGGTTCCAATGACAGCTTGACGATGCCGATTGCATGCGATGTGTATGGCGACAGCACATCGAGGGTGAAGTCCTGAACTCGACTCTCGAACACGGCCTTCAAGGGAACATCCACTTCGCCAATCAAGGTGTACGACGGCATGCAGGTTTCCACAAAAGGGTTGTCAAGGCTCAAATGCTGCGCGTATTCTGGTTGATCGAGATATTGGTGCATCTGTCGCATTTGACGAACACGGTCATGGAGTTTCTCCAAGCTCCAGAGGTGCACCACGCTGTTTCTGTAGTCGATGACACGGATACCGATGCACGGCTTCTGCGCCTCTTCTAGCGCAGCATCCTCTCCTTCACCAGTCAATCCATTTAGGACCATGTCGTACGACGAGCACAAGGCGTGCCCAACATCTGCAACAGTGAACTGAAACACTACACTTTCCTCCAGCTCGTTGCTCATGATCTGCGCCTCTTTCAGAACCGCAGCATTCTGTAAGACGGTCTCGGCCATCTTGACAAAGTGGCGGCCCCGCCACACTTTGATCACCTTCCTTGCTCGGTCCATTTCCTCGTCTGTCAGCTTTGGATTCGCTTTGGGTCGCTTCAATGGATCCATCTTGTCAATCTTTTCCTCGTACCGTTTTCGCTGTAGATTGAGTTGCTTCTGCATGTCTTCCTTGAGCTCAAGAAGTGCAGTTTCCATACTGGCCTTTTCTTTCTTGATTTCTGCAACTTCGACATTGGCGGCTTCTGCGCTCTTCAACTGTTCCTGGAATTCCTCTTTTTGCCTCTCCAATTGGTTCTGCATCTCCTCTCGAGCTTCCTTCAGCCTGTCCTCGTGCTCTCCTTGTTTTGGCGTTGATGGCATAGTCAGGGCCGTGTCGAGTGAGAAGTTGTCAATCGTGCCTGTGGACATGTACTTCTCCCGCAATTGGTACGATGTGACCGACTCGGTGTCATCCCCATCTTCTCGGCCAATGACACGTTCCGCTCGGGCCCTCTGTACCTCCTCGAACAAAGCGTTCAACTCTTCATCTGTCAGACTGGTCAAGTTTTGATCGGAGCCAAGAATGGCACCGGCTGCTTCCCGTCGAGCAAGTGACCAGTCTGACTCGCGCCCGTTCCGCAAAAACGATGATGCGGGGGATTCGGGACGAGAGTCGCCAAAGTCCGAGACTTTGCTCATGGACCTCTCGTGGCCGCCCGGCCGAGGAGACGGCGTCCGGTCCAGGGCCTGCAGCTGGCTAGCCGTTATTGATTGTCGAAGCAAGCTTGTTCCCACCTCTGCTCTTTCGGCCTTGGCTTCCAGGGGGTGGTTGAAGCGAAAGATGTGAAAGTCGCCCAGGATGACTCGGTAACCAGAATGAAGCTGCTTGGGCTCCGTGATTCGTTTGCCGTTGACCATGACGGAGGCTCCTTCTGTTGGCACGACTACTACGGTTCCATCCGCATTGTTCTCGAATTTACAGTGGTCGTGAAGGATTCTTGTTCCATTGAGACGGATGTTAGCCTGGTGCTCAGCATTTGTGTCAACGTTGCCGACCGTCGTGGTACCCGGCTTGAGATTGTAGACAAGACATTCGGCGAGCAGGGGATCATCTGATAAGTTTACAAGATGGGGCATTTTCTTTGGCGTGCTCAGACCAATGAATCCCTTCTCAATGCTGATGCCGAGCTCTTCCAGGGCCGCCTCTCTCTCCTTGTGAATCTCTTCAGTCTTTTGCAGCTTCTGCTCCCAAGTCTGGTTCAAGTCGGTGAGCAGCTTCTCACTTTGGTTGAGCTGCTCCGCAATGTCTGCCTTGGACACTTTCTTGACCGTGCCGTCGGACGTGGTAATGGTAACAATTTGCTTTTCCAGAGGAGTGCCCTCGGCGTACACCTCTTCCGCAGGAATGGGCATCCCGCCCGGCATGACGGGACCACCACCCAATTTGCTCCTCAGTACTGCCAACTCCTCCTTCAGCTCTCTAATCATGCGCGCATTTGCATCTTCGTTGATCACGGCGTGGTTCTTGATTCTCTTGGCCGAGTCGGCATAACGGAGAGTACTGAGTGTTTCGTCGTAGTTTATGTCGGCAGGACTGATGGCAGCTATCATTGCCGTCATGCTGTTGCCACCTAGCGAGTCTTTCAGAAGCCAGGTCAGGACACTGTCACGGTACGGAACCTGAGTTGCGCCCTTCTTCTTCTTCACTGTGGACAAGTCCGCCAACGCAGCAATGACACGACCGAGAGTGGACAAAGATCGATTGATTTCAGCGCCTTCTTTCAATCGAGCGCCAGTGGCACCAGTCGATGTCGCACGCTCGGAGCCTGCCAAATCAACCAAGCTGATCTTGGCCACCTTTTCCATTTCCATCTTGGTTTCGGTATCGTATTTCTTCTGGGTAAGCATCAGGGTGAAGACGGCGTGACTTCGACTCGACGTCTCGTTCATGTTTGTCGCCGCCACAGTTCTGGCCTTGTTGCCTTCGTCCATCAAGTTTTCAATCTCTTGAAAGCTACCCACCACAAGTTTGGCAAGGTCCTCGACATAAGGGCCTGTCGACGGATGTTCTCGAACTTTCAGGTTGCCCTTGGTCGTGGGGTTGAGCAAGTCGCGGACGCGTTCGTTGTAAATTTCGAGATAAGATACCTCGACGGTACACTTGGTGGTCTTGTCTTGTTGAATGGCATCGATTCGATGGAACATTTCTTGACAAATGTTGGGTATGATGCCGACTTCTTTGCCATAGCCCATCATCGAGTATGACTTTCCCGACCCGGTTTGACCGTAGGCGAAAATACAGTTGTTGTAACCCTGAAAAGCATTGTCAAGGAGGGGCGCACCCAGATCGTCGAAAAGATTCGATTGACCGGCGTAATTCGAGTCGTCCTTGTTGAATGACCAGTATGATCGATCGAACGCAAAGGTTTTTGCTCCCGCGTCCTTTGCGCCTTTACTATCCGGGCTGGTGAGAACGGTCTGGTTCTCCTTCATTTCGACAATGCATTTTGATCCACGGTCAATTTCTGTTACGCAATTTAGTACTCTTGCTGAGCCATGGCACCTGTGCGACTATCTGCACGCCAAAGGCGCCAACAGCGCGAGAGACACGATATGGAAGCTACTACTCACCTCTGCCATTGAACGGACGTACTCTTACCACCACCTTGATATTCCCACCACCTGCCGGCGCCATGACTGCAAATTCGTGTGCGGGGACCTGGGCTGGTCCCCTGAAGGCTGAACGTCTCTACGAGAAATGCGCCGGGCAGTTCTCTCCCGCAGTGAATTGAGTATCCGAATGTTTGTGAATTCGTAGCTCTAGAGTCCTCATACGTGGGTGGGTATCCTCATCAAGTAGAAAGAACCATGCTCTTTCCGTGTGCGTTTCGTGACGTGAGCACACACAGGAATGGCAGTTCTTGGAAGCTCAGACACCGCGGTGTCTCTTCCAGTCAGCGGAATGAATGACGACACGGAAGCAACAGGCAGCGAGGGGTCGTGGCCTGCGGAAAGGAGTAACAGCTCGGTCGCAAGGCTGCAAGTTGCTACAGGTTCGGGAAGAAGGTGTGTAGGTATCGTGTGAAGCAGGTCGTAAGTCGTGAGGGAATCGCAGGGGGAATCGCAGGAATGTCGTGACTCGAAAGAGGGTATTATGTCTAGGGCTGCCGACGAGTCCTTTTGTCTCAACAGAGCAACAGAGGCGGTTGAGGGAAACGCGGTCTGGTCGCGCTGGTGCGGTGCGGTGCTAGCGTTGTGCTTGACATTGGAGCTGTCAACTCACCAGAACTTCATGTTCGGGTCCGGAAAGCCACCGCTAGTTAGATTTGAGTGGGGCAGAGAACATTTGCATGAAGGCTTGTTGTTGGTGTGGTGGTGGGCACAATTCAACGTTCCACCCAACAACAACTTGCGTTCACGTGCCTTTTGGCGCGGTGCAAAGGTGCAAAGCAGGACTTGCACGCCGGCGAAACCCTTTTTTGCGCAGAATTCTCTCGACCGTGAAAATAGATGTTTATGCCATGACATGTGTGGACACTGGACCCTGGAAGCCAAGGATCATGCATGGCATCGGGGAGACCTACCACCACGCCAATATGTACATATATGTCCGACGGTCTGACAGGGGGACTACTGGGGGACTACTATGTCCGTATCTTACTTTTCATGCCGAGCCGATTCCTCAAGTTTCCCAGCATGGTTTCCAATAGCCGTGTCTACAACAATCAAACCGTCCTCAACCGCCTTCTCGTACTCGTGAACATCCAGCGGTCCCGTCGACCACATCATCAACGCCTGAACATGTGCATCCACCCCCCTCGCCTGGTCGGTCGCGTCCCCGTCCACCACATACCCAATGACGTTCACCCACTGTCCGACATCCGTGATGCCCGGCTCCATTGTCTCCAGTACTAACCGCACGTCCACCGAGACCAAGACGTTTGTGCCTTTGGGGTAAAGATGGCCGAGACGTGCTGATGCCGTCTTGGTATCATACGACGTGACGCTTCACTCGAGAATATCAGCCCCTGTCCTCGTCGAGCGTCGAGCTTCTTTCAGACTTCCTCATCTGCTGAACAATCTTACCATCCTAGGAAACGGACCTTGGCACCTGCCTTCTGCGCTGGGACTTGCGACAGGAAACATAGCGTCGAGGGCAGTGGTCCGCGCGACATTGTAGATTTGTGCTAGGGCTGCAGCTAGATCAGATGCATTCTTGAGACGGGGTTCGACTGGAAAAGAGCCGAGTCAAACTGTTCCAGTCGTTGGATGCGGTCGCATGATGAAGGGTAGAGAGAGGTAAGAGACTAGGGAGTCCGCTGTGGTGGGTCCTCTAAGATCAACATCAACGAGCAAAAAAGATCGATCTTCAACTTGAATGTGCCTCGACCCCTCGACCCCCCGCAGCCAACCTACCCTGATGAGCCTGAGCTGAGATTGGGGACCAACGGATTAAACCACAACTTTCCTACCACGCCCCTTTCGCATCTTTTCAAGAAGCAAAATGTCAACCGGTTCGCCCCCCAAATTCGTGTACAAGGTTGTTCCTTCTGCTCCTCCCGACACACTTCCCCAGCAATTCCCACTTTCGCCGCTCGACGAACAAGATGGATTTGTTCACTTGAGCACAGGCCAGCAGGTAAAGAAAGAGTCAACGTACTCACTACTTACTGCTGCCACGTTCATACCTGACACTGACCTCCCCCAGGTCCCTCTCACTTGCAATACATTCTTCAGCGGCGCCTCTACGCTCTGGGTGTTCAAATTCGAACTTGCCCGGTTCGCGGATCCCGTTAGGTGGGAGGGGGGCTTCCCACATTTGTACGGCAACTTTGGTGGCAAAGACGTCTTGTCCGTAGAAAAGTTTGTCAAGGGGGAGGGCCAGACCTGGGCAGACGCCATGGGTGGCTCGACATGGTTAGAGTAGTGCTTCGGACTTGGGCCGCACGCAATACAAGCAAGACGACTGATAGACTACTACGCCTCTGGGACTTTTTTCTCATCCATCTTCCAATTCTTCCTCGGATGCTAAGCGCCCTTTCATCTATTTTTCCTGAAGATCCAGATCCTTTTCAACCATGCCCTTGCAGATAGGATGATAGAAGTCCTTGTTCTTGGCAAATGTCTCCAAAGCCAATTCACGATTCACCTTGTTCAGGCCGCGGAACAGAGGACGCACAAACTTCATCCGGCCTACTGAGCCCAGGAGCTCGGCTACGCCATATACGCACGTCGGGTCCCCGGCGTCCAGGGCAATACGGTAGTAGGAGGACTTGAGCTCTACATTCTTAGAGGTGATGAAGCCGTATATTTTGCCGAGAAGCTGGGCGCGCTCGGTGGGCAGGGTTCCATATTCCTGAACCTTGTCCAGAAAGGCAATCTTTTGGTTGGCTGTGAAGGACTCGACGTCCTTGGGGGTGGGCTCAAACGACTACATTCCAGTTGTTAGCAGGGGACTATTCCGACGTTCTCCCAGGTGTTTTCATTTGCGAGTGACTATTGCGCGGAAAAACTTACGAAATTTTGCCACTTGGAAGCCAGTTCATAGCAGGCTGCGACCATGCTGGTGTCAAAGTCAGGCTTCGGTGGCAGACCAGGGGTGTACAGACGGTCCTCCCAGTCAATGGTGGCAATCCTCTGCTTGATGCTATCGTCGCCCAGGCCCCTGAAGTAGTCCAAAAAGGTGTCTCTGAACTCAAAAGAGTCGAGTGACTTGCCGGACCACTTGGCAAAGTAGTGAGGAATGAACTTGTCAAAAGCTTCACGGCCCACCAATCTGTCCAGGTAGTACAGGAAGTGGAAACCTTTCTCGTAGGCAACGATGCTGTAGACATCTTCGGGGTCGACGTTCTTGTGGCTGATGATGAGTTTGGTGTATTCATGGTGCTTGCCGAACAGCTCAACGGCGTCCTCTACATACAGTTTAGTTGTTTGATTGCGTTTGCTTCAGAGGAGCATGTGTGGTGGTTGCTCACCAAGGCCCTTCCAGCCAATGATGGACGAAAAGTCGAACTCGGCGTCGCCGTGGATGGCGGCCTGGATTCTTCGCTCCAGGTACACGGTCCAGCCCTCGTTCAACCAGCTGCGCGTGCTCAATTAGCTCACGACACCGAGGCGTGTAGTCATTTGGGGATATTCCACCGCTCACAAATGCTCCCAACTTGCATTGGTTACCAAGTTTCCACTCCAGCTGTGACTCAGCTCATGCGCGATAACGTCCACGTTCTGGCGATCACCGCTGATGATGGTGGGTGTGGCGAAGGTGTAGATCGGGTTCTCCATGCCTGCGGTTGATCATTATTCGGCTGCCCCCTTCCTGAAAATGACGGAACGGGTGAAATCGATTAAGCTCACCTCCGTAAGGGAAGCTGGGGGGGAGTACCAGCACATTGTACTCCCCCCACTTGTAAGGGAAGATCAGCTTCTCAGCAACCTCCATGAACTTGTCCATATCCCGCTCAAGTTCCCACTTGCAGTCGTCGAGCTCATTCGGACCAGTGACAACAACAGACCTGGAGCCAATCTTGGCCGCAACAATATCACCCGAAGCCACGGCAAACAAGTAAGACGGAATAGGGACCTTTTGCTCAAACTCGTATGTCTTCTCGGTTCCCACGGAAGGAGTGTGATCACCGACAGGCACACCGCTGGCAACAACCGGCAACGAGGACGTCAGCTTGAACGAAAAGGTGGACTTGACGTCCGGAGTATCCTGACAAGGGAAGATGGCTCGCGCGTTGATAGCCTGGCATTGCGAGAACATATAAGGATGCTTCTTGTTGGAGGTCTGGGCAGGAGTCAGCCATTGCAGAGCAGTGCACTTGGCAGTCGTTTCCAAGTCGATGGCGACAGTGATGATGTCGCCCTTGGCGGCACCTCCGGGAACAGGGACGTGGAGAGGAGCCCCAAAGGGGTCACTATGAGGCTTCAGCTCCCACTTTGACTCAGCCGAGTTGACATTGACACCCTTGACGTTGATGAACCGGGTATCGAGAATGACCTCTGTGCTCTCCTTGTCGGTTTGGCTTTCCAGATCCACGGTGGCCGTGCCCTTGAGAAACTTGTGGTCGAAATCCAACTTGAAATCGACGGTGGTGTGCTTGGTGCGCCAAGCCGAGTAGTTGGACAGGGTGGTGGGATCACGGTTAGCCATGGTGTTGACAGTTGCGAATCCGCGACGTAGACCGCGAACAGCTGAGACTTTGGAAAGAGGAACAAGACTAGCTCTTCCGAATATTGAGAACCACGACATGTGTCCTGCAAATACGTCTCCACGATTCCCCCTCTCTCTCTTAGTCGCGGCTCAACACGCAAAAGTGCTGTAACCTTGCTGCCTCAACATTCCTAATCGGGGCCATCACGTGCGGTGGGTGGGGTTTGGGCCTCTCCTTGTCGACAGGAACTTGACGGGGGCACTGCACTCATGATCACTCGATGGACATGTCTCGAAATTGCAGCATAATAGAAACAGATACAGCCGCCATGGTCCATCCCCAAAACCAACATCTTGTTGCTACCTCTCCCCGGGTACGTAGGCCGCGAAAACCCAGGGACGACCACTGAAACTTGGCCTGAAACTTGGCCCGCAACCGAAGCTAAGCGTGCAGAACAGAATCCGTCCTGACTTCTTTCCGCATCCAATGTCAGTCTTCCGACTCTATTGTAATCCCAATGCTCTCAGTTCTGAGCTCTCCCGTGAAAGCCTAGGTTCGTCAGATCTTCCAGGTCTCGGAGGCCAAATTCTCGACGGCATGATTTTCTTGCAATTCGAGCGGCTTGGTCTCGGGTGATGGGTTCAGGACAATGAAGCCCAAGATCGGATGGATGCACAATAATGCCATTCAACAGATATAAAAACAAGCAGAGCGTGGGGGGTTTGAGAAAAAGGTCACAGGATTATCAAAGGCTGGCTGCTCTCCTCTCGGGCCACTTTTGTGATTAGATGTAGTGTCCCTTTTCCTTTGATGAAGCATTTGAGCCAGTACGCCAGAGTCAGCGATCTTCACAGGGAAGCTGTCATAATGTGAGGGCTGTGCAGGCTCTCCGAGCCAAATTCTTGGGTGTGTACTCCGTAATAGATGCCGACATCAAAAGGATCCGGCTCACGTTACTCCGTACATGATGGCAAGACGAACGACCCAGTCTTGCACCTCGGGCTCGATTAACCGATACCAACAAGTATGAGCGGCCGGAGGAAACAAAAAAGAGCCACGGTGGTGTCGAGACATAGAAGTCGGTTCTCGTCAATGTGTTTGAGGAATTGGAGGACGCGTCAGACAAAACCAGTATCATTACGTCCCGTGCCACCTGTGACTCGATTTATCCCCTACTATTACACTACATCCCCTGAATTACTTTTGTTACGGAGTACGGATTACTAGTAACCTATCCTCCGCATGGGAATAAATCCCTGCAACCTGAGATCCCTGTGTTTCATAAGTCCGGCAGTGTCGGCTTCGGTCCTATTCCTTTATAGCGCTATATCCTATGCATTTTCCTCATAGCTCTCTAATAATAGTCTTACTTTATAGCTATTAGAGGGGAGCGAAAAACTAGGGCATGTAGATTTGTAAATTATTCAGGGGATAGAGTGTATTCCGTAAATCTTTTTCTCTGGCTGCATATGTCAACAAACATACGGATTACGTGTACATGTACTTGTACTTGTAATGGCATGATAGTGAGAAGTTGCTGCCGTGGGCTCACAACAGTGGGACGTCGTACGGAGTAGAGACTTGCAGAAACACACGATGCTGACGATGGATTTTTCTGTCAGCCCGTCTTACTCGTCGTTGCATCTGCCTTGAGCCTGACGACCTTGGATGTGAGAATCCTCACACACAAAAAGGAAAAAAGAAACCACAACACTAGAATATAATAGGTCTTCCATTAGCATCCTCTTCATTAGATGGAAACACAGTCTCTGAATCTTTCTCCCTTCAATGACAAATTTGCTGAGATCCTCGCGGCCCCTTTCTCGGAAGATTTCAGCCAGCCGCACCTCCTCTAAGGGCTCTTTGTTATTAATAATGTATGGTTTAATGATTGTTAAGTGAAACTTAGTAGGTCCTCTGTGGCCAGTTCATTGAGCCCTTCATAAAATTCACTCACCGGCCACATCATGCAGGGCGAACAGAAAGCGTTTTCCTTGGACACTGCCTGCGTCCACTCCCAGTCGATGATTCCAACAATGTCGAAAGAGTCATTGACTAGAATGTGGTCGCCCTTATCGTCGGGATGCTTGAGAAAAAACTGCCCCGTGGATGGAAAGATTTCATGGATGACATCGAGGCGGAAACGGTGCACAAGGTAAGTTTCGACCGAGTTCAAGGCCTAGAATCTCGCCGCTTGCCATCATACGAAGATGGGATTCCAGAATGGCACGCATCCCCTCCAACGACGATGGGAATGGGCCAAGCGGACCTCCAGATCCCACGCGAAAGGTCGCTGGATCTGCGAGCGCCCGTATCTGGAACCCGGGAGGCTCTCCGACAGAGATGAGTGACCCCATCAAGTTGAAGGGGTGTTTCTCAATGTCGAGGAAGACGTCAGCTAGCTGCTGCATAATCTTTTCGCGTTGCTCTGGGGCGGCGCTGCCCCAGTTCAGAGGCTTTCCATCCAGCTTTTCCAGCAAGATGTAGCCAGCTCCGAGGGGGTTCGTAGGATCTGATTCGCATGCCCAGTGGAACACTCTGGGAGTGGGAATCCGGGTGTGTTGCTGGAGATAAATCATGGTTGCGGCTTCGCTCCGAAGGATGTAGTCGCGGACCTCGCATGGAGGAGATGAGGTCTTGGTAAGACGAAAGCGCGCGAGCCATTTCACATGATCCTGGAAATGTGATTTCGACATGGCAGTTTTGATTTCCCATCATTGCCGACAAACTCTTGCGACTCATCTCAGCGTCGCAATGAATGCCTCCCCTGAGAGTCGATGCGAGAGAGCAAAGCTTGGCGCTGTCAACTCGCTTGCAAAGCTCGTCGAGGTGTCGGGCCTCTGTGGCAGTGTATCGAGCGCAGTAGGACTCCCAATCGTCATGCCGGCAATCAGCATCACGCAAGAGCACCGCTTTGTTCAGGCTGCACACACCTTCTGGCGATGGGCATTCATGCCACGGTCTTCCGAGATGAATGCCACCGAGGTGTTTGTCACAGAGCAGGCAGTCTCCACTTCTTTGGACGGCCCGCACGTCTCACAACCCCACTAGCTTAGAGGGGGCTTGCCGCAATCAAGGGTACTGCAATTAGCAGCACTAAGAGGTCTTTAATTCCTTAGCTACGGAGTACTTCTATAGCCCTTATAAGCAAGGTAAAGAGAGTTTTTCCCCTATCTCCTTACATAGCTGTTGTCCATCTTGTGGGTCTGTGGGTCTGTGGGGCCCCCTGCCACAAGGTCAGTGACCGCGTAGGTACGCGTTGCTTATCTAAGATGATCAATAAGTGCAAAGGAAAATTGCTAGTACAATGATTACTTATAGGCTGATTTACACATAAATATATGTACTTCTAATGCACTTCTTTCCAATTGGATACATACCCTAGTTGACGTGACTCCACAAGGTGGACCGTACCTTGTAATAATAAAAAGGAAGGAATTACAAGCATTATAGTAAGCTAAGCGTTGTACATTGGAGTAAGCCGCTGTAAGCTGCCTGCATTGACTACTAAAAAGAGCTAGTATATTTAGCGGGGAATTAGATGAAAAGGTACAATACACCCCCTGAATTATTTTACAAACCTACATGCCCCAGTTATTCATTCCTCTCAATTAGCTATAAGTAATACTGTTATTAGAGAGCTACAAGGAAAATTCACTCCAAAGAGCATGTACACATTCAATCACCTGATGCGCCGCGGCATGGTGTTCCAGCACGCAGGGTATATAGCGCTATAAACGAGTATATTTATTTCTATGCAGGTTACTAGTACTAACATATACTAACTAGCCCCTGTCTCCTTTATATTCTAGCTAATATCTGATTGGCTTAATTACCCCTGTCATTTAGATTTGTAAAATAATTCAGGGGGTGTATTGCATGTACTTCTTCCGTTTTAGGTTTAAGGGAGGATACGCATTGTCAAGCGAATGTGGGAAAGGTTGTCATTCCTTCTATCTAGTGCGCCCCCTGTGGGCCATTATGTACAAGGGGCCCCGCATTCAAGGGGCCCCGCATTCAAAAAACGCGGCATGCACATTTAGTGACCTCGCACAAATGCCTTCTCGGCACTTCTTCACCATCTTTTGGCGAAGAATGACGGAAGACGGTGAGGCATCCGGCGTTCACTCGTCCACTGTTCAATAGCGATTTGATATGTGAAACATTTTGACAGAATTAGCATTTAGCCGCGGCCCGACTGATCAGTCCACCAGCGATACCAATTCCGCTAGGAGTACTCGGTAGTCCGTACGGAGGCAGTAATTGGAGCCGGATCCTCGAGTCTCGTCAGGGGGTAGGTAGTCGAGCGAACAAGAATACATTTATGCCTGGCAATCTGTAACGTAGGGGAGTGAAATGACCGCGCAGAGAAGTGCCGTTGCTCATCAGGCAGAATGACATGAGCAGCCAGCTTTATATATGTACGTTGCAACGATGGATATATAAGGGGGCCGTGCCGTCGCTTTCCTGCAAACAAGAATTGTCAACACAAACAAACACACTAACACCTCATCGTCTTATACTTATATATTTCTTTCTTTCCGCAGCTAAACACACCATGCGATTCGTGCTCTTGGTTTCCGCCTTGGCAAGTGCAGCATTCGCTGCTCCCGTTGATGGTGACATCGTCCGGGATCCTGCGTTCATCGACGACACGGGGCGTAATAACGCAGAGCTAACGCCGAGAGGGCTCGCCAGTAAGCCCGACAACTTCCTCGAATGTTGTATCCCCCCGACCTATCCCGGCGGCAGTTGCGTAAGTGCTTATAAGCGTGCAGACGATGAATCTTAACTAACAATTATTAGACTTGCTATGTTGGCGTACGTTCCTAACCTCGTGCTGACAAGATTCGTTCCTACTAACACTCTGACAGCAAGATTGCTGCAAGCCCTGAAGGGCCTGAGGAGTCACCCCACAAAGAGCAGTTCATAGTCGCTCCTTATAAAAGGGGTTACCGGTGCTTTTAGTAGATACAATTCATAAAAATAACCTTTCCCCTTGCAAAATCTCTCTCCTCTTGTTGTCAGTAAAGCTCTCTAGTGCCAGTCCTACTTCTATTAAAGCCATGTTCCGCACCACATGCACATGGTCTTCTAGGCCCGTGGAAGTTTGATGATCCAAGACACAACGGACATCAGGGTTAGCGATCAACCTCATCAATTGCACCTATTTTTCATCAGTTCCACTGTGCTGAATTTGAATCGCCCACCGATCCAAAGCCATCAATCCAACAGTTACGGGTTGTCGATCATCTCGGACACTACTCCCAGCGCTGTAAGGCTGCTCTCATGCTTTGAAAGTCAGTGTCATGGACCGTGAATCAAGGTGTTACACCATGTGCGTACCTGACTCCAGTAGAATCCAGTAATAGTAGACCCTTCAGCCAGCGTTATGATCTTGACTTGAACTCGGTCATCCACAGCCGCCTCTTCTGATTTGAAATGGCAACATCTTCCACGATTCGTCCAAATCTGCTGAGCTGTTAGCACGGAGGAGCATCGACAATGTCTCAACTTTGCGACAACATAATGTGAAAGTGATTCCGGACTATGATCGACCTGCCTTCAAAGAGCTCAACTGCCCTTCTTTATAGAACCACCTCACCCTGTAGCTGGCGAAATCGTGAACATGCAGCTCAATGGCATTGATGAACTCCTCCACCGGGACCATCAATCTCAAAGTGCGTAGTCTCCACGTACTCGGGAGTTTTACATGTCCCTACTTTGCGGCTCGTAGCTGGAACATGCTCGGTGTTGAAATGCATATCGATGCGACGAATCGTGCCCAAGCCAGTGACAGACCAAGCCACCGAAACTGTGACCCCAACTCAGGCTCGTGCCTTCGGATGGAAATGGTAGCGATTTGCAGACTTTGAAGAGTGCCCTAAGAGGTATTGACTCGGGGGAATAGAGTATGTCCAGAAGGGACTAACAGGATGCATGGATGGGATACCCGTATCGGCCGTTCTGTAGACCCTGGCGAAGCACCCCGATACAAGTCACTGAGTGGGAAGCCATAGCCCGCGTCATCGCATCGTGCGTCAAAGTCTAGAGGGCCAGTCACCGTAGTCAGGATCATTGTATATTCCGATACCTGTTGCCGCAATGCCACCTTGACTGGTGTAGACTAGCTTCGTCAGACTCGATACTATGACTATGCAGAGCAGCAAAAAGTTTCTTTACACTCACGAATGCGGAACTGCTTGATCCAGGACGTGGACTCAGGGTCTTCACAATCAAAGATGATGTATCCGCAAAGAGCGCAGGAGAAGATACGAGGACTCATGTTTGTTTTTGTGTCTCAGACAGGGTTTTCGACGAGCGTGGTCACGTCACAGAAAAACTCGAGAACAGTTTCCTGAAGCCTACCTAGCTCGCCGTGGTTTTTTTTTTGGATCGGAATACAGAGTCGCCGGGCTGCTCTGTTGGCGGGGTTAACGCGGTGGGCTAATCACCCCGTGCCTCCACAGAAGAGAGACGGGAATATCTTGTGAAGCTCATATATTAATAAATGCACGCAGACGCGTTCGACCAGAACCGAACGGCAGAGGATTCCGATGGATCCAAGTGGGCTTTGGCAGAATTGCATTAACAAATAAGCAGCAAGGTAGCCCTTCCTATCATGCTTTGCGGCTGGGCCAGGGGTGGCAGCTGGCGCATGCTATATTGGTGGGGCACGTCGGCGCACGTACATTTTTGTGATTATCCTGACATGCTGCTCCCCCACTGTACGTACAACCCACCCACTGTACGGACGCAGCCGCAAATGCAGGGACCACACGACACAGTGTGGGTCAGCCGTGCCCAGCACAGTCTCACATAATACATACGCCCACTGTACATACATACATACATACATACAGTGCCTGGAGCCACTGCACAAGCAGCACGTGCGCCTTCTAGAAGGGACAAGATGGACGTTCCACTGCACCTCCGAAGCCAGCAATACTAAAGCGTCTCGCCGCATTCGCAGAAAGAATTTTCCTGCCAGCCTCAGTCGGCCAGCAACGCACTCCACCAGCCAGACGTCCATCTCCAGCTCATCGGAATATCGCAAGCATGTGTGGTGTAGCCGCCCTGCTGGTTTGTTTGCTCGTTGCTTACAATTGCACTGACTCTAATGCTGTCGGACATTGACTGACCTTGTTCTATCTAGTTGGGCGACACCAAGGCCACCACGGCCGCCGTCGACTTGCATGAGTCTCTTTACATGCTACAGCATGTGCGTATCTATTCCCTCATTGTATCTGTCTTTCGCTTCTCGATGACTGCGATACTGATCGCTGAAACATATTGCAGCGTGGACAAGAGGCTGCAGGTATCACGGTATGCCAGGGCGGAAGATTCTTCCTCGTCAAGCAGCTGGGGATGGCTGCCAAGGTTTTTGCCGAGGGAAGACGGCTTCAGCAATTGCCTGGCTATATGGGTAAGTTAACAATGCTTCTGCAATGATGAGAAACTAACGTCTGCCAGGCCTGGGCCATTTGCGCTATCCAACTATGGGCACAACATCAGCGTACGCACTGTACCGTATTAATGCCCATCCATGTTCCGTGATATCGCTAACAGAGACTTACAGATCAGAGGCCCAGCCCTTTTACGTCAATGCGCCATTCGGTATTGCCATGAGTGTCAATGGAAACCTCGTCAACACGGAATATCTTCGCAAGTTTCTAGACGAGGAAGCTCACCGTCACGTCAATTCGGATTCTGACTCGGAGCTGCTGTGCGTGTTTGCCCGCCTCACTTGGCCATGTTTGATCATGCAATATACTGACATGTATTCTCTCTCTAGCCTGAACGTGTTTGCGCATGGACTTCAGAAGCTTGGCAAGAACCGGGTTAACTCTGATGACATCTTCACTGCTTTGGGTGACGTGTACTCCATGTGCCAAGGCGCATTTGCCTGCACTGCCATGATTGCGGGCTTCGGCATTCTCTGCTTCAGGTAATGAAAGCTTCTTCTACCGCTTATTTCGTTTCTGTCGTGGAGTTCTAATTTGAGCAGGGATGCCAACGGAATTCGCCCTCTCTGCATGGGATCGCGACCCTCGGCTTCCCTTCCCGGAGCAACAGATTATTTCATCGCATCAGAATCCGTTGCCCTGAAGCAGCTTGGTTTCGGTAACATCAGGGATATTGCGCCTGGTGAAGCCGTCTTTTTAGAGAAAGGGAAAGCGCCACGCTTCCGCCAGATAGTCGAGAGAAGGACTTACACACCGGACATTTTTGAGTTTGTTTACTTTTCCCGCCCCGAGACTGTCATCGACGGCATCTCCGTATACCGCAGTCGACAGAAGATGGGAGAGAAGCTGGCCAACAAGATCAGGAGAGTCCTCGGAGATAAAGGAGTGGACGAAATTGATGCCGGTACGTTCAGTTCTCAGACTGTCTCTCTGCGCTTGCACGATACTAAGGGATCCTCCAGTAATTCCAGTCCCCGAGGTATACATTTCTCCAGGCATCTCTCAAACGTATGCCTACGTCACAAGCTGACTCCAGACATAAAGACAAGTAATGTTGCGGCTGCCGCCTTAGCTGAGAAGCTGAGGAAGCCGTACGTGACTGCTCTCATCAAGAACAGATACGTCCACCGCACTTTCATCCTACCGAACCAAGCTCTGCGACAAAAGAGCGTTCGCCGAAAACTCTCGCCCATTGATTCCGAATTCATGGGAAAGAACCTCATCATTGTGGACGACAGTCTCGTTCGTGGCAGTAAGTAATGCGCTTTCCCCCAACACAGCTTGAGGTTAACCATGGTATCAGCTACGTCACGGGAAATCGTGAGTCAACTCGCTCGGCACTTTTCTCAAAATGATATACCACTAACAAAGACTTCCAAGGTTCAAATGGCTAGGGAAGCAGGTGCGACTCGCGTCATTTTTGTTTCTTGCTCTCCGGAATGCACACATCCGCATATTGTAAGTTGAAGCATAGCATCCACAGTCACGACCATGACTAACTCCACGTCAAGTATGGCATAGATCTTGCAGACCCTGCTGGTAGGAAGCCCCCAATACCATTGTACCTTTGATCCATGCTATTCGACTTCATACTAACCCCCAACATTCAAGATCTGGTTGCCCATGGAAGGACACGGCAAGAAATCGCCGAGTATATCCACGCCGACGACGTCATCTTCGAGGACCTCGACGGACCTGACGGATTAAAAGCCGCCTGTCTCGAGGCAGCCGATAGTACGAGCGAGGTCAAGGACTTTGAGGTGGGCGTCTTCTGCGGCAAGTACGTCACAGGGGTGCCGGAAGGCTACTTCGAGCACCTAAGCGACCTTCGGAATGGACGGCGCGGAAAAGCAGCTACTCTGACGAACATGAGTGCCGGTTTGAACGGAGACGCAAGCGTCATGACCAGTTCAGGAACTGCAAATGGGCCACCCGCAAGTGATGAGGACGATTATGCGTGCCCTTACGCTAATGGAATCAAGACTCCCGAACATCGCGAGGATATAAGGTATGTATTTGGTGACGTTTTTGAAAGAAAAAAAAAAGAATTCGACGCATTTACTGATGCGTTGAACAGTCTCTACAACATTGGTAGCGAATTTCCAGCCCATGAGAAATAGTGAGACTTTGAAAATTTACGACGACAATGGCAAATTTTCCGCGCCAGGCATGTTTGGCGCACTTTGGGTTCTGTTTAAAATTGAGTTCGGGCTGGGTTTGGTATAGAATTAAAAGGAAATGTATTGGACCCCATTGCCGTTTCTGTCGTCGTGTGACTGTCGCACTTGCTTGTCTGGTTTACGGATCAGTGCCTGTTCTTCTTCCCACCTATCTGTGGTCGTGACGAACACCAGGAGCGCAAATGCGGGAGTATTGCCATCATTGCGTGTTCCTTGCTTATTGTATCCAACTATCCAATAATTGCGCCCGGCCTCAACGACCACGACTTTCAGAATCGTAGAGTGGAAAAAAAAAAGACACTGACACGTTGCGACAGATGCGAAAAGCCCTCACTTAAGAGGAGCAAGATCTAGGCATCTTGCCTCGAGTAATGCAGAGAGCATGGGGTATCACAATGCGTTGTTTCTGCTTAGAGAAATGCCATGGCGGGGTTGCCGTTGTTGGGGTGTTGTCACAACTCGGGATTGATGTTATGCCTTGGCACAGGGAACGGGGGTATACGGAAGCAGCAGCCCAGAGCAGGCGAGCCATCTTCAGCACTTGAACGTATTACATTGTAAGCTGGAAGAAGGGTCACCTTTGGCGAATGTTTCACTCGTACAGTGTCCTTTATAAACGATCAGGTCTGCGGGACCAACTTGCGGTCGTGTAGTAGCCACGCTAGGTGGAACGGAACAACTTCCGCAATGGAGATTGGTGTCATCCCACCATCTCTTATTATAGGACGTGGTAACCATGCTGCTCTCCTCATGGTCAACCTATTGCCACGCAAGTGGGCATTGCCCAGAGTCACTTCTTCGTTCAGCCAAGGATCACCCGAATCAAGCCTGGTGGTCCTGGCCCAATGCGACATCGAGGCCATCGATCTGTCACGGGCGTGGCTACACTGCGACCGCGGCCGATGCCTATAAGACAACATGCGGATTGAATGAAATAGCCGCTTGTCGTATGATCCCTTGAAGGCCTCCCCAGTCATGTACAGCCGAGCAAGTATTCATGTCAAGCTTGTCCCCCCAAAACGCCGACACCTTTGTGCGAATACCCACCATCAGTCCTCCGCCCATCTCCGTAATCCCATACGCAATCCTAGTCGGCATATCGATCAGTTCTCTGAAGAATTCAATCGTGGAAGCGTCAAATCGAGAACCACTCGAGTACACGAGATCTAAACGCCGGGCCCCTTTCAAATATTCCTCTCGCTGCGTAGACGGCAGGATGTGTATGTTGTTCCGCTTATAGTGCTCCGCCAATTCTCTCAGGATAGTCGGCGACAAACTCATGTCCGTGATATGTCCCTGTCGCAAGATATCCCAGAAGCGTCCGGGCTCGTGCCCCGGTTTCATAATGTGCAAGTTGTCTCCATTCAGTACGCCATCTATGAGGCCGGTTCCTCCCACCCAGTGTGCTGGCGAGGATGCCAAATACACAATCTTTTGATGCGGCGGATCCTGTGCAAAATAGAACCTTCTGCGTGGAAGAACAATGCCCTTTGGCGCACCAGTAGTTCCAGAGGAGTACAGGATGAAGCATTCCTTTTCCGGAGCCATTGTGAGTGACTTGTCATCTCCACATCAGTTGGGATTGAAGCAGATTTGACTGGCGCTCTTGACATTTCTATGACCGTTAGTTCATGGCCAGCCTGGCTTCGGATGCACGCCTTGAATGTGGTCGCCGTTTCATAGAGACTCGGCTCCGCCAGCACGCATGAAACATTACATATGTCTCTTGCTCTCGTAACGTCCCGTCCTCGTGGAAAGCATCTACTGTGAGCTGGCTCCGAATGACGCTGCGAAGATGAATCACATCGCGGATCAAGCTGTTGTAATTGGAGCTGATCCCGCATTCGTCGTGAAAAAAGACGTCAGGTCTTTGTGCAGCGAGCTGCCGAAGTCGAGTGAATATGGCATCGTTGGGAAATTTCTTGCCCAAATCGGTCATGCGACTAGAAATATCAGGCATTTTTGCATCGGGTTCGAACAAGCGCTATGTTGTGTGAATCCGCGACGGCCCAGTCGCGGGTTTGAACGATGATTTGGGACCATATCCTTGTACGACGGAAACCGATTGGAAAACCGACGCATTTTCAATGTTTGCTATTCACCAACACACCAACAGAATCCCCTTGAGCCCCTGTCATGATTCCTTTGTCTCAGTGAGAACCAAAGCCGTGTCCAATGAACATCGTGGCCAGTATTGTCTGTAAGACCTGGACTGTGGCTGGCTGACATGACACCAATTTGAGAAGGGAGCTGCATAAGTAGTGGAGCCTGACCATTACCGCTGTCGAGCCAGAATACTTGCAATGTGATTCGTTAGCTTCGCTTGCTTGTCACCCTTTGGCTTCTTCCTACGCTCCCACGGCAGCTGTGACGAGGCTCGCTCAGCGAGGTGCTGTTCGCTATTGTACCATTTTATATTGTGTTGTTTGTTCCCCCTTGTTGGCCTCAGTTCCCCCGTAGCGTCTGTTTCCGATCCCGTTGCGTTGTTCTCCGGGGGTTTGGTACGCGAGGTAACTGCCAATCGACTCACTGAACCTGGGCCGTTTGCGTAAGAGCGTAACAGTTGCGACAGGATGCCTCCGTCGAACATGACTCTCGTCTGGTCGCCGCTGGAGTTGGAGGAGCAGACGACGCTGCAGAATTAGTTTGTTTCACAACTCGCCTTTTCGCGCAATGGTTTGCATTGAGCCGGTTCACGAGCAAGTGAGCTTGTGTGTGATGATCGATACCTTCCGACACGCCTTCGACATTCAGTGCCACGACGAGCATGGAAGCTGTCGGTCGCCCCGAAATATTCTGGGGGTAGCGATGCATCTAGTCCGTCTCCTTCGTGCGCTGTGTGACGACCCCCATGAGAGAATCCATCACTGTGGATAGTCGGTTGTTCCACCATGACTGCAAAGAAGCTTCCTCGTTCTCTCGGTTCGCGCCGGTTTGTTCAATGTGGCCCATTGCACTTCCATCTACCCTCGAGGGGTCGATCAGCCAGGGTATGCAGGAATTTCAGGCCGAGGAATGGCCACGAGAAACGTCCTCTGAGACGTGAAATTTATTTGACTAAAGCGAGGTCTTTTTAGGCATCAAACAAATTGCAAGGCTCCTGTCAATTTTTTGAGTGTGCGTCAGCCAGCTTGGAGAAAACCGGAGCGATGGCACGACATGGTGGGCACCAGTCTGCGTAAAAGTCGACCACCAAATGAGTGGTGGAGGATGGCAGGGTGTCCAACTCGCCAGCCTCCTTGATTTTGTACACGTTCTGCGACAGCTCGGGTATGGGCGAGCGGTTCGCAAATATGGCCTTTCAAAAGTTGCATCATCAGTACATGAGAGAAGAAGTTCCGTATTCGTCGCAGCAAAGGGCATGGAACGCTGGATCGTTGCGAAGATGACTCAAAAGTGGCTTGGATCAAACTTACTGGTCCAATGAAGAGCACAGCCAGAAATGCCAGAATTGTGATATAGATAAGTCTCCATCTTGATCTGACTGAGCCCCTGCAGGGTGACATGAAAGAAGTCTGTCCGTTCTCGGATTGCCCCATCGCAGCGTCGGACAAACAGCCTGGGCCACCGGGTCACGTGGCCGACGTGCCACCAGCGCGTGCACCAGACAACATTGAATCCAAGGAATCCATCCATCCTTGCCATCGAACGGGTTCTGAGCTGGTGAACCATCAATCGTCAGAGGGCACCAATGCCAGATGAAGATCTGATAGCAGACCTGTTAACGCTGGTCATCACAACATCGCCCACGCTTTCGGCGCCATCCACAGAGCTTCTCTCCACGGTGTTGAAGTCTTTCAGGGCTCACTGTCCCCCCTTGCTAAAATGCAGGGTGATCGTGGTGTTTGATGGATGTGAACAAATCACGACTCAACTTCGCCTCAAAAAAGGCTACGTTACACAGAGGAGTGCGGAGGACTATGTTGTCTACAGCGAGAAGACGAAAAACCTCTTTCTGAAAGAATATCTACCCAGCACATTGGGCGATGCCAAGTTGACAAAGGCCAGTGGCGAAGCCGAGTATGGCTCGCCCTGTAGCAAGACCGTCATGCCAGTGCCCTTTTCAACTACATGCACGGAAGATGATGGTCGGGTCACATTTATAGAGGCCACGGGTAAACGCCTCGGGTTTGGCCTAGCAGTTCGCACGGCATTACGGATGGTCAGAACCCCTTACACCTGGGTTCACCAGCACGACTGGGCTCTGATATACGATATTCCCATAATGTCTCTGATTGACGTCATGCAAGCCTCGGAGTCGGACAAGAAGAAGCCCATTAAATATATATGCCTGCCTTCGGGCCGCCGGGCATCCTACGCAGTCTCGGATCAAGTCATGCGCTTTCCGGAACTACGAAAGCTCGCCGTCGCCCTCACAGGCGATTTCTTGGCGGCGGGTGAACCTCCCGTCGTCGTTCCCTTGACGCCGATTTTCTTCTGGCATGACAAACCGCATATTGCTTCAACCGCACATTACCTTCAGCGTGTCTTCCCCAGCGGGTTGGCCATGATGCGCGGAGCATTCATAGAGGATACCGTTGGACAGAAAGCGAGGGACCAAATGAAAGAGGGACAGTGGCCCAAGTGGGCAACCTGGCTGTTCAATCCTGGCAATGGCAAGCAACCGTGTCTCAAACATTTACATGGGAGGACGTGGAGGGGCGGGGAAGAAGAAGAGCGAGTGAAGGAGGCACGTCGAGCGCGTAATACGGCTGCGATGCGCCAGGTGGCAGATACATCGAAGCGCGAGACCAACGACAACGCAGACGACACCAAGGTCGCAGGCGCAAATACAGATATAGAGACTCAGGTAGACGTCTCTCGCCAGGAATGTTGAATGTTTCTGAAGAATTCGGGCCCGTGTAGCAAACTTCCATCACAATACGCACCATTTAAGATTACCTCTATTCCCTGCGCAAGCTATGAAGAGGTAAAACTTCTTTCTTGCATGAACAAAATCACCGACTATTAAAACGCATGCCTTTTAGACAGGGACGCTGCGACAAAGCTTGTAAAAGCACGTCAATTGTATCTCGTGTCTTTCCTGTCGCAAGCCCAGAACGAGACATGGCTCTAGAACATCAGTCTTCTGATTTTGTTGTCCCAATCGGCATCTCAGAGGATTTCGATCTCGAGCCGAAAATGCTCAAACGTGGTCGAGCGTTGCTATTCAGAGCTGTGTTCTCTTGCTCTTCGGAGCTGTACCCATACTACAAATTATCCTGGCTATATTCAGTCAAGCTCAATTTCCATACCCTCCCTTTGAATAATGCTCACAAAGTCATGGAATTGAGCCTCTTACCACGGAATTCCGCTCAGAGCTGATCGAAGGAACTAGGCTGCGCCCCGGAGAATGAGTGGGTGGTGGTGGTTACTGATTCAAACTAAGCATGCAGTGGGAATAATAACCCGATGATTCTACACGGAAGGCCCATGAGCGAGGGACATCTTTTCCCCATCTTTTGAAGCCCACAGACAGGGTCTCGGGATCCGACGTCGAAGTGAGCCTCGCAGCATAGCGAAAAAGTATTCCACCAGAAGATCTGCAAGTAGCTTTAGTAAGTTATAAATAACCAATTGAATAAATCTAGGAGTACATTAGCCTTGGAGCGATTTTTAGTTTATTGTGAGCTTAAAGCTTTACCTTGCGACCCGGAGCAACAACCCGCCGGACTTTAACTCGGACGTTCGGACGGACTTTTCCCCTGCAGAAGCCGAGGTAATAATTTGGTAAGTAGCCGAGCGACAACGCTCACAGATCCATGTGCTAGTGAGTCGTGACAGAAAACCGCACAAGCCGCCGCCTCCCTTCCAAAACATGAAGATGAGGACATCACAACCCCGAAGATGGCCGTCGCAGGGATTGAACGTCGTGTCGATATCAAAATTGCCTCGTCCTCGGAGGACTGCATGTGTGGATGGCTTTACCCGTCCCAAAAGTTCACTGCATCCAACCCCGGACCAGCCATCGTCTTAGCCCACGGTCTGGGTGGAACGAAAGAACTAAAGCTCGACGTATATGCCGACTGTTTCAATCGGATGGGCTACACATGCGTCGTCTTCGATTACCGTTGCAGCGGTGGATCGGAGGGGCTACCGAGAGGGCTGATTGACTGGCATCAGCAGCAGCAGGACTGGAAATCCGCCATCGCATACACGCGCCAGCTGGAAACCGTTGATCCAGACCGAGTCGGCCTTTTTGGAACCTCTTTCAGCGGGGGCCATGTCATCCAGCTGGCCGCCACTGACCGGAGACTGAAAGCAGTCATCTCCCAATGCCCCTTTACCTCTGGCTGGCAGAGCAGTCTTTGCACAGGGATCGCAGTCGCCCCGAGGCTCGCGGGGCTTGGCCTATTGGACATTCTCATTGGCTCGGACCGAAAGCCGATAACTGTCCCACTGATGGGAAAGCCAGGAGAAAGTAAGTGAAGAGCGTTCATCCTCGAATGAAATGAAATGATGGACTAGGAAAAGCTAAACCCATAGTGCAGCGGCTCTGATGAATGCTCCAGACGTACTCAGCACCTTTCCACCACTTGTCCCTGATGGTCATTCAGCTCAGGAAAGAGTCCCTGCCCGTCTGGTTTTGAAGCTTCCTTTCCTGAGACCTGGCTCTTACGCACCCGAGGTGAAATGTCCGATTCTTTTTGGTATATGTGCCAAAGACTCTGTCGCACCCGCAGGTACAACCTTGGCATATGCGAAGACAGCCCCCAAAGGAGTGATCAAGTGGTACGAGGACGTGGGCCATTTCGAAATTTACTACGGTCAACCATTCGAACAAGCCATGAAGGACTATAAGCAGTTCCTTGAAGAATGTTTGCCAGTTTAGCGTCATCAGGGGGAGGCATGACCGAACGGGGCAGTTGGGCCCATGACTTGAGTTTTGTATTTGTATTGCGTTCTCGGGGCAATACGGGAGGGTCCAAACCTGATGCATCATCCATGGTCCCAGGAACTCAGTTTTGGGCGTAAGGGTCTTCTAGTTAAGATCAGGCTGGGTGGCCTCGAATGTAATTCCCTTTCACACCCCAAGAAAACTAGGGAAGATCAATGCAAGCATCGCCAGATGTAGAGTTTGTTAGATGCCAGACGAGCTAGGTTGAAATCATCTACATGACCTATTCGCACGGCCCCGGGCTCGACACGATGACGTTCCAGTTGGCAGAGTGGAAGATCTGGCCAGCCGTGAAGGAAGAATTGAGCTCCCGTTACGCCGGAACAGGACTCTACCAACCATTGAGCCCCATCAGCAATAGAAGCGAGCGACGGCAAATCCTTGTCGGATTCTTCCTGTCAATTTGTTAAGACTGCGACTGCAACACGTTGCATCAGGTGATGGCCGACTTCCAAGAGCAGCTCACTCTGCTGCATTTCCCGGGCCCGGGACCAAGGTGAGGTAGGTCGGCCGCCCAGGCCGCGGACGTGGTCGATTCCCTTCTGGATCTCGCCAGTGCTAGCACCTTTCCGCCTGCCGCCGCAGAAGCACTTTGAGGCACTGAAATCCGTTCGTTTCTCGAGACTGTCAAGTTTGCCCCTCGTCTAACCTAGACGTGGCGAAGCAAAATAAAGACAAGGCGGGGCTACTAACTAGCCACTGAAAACTCTCATTTATCAACCGGCGCTCATTCTTCTTTCCCTCGGCTAGCCTCACATGACGACAGTTCGCAGAATATGGGGACGAGCCGTGTTAAAACCGTGCGTATGAGCATGGATCTCATAAATAACAAGCCATGCTGAGTAATAAAGTAATCCGTTGCTGCGTGTTTGTTGAGTGCTCATATTAAGATGTGGCCATGTGATATACCACAAGGTGGATACAGATAGCTCTGACGAGTAACGCTCACTAAATATATGGGATCCGTCGAACCATGTGGGTGACACGACTTGGTTGAAAAAAAATGAATCGCGCCTGGTAATGGACCATCTTGGCCGCGCCTCGACGTCTTTGGCTCACGATTTCGGTCTCATCTCATCCCCAGGATGCGGCCGAAAAATGGCCGTACCGTGCTCCGTACCGGAACCAACACGAAGGGCAGACGATATAACAGCATGTTGTATGAACCGCCTATTTAACCATGATTCCATGCAATGTGACTCGTGGTCTTTCCCTTGTTGTTGGCCATTGATTGCCACGTTGCAAGCTACCTTGTTGACACTATCACCATGTACTACAAGAAGTTCATCGCCTTCCTGGGAGTTGTTCGCGCGGCCCCTCACGGCTCTACCCAGTCTGTCGATGCGCCTATTCTTATTCCCGGGGCGTTTGATGAAGTTCCCGTAGAATGGGAACCTCAAGCTTTCATGGACGGGCCACTGATCGAACTCAACGGAACCGTGCAAGATGTTCACCGATGACTGCTGGAGATGAACCCAGATTATGATGCGGATGCTCATCTCGATGCGCTGAACATCCGAAGGACCGAATTGGGCGCCAGGGCCGACTTCAGCAACGCCAGGGTGATTTGCGACAGGAAAACCTTCGGTTCCGCCTCTGTTGATGGGCTACGTCAAGCTCAATACCACCTGCGCGTTTTGGGTGGTCGGGCTCGAATCGGGGTCAGTTGCTCGAGTGGCACGGGTATCTGGTGGTGCAATGATGTGAGTGTGTCGAAGCATCCTCGGTTGTTGTTGGCATGATGAATTCCGCTAATACATACATACTGAGCCTTTTTTTAGTCGAAAGATGCCAAGACTCTTGAAGGCTGGTGTTCGATTGTTGATATTGCTGATGGAGCGCAGAAGGTCTGTCTGTCTGGACCAGTTGCGCGGGTCGCCTCGATGACGGATTCCATGCGGGCGAAGTGAGCGGACAGGCCTTCCATTCGACCGGCTGGAGTGTCATTGTTCGGCAAAACGACTGCTAAGTCATGACTCATGGCAACATGTCAGACATTGTTGTACATAGAAGATCCAGGCTTAGCGAGGTGGTAATGGCAATAGCATGTGTACGGAGTAAATGTGTGTGTGTTCTTTACCGAGTACGGAATATTCCGCTTACTAATTAATTCCACGCCAATGTACGGAGTACTGTACAAGTGCAATTGGCCAGCTTACCTGATTGGATCTCGCCTTTCGGGACCACACGAGACTTGGCCCATTGAGATTACACACTTATGGCAGACTGCAGTAGACTCGACTCGTGAAAACAACCACGAGTCACCTCCCGAGTCCCAACCCGGAAGACATACGCGCGACACACCATCACATCGGTCAAGGCCCTTCTCTGTCCTTGTGTGATGGTGAGGGAGTCCTGCTCCTGCCTGCAGACACGGCGAACTGTGTGGCCGAGACCGAGATTAACGCTAGCCTGCTGGGCTTGTCACGGAGGGTTCGCGGGCTGCCTTGCGCCGTTGAGATGAGCTGAGCGAGAGCGGGAAGAAGTCGTTTGCAGGGCGCATTTCTCGACCGGATGCATTGAGTTTTATGAAACCCCTCGCAGTGTAAGCCTCCTGTACACGAATTTTCTGATGCCGGGTGAATCAGGCCAAGGTTGTGCGGGCGAGTATAAAACGTCTTTCTTTTCGTATTTCGCTGCGGCTTTTTTTTTTTAAAAAAAACGCCTCGCATTTCATGAAAGCAAGCCAAGGCGAGGTATGAGAGCATACACGCCTTCATTTCCACGCCGAAACTTTGATAGGCCTTGGTTCGCGTGCGCTTTGTCATGGAGGCTTGTTTATAACGAACCGCCCGAGATTTTCCCCCCATCCAGATAAGTCGAAGTGGCCTCCTTGATGACATCGGCGATCTGCTCAGAGCATGAGCTCTCGCGGACGCCCACCGCACGTGGAGGTGGACAATGCCGAGATGTATCCGTCGTATGTGTGGGACGTGACGATTACGGCTGGGTTGGAGAAACTGGCTGCCGTGACGGGTGGCTCGCAGATGGAAGGCGTCTTCTGCATCGTCTGCGACTCGAGGCGCTTCATCGACGCCGACGCCGACACCGACTCCTGCTGCGACGGAAAGGCCGGCGAGTGCGTCGTCTCCCGGCCTCTGGCGGGGATGGCACTGGGACTGACTTGTCATGTTGTGTTCTCCGCCTGTAAAGTCTACTCGGCGAATGATGGCTTGGGAGGCAAATGTACAGAGAAAAAACGAGAAACATGGATTTATTCGGCGTCCTTGCCAGTAATGGTCACTGCCCCGACGACTTTTCTTCAATCTATCCCACAATGTACATCATGACCTCAACATGTAAGAATAAATCATCTCACATCGATGCCCTATTCCATCACGGCGTCACTAGGATAACAAGTTTTCCTCGCAGTGGTCAAAACGCCCTTGTCAACGGAATGACGCAAATCCAGCCGTCTTGTTGTCACGACAGGATTACTGCCTGGCCGGCTTCGTTATCGCGACCTCTTGGAGCAGCAGGACCGAGGCCATAGCACGAGGCAGTCGTTTGCTCATTTCTTGTCGAGCTGCCCGGCACATCAGCCAAGGTTCACAGAATGGCTTCGCCCGGACCTCTCTGACAGATTCGCGATTCGTGAAGGCCCGTAAGACCGTGCACCGATGGGACATGGCGAGCTCCGATTGATCCTGCTCCAGAGGAGTCCGTCCTGCGAACCCTGCTTATCACAGCGCGATAGGGCAACCTTCCAAGTTCTGTGCATCTCCCGAGCTCTTGTATGTTTTTTTGGCACGTGAAAACTTGATGGCAGAAACGAAACCGGATGGCTCAGACGTCATAGGCAATCAAGGGGATGACGGGCTGTGCCAGCAATCTCGCGAGCGCAATATATCAGACCACGACTGAAACCACAGCTCAGCTTTCCACGTGTCGACAAGGGCCTGGAAAAAAAAAAAACAAGGCCTCCATTTCATCAAACGAGCAAACCCTCCTGGCGGGAGCCATTCCGAGGCGACAGAGAAGCTTTCTTTTTTGTTTCAATTCCTGTAATGGCAGTGGCTGGTTGAGACGTGAAATGTATGAAGGAGCCGATCCCGATTAGCCCCAAGGCAAATATTTTCCGACACCATCCTAGATAGAAGCTTACTTGCCGCTAAGGGGTTCATCGCAACTTTGCTTCATTCTACCCTACCAATCTTGAACTTTGTGGCCGGCCCCCCCTTCGCCCCGTCCTCCCGTTCCCACGTTCCCAGTCGACGCGGCAAGATTAACATTGAGACACCACGTCGCGGGAACTTCTTGCTGGAGCCACGGATGAGACAAAAGCAAGGAATAGGGACGAGAAAGAAAATGTGGACTTTTCCCCTCGCTCCGGTTCACGCCAAGCCGTGCGAAAAGTCGCTTGTGTAGGGAGAGACAATTGTTTATTCTCAGGCGAAAGCCAAGTCTTGTTCAGGAGTCCATGTTTTGATGGAGTCAGGATGACCAGCGGGAGAGTCGGGACCCAGGGCCAGAGCGAACCGCGCTCGCACGCTCCCCGCCGGTTGCCGATCTATGTCTTATCCGGCCGTGAATTGCTGAGACGCCTTCCTTGGTTTGAAGAAACGGGCGCTGCTCTCCTGCATTAGTCTCGTTCTAGCGCCACTCATCAATTAATTAACCTGTGTCAAGTACATTTTTACACAACTGACTGTACTGAAACCAGATTGTAGCTTCTCAATCTGATCAAGAGCCACCACGGCACGGATCATCATCGAAATAATGCTTCACAACTTCACGACTTCACAAGTGGTCGGCCCCACTTGTCGACCCGAGTTCAGGTTGTCCTGAATGAATCCACGCAACGGTTCAGCAGCCATGCATGTCTCGGCTTTTTGGAAACCACATCTTCGGCGGGGTTTCCTCTCACTTGTACTAGTAGTGTAGTACAGCAACGGCAGTTTCTTGTATGCAAGCCAACAAGAATCTGTGACTGGCCCAGGTGTCTTGATGAATCATGGATTGTCACGATGCTGCGAGATTTAAATCCCTTGTGCGGGCTCGGGCCGGTCTTCTACAAGCAAGAACCCCGGCCAGTTGAGTCACCAAAATACCACAGAGTCCAGACACTGATGACAAGGATTCGATTTGAACCAAACGCCTCGTTGGACAAAGGACTGCCCCCCTTGTACTGCGGGAAAACATCACTGACTGTCCGCGCGGTCGACAGATTAATTGAGCCATCGGGCCCGTGTGGGGGGGCGTTGGCGTTGGTTCAGGGTTCAATTGAACTTGTCGACCCCTGTCGAAAGAAGTGGATGAAAAAAAGGAAGAATGAATCCACCGAATGACTTTTTGAATGATTTCTTTTGGTGGCCGTTTTGAAGTCACCCTAGCCTCTTGGACACGCTATAGGATGGGATTGCTATATGTATCGGGGCATGCAGTGTTTGGTAAAGGCAGGAGGCCGGTACGCATGATGCAGACTACGGCCACGGCCCGTTGGACCGGAACCAGCATGATGCAATGACACGAATAGCAACTTTTCCACATTTGATCAAGCATGCCTGTATCCACCCTATGCGAGTTTGAGGTCAAGTCACAACCAGAGGCTCGAAGAAATCAGAGAACTGACAATGATAACCTTAAATCAGGAGGAACTGGAAACGTAACATTGCGCCTGGAAACGATCTTCGACTCTTCATCACCCTTTTCCAATATTTGTCTTCGTTTTCCGCGCGTTGCTCGACTCGCTGCATATGGTCATGCAGCTCTATGTGCACATAGCTAAAATGCTTGGCAACTAGTTAGACGGATTTCATGCCTTAAAGTTGCTGTATTGCTGAGACCTGGCGAAGGACGTATGTATGTATTATTGAACGCACATTTGATCGACCGGCGTATTGTCAGCTCCGTAGATCATGCACAAAGCTGCTGGTAGCGTCATTGCTCGCATGCCAAGCAAGTCAGTAGCCCACAGTCCAAGCGTGCTGTGAGTTGAAATCAGCACCCAAGAGCAATGGCGTTAGCTTTCCCTTTCTCCCTTATCTTGAGGAATGGGTTTGCCCCTGAAGGAGTTGCGAAGACAAGCCGAAAATGCCGAAACCTGGCTCGACACAATCTTCAACTAATGACATCAAATGATGAGTGCGAAGTCCGGCAGGCAGGCAGCTGGGAGCTGGCGGCAGGCGGCAGGCAGCTGGCAAGCAGCAAAACCGGCAGGTGCGGGCGGCAAAGGCATCAATGGCAGGCAGGAGGTTACCGGGTGGCAGGAACTCGGGAATCTGCGTGGCGTGGACGAGGCGCTTGGCGTCCACTGTCAACAATCCTTCAACCCTTCATCCCCTTCATGATAAGACGACAGAACGAATCCAGAACAAAGGACAAAGTTGACCCCCCTGGCGTCGCCGGATTTTAACGAAACCTTGACATGCATCGTTTCAGCACCCCGCATCTCGCCATGGCGGCATCTTTGGGCAATCTGCCCAGTGCCCACTTTAGTGCCACTTTGTTGATGGCCTAAACCTGAGGCAGAGGCACTGTTGACTTCGTTACCCCCCCGATGACTCCAATTTGAGAGTGCTTTGACCCAGCACGGTTTGCGGTATTGAGTCTTGACCCCTCAGCACATGGGATAATGCAGCTTTTCGAAAGAGCACATACAAAAGGATGGCATTCCAACAATGGCAAACCGCATCCGGGACCGCAATTTTCGTCCGAGCAATAGGCTGAGAATAGGGGACAAAAAAACCATCGAATAGAATACCCCAAGTCTTGTTTCCGTTCTAGCCCGTCCCTTTCTATTGCAAAAGCAAGAAAGACCCCGTTTGTGCAAACATGCACAACCATGCACAGCCCTTTGTATAATCCCAAAGTTGACTGGCAAAGCATAGTGATCTCACGATGTGCTGTTCATCAACAACCGGCCTCGAGGCAGGGATCGCAGGGACCATTGCGCCCTTGACGTTCTGGGGAAACACCAGTCGATAGCGTCATTGATAGCGGCACTAAATGAATGCAAGTGTCAAGAATGAGAGAAACCACCTACCGCTAGCTCTGTTTCCCTGCCTGCGACATTCTAGCCGGTCGGCCAACTTCCAACTTGCCCCGGGGAATGGCATCGCGTCGGCCCTGCACTGTACTCCGTACGGAGAATAGAAGTACGGAGTCAAGATCTGGCAATGGGGAAAATCGGCCGACAGGGATCTTGCATCGCTCCTGGTGCGACTCAGGCCGTGGTCCGTGGTGGAGACATACAAAGACTACGACAAGGACTACGAAGACCTTGCCGCCGCCGCAAAGCCTTCTCTCTCCTTCTCTCCTCTTGCAAGTCTGCGGCGTCGCTAAGCTGCTCCAGGGAACAATCGGGCCACCCAGGGGGCCAATCTGTTTGACTCCATCATTTAGCTCTGGGTAGCTGTTCCAGCCTTCTCAGGCGCTCCTTGTCTTGTTTCTCTGTCAGTGGTCGAGCTAGTCCCCTTTGGACGCTCGCGCCGTCGGCTCGGACGGAAGAGACCCTCGACCAACGCCTTGCCGGTTTCAACAACACCACGTTGCCTACTTGGCTCCAAAGCTGATGCTGTGCCCGGCTCTTGGACACGCACATCTTTACCCACGCCGCTGCATGGAGTACTCTTCCAATGCCAGGAGTCCAGGACCTTGTCGACGAACCCACAATGACCTGGGTCCTGTTCCGCCACGCATCATCGTCGTGCATCGTGTGCGGTATCGTGGGCCTTCCCGTCAGGAACCAGCCAGCCAGCCAGCCGGCCACTCCACTTCCTGGCCGGCACAATAACGGTGTCTAGCCTATTCCATACCAAGGCAGCCCTGGTCTCAGATTCCCGATGACTTTGACACTCGGGCGTTTAGTCCGACTTGGATGGAGCACGGTTCCCTATCCTAATGGTGGGCACCATGGACCCGTGGACCCTTCTCCCTTTGTCCCAGCCGGGCTCAAGGTCAAGTTACAGAGAGTCAGAGGGCGACCCATGTTAGCCACATAGCAGGCGTCGTGGGCTTTGTGGTCTTTGTGGGCTTTGACCTTGGCCTTGTCCAGATATAATAGATTCTTCAACTGCCATTTTCCTGGCCATGACCCGATCGGCTGCTTGAGTTGAGCGTTTGATAGCTGGTTGTTGTATTTCGTCAACGTTTTCCCATTCAGAACATCGACCTCTCCGACGGACACTCATCATTGCACTACATCTCTAACCTGACCAACGTCAGTTTATCGAGTCAGATCCGCATTTCAATGCCATGGCTCATATTGCCAGCTGTGTGGCGAATCTAGAGCATATCTCTACATCAAAGCCTTCTTCTCCAGCGCCACCAATACTCTCCGTAAGTGGCATCTCCATGTGAGCCATCAGAACATGCTTCACACTTCGTTTAAGCCGAGACCAAAGTACAAGCAAGGTCCAAGGTCTACATGATGAATGGATGAATGGCTCACACGTGCAATCACTCTAGACAACACCGCCCCCCAACTCGTCCTTCGATAAGCCCTTTACGTGGAGGATGCTGCCAACAGACTCAAAGAAATACCAGTTGTTTCCCAAGGACAAACCTTTACCGAGTTTGAATATCAATAAGACACTGGACCCTGAAGCAGCCTTTGAAGCGGCCATGAATGAGAAACAGGCTTCTGCTTCCAGCTCACGACCTCGAATCAATCAGCATGCATCCGCCCGACGACGAAAAGTAAGCGTCCCGGATCTGGAGCCCATGACTACTGTGCAAGAAGTTGCCATGGATTCCCGTAAGTATAGTTTTCAATAAAAGTCTCACAATTATCGAACTATGCATCTGACCAAAGTAACAGCAACGATCCCAGGTCGACCTCCTCTGCACGAGCGGTCGGTCAGTGTCCCCAACAATACAAGGGACGAAAGAAGACGCGCACCGAAGCTACTGAAAGAAATGTACACCAATCGTGGCACTGAATTGTCGAAATCAGTTGAGCGGGCGCTTGCGCCAAATGCGAAGCAATACGCTGCTCAGCAGTCCGAGTCCCAATCCCGCGAACTGTCGCCTCTTGTCATTCCAACTGCCGAGCCTACCGCTCCTCCCTTACATTCAAAAAATCCTGGCTCAAAGCTCAGGTTGGATGGCTCACCGACACAGTCGTCACGAAGTGCTCGCATGGACATGTCTCCTATGAACCGGGCACGAACTACACCTAGCTCATCAACGCCCGATCTTGTATATCCTAGATCTGCCACCACTGACGGGGCTTCCACAACAACCCTCCCAACTCCTGTCTCAGCGCCCGTCATGGAGTCTCTTTGCGCATCTCCCAACATGTGGGACTCTACCAGTATCACGTCGGCCCAGAGTGACGGGGGTGCGCTGTCAGCCACTCCGGATGAACGAGGAAAAGCTCAGATCTACCTCCATCGCCGCGGGGCCTCTGAAACTTCCACGTATATTATGGACAGGGGCCGATCCACCAAAAGGGTTGATGCTCGAAACAACAGTGGGCCACTTCTCAAGGGCAACGAGAACAACAAGCGCGCAATGAGTTCGGAGAGGAGAGCTTTTGAAGAGCTGCCCAGAGGTTGGAAACCTGCCGAAGTCAGCCAGAAGCTATCTGCCAGCGATGTATCGGCTCTTCAGCAGCAAGCATTGGAGCAGGCCGAACGCTTTGAAGTACTCAGAGTTGAGGACGTTGAGGCTCTGTCTAAAGAGCTTCGCCGGCTCGATGAGCGAACAGATTATCTTCGGCGCACGTACACGTCGCTGCGTGCCGGGCGTCGCAACCTTCACTCTCGCATTTGCCAACATCTTCGGTCGCCCAGGGGTGCCAAGTTCAGTTATGAATCCATGTTGAAGCAGGAAGAGGCTTTGGCTGAGCTGCATGCCTCCATCGATGACTGGGTGACCAAGCTGGAACAGGCTGAGAACCGGCGCACCCGAGTGCGACAGAAGCTATTGGAACACGTTGCCGCCGCAGCAATCATTCCCGGTCCACATGCGATAGCAAGCATGTCGGGATCATTACAGCAAGTCGGGGGAATTCAATCGCCATCAGGGCCACGAGAGCCATCTACACCACCTCGAAGCCCGTCCAACTCGAGCTTTGCCAGCCGAGTTGGCAATACTTCGCCATCACCACAGAGGGTGGTGGCTCAGGTTCCCAGCACTATACTCGAGCAGCCGATAGTGGAGGACGCGGCTGAAGACGGAGCAGCCTTTGGCCGAGCCACGAGCACAGTCGCTTCGCTGAAGCGAGGGGATGTAGAGAGTATCCGAATCTACGCAGGGGGCGACGTCTACGCACTGTTTGCTGATGTGGAGAATGAGATCTCCAAGATGGGTGCTGGCACCTTTCCCATGCCTGGACCAGAGTCTGTAGTGGCCAATGGAGTTCACGAAGAAGACCAGGGCGGACGCGAGCGCGAGTTCGAGCGTGAGAAGCAAAGGCAAAGGCTACGGAGCCATGAAAAACTCAGCGGTTACAGCCTCGCTCCTTCTGCAAACCCGTCGTCTTCACGTTCAACAGCCGATATACCAGTCAGCCCCAGGACCATGCCCGCCACGACACCGGCAACCTATTCCCCCGGTTCCACAGGCCCTCCAGCAGGACCAGAAAATACCGGCGCCGCCCTGAACCCCGTCACATCTATCGACAGGGATGTCAAGAGCATCACCCCTAGTCCGCTGGCCCCCGTTGCCAGTGGCACGGCCAAGGGAGTAGGGCCTTTCCTTACATCTGCGGTCTTTAAACCATGATAATAATCTTGATAACTACCCCAAACGTCATCGAACCTACAATGATGTCGTGATGGGGTTCTGACCTTTGGTTTTGTATTCACCAGCGAAATTCATGTACTCGCGGTCTTTTCGATACCCGTTGACATTGTCCAATGTCATCTGCATAAACGCTGCATAAACGCTGCATAAGCGCTGCATACTCTTAATTTCATTCCATATTGCTCACCCTTTTCTTTCTCTGTGTCTCTTCAATATCTGTGTACGATGGTGGATCTTCTTTTCTTCTCTTCACGTACGGGCGGTTCCATTGAATCTGATGTCTGCAGGAGGTACTCTCACTAGTTGGCCAGCAATTTTTGCATGCCGTGGAAGACAAGAGAGGCTTTGATAACCTTTTTACTATATAAGAAAGTAACTATAGGCTAGTATTAATAGATTTCAACACCATGCCATGCCATGGTATGATGCACACGGCCGATTTAGCGTCAACAATGGCGGGAGACTGACCATGTCTCGCGTAATTATTTCCCCATCAAGTTCGAGGTAACACAATACAACGTTTTATAGGAAATCATGAAGCTATTACAGAGAGGCGGGTCGACATATCCTGCATCCATGCACTGCCGGGATGTGCTCGTAGGGATACATTGTCCGGGGCTGTCTGTCTAATCCTCGTTATTCCCATCCAATTCTAGACTCTGATATTATGAGATAAGTGGGAGGTCTTTGGCAGCTGTTCCACCAGACTACACGTAAGTGGGCTGTCTTGCGTGACAACATGCGGATAATGTTATGTGATGGGGTGCACAAATCACAGGGTAAATAAAGCAAGGGGATAAAATATCGAATCAAGCACAATGCCCCATGTTGATGCTTTTTTTTTTTTAAAAAAGGACCATGCGCGTCTCGGTATGTATTCGTCGCCATGGCCGCTCGCTTTGGACGCTGTCACGAAATATAAATACAAGGGTAGGCTGAAGAGAAAGCAAGATTAACTACCCCTGACCCCGTTATTCCTCCATTCTTGATATCCATGCCATTCGTTACATCAAATTGCGGTTATTGGAACCATGTTAGTTTGTGTTGTTCAGCCCCGTCTCTTTTTCATCCTCGATCAGTCTGCTCGTCGGATCAGTCTGCTCGTCGGATTTGGAAAAAAAAAATATTCATCAAGGTGATTATAGTCTTGGTGTCGCAATAGTCCCGTCAGGCAGTCGTCCCATCGTCAATTCCTTTCGCCCTGACCCTTCTGCCCCCCTCTGCCTGTATAGCTCTGCAGTGGAATCAATGCGTCACAATCCTCACAGCCTGCAGGAGGAGTCCGAATACCAAGCCGCGAGCCACCTCCTCGATCTGCAGGCAGTCGAATACCCTGCCCAGAGCCTCGCCAGTTGCCGCTTGGCCCATCACCCCCATCAGTGCCGCCGGTACACCGCTCTGGATCAGGAGCTTGCGCGCCTTGACGGCGAGCTTCTCCTTTTCATCCGTTGTCATGTCTGCCGGCCATGCTGCCCTCTCTTGTTCAGTCGGCATCGTGTTCTCCCGAAGCCTGCGCAGTTGCGCTGCAATGCCCGAATCAGACGTGGCCGCGTCAAGCACGGACGACTGAATTAGAGACTGGACCGTAAGCAGCGATGGATTGCCCGGTCTCAGGAGGAATGACTTGGCTGCTGTCAGGAGTGTTCGGCGAATATTCCAGGCTGATGATAGGGTGTACATCTCATTGATCACAGCAAATAGAAGCTCGACTGCAACTGCCGTTTCTTGCTCAGACACTGGCGCATACTGCTTGGCGGGCTTGGCGGGCTTCACGGGCTTCGCAATTGGCTTCTTGGCGCCATTCACAATCGGCAGTGACGGAGCACTCGCACTGCTCGGCATGCTTCGTATTGTTTGGTAAATGTCGGTTTGTCTTGACTGCGATTCTTCGCCATTCACAAATTCGTCGTCACTCGGCATGTCATCTGGCGGCGGGGGTAGCTTGGTCAAGTCCAAACTGACGGTCGATGGCGAGCGAAGAGCGGCCAAGCTCGACGCCCGGCTGTGCTCCATGCTAGGTCGTGCACTTGCTGGCGCCGATCCGGCTTCCATTCGCTCGGCACTGCGTCCAGTCCTCCCCAGCTCAGCGTCCAGCTCGCCTTGAGACTGGTGACTGGGCCTTCGTGACATCGGTGCCATTTTCCCAGGCTGAGTAGAAATGACGGACGACCTTTGACTGTCCATACTGGCTCGTTCCGATCTAGTTGGAGATCGGGTGCTATCCACTCGTGGAGATGCTGATATCGACAGCCGGTTCGAGGACGGCGTCAAGTCGACAGATTGGCTGGTGGATCTCCTAGTAAGGCCAGCGATATTGCCAAAGACTCCGCTGACACCTCCAACCAGCGTCTTACCTCCTTCCATGGCCCCTTTGGGAGCAGTGGTGAGCACGTCGAGCATGTTCTTACCGACCGCCTCCCAGCCAAACGTCTTGGCGTTGCCGTGAGTGTGACCTTGTGATTTTTCAAGAAAACGCTTCATGCCTTCGGTCTCTGCCAAAGACTGATACCAACACGCATCGCGTAGATATCGTTCAAGTTCACCCCTGAGAGACTCTCTCGTGTGAATTTTCCACCTAGGCAACTCTTTGTGCAGTTCCGTGAAGGCGGTGGCTCCGGAGACGGTTGCAATTCGTCTCATGATCTCATGCAGTGTTTCAAAGTCAGAGTACCGTCGAACAATCATCCACCCAGAATGCGCAGAGGACGAGGGTTCGACTTGGATTAGGTAGTCCCAAAGTGGCTTCGTGCGAATCTTGTTGTTATCGCCAGGGGATGAGTCATCATGCAGCGTAAATGAGGCATTGTGCAGCGTCAAGGGGGCTCTTCTAGGGCCGTCCTCTTCTACTTCGTCGGCTTGATCAGCTGGCACGATCTGATCAAAGGTTGTGAAATGTTGGGCTCCGGATTCTGGGGGTGAGGATGGCTGGCTGGATGATCCAACAGTCGACCGCGGCGTGACTGGCGTATTTTCAGCTTCACCTCTGACAGAAAATCCATCCGTAGACGTGCCCCTCGTTGACGATTTGTCTGCAGAGTCACCAGAGGCTGTGGAGTCTTCGGATGACGGGAAAGGTTTCTTGGCCGTCTTTTGACATGCTGATACCAGCTCCATGCTCTTGGGAGGCCGATCCGATTGGCCAGAATTGACAGACTCTCGTACTTTGTCTTCGCCATCACGGACAATCATGGCATTCATTCGCTTCATCTCTTCCATGGCTTCCTCCAATTCCTCATCGGCCCTACTAAGCTTCTTTCTATGCCCCAGAGATTCTTTCCGGCGATTGCGATCCATCTCGATGCTTGAACGGACTGCTGCAGGCTTTGCAATGCCAATGTTGCCTACGTTGCCGTCCATGTCCGCAAACACGTTGGATCCCGCGTCCCGACCTGTTTGCATGCCGACATCAATTGCTTGGTTCAGGTCCGGTTCACCGGCCTCCAGAAGGTAGACAATCCAACCATTGATCCATTCAGCTTTACTGCAAGTTTGAAGTGTCAACTCTAGCACAGAGTTGGCCAGGACTTCGCGCAAAAATGTGCGCGCGGGGTCGCAATTCAGAGAGCCTTGGTCGAGAAACCCCAGAAGATCTTCGGCAACCATCCTGAACTTGGCGGCTTGTTGCTTCTGGTTGAGGAGATTGGCCAACCGAGCATCGGGATTTGAGGCCAGGTAGTTATACACTGCATCGGCAGCATTCATGTTCGACTCGGGGGGTAAATCCGCAAACGCAGCTGCAAGCTCTGACAGGAGTGCAATGAGGATGGAGGAGCTGTTGGTGAGCAGATCCAAAAACGCGTCGGCCGGCCGCTTCTTCGACAACCGGTTCGATACGGAGAGAAGGTATGAGTTCAGCGTCTTTCGACATGCAAGTGGAAATGAGTGGTCACCCGGTATGATGGGACTGTACCACCACTTGACATAGTCGCGTATGACTGCGTCAACGAGCCCGCTCAAGGCATCCCGGGTTTCGGGTCGGAAGTCGTCGAAAGACTTGAGCGCAGCCTCGTCTGCGTCCTCGTCATCAACGTTGATGCTTTTTGATTTGACATTTCTCAAGTCATGCAAAACTCTTTCAAGAACCTCGGGGCCTTTCTCTCCGCGTACAGCTTGAGCGATACCCGGATTGCTAGCTTCGAGAGAAATGAATGCGAGTGCTCCACCAACAGCACCAATCAGTAAGAGACCAATCCTTCCCAGAAAAGCATATATTATAGCAGACACTGCAACTGCGATGCCTCCAAGTGTGGCTGGTGCCGCCTCGGACACGAACTTCAGAGCTTTGGCAGCGAAAGCTGATGTCCTCTCCGGCAGTTCCGTGGATTCTGTCGGGGCGCTGGGAGCAATGCTATCGTCTTTAGAAAGGGGCGGATTACGGGTATCTTGGTTGGCTTTCGTCGGAGGTTCGAAGCATTTGTTGTCGGGCTCGGCAGCAGGTTCAAGAGAAATGGCAGGCTGGGTTGCACCGCCAATGCTCGTTGCGCTCATGGGAGGAAGCTGATCAACGCCGACCGGAGGAGGGCGGCTCTTATTCTCGACAAATAGCGATATCGTGGACTGTCTATATTGACATAGTCATGCTTTGGAAGATGGAGATGACTGTGTGACAAAGTACAGCTTCCAAGTTGAAAAGCCCACGGACGATGCTTCGAAACCGGCTTCGTCTTCAAGGCGCATAAGGGAAAGACAATTGACACTGTATCAAATTCGAGATCGGTTGCCCTGCCCTGGTCGTGCGTGAATCAGGGGATGAGCGGGGGGGCATCCATCCCCCGCTGCTATCTATGTACTCCGTAATAATGTAACCGGTTATTGATCCCTGGTCTACGGATTACGCCACACTGTGCTGCGGAGTCATCGTTGTGTACGGAGTTATCCCGTAGCAGCACCCCGTAAACGAAGCTGAGAGCTTTGTCCCGTGATGTGATGCTGAAATGGATAGGACTTGGCTTGAATTCATTGTAATAAGCCATATCGTAACCATTTTGGCGTTAGTTACACTGCAATTCACTTTTGTGTTATCTTCGTTCTTTTGAGGCAATCCGTGTCATCACGTGAGTTGGCGTTTGCAAACCCTCCAAAAGCGCGACAAATGTCGACGCGTCCAGGGGTTCAGGAATGCGACACGGCCCAACCTCGGAGCTTTCTGCCCATCAACCTCAGGACTTGAAGGTGCGCATCATATTCACGCACGCAGTCGCATCCGGACCACTGAACAGGATCCCGTATTCTATAGCCCCTCGATCTGAAAGCGAGCGACAATGTCTTCACTGTCCAGAAAGCGCAGTGCTGCCGAAGACACCGACGAGGATCAGAGGGTCTCGCCGAAAGTCGCAAAGAAAAGCAAGCAAGGGATCGAAGCCGACGGCGAAGACGATGACGGCAATCCTTTCTGGGAGGTACGTGTACTCGAAACTCTCCGAATAAAAGTCATTTGCCGCATTTTGTACCCGAAAATTCTCCAGACAGGGACTGAGAATTCGACAGCTGTCAAACAAACGCCGGGTCGGTGTATCTCAGTTCAAGAGCATGTGCCTCGTTAATATTCGAGAGTATTACGAAAAGGACGGGAAAATGCTGCCAGGAAAAAAGGTATAGTTTGCACCCTTCGAACACATTCGGTAAACACTATGAGGGTCCATCAACCTGACTCTTCTCGTAGGGCATTTCGTTATCCGTAGCTCAGTACACTGCGCTTCTGAAAGCAGCACCCGCAATCAACGCCACCCTACAACAGCTGGGTCAAGCTGTCGAAGACGTCGCGGGCCTGGCAGGCGCTGTAGTGGAACCAGCGAAACCATCCAAGAAAGAAAAGAACAAGCAGTCAAAAGCCAACATTGACGCAACGAGTGATGAGGAGGACTAGAAGTCCCTTCCCTCCCTCCCAAAAAAACAGGGTGGGGGGAGAGGGAAAGCGAAAGCGGGAGGTCGCAGTGCACATAGGCAGTAAGGCGTTTTGTTGAAGTTGGTCTTTTTTCATGCTTTGGTTATCTTTCATCTTTCCAAACAGAGGGCTGGAACAAAGACACTCTGGCGGTCTCCAAGTGCGCTTTCAGAAGGGCTATTCGTTTGGCAAACCATGGGCCCATTCGGCGTGATCTGATATGAGTAGAGTACATACATGGAGACGAGATGAGACACCGCCGTTCTGCCCTGCCCGTCCCTGCCCTGCCCGTCCCTGCCCGCCAAAGTTGCTGAGCCCCTTAACGCCCCTTATTAATATCCACTTGGGGCGGCGCGCTAATGCGAAGCACGCATTGTTGTGACTTTGTGACAGGAGCCCAATCAATGTACGGATTAATTAATAATAGCAGCCGGATTGAAGTAGAACCCCCATGTCCCATGTTGGTCGGCGGTGAGCCGCTAAAAGTCAGTAAAAACGGCTTTCCAGTCTTTTTTGTCGACGCTGGAGTCGGCTTGTGTAACTGTTTGTCCCTTCCCTTCTTAATCGCTGTTGTGTTGTGCCTTCCGTCAACCGCACTCCTTTTTTGTTCATGCTTGGCAGGCTGCCCTTCCTTTGAACAGCCCAATTCTCACTCTCTTTTGCATTCCTCCTCATCACTCTCGCTTGAACAACATCATTTCAACGTTCCGGCAAAGCTTCTCGAGCAAAGCTTCTCGAGCTCCAGGGTCTCGCCAAGTTTACTCGTCAAACTTCCTTTGAGATCCGGCCTCGCAAACAGCCCACCTCATCAACATCGCAAAACTTGCAGTGCACGTACATGCATCGGCATTTACCACGATTCGCGTCCATTCTTGCGCCATAGCTGGATTCATGACTTCTTTTGATCGCAACGTTGGACCTCCGCCGCGACATCTAAGATGAGGCTACCTTGGAAGATAGGCAGACGTGTCGAATCTGTCGATGACTACGCTGGAGTCCTAGTTCCTTTAGAGAAAGCCCATCTTCATGGTCTTTCTGCTCGATCTGGTAGAAGCGAATTCGAACCTCGAAGTGACAACCGTGGTGATGATGTCGAACACGCTGTCGAGGGGAAGAACGAGGACAGCGAGACAGAGGGAATGCTGCAGATGGACGCGGCGGAATACACCATCGATGGCTTGCGAACAGAAATGAGGCAGGGTCGCAGAGGTCACTGGACCGAATACGAGATTAAATCGAAGCTGATAAACAAGGCCATCGGCGACATCGGCATGGGAAGATACAATTGGCAATTGTTCGTTCTTTGTGGTTTCGGGTGGTTTGCCGATAACCTTTGGCTGCAGGGTGTTTCTCTTACTCTTCCATCGTTATCCGCTGAATTTGGCATCTCGGAGAAGCTTGTCAGATACACTACGAGCGCTTGTTTCGTGGGCTTGTCTTTGGGAAGCTTCACGTGGGGTATTGGGTCTGACTTTTTCGGTCGCCGCGTTGCTTTCAATTTCACTTTGCTCATCACCAGCATTTTTGGCGTCAGTTCAGCATATGCGCCAACTTGGGGAGGTGTCTGTTTCTTATTTGCGGCATTGGGGTTCGGTGTGGGTGGAAGCTTGCCCGTGGACGGCGCATTGTTTCTCGAATTCTTGCCTGATGCGTCGAGCTCCCTCCTCACATTACTTTCAGTATGGTGGCCAATCGGACAGTTGATCTCGTCTCTGGCCGCCTGGTACTTCATTACCAAATTTCCCACCAATCAAGGCTGGAGATACTTCATTGTGTCTATTGGTGTTGTCACATTCGCCATGTTTGTCATTCGATTCTTCATCTTTCGTCTTTTCGAATCCCCCAAGTTCCTCCTCAACCAGGGTCGCCAAGACGAGGCCGTTGCGGTGGTGCACGGCATTGCACACAAGAATCATGTCAGGACATGGCTCACGAGTGACATTCTTGACCAGGTTGCTGCCGAGGAGTACAATACATCCGCACCCTCGGGTCCGCCTCTGACTGTACAGTGCGAGTCGAACAACGCCTTGATGGAAAAACTCAAGAGTTTCTCGGGCAAAAGACTTGAACCTCTCTTCCAGGCCAAGACTCTCGGCATGGCCACATGTCTCATTTGGTTCTGCTGGGCAAGCATTGGCATGGGTTATCCCCTCTTCAACGCCTTCCTCCCACAATACTTTTCTCGCAGCCACGGCACCAATGATGGCAAAGAACTCCCCTCGGAAACCTCTGCCATTTCGAATGAAACATATCGAAATTACGCCATCACATCCGTCATGGGTGTCCCTGGCAGCCTCCTCGCCGCATATCTTGTTGACTCCCCATCACCCTTTTTGGGCCGTCGCGGCACTCTCGCGGGTTCGACTCTTTTGTCTGCCATTTTCCTCTTCCTGTTTGTCAAGTTTGGAACCACGCCCACCGCCCAGCTGGCATTCTCGTGCGGAGCCGCGTTTTCACAGAATATCATGTATGGCGTCTTGTATGCATTTACCCCTGAGATTTTCCCTGCTCCCGTGAGAGGTGCAGGTACTGGCGTAGCGAGTTTTTTGAACCGGCTGACTGGTTTGATGGCGCCGATACTGGCCGCAAACATGCCTGGAGACGGTGCAACAATTCCAATCTACATGTCGGCAGCTTTGATTCTGTCTGCTTTCGTGGCCATGTGTTTGATTCCGATCGAGACGAGAGGTGCGCAGAGGCTATAACACATTATTTATGCCCATTGCCCAAACGGAGGAGGAGAAACAATCGCTGCGCGACTTTCACAAGTAATGTCACTGGAACAGGCCACTTGAATAATGATAATGTCCAGGAAGAGGCATACAGCTTGATGAATTGATTCTTATATTCTGCTTTCTACAGCACTTGATATATGCCGCTTTCGTAAATTCCGGATAGAAGCATACACGTCTTGTCCATGTAAGCCCTCGTCTGCGAATACAATGTCCCCCCCCCCCGTCATCGATTCCCCTTTGCTCCAGCCGGGGCATCTTTTCTCCTCTTCTTCAAGGACGTTCCCAGTGCATCTTTAACCAAGGGGTCCGCCCGAATGGTATTTTGCACGAGCCACTCCCGCATCTGGCCCCCGAGATGGCTGATGCTCGCCGTGTCGCCTTTGAACGGGGCAACCTCCATTTCCATCAAGCGACCGGCATCAGCATCCAGCTGCTTGGACACCGCCTCCAGCACCACGAGCCTCTCCCGAACAGCCTTCTCATTGTCCTTGGCCGCCGCCTTTCTCGTGTTGGAATCCGGCACCAGCAGGGGGCCAATCTGCGACAGGGCAATGTACACGGTCAATGTGAGTTTCCTCAAAAGCGCAATGAGCTGGAACGGCAGGTAGGGCGGCCGCGAAGTCACCGTCGTGACGACGCCGTTGACCAAGGTCAGCAAGGGCGGGAACCCGGGCCGCGTAACGGTGTGGACCTCGAAGAGACACAGCGTCATGAGAATGAGCCATCTGTAGAACTTGGCAAACTCCATGTACCCGAACAGGCCCAGGACGTACACCATGGCGGCGGCCACGCCGTAGTGCGGCAGGATGGTGCGCAGGACGCCCCTGGCGATGTGGTCCCGTATGGTGGTGCACTTGTCGCACGAGGCCATTGCGTCGCCGAAGCGCTCGTAGACGAACCTCTTGACGGCATCCTGGAGGGTGTCGCTCGCGAGCTTGAGGTGGATGAAGTAGGCGGCGCCTTGGCCACTGCCTGCCTTGTCCTTGTCGGGGTGGTGGAGGGCGGCGAGGCGGCGGAAGCGGGACTTGATCTCGCGGTCTGTGGCGGTGACGGGCACGCCTAGGTCGGCGTGGTAGGAGGAGAGGCGGCGGAGGTCGTGGTCTGCTTCGTAGACGGTGTAGAGGAGGTAGGCTGTTACGATGAGCATGTGGATTCGTCGGCGGTGGCGGGCGTGTTGGGGCGATCCGGGATGGGGCTTGGGGTCGCCGGCGCGGATGGTGATGCCGTAGTAGATTGCTTGGACCCAGGAGGAGGCGAGCTGGATGGAGAAGGTCAGTTTTTTTTTTTTTTTTTGGGTGGGTTTTGGAAGGGAGATGGATGGCGCGCGGGCGGGGAGGGGAGGGAGGGGGGTTCATACTTCGGGGAGGAATGACCAGCCTATTAGGGAGAGGAGGGCGGACATTGTGGCGGATGAAGCATCTCACGATGCTAAACTGCCAGAGGGAGGTCGAAGGTTGTGGTTGTGGTTGTCGTCTTGTGCAAGTTGGTCTGAGCTTTGAGTTTGAGTGCGATAAGATAAGATAGCGGCTACGCCGTCACGGGCCTTTAACGGAGCAGTGTCAGTCAGGACTCAGCTTGGACGTGGCAGCTGACGTCTGGCATGCCTGTATAATTCGGGATGGCGTGACAATGAACAGCGGGCATCTACATGAGTCTTGGGTGCCCCTGGGTGCTCAACTCTTCCTTGCCCATGCAGCCCCGAAATTATCAGCCCATTGGCATTGTTGGTCACTCGGGCTTCTGATCGGATCATGCACAAGAAACAAACAATTATTACCCCGCCATCTAGAGAGTAGAGACACTACATGTACTCCATGTGCCTGATGCATATGGAAGAGCTGTAAACGTACCACGTTGCTTTGTGCAATACACCGTGATATACAGAATCCTTCTCATCAAGTCCCGAGCACCATGGCACCAGCTTCCATTCCACGCTCCTCCTACACCTGTGCTGAGAATGTTGCCATTCTCCGTCTCTTGCATTCTGTCCCGGCGCCGCCGAGCCGCAATCTGATGGATGACCGGTCCATACACCACGAAGGATACTCCCTCCCGTTCGATCGGGAACGCAAGCTGGTTGGCGTCGTAGCATTTCTTTCCAGCCTGACCGATGATTCGGAGCATATTCCCGCCGTTTGTGTTGAAGAGAAGCATGCGCCGAGTTCCCAGGGCGCACATGTCTTGCTTGCCGTAAACAGGAAATCCCATCGGGACGGCGACGGGACGTTGGCCTTGATAAGAAGAGGCTTGCGGTCGATTTTCGCGATTCTAGGCCGGGTATCTGACGGTAAGCCCGATGCTTTGGTTGAGGCTACCACCGCTCATCGATCCACAGCCAACCGACCTGAAAATTTGGAAGACGCCATGTTCAAAGCCATCGTCTCTATGTGCTCGCCTCGGATACTCTGTCGGCTGCGCCTTATACCCAACGCCAGGAAAACTTCGAAACAGCCGTTCAAGACTGCTCTCGAGAATTCCATCGTCTCCGTGCGGCAACTACAGGGCAAAAAAGGTGATGGGACGAATGCTATCGCGGAACGCTTCGAGGAGAGTGCCAAGCATGTGGTCCGGTTGATTGATTCCTGGTCCTCATACCGATCGAATTATAGTCTTGAAGAGTTGGTACTAGGGGTGCACCAACTGTTGCGAGTCGAGGGACTTGAGTCCTTGCTCGACAAGGTACCTCATCGAGACGTGGATCCGAGCTCAAAGAGAAGTCTCGTCAACATAGTCAGGAAGGTCTCTAGATACCGAGAAGCAGCCAGGTTTCTATACCGAACCGCTAAGAGATTCCCCATAACCCGACACATGGAGGTAGTCGCGGTCCAACTGCCGGAGGCGGCGTTTCAGAAGGCCCCGTGGACAGATTACAGCCCTTCGCTTGCATCAGCTCTGACGCGGTTTGAATCGTCCCAAAATCAAGTGCAGCTTGGTTCAACATACCGCCTGTTGGGAACGACGGAAGAAGAAGCAGCCAAGAAATTCAAAAAGCAGACGCTCGAGACCTTGAAGAAAGCAAAGATCCACGCCGAAGTTCAACTCCTCGCTTATTGTGAACTGATGGCTCCTCCTGCAAACCGTCCGCGCGTGATTTGTTCCAGCAAGGACGCATGCTATCTCTGCAATGCTCTTCTCGGCCTCTCCAAGAGAGTTCATACCCCGCGGTGTCACGGAAGGCTGTATCCGGGATGGCGCATGCCAGCCCTTCCTGCCTTGGCAAGGATGCAAGAAGAGCTCAATGACTGCTTGAGTCGCCAAATCACTATCAGTCTGGCGGCGCTTCTGAGAACTCGCAACAAGGCAATGTATCCTGATCCGAACGAGAGTACACTTCTCACCATAGCATTGTCTGCAACCACCATCAGCACGGGCATGGCTAAGGAAGACGCAGATGAAAAGGTCTCGCTATCGTCAATTAGTGATGATGCCATACATTCAGGATGTGGTTCGCTGGTATTCCGAGAAAACCAGACTTCAGCCGAGGAAGTAGTTATCAAGCTTTCTGGAGATGACGTCAACGTAGCGGACAGCAGCAAATCTCAGAGTACTTTGACTAGTCCAGTAGATGCCAAGAGTGGGATCGAGCTCATGACGCCGGGCAGGATACAGTCGGCCGCCGTTGAATCCAGAGACGCGTACCGAATCTTCCGAGCTGGACTCTTGGAGATTCACGTTGAGAATCCAAGAGCGACGGGACAACCAGCCAGCGGTTCAGGTGTCGACGAGGTGATAGGTAATCTGGAATGCCTCACAGGGAAAGAAGCACAGAAGCTAAGGGAGAAGAACCCTCATGCATTCATCGACATAGAAGCATTACGGACTGGGGTCGAGCTACGAGTGCAACGCCCAGACTGTTTCTACATATCAGCAAAGGGGTCTTTTCTGCGGCTTCGATGCCCGAGGTCAAATGTAGTTGATAACGAGACCTGATCCCGATCTTGCTTCACAATGACACGCTACGCTTGAGGAACAAGGCAAGAGCGTGTCTTCCTGGGGGAACCCACCAGACATTTTGTGTTCTCAAGGCTGTATTTCCACCTAGATGACTCGATGTTGCTGTAGATGGGCATTTGGCAGTGTGGTAGGGTGCATCCTTCGCAGAATGCAGAATGCAGAATGCAGAATGCTCAGGGAACTCGGGACCCCGCATCATTGAACCAGACACTTGCCAATTGAGCGCTCCACCTTGCCAAGAATAGAATAGCGCCGGATACTGTCTAATCCCTGTTTGTTTTCACAGGAATAAATACCCTTATTATAGCCCCCCTAATAGCTCCACTCACTACGGATTATAGCCACTAAGAGCTAATACTGGCCGCCCTGCGTGGAGCTTGTAGTCGTTGTAAAAATCATCCAGGGGTTAAACTGTACGATACCGGGTGGCGGCGGCTGAAGCCCCAGATTGCCAGAAGCAGCCACACAGTGCGCGCACGAGTTCTGGTTTGATCGATCTCTCATTCTCAACTCTCAACCGCCATCGTCGAATTCCCCCAAACCCTCGCGGGCGAGACTTGCCCGTGTGAGACCAGCGCACATGGACGATGGATCGTATTGATGGGCTGACCCCTCCCCAGACCAGTTTAGAAGAAGCATACAAAGCGGCCGTCCAGACACTGCTCGTTCAGGAATGGTGGTCTCTTCTGTGGACGTCGGTGAGTCGATGGCCCCTGCCTCCCGCCTGCCTCCCGCCTGCCTCTTTCGCCCGTCTTTCGCCCGTCTTTCGCCCGTCTTTCGCCCGTGTTGACTCGAGGTCACCACCACGAAGCTTTTGCAACTTCTGCCCTTCACAGCTACAGTTCTCACAGCGTGCAATGGCCACGCTGAGCTCTGTGGAAAGAAATATTCCGAGGTGACGTTTGTGGGCAGCCACGACAGCGCCTTTGTCGGGCCCACGCCCATCCACAATCAGTATGTTTCCGTGACGGATCAATTGAGGCTCGGCGTGCGCTTCTTGCAGGCCCAGACGCACAGCAAGGATGGTGCGATTGAGATGTGCCACACGTACTGCTGGGAGCTGGATTCCGGATCCCTCACGAAGTACCTACAAGAAATCGCCACCTGGATGAACAGCAACCCCAACGAGGTCGTGACGCTGCTTCTGACCAACGGCGATGCCATCCCCGTCCAACGATTCGACGCCGCCTTTGAGAGCACGGGTCTCAAGAACTATGCGTTTCATCCAAATGGGAGATTGTCCAAGGACGACTGGCCTACTCTTCAGCAGCTCATCGATGCAGAGACTCGACTGGTTGTGTTTATGGGTACGCTCACATCCGTCTACCATGGTCCTTTTCTCAAAAAAATTGTACACAGAAAGGCTACGATTTATCTTTGGGGGCTCTGCCCTTCACTGGATGAGCAAGTCTGACTCTTCTCCGTAGATTATAATACAGACCAGAGAATGGTCGACTATCTCATCAACGAATTCGACTACTTCTGGGAGACACCCTACGGCATCATCGACAAGAACTTTCCAACATGCAGCGTGGACCGTCCCCCGGGTGGTGATCCCCAAATGCTCATGGGCATCATAAACCACATGTTGAATTTCAGGATCGGCGGCATTGTGTTCCCCGATCAGGTGGACGCCAAGACGACCAACTCTCTCGGTTCCATCGCCAGGCAGGTCAACTTGTGTGAGAGCCAGGGGAAGCCGCAGCCGAACGTGATTTTGGTACGTTAGCTGCTTTTTTTTTTCCTTTTTTCCTTCCATGATTTTTGTTCTCTTATAAATGTTTTTGAAATGGAGGCTTACCAGTGCTTGGTGACAGTTGGATTACATCAATATTGGGGACGCGCAAATGGCGCAGTTGACATTCAATGGCTTGGCCTGATGGGGTGTTGTGAAACGGCATGGTTTACGAAGAGCACGACTCTATTGGCGCACGGTCATGATGTTTTTGCGTCTTTTATTCCCCTTTTTGTCGAAAATGCTGTGGGTTTTGCACACCACGTAGCACCTTGACAAATGGATTTGATTGTTTTGGAAGTTTGTCCTTGCAATGTGCGGTGCGACAATCACAAAAGCAAATGGGTCATGCTGTCGTTGACGCTGTACACTGCTTTCCTCCTGCACGAAAAACGAGCTTTCCCGGCTGCCCTCATAGTGCAGTACGCTGGTTGTTTGGTGATTCCAAGCCACTTTGGACGTCCCGGTGCGAACAATTCTACGTATACGATGAAATTCCAACGGAGAGGTTCAGGACAATGGTTGTACGTTGCATGTACTGGCGACGGCCCAGAACATGTGCTTTCCGATCAAGAGCCCTTCTTGGAAGCTGTAGCTCGGCATGTTGCCTTGTGCTCTTTGTAATGAGCAACTTGACACGTCCGCCCGCAATACGTGACCGATTTGCACCTCCCGCACAACATCAGCTGCATAAAAGTCTTTTCGCAACTCACGCACCGCCCTGGTGCCGATAGCGAACCCCCATCATTCCCGTTCTTACCCTCCACCGCCGCCAACAAATCCTCCGCTCTCTTTCTCGCTAATCTTAACACCTGCTGTTCGCCCAAGCTAACGTGCGCCGCCGCCCATGCGTTTCCTCCTGAAGAATAGACGCCCTCTGTGAGCTGTTCTTCTAGCTTTTCTAGCTGGATTCCGAAACTATTCAGAAGACCGCCTATTGATTCGATCAAAAACCGCAGGACTTCTGTTTCGTTGGAATCACTAATTTTAGCATCCGTGACACTGGTCAAGACAGCGAGGTCTGACTCGTCTAATCGCTGGATACGGAGGTATTGAAGGACATGTTTCGGGAGCGGATCAGTAATGGTGAGGGTGATGGTGGACGTCGAGTCAAGTCCGGCCAATGCCCAAAGCTTCTGCTTCTGCTCAAAAAATGGCGCCACAGAATGCGTTGTGAGGACAAGATCATAGCTATTGTCAGGGTTACCAGGTATGATGAAGCCATAGAGTCGTAGAAGCCGATTGTTTGGAACACGCCCATAGTTGATAAAAACCTAGGAGAATACTCCTAGGTAAGCCTGAATTGATACACGTAGAGAACAAGGCCAACATACCTGATCCCCGGCTTCGTAGTCTTTTCCCGCAAGGATGGATACGTTTCTGGATGAGGCATCATAGGCATGACACTGCTCAACCTCGGACGAGTGGTTTAACATATCCGCATAAGGCGTCAAAAGTCGAAGCGACTTCCCATCAGGTAGCGTGAAATCCATGGCGCGGCTCCATATAGTGCAGAGAGCCCACTTGTACTGAAAAGCAGGGGAAGAGGCGTCAGTGGCCAAGCAGCATATTACATTTGTGAAATACCCACATCTCGGATGGTGAATTCATCTAGTGGAAGAAGGTCTGGATTCTGTCCAAGCACTCGCACGATCAACGACTTGTAATCGGCCTCGATACGTAGCTCCAGCTGCTTCGTAATGGTGTATAGTGAGGTTCCAGCGCAGACCTCCAGCTCTTCCTCGGCAAAGAAGATGCTTGAAGAGTAGCTCGCGGGCAACGCTGCTACATGCTTTCGCGGGCCATCGTATCCCGACTTGCGCGAGCGGACAAAGAGGAGATGAACGGCCAAGGTATCTTCGATAGATAGGGGGGGCCTTGCAGAGCGAATAACTGGCCCAAGAGTGGGATCGGCGTAGGCGTGTTCAGCCGTCCAGAGAGTGCTATGTGGAATGGTGAGAATGGTTTCTCCTCGCTTGAAATGCCTCCGTGTTTTGACACCGCGCCCGGTGACTGGGAAGTCGGCAAGCTCTAGGTTTTCTAGGCCCACGGCTCCGGATCCACTCAGCCAGCTTTCCATGGGGTGGGATTGGAATAGAAGGGCGGGAGACTTGCCGATTCGTAGTTAGACGTAGTCGCAGCGAGACGAGATGATGTTGTGTCGGGCGTTGTTGGACTTTTTTCGTAGTGGGGAAGAAGGCTTTAGGGCCATAGCTCGGATGACATAGCCACCTTTCCTTTCCTCCGGGTTGGGAAGCCATGAGAATACCCATCAGTTGTTGCAACAGGTGGCTGCCACTGAGTATTGCCACCCCTGCACCCTGCTAGCAGCCACACTACCAGCGAATCACGGCGCAGCTGATTCACTAACAACACATTATCAATAGCGAGCCCTGGCTGGCGTTGGTTGGATGGAACTCAACAAGACGAAGGGGACGGACGCACCACCAAACACGTCTCTCGTCTTGTCACTGTTTTGTTCACATGATTGATGCCATCGGCTTGGCCCATTCATCATCATGGTGAACTGTGAACTGACTGCGCCTTGCCGTCGCCAATCCGTCCCTGATTCCAGAGAGGGGCTTATAAAAGGTTTGCGTCCTGCATGCCAGCCACATGAGCCTGGCCAGGCATGCATTTGGCGTGCTCGGGACGGATGGGCGATACGAAATTGGCTGCTCCAGTCCCAGGCCTCTCCTCTCTCCTCCCACTCTGACTCTGCCGCAGGTCTCGCAGCTGAGCTCCAGATTCTGCCTTCTTCACACCCTTCCTTTGTTGACCTCTGCGGTGCACTTGTCGGCACTTGTCGTGCATAGCGCATAGTGCACAGAGCATACATCGCTCACCATTCTGTTGAGATCAATGCTGTTGAGATCTGTCTGGCGCGCAGCCATGGCTGTGACAGGTACGCTTATTACCTTTGCGTGCTCCTGGTGTCGTTCGTTCTGATGAGTTGCATCGGCATCGGACACGGCAGGAAACGGACCCTCCCTTCTTCCTCTCTGCTCCTGCTCCTGCTCCCGCTCCCGCTCCCGCTCCCGCTCCCTCCCCTATCATAGGTTGCTTGCGCAAGAACTCGAAAGACCAATACTTGACTTGACTGATCTGTATTCCAAAACCTTGGACTAATACCATGTCGCAGCGTGGGCTCCTGCTGCCACATACGCCGACGATGCCAACCCCCCAGGTCAATCCACCTTCGTCTCGCCCGACAACCACGTCGCTTTCGCCTTCACAGTCCCCCAAAACGACGACTTCAAATATCCCGATGCTACCTTCTTCAGCATACGCGTCCCGAACAAATACTCGTGGGGCGCCGTCGGCCTGGGCAGCGATGACATGAAAGGCGCACTCTACCTCATGATCTACCAGAGCCAAGACGGCAAGAATGTCACCTTTTCGCCTCGAATGGCCTACGACAACAGCGAGCCGACGTACTGGTCCGAGATGGAGTACATTGTCGTCCAGAACAACACGGGCGTCTTCAACGACTACATGTACTTTACCGCCATTTGCACCGCGCACTGCCGGAGCTGGAATCGCAGAGATACAAATGGCGGGTGGCTCGATGTGTCGTCGCCGAACCAAAAGGCCATCTACGCCATCGGCCCATCCGAGCCGCTGATGAGCAATGACAGAAACGCCCCGCTCAAGTTTCATCAGGAGTACGGCGTGTTCTCAATCGATATGGGGAGGACGCGGGGTGCGGCGGATGCTCCCGTCCTGAACAAGGACTCCCAGAACGAGGGGACCGAGCTCATTCGGCGGGAGACTGGAAAGTCAGATTACAAGGCGAAGCTGCATGCCACCTTTATGATCTTCTTCATCATCGGCATGATGAACTTTGGTGTTGTGCTCCTGCGGGCTTGCGGTTGGGCGAAATGGCATGCTTTGAACCAGTGTATAGCTACGCTTGGTGTTCTTTCTGGCTTGGCATTGGGTGTTTTGACGAGTTTCCACTACAACAGAGTATGTTCTTTTTTTTTTTTCCTTTTTCCATCTTTCTGATCTTCCATGGTTGCAGAGTATGTGATGCATGCGGGAGAATTGGTCACTAACCCTGACACAGTCGCGGAGCTTCAAGGGTTATCATCAGATCCTGGGTTACATCATCGTTGCCTTCATCCTAGCCCAGCTTGGCCTAGGAGTGAAGCACCACTTGGAGCATCAGAAGACGCAGGCACCTACCTTGTTTGGGAGGATTCACATGTGGACTGGTCGAGTGATACTTTTACTGGCCGTGTTGAACGCATTCATGTACGTCTCCGTTCAGCGCTTTTGCTAATGCTTGTGACGGGCTTGCTGACCTTGTGGTAAAATGATGTGTAGTGGTTATTCGTTTGCACAGAACAGGAGGTACGCCGTAGTCCTGGCGGGCCTGCTCATTGTTGCCTGCGCTGTTGCTCTGTTCGTCATCTTTGGCCGAAAGCACTTCTTCCCAAAGAAGCAGCGGTTCCAACCCGTGGGTGCTCAACAGCCTCCTCCATGGCGACAGACGAGCTACGACGCCGGCGATCCGTCCGATGCTCCTCCAGGTTACGAGCCGCCGTCGCAGCAGCTTGGCTTGCAGCCCGCTGGGTCATCGTCCAACCCCAACACACCGTGGAGAAGCGCCGATACGAAAGACCATGATGACGAGCCGCATCTTGGAAGTGCCCAGAGACCAAGGGAATTTGCGTGAAAAATCGAGGGCTCCAGAATGTAAAGGGGAGGGAAGGGGGGCGGGGGTTCATGTAAAAAAAAAAAACATAGGTTCGATGTGATGAAAGCGCCAGTGTACGATTTCGGTACGTGTTTTGATATAACGAAACGATGGAAGGTGGATTCTCCTGGGCGTTCAATACCAAATCATTGATATGTGGGAAGAGCAGCCATACAATTGGGCCGGAGTTCGTTGTTGATTATTCAATTTTTTTTTCTACTCTCGGTTCATCAATATTCTCGACATCATCATGAGTCCCGCAGAGACGAGTGCAAGTTGTGTTTTATTTGGTTGAGCAAAAGGAGCGGGGACGGACGAACCCCGGCGGGAGGGGTTCAGGCCAGGACCGGCGCGCCCCTCTCCTCAGCACGGCGAGGGCGCTTCTTCCAGGAACCCTCACTGACAGACAAACCCATCTCAAACCCAACTCGTTGCCATCTCGAAACAACACACCAACATCGCGCCATGGCCACGGCCAAGGCCATGAAGGTGCAGCTCGGCCATGAAAAGATGCGCGTCACCGCCCAGCCTCTCTCCCAGCAAGCCTTCTCCCCCTTCGGCAGCGTCATCAGCAACCCCCGCCCAGACATTCACCCATCCGCCTTCTCCTCCAGCGCAGCGGCCCTCCCCCCCAACGCCGTCTCGGCGAACCAGGGCTTCGCCATCCAGTACCGAAATGTCAGCCGCATCAGAAACCTCTACGACCGAGCGCCGAGCGGCAGGGCTGGCGACCCCGTCATGAGCATGTTTGTCTGCTCGGCGCGCGAGCTGTCCCGCGCGGACGACGCCCACGACGCCCACGACGCCTTCACCGTCCGCGTCCTGGAGCGGCACCCGTTCACCACGCAGACGTTTGCGCCCCTCTCGTCCACGGCACAGGCGTACCTGGTGGTCGTGGCGCCCAGCCTGAGCCTGCCGCCCCCCGTGCCCGTGCCCGTGCCTGGCACTGACGCTGACGGACCCGACCTCCTCCCCGGGGGGGGGGGCCTCCCGGACCTGCGAGGGCTGCGGGCGTACGTGGCGACGGCCGCGCAGGCCGTGACGTACGGCGCCGGGACGTGGCATGCGCCCATGGTGGCGCTGGGGCGGGCCGGCACGACGCTGGATTTCGTGGTTTCGCAACACGCGAGCGGGGTGGCTTTGGAGGATTGCCAGCTGGTTGAGTTTGAGGATCCGGATGGGGGCGAGGCGGGTGTCGAGGTGAGAGTGCCGAGGGCACATGAGTTGGGGAAGCTGTGAGGAGGACCGAGACCGAGACCGAGACCGAGGACCGGAGGACTTGAATAACTACGATTCTGTACACTGCCCTGAATCCTGAATCCCGAAATGATTGCCTGCTTTATACGGATTACAAGAGCGATTTTTTTTTTTTGGAAATAATTCCTGAGCCAGTTCGAAACCCATCTGGGTGAGCGAGTGTGTATATGTCCCGACGTTGTGAAAAAGCCGCGTCCAAATGCGTAATAAGCCAACACGTACACGCCACGGAACAAGTAAAGTCAGCCCCAGGCGGCATTTCTCACCCCGCCATTCCACATCTCAGCCTCACCTCGACCCCAACGACAGAAGAAACGAAGTAAAATGATGAGTCCTGATGCCGATGCGAGCAACAAGCTGGGGGATCTCTCAGGGCTTGTCCTCCAGCCTGGCGAGAATCCCTACGCAGCCTTCATCAAAGCCTGCCACGATGATCCCGTAAGTCGTAAGTTGTGAAGGCCCCCCTTGTAAAGATGGCGAGGGGTTTCGGTCGCCGTCTGACTTTTTTGTCATAGAAGGAGATTCAATCGCTGTACTCTGTGCACAGGACCAAGCGGAATGCACAGCAAAAGAACAAGTTTCTCGCCACAGACTTCAAAGGCCTGTCGATTGATCAGGTCATTTTGAAGCTGGAACGCCCGCATCTCGAGCCGGGTTTCCGCGACGAGCGAAACTGCCTCGTGTTCTGGGCCAGGCCGCCAGACCATGTTGTTCTGCTGGCGGCTAGATTGCAGGATATGCTGAAGAAGGTTGCTCCAGGTTCGTGGGGGGGGGTTTCTCATTTCTCCCACCTTTTTTTTTTTTTCTTTCCTTCGCCTACACTTCCCTCGTTTGGTGGCCCGAACTTGCTACTGGGGGGTTTTTTTTTTTTTCTCGATTTAGATACTTGTTTTTCGAAGAGCGAAACCATGAGGTTAGTTGGCTGACTATTGGGGGGGGGGGGAAAGGCCTCTGGCTCATGCCGTTGCATAGAATGCACATGACGGCGCTGGAAGTCGCCTTCTCCAAGACCCCCGGGGAGATTGCGTCCTCGGTCGCCGCCCTGCGGGACGCCATGCCGGCCATTGTCTCGCACACGTACCTCCATCGGTCGCGTCTGGTGAAGCCCATGATTTCGCACGACACCTCGGCGTTCGCGGTGTCCTTCTTGCCGGCGTGCGGCGAGGAGCCTCTTTCGCCGGCCCCGACGGCCCCCGATGATGCTGCGGAGGCCATCACCCGGGGGGATGCGTACACGTATCATCATCTGCGCCGTGACTTGTTTGACAAGGTGCGGGAGGGGAGGATGCAGGTCGGTTCGCGGTACCAGGTGCCCAGCGCGCACATCACGCTGGGGAGGTTCCTGGATGAGGCGGATCATGATACGCCGGAGAAGAGGGAACGCTGGATCAGGGCGATTGATGAGATAAACGAGTGGTTGGAGCGGGACATCTGGGATCGGAAGGACGCTGAGTTCATTGGTGAGTGGGTTGTTGGCCATGAGAGGGGGCTGGACGCGAGGAGTGGCACCTTGTGGTATGGGGGGGGCAGAACCATTATGCTCGGGGAAGGGTTTTAGGTCATGTGGATGAGCCGTCTGTCTTTGCGTTTGATGTAAATGAAGTCAAGTGGTCGGTGATGGAGAAAGAAAGAGAAGAAGATCCGCATGAAATCTCGTGGAAAACGCGTGTGGCGGGTAGCGTGACGGATCGGCCATCAGGACGTGATGCCGAAGCAAAGCAGCGTTGATTCGATTTTTCACACCATCTATTGATTGTTTTCCAACGTCGAATGAGGGTTCTCTCTTGCATCACATCAAACATCTTTTTCTTTTTGCGCCGATCGACCGTTTCTCAGTGGACGTAGCTGTGTTCACACCTTCCAACATCCGTGGGCTGGACCAGTCCCCTCTGAAAAACATGCGCGGCCAAACCCAATTGTCGTTGATCGCATCTCCTGCACAGAGAAGTCATTCTTCTTTATTCATTCCCTATGAAACCCACCCCCCCCCAAAAAAAAATTTGTGAGGACATGAACCTCCTTTCGCCAGTGTCCATGATGCCCAAATGCCGCAAGGATAACCACGAGAAACTGAGTGAACCCCAATACAATGCACTTAGAATACCAGAGCCGCACCCTTCGTCTTCTTGTCACCACTGCAAAGCAACCCGTCGTTAGTAAAAGTGTTGAGATGGTGATTGTTGTGTGCCAATCCGTAGCGGATTGGAAAGACGGGAGGAGAAGAAAACGTACCCCAACTCGAAGTGCTTGCATCGCTTCAAGGCCAGCTGGGACTTGGTCTTGCACTTGACGCACTCCAATCTCAGGACAACCTTCTTGGTGGTCTTGGCCTTCTTGTGGAAGACGGGCTTCGTCTGACCACCGTAACCGCTCTGCTTTCGGTCGTAACGGCGCTTACCCTGGGCGAACAGCGAGGCCTTGCCAGCCTTGTACTGGGTAACCTTGTGCTGGGTGTGCTTGCGGCACTCCTTGCCCTTGCAGTAGGTGTTTCGGGTCTTGGGAATGTTGACCTAGTAGTCGTCCATGTCAGCTGCTAGTTGGCAAAAATGATTCCAATGATCTGGCGGTGGTGGTAGTGAGATAAAAATAGAGGATTAAATTATCTGAAAGTCGTATCTCGGGGGTGAACGAGCTTGCCGCGGAACCGCACCGAGACAGTAGCCGAGTGACGCAGCGAGATCGCACAATCTTTCCTTCACATCCTACAAATGGCCTGGCCGAGAAAATCGTGGGTCGTCAATATCGAGCATGCATTGCAGCTATCGCGTATCATCAGACCTTCTGCCCCCGCCCCCGCCCGCGCCTGCTCGCCGAACCAAAATGAAATCGTCGTGGTCGCTCGGATACTGTCATGGTGCGCCGGTGGCGGAATTCGGTGTAATTCGACGGCAATAATCGCTGTGAAATTTCGGGCTGTGGTATGAGGGCAGAAGTATAGCGTGAGACCTACCATTTTGACGACGTTGTGTGGTGTCGTTACTTGGGTGTTTGGTGATGCAAAGTCCTGAGATTGAACGCAAATTTGGGGAGGTTTTGGTGATTTTCTGGCTTTGTGGGAAACTTAGGGTAAACGTCTGGACCTGATTGGGCGTTGTGATTCCTGCGGGTCCAATACAGTCAGTCATTGGATGCCTTGAATTTGGGGCGTGCAGCATGAACTTCCCAACCAAGGGTCCACAAATGTCCATAACGGGTTATCTGGGACGCTTGTTTTAGCAACGACGAGCAAAAAGTAGCAAACATGTCCGCTGTTTTTTTTTGTTGGTTGGAGATGATATGGAAAAGATGAATGTTGTTTCACCAAGATACGAAAATCATGCTCTAGTTTATTCATGTCTGAATTAGCATAAAGAGTGTGAGTTTCAACGGGTTGATAATATATGGTCGCCTTCAAGGCAGCATGAGCATAATATCCCAAAACAGTTAGATCAGTTCATCAAGGAAGTTCTGGTGTCTCTCCCCCAGCTACCCCACTATTGGCCTGCGACTCCAACAACCAAGGTGTCCTCCCATCGTCGCCAAGATCACGAAGTGAGGTCCGAAAACAACGCCAAATCGCCGTCACCATGGATCCATACTCTGCAGAAGGCGAATTGATCAACATCCTCAACCACTTCCATCAGGGCCAGTACCAGGAAGTTGTCGACTTCGATACATCCGCGTTTTCCGCCGAGAATGCCCTCCCCGCGCGAGTACTAGTTCTGCGAGCTCGTATCGCCTTGGGCCAAGCTGAGGATGTTCTTGCCGATGTCAAGGGCGAGTCAGAGCCTGACCTGGAGGTTGTCGGTGCCTTTGCCGAGTACACTCTGGGGAAGACTGATGCTGCGCTAAAGACCGTCGAGAAGCTGGCTTCATCTGCGGCCGACAACGTCACCGTTCAGGTCATTGGCGGCACCGTTTTGCAAGCTGCTGGCAAGTCGGAGGAGGCTCTGTCTCTGCTGTCGCAACACCAAGGAAGCCGTAAGTAGGCCGCAGCGACTCGATGTACTCAACAGCAACATGATGTTAACCAACCGTAAAGTGGAAGCCGTCGCCTTGATCGTCCAGGTTCACCTTCAACAGAACAGAACCGATCTCGCCGTGAAGGAAGTCGTCTCCGCAAGGAGATGGGCACAAGATAGTCTGCTAGTCAACCTCGCTGAATCCTGGGTCGGATTACGGGTGGTAAGTCGCGGCCCGCCTTTTCACATTCGCCAATGCTGTGTCGCTAATCCCTCCCTGCAGGGCGGTGAGAAGTACCAGCAAGCTTTCTACGTCTACGAAGAGCTTGCCCAGGCTCCTGCTACAGCCTCGATACGAAGTCTTGTTTCGCAAGCTGTCTGCGAACTACATCTCGGCCGCTTAGAAGAGGCACAAGCTGCTTTGGAGCAGGCATTGAAAAAGGATCCTCAGAATGTCGATGCTATCGCCAACATGCTAGTCCTTCAGGTCATCTCTGGTCATGATGATGCAGAATACATCGAGTATGTCGCTTCCCTACTTGGGTCGGTGAGGTCGTGCAATGCTAACTGTGACAGGTCGCTGAAAAAGGCCGATCCCAAGCATCGGCTGTTGACTGATTTGGAGGAGAAGAGCGCCTTGTTTGACGAGGCCGCCAAGAAGTATCGCGCAAAGGTGTCGTCGTGAGGTGATTATGGGATTGAACAATCAAGCGTAATGAAGAAAGCAAGAAAAGGCCCATCTGATCACGAGTGCGGTATCATTATTGAACAACGAAGAATGTCCTACTTGAATGTATGTGTATGTGTTTTTCGCGCCATGTATCCAGCTCAAAGATTTGAATCATGGAGGTAAGTAGAAAGAAATGCGGATAGGCGAACCCAACAGCGGCAAAAGCAACCTGTGATTTGCCCTCTAACTCTGAGTGATGAGGCGGGGGGGCAGTTGGTAACCATCCATCACCACGCAATTCAAGAAATCGAAACATACCGATCAAAACAATGTCAACATTTCACACATGACCTGACATTTGAAAGGGCGCACGCTTCACAATAACTCGTACTGGGCATAAGCTCTGCGAATGCAGCAGTTTCGTGGATTTCCCACGCCGGGCTCTTCAGCATAGGTATTTGGAAACACGGTCGATGGTCGCGAGGCTTGTTACTCCTGAAACCAGGCCTCTTTAACACTGGTGTCATAACACTGGTGTCATCATGGCAGATATTGGTCCAGTCAGAGGGCACCTACCGGCTACTACTGGCGGTGTTGGCAGAAGCAGAATCAAGGTACACGATAGATGCAGAGCTACGACGAGAGGGAAGGTGCCAAATGTTTTAGGCAACCCGTCTGCAATATCTTCTAGTTACAAAACATGAAGTCACATGAGGACCGATGGGCATCGAAACAGAGTTTCGGTTGAATGCCGCACATTCTCTCGATCCTCTTGATCCCCTGCTTTTTTTTTTTTTTGCCATTGCAGTAACGCGTAGTGGTACCAGGCCGAAGTACTTTCAGTCGCATGCCATGGCCATCGCGTCGTATGATTTGCAAATGCATAAGATGCTCCTACCGAGTGTAATTCAAGGCGACGTCCCACTAAGGCTGCAAATCGTGTCCTCTAGGGACGCTTGATCAAAGGTTGCCGCTGTGTAATTGCGAATTCATTCTCCGGCTCGAGCTCTTCATCCGAAATGGCCAGATGGGATCGGACATGATTCTAAAACGCCTGCACCTCATCTGGATGCCGTTGAATGAAGCATGGTTCAGGTGCAAGAGCAAGTGACGCATGACTGACTTCAATACTCTGCCTTTCCAGCATTGAAGCGCTGCTCTTGTCCGCCTTTTTGGCACCATGCGATGCATCCGCCTCATCTCTAGTGTCCCATTTTCGAGGGCCCTGCGAACCATCCTTTTGATCCGGACAGCGCCCCAGAGGAGCGCTCGTAAAGTAATCCTTGTACTTGAGATACGTCAAAGAGTAGTCTTCCACGTCACTGGCCGCCGAAGTACTCTGCTTATGCCTCGTCTGCTGGTGGTAAGCTGACACAGAGCTTGAAGACAGGTTGTGCGATATCTCCGCCACAGGGCCTCTTGTAGGGCACGACTGACTGTTCGATGAGGACTCGAGCCAGGCGACGATAGACTTGACGGAGCGGCAGGTAGCCCGAGGAGTTGTCTGACGGTTGGGCGAAGGGGGTTCTGGTTGATGTTGATATTGGGTAGAAGCGAAGCTGGTGTTTGCGGGCTGAATATCCTTGGAGCTGCCAATCGTACTCATGGCTTTTGGGGTAAGTTTCACACAAAAAGCCGTGGAGAGGCTAGTTTCCGTGCCTTAAGGCGTCGCGTTGTATCAAGATATCGAAGCAAAGGTTGGCGGGTGCAAAAGTGATGAATGAAAAGCTTTTGTTTTCTAGCTTCCATCCTCATGAAAGCCATGCGTTCTTCTGCCACATCTGTCACTTGCAAGCAGCTGCCACGGGGTGCCAGCTGCAAGTTTGTACTGAATCATCAAGTCATCCAAATAAGCATTGGCCCTGGTCCCCTGGTATTTGAAGGATTCTTTTCAAGCACGGGGACAATCCCTTGTTTTGTTGAATTGTTGAATGCTTTGGTTTCTAAGGTATGTCTATGAGCTCCCAAGTTGCTCCAATTCGAACTGAGAACCAATGAGTGGCATTATTCCCTTCAAACCGTCCGAAATTATTTAAACGATCTCTCGCTTGATTGAATGTCATTTGAAACCTCTTTACCCGTGCTCCTTATTTCCATGTTCTTCGTAATTCTCACATCAAAACGTTTATTTCTTGTTGGGGAATTTGGGAGCACCAATGTCAGCACCACGCAGCTTGACATTGAGCACGCGCTCCATGGAACCGAGGACCTTCTGGTCGGGAGTTGCTGAGCCTCGCTCAAAGTCGGCAACAATGCCCTGTGTGGTGTTGCATCGGGTGGCAAGGTCCTTCTGAGTCATCTTGGGCTCCATCTTTTGTCGAGCGGCAGAGATGGTGTCGCCGACGAGCTTGCCGACTGTGTTGGGTTTGATGATGTCGTCGGATCGGTCAACCTTGGTCAGGCGCTGGCCTTCGGCGCCACTGCCAGTCTGTTCGATGAAGTGTGAGTAACGAGCATCATTTATACCTGGGGATAAGATTCAGGCGCAAGATTCAGGCGCCATTGGTGAAGCGCAGCCAATTGCCAGGCCAGGGTTGTTGCTACCGTGGCCACGGTGTCACGTTGCTCAAGATGTGTGTGTTGGAGGGGTTACGCGGAGCAATTACTGCTTACAGCATTGGCAGTCGAGAACTTCTTCTCGGTTCCGATAACAGCGCCGGTTCGTGCGGCTGCATTCAGGGCGGTCTTGCCACGCACGACAGTCTCGCGCTCAGCGGCACCAGGACCGCGGGTCTTGCTACCAATCTTGGTGACTTGGTCCCAGTCCGCCATGGTGATGATGGTGTCTGTCGTGGTGGGGTCGTAGAGCGGTAGCGGTGTAAATAGAATATATTCTCTCGATAGGGGGGTAAAGTGCTGGCTGAAAATGAAGCAGTTCAATTATTTAGTCGATAGACGGATGCAGTTATTTGCAGAGTTGGGTTTCTGGTGGTGGACGGGGAATGATTGAAGCTTTGAAGATATGGAGGAGTGTGTGAGCGCATCGGGGTTGAATTGAGTCACTCGGCGAGATGGACTCAAAAATCCTTGGTGGGGTGGCAGTGGCAGTTGAGCACTGAGAGGGAGGCTGTGCGCGCACGCAAAGACGGCCGCCACTTATCACTGGGGTAAATTCTGTGGAAGGTGCTAGCAGGCTGGTACGCGAGTCAGGACTCGGGAGGGGGAGCGAGCCCAGCTTTGCCCGTGACAGGGGGCATGCTGACGCCGGGCCGACCGTGTCACCCGTCCCGTCGACTGGCTGACTAACATTCAACTAGACTTGGTCTGGTCCAGCTAAAAGGTTAAAAGACCAGCACAGGGCCAGACTCTAATATTGCACGTAGTGATTGGCGGCGTGAGGCACCTTGATGGCTCATTTGAAACCCATCCATCAAGTGGGCAATTCTTGTCGTGGCGACACCTCATGAGCCTCCTCATCTGTCATCTCCTTTTCTTGGCCCTGTCACGAGGCTGTCCCTTGAGCGCAGCCCTTCCGGGCCCTCACGGCCGGGTAATCCAGGCCCTTCGCGGCTGTCCTGATATCACGCCTCGCGTCTAATTTTACGATGGATGGCGTGTTCGAGGACTCACCATGGCTGCCGATCATTCGATTCATTGATGATGCAGACCGTCTCTTGCCCAGCAGTCCTACCCTACTCGCCTCTCTTGGATTCGTTTCAGTGTATTATACTTTCATGGGAAGTTGGCTGGACTTACTTCTGAATGCTTGTTTCCTTGGCTGGAGATATCGTCCTCTCGTTGCCTCTCTCGCTTTCCAGCTATGGCACAAACTATACACTACTCTGCTCCCAACCGTCGTGGCGGTTGGGGCCGCCTGTTTAATGCTCTCTGCTCTGAGCCGGAAGGTATCGAGGTGGACGGGGTCCGGACGACCATACTTGGTTCCATGCAAGACAACGCATACTCGGATATTTCCCCAAAAACATTCATTCAGCTATTCGTACCTGGTTGTTGGGATACCGGTGGGCACCTCGGGCAATTTTAATGGAATGCTTTCGGTCCGAAATGAACAATCTCAAGGACTCAGTGGTTTCTTGTGCCAGCTCTTCCGCAGTGGATGGTATAATGTCAATGCCTCTGATTATTTACAACGAGGCTCTAGTGATACTGGACTTCGGGGCAAATTGGATACATACTTATGTTCTCAGGTATGCTTCGAATTTGGCCTCCGTTTTCTTCCGCGCCGCGTTCCCTGTATTTATTGAACGAGCAATAGGGCGTAGATCCAAACGACTACCCGCATGCGTATCTAGTCACGGCTGCGAGATTCTTGGGATATCACTTCAATCCAGTGTCATTTTGGTATCTTTATACCTCGGACAGAATCTTGTCTGCGATGATTCTGGAAACCAACAACACATTTGATGAGAGGCGGCCGTATCTCATACTTCGTGACTTCTCGGCCGAAGCCGAGCGTCTAACGGGTTTGGCGTCCGGCGCCGCACCAGCACCTCGCATCAAGGGAGCGTGGCCAAAGGATTTTCACGTTTCGCCATTTAACTCGAGGAAGGGAACCTACTCTCTGCTTGCCAACGACCCTCTGGACCCCGACATGGGGGAGTTTCGGGGCTTAGACATCACAATCAATCTGAGCTCATCAAAAGGTCATGCCAAACTCGTTGCGAGGCTGTTCTCGGACGGCGAGGCAATCGATCCTGACTCCATGTCTGCCACTGAGAGAATACGGTTCCTGTCTAGATGGTTCTGGGTCGGTTTCGCCACGTTCCCCAGAATTGTCAAACAAGCTGCTTTTCTTTTCTTCAAGCGAAAGCTTCACGTGTGGTATCGGCCCGAGCCATTGAAGGACAGCTTGGGAAGACATGCAACAGCCGCCGAGGAAGCACTCGAGACTGCTTTTCGCAGCTACCTAAGGTTTCTCGTGGGACAATGCCGAAAGCCATTGTCAGTGAAATATGTTTCGAGTGGTATCAGGAGCCGGCTATCAGAAATACTGTTCTCGCCTTCGTGCAGCGAGGATCTCAAAGCCACACAGACATTGGAACTCAAAGTGCTTACACCTGTCTTCTATTCTCGCTTTGTACACTACGCACACGACTTCGAAGCTATCTTCACGGAAATGGCAGATAATGGAACCATCTGGACTGACAAGCCGCACCTATTGCCCGAGATATTCTTGAAGAAAAGGTCAGCACCCTTACATGCCGCGACTGCGACCGATTACATGTATTTCAAGGGCATTCAACAGCTGAGACGGCGGCCTAGTCAACTCCCACAGGTATCGACCTCGGCGGATCCTCCTGCAACCGCCCCTGCTGTCGTAGACATTCGGGACTTTCGTATCTCTTCCATGGATGCGTACATTCTTGAACATGCAGACCCGAAAATCAAAGCCTCATATCGGTCCACTTTGCTCCGACTGTTTGCTGCCGATATTTATTTCATGGGTAGCCTGGAAGTCCTAGGCATCGCTCTACTCGTTTTCCGAAGCGGTCTTGCTTGGCTCTCAGCCACCAACTTGAGTCGCGCGATGAACCATTAGCGATTGGTTTTTTCTTGTCTGCATTCGCATCCGCCCTATTCGGCAGTCAAAAGCCCAGTAGATCGCCCGCTACAGCTTGCCGCCGAGATATAACAAATGAAGTGGCGAGCCAATCCCGAACCACACTGTGAAGGTGGGGGAAATCACGCAACAGTATGACATCGAAATCGTTTCTACTACTACCGAGTTGCCTCGGTCGCGATGACAATTCCAAATTCTACGGAACCGTACAACCAAACCACCCCTCCACGAGCCAGCCAGCGCCCCGCCATCCCCCCGCTCATTGTTGGTGTAGTGGTGTCGCAATGACATATAACCCGGCAAAGAAAGCGATGTAACAAGCCGATCAGACTCAACCTCCAATTCGTCATCGCAGCAAAAAGACTGTACCGCTTAACCGACAGAATTGCCCAACGCCTCTCGTCTCCGCCAGACCAGCAAACACAGCTCATCTTCATATCAAAACTGTCCAATTCTCAAAGAAAGCAAAACACAATAGAATCCGCCGGACCACACTCCCTCGTTCCCGTTTCCACCCATCCCGGCCTCGCAACCCGCGTCCGCCTCACGCCAAACCCCACGTCATCAAACCCCACCAGAGCTCCTTTCCGTCCAGCAGCTCTCTCCTCCTCACCCTTTTCCCGCCCAAAAAAAAAAATTTATGTACGGAGTACCTACATCCTGATTAGCGCCTTATCAAATCGTCACTTACCCCACTATCAGAAGAGGGCGTCTGCTGCTACCATGACTGCAGTATAAAGAGGAGAACAAACGAAGCAGCCGGCTGTTCCTCAAATTCTACCAGTTTCAACACCTCCCGCAACCCGGTTCATTCGACTCCACGACTAATTACCATTGCTTATCCCTCGAGAACCACCTCCTCAAAATCCGCCCACCATGCCTCTCACAGGACACTGTCTCTGCAAAGCAGTAACCTACTCCGCCGACGTGGAAGCTCCCCTCATCACCGGCTACGACCACTGCGACGACTGCCAGCGCCAGAGCGGCTCGACCTACTGTACGTGGCTGCCCCGAGCCTTCTCTAATGATGCCCCCATTCCCGCAAGACCCCTCCTCTTCCACGGATCAAGTCCCCAATTGACCAGAATCACAGCTCTCGTCGCCGTCGTCCCCAAAGACAAGCTCACCATCAACGGCCCCACCAAGAAATGGTCCGGTAAAGGCTCTTCTGGCAAAGACGTCCACCGAATTTTCTGCTCCGAGTGCGGTTCTCCCATTGCGCATGACCCCGATGCTGCCCCTGAAATCATTGCCCTCAAGGCTGGCACCCTGGACTCGGAGATCAAGAAGAACTTGAAGCCTGTACGTACCGTACTAAGTGACGACTTCCAAATCTTGCGTCCACAGGTCCAAGGCTGTTGTACTCACCACTCTGCTGACTTGTACTGATGGTAGGACACGGAAATCTGGACCGTTGGAAAGCTGCCCTTCTGCCAGGAGAGCTTGGCCAAGCCCTTCAAGCACATGCCCGAGTAAAAATAACCTTTGAGGGACTGGCCTCAAATGGTGGTAGAAACGTTAATGATGATGACAAAATCTACGTAGCTGAGAATACAACTTTGTGTGAAACAGTACCTCGTCTGGTTACAAGCCGTGATCTCCTTGGCATTTTTCAATCGAAGCACCCTGCTGGCGACAGCCATCAATGTTCTCGGCCTCCAACTGGGGCAAGAGGGGTTTTGTTTGCTTATAAAAATATGAGTTGGGTCAAGTAAAATCTCAAGACATGATTCACGGGTCGTCACCGTGGAGAATGAAGACAAGATAACCTGCCATCAATCATGAAATGGGGTATTATTCGTAAGTAAGCTTAATTCACACCTCCCAAGTCCCATCACCCAACTGTCCCTTCCCATCGATAACAACCATCAGCACCACCCAAGTTGAAAAGAAAGACGCCGTCCAAATGACTCCAACCTCGCCTGTTACAAAGCCATAAGCAAAGCAGCCCCAGCAATAGCAGCCATAGCTACTCCAGTTGCTCGAGCAGGAGCTCCAGCAGTAGAGGAAGATGCCGCAGCGGGCTTCGTGCTGGTTGCATCAGTTGATCCAGCACTAGTCTGAGTAGGGGAGGTCCCAACGCTACTGTCGCTGATGACTAAAGACGTCCAGTTGCTAGCACTTGGACGGGACACCCGCGTGGCCATGGCAGCAGCACCAGTAATGACTCCAGGGCCCTGAGGAGCGAGAGCGGTAGCTGTATAGTAAAGGCTAACGTCCGTCTTGCCCGGGAACTTATCCGAGCTCATACTTTCGCCGGTAGTGACAGGTCGAACCTCCTTGGTGTTAGCTTGAACGGAGGAAAAGATGGACTGAAACTCGGCCGTGGGAGATGCGTGGCAGAGAGAGTAGGAAGCAACAGAAACAACTTGCTCCCAGTAGACATGGTCGCGAGCACTGCGGAAGCCGTGAACGAACAAACAATTTTGGCAGCCTCGCCAATCCATGAAGAAGCTGCCAGTGCACATGCACTGAGCATGAGCTTCGAAGTCAATGGGCTCGGTGCCGTTGGGTCGACAGGCTTGCTCGATGTTGGCAATTGAGACGCAAGGTGGGACTGTTCCATCGTCCTCAGCCCCAGGATAGCAGACCTTGGCCACGTTGGTATCGCCATTTTCGCCGCCAGTGCTGGCGCGGATGGCCGCGCGAGAAGTTGTCACAGGGGACATGAGGGCGGTGGAGGCCGCGAGGATTTGCAGAGAGAGCTTCATGGTATTATGTGTGATGACTGATGCAAACGTAGTGGTATAATGGGGGTAGCTTTCAAGAAGAGATGCAGTAATGATGAGCGAAGCAAAGCTGAGAGAAATGCCTGTGGATGATGTGATGCTGTAATGGAGAAAAGAAGAGAAGAAGAGAAGAAATAAATGGAAATGGAAATGGAAATGGAAATGATCAAAAGACGGCGAGGTGAATGACCCTTTCTTCTTCCATTCCCAGAGGGCAGGTCGGCACTTTCTCTTCTTGCACGCGCGGCGACGAGCTTCACCTTCCCACGGAGCGCTTCTGTCGTGCCGCCTTCCCACTCTGGAATAGCAGACCTTTTGTACTTGCCATCGTAGCGTTTGTGGCAAGGTCTCGGCGCCATGCGGCGATGTGATGGTTTTGCCAAGGCTCGCTTCGCTTGGTTCGAGAGGAAGTGCCACTTGTTGGGGACTTGGCAAGTGCGAGATCCCACAGAATGGTGGCTCTGCCTCGCAGGCTGTCGCCCGGATCGTCATCTCCGCCACCCGTTAAGAGGTTGAGGATCGACGGGCTCTCACCACATTGTATTGAGAGCGGAATATGTCAGCAATGATGTTGTACTCGAATTCAAAGTCTATACTTGGCCAGTCTATCTATGTTGTTCATTCGATCTTCGTTAAATCCGTCATTGAAGCAACATCGTTGCTCATCTCATGTACTTGCGTTTCTAAATGCCGTTTGATCGCTTCCCTCTCGAGGTCCTCGCAGTTGCTCATGTTTACAAATGCGACTCTTCCAAATTTAAACGAGAATAAAAAACCCCTATTGTCTTCAGTGCCATATGTACGATGGGCATGTCCCTGGCAGAATAAGGCCAACATGCCAGCCAGCCTTATAAGAGGAATGCTAGGGCAGCCAAGGGCATAGTCATGGACAGAGTCAAAACGCCTGCACTTTTCGTAGTCGATGATTGATCGGGCGCCTGTTTCTGTACCTGGCCAGTCCCGGTAGCCCCGATAGTTATGCAACTTGCCGTGCCACATTCGTAACCAGACGGACAGCATCCAGCTGCGGCGCCAGCATCTTTTCCGCACAGAAACCACCCGCCAGCGCAGGTCGTGCTCGCTGTAGGTGCAGGCATATTTGTGGCTGGAACGACAATCGTGGCACCATTGGAGACCAATGTCGTGGAAGACGGAGGAGGACATGAATACGTGTGGCAGTCTCGATCAGTGCGGCAACAGCCTCCACCATGGGTAGCTAGACAACCATAAAAGCCCGTAGGACAGCCAGTTTGCGTGAGCGCAGACGTGCTCTCGGGTGCTGAAGTTACTTCAGGCGAGCCTATCGGCCTCCAAGGCGGATTACCGGTGGCTGAATCGGTGGTTGTGGCAGTATTAACAGCGGTGCTGGTCTTGGTAGGAACGACGATTTGGGTACTTGTCTGGGTGGTGACCTCAGACGAGGCTGTTTGGGTCACAGTGACGATAACGGTGGTCGGGTTGCCCTCGATGACTGTTGTTCTTGTGCATGTCATCGTTTCGTGGGGTTGCGTTGTCGGAACCGCGATAGTAGGAGTTGCGGAAGCACCTGGAACACCTGGATATCACGATCAGCATCGAGATGTTTGTTTGCCTTTGGCAACCCCAACAAAATACGCGACGCAACTTACACCCAACTCCCTGACAAACATATCCAGGTATGCAGCAGCCTCCGCCCAGAGCTGCCGCACAGCTCGTAGCATCAGCAGGACATTTCCCGACTCCCCCACCACATGTCGAGCCGCTCGGGCAGCACGCGACGTGGCCTACATCAGTATCCGGAACAGATGTGCAGTATGTGCCCTCTTGACAGCACTTATTCGGCGAGCCAGAGTCAGCGCAACTAATCATACCAGCAGGGCAAGCCACCCTCTTCTGAAGCAGATCTAACGCCTGTGCCGCTCTTCGCAAGACAGTCTCCTCACTCTCGTCGATGTGCTGCGCAAAGGCTGGATAAAACCGAGCTGTTCCATTACTGGGCAGGGCTTGGTCGTCGAGGAACGAAGGCGAGCCCAAGACAGGGCCTTCTTGCAGGAACGGCGCGAATGCGAGATGCTCTGCTAGAATCTTTTGGTTCGAGTCGGGGGATTGTCTTCTGATGGCGGTCGGAAATGGTTGATTGTCTGCGATGACTGGAGAGACAAGGACGAGAAGTGAGGCCGGAAATAGGAGCATCGTGTATCGTGTTATCGTGTGTGGAGGCCCCCTGATGTCGGCAAGTAGACGGCCCCGCGAGATTGCAATCTGAAGCTTCCGACTCTTTGCGCAGAGACGACTATAAGTCGACAAAAATTCACGTCTCGCGAAATGGAATCGAGGGGACTAGGGGCTGGTCGTTGGGCAGACGGACACAAGTTGGAACCAAGCAAAACCGGTGGCTGGGGAAACCGTCATCGTTGCAAGCTTGGACCACGGCACTTGAAAATACGAAGGTAAGACCAATGCGAGAACTGCTCTCCAATAGCACGGTCTAGAAAAATATGGGAGAGAAGTGGAAAGAAAGGAATGAAATGTTTTATTTGGAACTTTTCTCCATCAAGACCTCAGCCTCCCGAAATGGGGAGTCCATCAGCCATCTGCTCAGTGCTCACCGTTGCGATGGGGGCGGGAAAGAGTCATCCAGTGGTAGGTACAGTGGTGGCGTCCGGGACACGCGGGGGCCACTTTCGAGAAGTCGAGACAACTCCCCGCCAATCAGCCACAGCCACAGTGCCCAGTGCCACGCTGCCTTCACTTCCTTCCTATTTATGAGCTGGCAACGAGGAAGTGAGGTGCTGGGACTGTAGATTTGGGTCAAGGAAATGAGGAGGGGCCGCAGTCAAATCAGAATGAGCTTTTTGAGCTTGCCTTGTTGATTGTGGAATGCTCTGTGACTTCATGTAGCCGAGACCTGTGAGCATGACAGTATTGCGCCACTTGGTCGATTGCTTCTTGAATTGTGTATGAGAGATATAAGTACATATGATGCATGGTGTACAAGTGGTGGTAGTAAGTAGCAATGCTAAATCCTATGCTTAGCCATTTTCTGCTCAAAAGAACTTCTCATCCGACCCTGGTGGCGAGGCTTTCTTCGGCTGGACTGCTGGCTGAGAGTCGAGGCCCGCCTCCTTGACAGAGCGCGTCGTCGTTTCTTTGACGAATGAGTGACAGAGCAGCCCAGCTGCGACACTCACATTCAGACTATCTACCGAGCTGCTTTGCACACACTTAGGCACAGACAGCTCAAACTCAGTCGCGACTTTGATCGGTCGTGGGAGGCCATGGCCCTCATTTCCTAATACCAATATGCATGGGTCTTGATCCAAGGGCCGGGTTTGCTCAATGTCTTCAGTGGAGATGAACTTGTCGCCGTGCATCTTGACCAGCTTCTTTTCTGGTGGAGCCACCGCCGAGTACGTCTTCCATCCCATTGCCCTTGAATCCTGAAGAAATTCAACTGGCGAGTTCACGGTGAATATCGTGACTTCTTCAGCGGCCCCGGCAGCGGACTTGAGCACCACGGGTGTAAGAATCGATGAACCACGGCTGGTGATGCCCACTGCGTCAACACCCATGTAACTCGCTGTACGGAGCAGTGCGCCAAGGTTGCCAGGGTCAAGAATCTCATGAAGAAGCAGTACCAACGGTTTCGAGGTGGAATTTCTTGCCTTGCGGACAAAGGTGTCTTGTCCGTTGATAGACCTTTGCTCCACGGTCTGGTGATCGAGTTGGATGTGGAAGCCGAGTTTGAATGGGGACTCTTCCAGCTGGCCCAGTGACTTGACAGGAAGTTGAGGTAGGGGAGATGTCTCGAGAACGAAGCCGTTATGTGGGCGACCCTTACTCATTTTGTCCATTAAGCGCTGGTCTTCATTAGGAACAATGGTGACCGGGATGCCCCGTGATTTAGCTAGGGTGATCATGGTGTCGTTGTCCTTGGATTCTCTCCTGTTCTCCCCACCGTAAACGTAAAGCTTGTACATCCGCCGTCTTCCTTGCTCAAGTGCTGCTTTGACGACGGACTTGCCATATAGAAATTGAGATGCAGCTGTCGTATATGTGATGGTCATGGGCATCATGCCTCGCTTCTTTGGCCTCGCGGTCATGTCATTGGTGAAATCTTCGTCACGTTCTCTTCTACCTTTCTCGCGCTCCTGGCTGTGCCAGGAGGGACGAGAAGCGTGTCGATCACGATAGCTGTGGCGCCTCGTCTCATCATCACTGGGGTTCAGTCGCCGCGGCCGAACGGGCTCTTGTAGGCTGATCGAGGCGGCAGTGTCTTTCAAGGATCCGTGCCTCAGCTGATACACCAAGCTTTTCTTACCAAATGAGAAGTCTGGGTCAAGAAATCGCTTCCTCCTGGTTTGTCTGCCGGTATCATCCTTGTCCTCGACTGCCGATGCTTTGCGATCCAGCTTCTTGCGAAGCTTCTGTTGCTGTCGAGTCGACGAAGCTCCGTCTAGAGCTTTTAACGTTCTGTTGAAATCGTCGCTGCTTCTCGGTCTTCCAGGGTCTCGGAATCCGGAGGAGCGCGTCTCTCCGAATTGTACTCGCTCGGATCGTCTCAGGCCCCTATGAATAGCGGACAGGCTGGCGCAGCGGACAGCCGCAACAGGAGCTAAAGCTGAGACGCACTGTAGCGGCCGACACGTGACTTGGCGAGAGTCGAGAAGACTCCTCGTTATAGCGCTCAGCATAGCATGTTTTGCGACATGAATCGCCAGCTGCATTGGCCAAATGATGAAAGACGTATTCGATCGCGCTGGACCTAAGTTGGTCGAGTTTCGGTTCCCGGCAATTTTCTGCCAGCCTCCATGAGGGCGGTGAATGCTCTGGCAGATGTCATTGGGTGGACAAATGCTTCCGATCTGCCGTCCCTACATATGCAATACGGAGTAGATCCACCTCCCTACATATGCAATACGGAGTAGATCCACCAGACTTGTACGGAATACGTATACTTCTTGACGCGTGCGTGGAGACAAATCGCGCTCAGTCCGAGATGATTCACGCCGTATACCAGTGCCGGCAGATTCCTCGCGACTCGGGGCGATTTCCTTGGATTGCTCTGCACAGCACATGCTCTGATTGCGCTGCAACCACGACTCCCTTTTATCAAATCACGAATTTCTCGCGCGAGCAGTCGACTAGCAACAAAGCGTCAAGACTCACATGCATGCCTGCGTGATTTGACGACCACATCAGATGGAGGATGACGAGGCTACGCTTGTTGGCCTCCATCGGGGAGTGGGTGCGAATGGGGACGAATCTACGTCAACGCCAAAGATCGCATTCGACTTCTGGGCAACTCAAATCAATGATGATAGTTCAAGCGATGGAACGTCTCAGTTGCAAGTATCGACCGCTGGACCAGATCAACCTATGCCGGATTTCCCAGACCAAGGTCATAAGCTAGAGGTTTCTATTCCCGCACTCCCGTTAGAAACTCAACAGCAGTATCAGGAGACGCACAGCGACGTTGTGGAAAGAGTGTGGGCGGTAGACAAATCTCCTAGTGATGAAGGCGAACTCGTAGAGGTAGAATTTACCGACGGAACACTCCGTAAGGTAAGTGGCACAGCCTTATGCAGGTTATCTTCTATCATTTGGTCTATCATCCCTTCATTTTGTCACTACGATTGTTTCGGCTTTTTCAATACTTGACCACCCCTATGTCAACGTTACTTCACCTCCCGCTCACTTTGGCTTCGCTTTATGTGCGCCCATTGTTTTTGCTATTGGGTTGAATGGTACAGTTGGGTTTCGCAGTTATTGAGGGACGAAATCAGTTCCTGCACAATCCTTGGGGCTCGGCTCGTGCACTTCACTCTGCACACCTCGATTTGGATGGCCATCTATGATTCCATCATCAGCAGTCACTAACATATCCAAAAAAGATCACAACTGCCGAGATCGAACACCTCGAGAACGGTTTTCGCGCACTGGATGATTATTTTACGGAAATGGAGTCGGGCAGTCGAAAACGCAAGCATGAGCCCAACGAGGAGTGGCAGTCTGAAAGTGGTTCTGACGACTCGGACGTGATGAACCTTGATCAAACAGAAGACATGGACGAGGTCACCGTCACCCGCCCAAGTCGATTTCGAAAGCCAGGGGCCTATATTGATGCAAAAGTTGCTTCAAAATCACAGCCTGATGACAGTGATGACTCGGACATCATCCTGGAACCTCCTCGACGGAGCTCCCGCAAAAGACAGATCAGATTTCCAGGGCCCGAAACTACGTCTAGGCGGCGCTCTGATATAGAAGCTGACGACGGATTCACACCTGTCATATCGGACATTACGAACAGCTATCCCAATAAACGCCGGCTAGCACGTCCCCAAATACTACGCTCAAAGGCCCAATCTCGGCTGTCGAGAGGATCCAATGATTCTGAAATAGAATTTGAACAACCCCGAAGATCTTCGCGAGCGACGCGGGATGTCCGCTACAGCCAGGACTTCCCGGACATAGATGACGACTCTTTCTATCGAAATGATACTGGCCCTCAGGATGCCGCCCCCAAGGTAGTTTCCGTGAGGGAGCTCTTCCGGCCACTATCCCCTGAATCTCCATTCGCGCTGGTGCATATGAAAACATGCTATACCTGCAAAGGCTCGAGCAACCGGGGCCAGATTGTATATTGTCAAGGTTGTAGCTATGCGTACCATAAGCAGTGTATCGGAACTCGAAGCGTCCGAGAGCACTTGGCTACCAAGGTTGGGGAAGCAGATTTTGTTCTGCAATGTCGGTTCTGCATCGAACATCAACAAAAAAAGGAAGCCACGGCCCCCCGATGGTCAATTTGTCAAAATTGCATGTCTAGCGGTCGGTCTTGCGCTCCATTCTCGAAGAGACAGACGGCACGTCAAGAGGGAAAGCTTCGGGAACAAAATGGGGGTGTTGATCCAAGTACTTCTGTGAGAGAGGACCTTCTAAACAACGCTGAAAATGTGCTTTTCCGATGTGGCAATTGTCATCGGGCCTGGCACCAGGACCATTTGCCCTTAATCGGAAGCGAAAGTCCCTCGCAAGGCCATGCATTCGGAGCGTTTAAGGACTACTCCATTGACTGGCATTGTAATGAGTGCACCTCGGCACAACAAAAGATACACCGACTCGTGGCTTGGCGAACCAAAAGGCCAATCACGGACTCTCCCGCAAATTTCATGCATTTCAGCGATGATGAGAAAGAATACCTTGTCAAGTGGGACACCATGTCGTATTTCCACTGCACTTGGATGCCCGGGGCATGGATTTACGGTGTGGCCGCCGGCATGATGAAAAATTCCTTTGCAAAGCGTGCAACTGAAACTGACTTGTTCAAAACCAGCAAGGAAGAAGCCATTCCGGAGGAGTTCTTGATGACTGATATTATCTTCCGAGTGAAGCTGAATTCTACAGCGATTCGAGGCACCTCTAAAGACGATGATGAAGCCAATTTCTCACAAATCGACAGAGTGTTGTTGAAGTTTCAAGGACTTGGCTATGACGATGTAGTGTGGGACACTCCTCCGCCAAAGGATTCGGGGGATATATACACTGCCTTTGGGCTCGCTTATGAAGAGTATCTGGCTGGGAAATACTTTCAACACTATTCCAACAACAGGCTCAAAGAACGCATCAAAGAATTCAAAAATGACGAGCTGGAGGAAATCACAGTTCAGCCGGCTGGATTGAAGAGAGGCAAGCTCATGGGATATCAAATTGAGGGTTTGAATTGGCTCGTTTCAAACTATCACAGCGGGCGAAGTGTCATTTTGGCGGACGAAATGGGACTCGGCAAGACCATTCAAGTCGTCAGTCTTGTAACCTATCTCGTCCAGGAACGTCCTCAGGTAAGCTTTGTTGGATTCGCTCGAAGACGATGCCCTGTTGGCTGCTAACGTGTCACCACAGTGTTGGCCTTTCCTCATTGCTGTACCGAATGCAACGTGTCCCAATTGGCGACGGGAGTTCAGGCAGTGGGCCCCCGATTTGCGTGTTGTCGCCTACCATGGAGGCAAAGAGTCGCAAGATCTTGCCTACAAGCATGAGTTATTCCCGCATGGGTCTCGTGACATGGCGGCACACGTTGTCATCATGTCGTACGATTCTGCTCAGGACCCTAGGACGAAAGAGCTGTTCAGCTCTGTGCGCTGGGCTGGTTTAGTGGTTGACGAAGGCCAGCGGCTGAAAAATGACCGCAATCTGCTGTACCAGGCACTACGTGCCATGAAAATCCCATTCCGCCTGTTGCTCACAGGCACACCTTTGCAAAACAACAAAAGAGAGCTTTTCAATCTCATTCAATTTATAGATCAAACAAAAAACGCGGAACAGCTTGACCAGGATTTCTCTGTACTAGACAAGGAAACGCTACCAAAACTTCATGAGATGATTCGACCATACTTTCTGAGAAGAACAAAGACTGGCGTGCTGAAGTTTCTCCCTCCCATGGCTCAGATCATTATACCGGTAACCATGACCGTCATTCAAGAGAAGCTTTCTAAAAGCATCATGGCAAAGAACCCCCAGCTCATCAAGGCTATTTTCGCCAACGACAAGGTGGGCAGGAAGGAACGTGGCAGTCTCAACAACATCTTGATGCAGTTGCGGAAGTGTCTTTGCCACCCTTTCATGTATTCCGAAGCCATCGAAGAGAAACATGACAACCCAGTAACCATCCACCGCAATTTGGTAGAGGCATCTGCAAAACTTTTATTGCTCGAGGTGATGCTTCCAAAGCTGAAAGAGAGAGGGCATCGGGTCCTGATTTTTAGCCAATTCCTTCAGCAGCTCGACATTATGGAAGATTTTCTTAATAACATTGGGTACGACTACAGACGGCTTGATGGCCAGATCTCAAGCCAGGAAAAGCAGCGCCGTATTGATGCATTCAACGCATCGGAATCTCCCGTATTCGCCTTCCTACTATCAACCCGTTCAGGTGGCGTTGGGATTAACTTGGCAACGGCGGATACGGTGATCATCATGGACCCCGATTTCAATCCACATCAGGATATCCAGGCGTTGTCACGAGCTCATCGTATTGGTCAGAAACGCAAGGTTCTTTGTTTTCAATTGATGACGAAAGACACCGTGGAGGAGAGAATCATGCAAATCGGCAAGAAGAAGATGGCTCTCGATCATGCTCTCATCGAGAGCATGGATGACGATGACCTCGCAGGTGATGACCTAGAATCCATTTTAAAACATGGCGCTCAAGCGCTCTTCGGCGATGATTATCAAAAGGGGGCTATTACTTATGATGGCCCTTCTGTTGACAAGCTGCTAGACCGATCCGACGCTGAACAAACCAACATAGATGAGGAGGGGTCCGCAGAGGCGCAGTTCTCATATGCCAAAGTTTGGGCGAACGGCAAGGCTGCTTTGGAAGATGGACTACCTGCCGCAGCCGAGAATGAGGCCCCGGAACCCATTTCTTCTAGCGTCTGGGACAAGATTCTTGCCGAGCGAGAGGAAGAGGCTCGCCGCCACACCGAAGCGAAACAAGAGAAACTGGGCAGAGGTGGAAGACGTCGAACGGTGCGTATCACAACAACGACAACTTTGCAGATTGCTGACAGTCTCTTGTCTCAGATAAACAACTACAAAAGCGATGTACTGACGGACTATCTGCGGGACGCCGAGGTCGCCAATAACTCGGACTCTTCGGACGACTTTTCTGCCGCAGATGCTGCATCCTCATCATCTGACGAGGATCTTGGACAAGAAGGTAAAACAAGAAAGATGTCTCCAACAAAAGCGAAGACTGCACAAACTACTCCTAGAAAAGAAGTCAAGACAGCAAAAAACGTTGACAAACGAGCTCAGCAGAAGACTCCCACCAAGGCGACCCATCGAAGCGCACCACCAACGCCGTCTCCATCACAACGGTCAAGAACACCAATGCAGCATCGTATAGCGAAGACGAGCTCCAAGCCAAAACCCAAGGCCTCCACAAAAACGTCGCGCAGTACCAAACAAGACCAAGGTCTGAAGTGCAACCGCAAAATTCAGGCCCGGAGCATAGAATCAAAGACAGGTATAGAGACCAAGTATTCAATCCTCCCCGAGCCTCACTTGCCTCGCAGTCCATCGCCCACCCCAACAACGAAGCCATCCTCACCAATGGCCATTGGAACGCCGACACCAGTCGCTTTGGCGTCGCCATCGACGACAATAAGCAGCGTGTAAGCGGGACCGGCACAAGCAGTCTCGTTGGCATGCCGCTCATGTCTCATGCAAGAGATTCACGAGTGCAACCACAGGTAGAAGCGTCAAGGGCGCAGCAACCGCCTGGCGCAGACTCACTCGCACGTATACCATCCTACCAATTACCCGAACAATTTCCAGAGTCGAAAATACGTCTCACGATGGATATAATTACGCATTCTCAACCCTCGAATACGCCCTCAAAGGCCCATCAATTGGCAATGCTCACACATAGCTTACAACTGGCAAGTCAGCATAGACAGAAGCTGGAGAAGTAGCAGCACGGGAAGGTATATGGCTTTACGTTATTAAGACCAGGCGCTCGATTTCGCAAAAAACAGGCAAGATTTCTCAGTATATAATTAGCATTTCAAGTCAGGGGGTGCTGATGCCAGAAAACGAACGCGATAGGGACAACAGACAGTTGTCCGATGAATGACAGTATTTCACAAAACAAGTTCCTTTCATCGTGTCGTGTGGCATGAATCATGCTGGCTGCGCCCAAGATTGCGCTCCAACTCGTTCCTGTGCGGAGCACAACGCTTGCCCAGTGCCCAGTGCCCAGGTATTACAGGCAGGTACGACGACAAACGAACGAGGCCGCCGTGGTTGCCTCTTGCCTTGAAAATGTGGGTCGATGAAAGAATGACAAGCTGTAGTCCGCGGAGGGGGGAGGAGTGACCTGTTTGTTGCTTCTCATGTTGCTACCCCTCCATCCTCCGTTTTTAATTTCCCTTCTGTCACAGTACGTGGCACGTGACCCATAGTATAGCTATATTAGCCTGCGCCACGGGCGCACTATAGTTGAATAGATTAACCTTACCTACAATCCTATCATAGTTAGTAGTAATTATACGTTATGATAACTAGAACTAGAACTAGAAATAATTCCCTTTTTCTTTTTAAATATCTAAGTAGACACTAGATAGGAAGATAATTATAGAGGCATAGCAATTATTTTAATATATTAAGGCCGCAAAACTAGATATTATAAGTAACTAGAGGTAACTAGTATAATATCTAGCTACGAATTTTTGCCTAATTAATAAGACACTAACGTTTAACTACCTAGTTAAATAGGCAGAGTAAAAATTAAGATTCTATTAATTTTTAGGCAGATAGTTATAGAGGGCTAAATAATTTACCCCTCTATAGATTAATATAATAATTAAAATTATATAATAGTTATAACCCTAATAGTTATAACCTATAAGTAAGCAGATAAGTTATTAGAAATATAATTTATAGGGCCCTAGATATAGACTAATATAGTTTAAATAGGCATAAGGTAAGACTATTACTAACTTAATTAACATAGTACTAATAGACTATCTAGTTACACTAGCTATAGAATAGTTAGGGGAGCTTAACCTTAGATTAGGTAATTATAGGCTTATTTCTAAGCTAGGTATTAGGCTATTACACGCTTATAGGCATAATTTTAAGCTAGGCATTAAGCTAGATAAGACCCCGCGCATTAAGTTACCTATAATAAGTAAGGTATTAATATTATCCCCTAAATATAGAAGGAATAGCCCTATAATATATAAGTTATTACTAGTTACCCCACTTAATAATTCCCTATTTTATAATTCCTTTCTTAATAATTCCTAATCCCACTTAATATTAGGTAGCTAGTGTTCTATAGACTCTAGGTTATTAGTAAGGTTATATAATTAGGCATTATTATAGTATTATAATATAATACTACTAGCTAATAAGGAATAGTAACTACCTTAGCTACTATTAGTAGATTAACACACTTTATTAGGTTAATAATAACTCTTATTATTAGAAATAATATAGATAATATACTATTTATTTAAGGAAAATACTAAAACTAATTAAGCCTTATTATAGTATATCTAATAGGGTTAGGGATAGTTATTACTAAGTAGGTAGCCTAAAATAATACTAGTTATATAGCCACTATTATAGGCAGTAAATATTAGGTTCTTTAACCTAGGTATAGATAATAAGAAAGGTTAAGGGATTATAGTGGATACTAAATCTACTATAACTATTTATAAGTATATACTTATATTTATATAGTAATTAGAGGATATAGTAGCTAGCTAATTAGAGAAGTTAGTAAAGGATATATAGATATTATGCCTTAGAGGTTAGGCCCTTAATTAGCATAGTTATCTACTAATACTATTAGAATATAAATTACTTTAGGAAGCATTATTAAAGACTATTTATATATACCTTATAGAGAGGTTCTAAGAACCGCAGTCTATGGTATTAAATAGGATTAAGAATATATAGTACTTATTATAGAAATACTATAATAGAGAGGATATTATAATCTTTATATATAATCTACTTTAGGATATAAGGGCGTATTACTAGGATAATATAATGTAATTATAAATAGTCTATTAAGCCTTTAACTTAGAAATTTAGATAATTATTACCCTACTATTAGCAGATATAATAATTAATTAATTCCTTATGTAAATTAGAGAGAGGGAGTTAATAATTATAAGTAAGGCATAAGATAGATATTAATAGATTGCTAATTAATAGTTCTAAGATATATAATAGGGATTAAATATACATAGTGGATATAATACTTAAGGCTAATATAGGGGATACTAACTATATAATAGCATAGCTAGGCTATAAGTTAGGGGTTATTAAAATAACTTCTAGAATAGTAATATAAATAACTATTAGGGTATTTAACTATACTATAACCCTGCTTAATAATAGTAATATAGGTAATAAAGGCCCTACTATAACAATTAAGAATAATAGTTTAGTAATTAGCTATTTTATAATAACTAATAAAGGCTATATAGGAATCCTAATTCCTAATATAATAGACTAGTCGCGGATAGAGCCACCCTATTTAGCAATACTATAAAACCACCGAATAAACTAGTAATATTACTATAATATCTATAGGCAGTATATTAGGTAGATAAATTAGATTAGATAGGTAGTAAAGAATAGAGTAGCCTATAGTAGGAGGAATAGGCTAATAACGCGGAGCAGGAGAATAATTATTAATAACTTAATTAGGAGGATCTAGATATATATATGCTATACCTAGATATAGAATAATAGAAACTATATCCTTAGGATAACTAGGAAGGAGTCCTATAGACTAATAACTAGATAGAATAGGTTTAGTTTATAGGAATTAATAACACGGTTTGTACCTATTAAATATGCTTTACTTAGTTTATATCTAATAATATGCTTTTTAGCTATTTAAGTATTGCACACGGTTTACTATATAATAGTATAATTAGAGGTAAGGTAGCTTATAATAAAATTTTAGACTCTTACCCTTTATCCTATGTACTTAGTAATTATAATTATTTAAATATTATAATAGATAAGATTGTTGGAACAAGCATGATATCAATCGCGCTTGGCAGCCGCAATTCCCTTCGGCTGAAGGTCGGCCCGACCGGAAGAAGGTCGGCTGCTGCGCGTGTGTGCGTGCGTGTGCGCGCGCCCCCCCTTCCTGCCCACGGGCAGGCCTGCGATAGGGCAGGGCCCGGGTCACGTGACCCACCCACATCACGTGACCCACACGGCTGCAGCTGCCCTTTTTCCCTCTTACGGGAGCCCTCTCTTTTTCTAGCTTCCTTTAATAGAACATATAGCTTATAATAGATTATTTAATTAATACTATCATAAGCGCGCCTAATTAATAACTAGCCATTATCACACCTAGTGATTCTAATACTAATTAGTGGTTAACTTTATAACCACTTTTGTTTACAAATGCCTATTATCTTTTAAAGACACTATAGATTAGCTAGGTTCTATCTAGAAGAGACCTTCACAGAAGCAGTGTAATTTAGCTAGCCTATTAAGGCAATAAGAGTAGCTTTATTATTTAAGATCCCTAATTATACTAAGGAAGAAGCTAACTCTAGCTAGCCTATTAAGGTAATAAGAGTAGCTAGAAGAAGCTAAAGCCTAAACTAAGAAGAAGAGTTTAACTCTAGTAGCTAAGCTATCCTATTGTTCTTTAACTTAGTGCGTTCTATCACGCGCAAAGCCAATCGCTAAAGCTTGCGATCCTTTATATCTCTTATTCCCCGATCCCTTTATTATTACTTCCCTTATTCTATCTCCTCTAATACTATAAGTTATAATAGTTAATAAGAAGGAATAACCACAAAACCTGATAAGTTACGATAGCTCTTAAGCGGATCCCTTAGAGGCCCTGGAATTCACTGTCCCCTTCCTCCACATCCCACAGCAACTACACTAGTATATTATAGAAGAAACACTCGCTAGGGTGGATGAATTTAATATTAAGGATAATAATACACCTAAGATATAAGCGGCCTATATTGTGAGGCCCCTCACAACATGACCCACGCGCATGCGTGCACCGCAGCGCCAGAGCACCGCGGCGCCCGCACTAGAAGGAAGGGCTAGGTCCACGTAACATTAGCAAGCCGCTAGCTATAAACTAGTAACTTATATATATATTACACTTAGACCTAGTAAGCTTTAGTTAATATATAAGTACACCCTATATCCTTTTACCTAGCTACCTTTATTCTTATAATTCTAAAGCTTTTACTACTAGCTACCTAAGAGTAATATAGGGCTAAGAACTACCTAATTAACCTAAGTAATATTAAATAATAACTAAAGTTAATTAAATAAGGGTAGTATTACTACTAAAGATATACTATATTCTATAGGAACTAGGACTAAACCTAGACCCTCTAATATTAGGGCTAATACTATAGTAATAAATAAGCAAATTACCTAGCTTAAGAAACTTAAAGAACTATAGGAATAAGAGTAAAAGCTTATTAATCTTCTATAGCTAGGTAGAGGGAAAGAGAAGATAAAAAGGTAGTGAAGATCTAGTTCCTCCTCTAGTAATAGCTACTAAGAGGTTAAAGTTAGGAATATTACTAATCTCTAATACCCTATAAACCTATAGAAGTATAAAATATAGATAAATAATCTAAACTATGCCTTTAATAGGGTAAAGTAAAAGTATTAGTATAATTACTAAAAAATCCTCTTTATACTTAACTATATATATAGTAATTATAGGGTAAGATAGGACTAATACCTTAATAAATAAATAGCTAATAACTAAAGTAATCTTAAAGATAACTAGGATATATTTAAGACCTAAACTCTTACACTACTCTAAGATACTACTAACTATAATACCTAAATAGCTATATAGCTAGAGAATATAAAGTAATATAAGGGCTAGAGTCCTATTAAATTTAGTATCTACCTAGATTTACTAGAGAAATACCTAGAAAGAGCTACTAAAAAGTTATAAGCTCTTATATTCTTTATAAAACTACTCCCTAACCTATAAGACTAGATTAACCTATATACCTTTATTATAAAAAAGGCATAAGAGAAGGTTATATAACTTACTTAGTAACTCTAGGAGGCTATGCTAAAGAGTAAGTAAAAGTCTAAGTATTTAGAAAATAAGGGCCTAAATAAGGCTCCCTAATATTATAGATATAACTTTCTATAAGGCAGAAGGTCTAATAAAGATTAGAAGGATAAGGACTAAAAGAAGTCTCCTACTACCTACCTAAATAACCATAAACCTAGGTATAAAAGGTAGTGTTTTAACTATAATAGTATAGAGTACTTTATAAATAGATATAATAAGCTAAAGAAGGAGTAATAAGACCTAGAAAACTCCCTAAGGTAGAAGTAGATGCCCTTACCTCTACCTTAAATACTAAGGTACTAATAGGGTGTTAATTTTACATACTAGTTACTATTTATAGGTATATAGACATTAAAATAGCAGCGGATCTTAATAGTTACGCTAAGATTAATATTATTAGCGCTAAATTTATATAAGCCTATAAACTTAACTAAGCTAAGGCTATAGTACCTATTATTAAGGTAGTAGGGGCCCTTATAGTTCCCTAATATAGTGTCTATAAGGTCCTTATTATAATTAAAGACTTAAGAGGAGAAGAAAAGGACCTTAAGCTACTATATATAGCTATTAATAAGGACCTAAGAACTAAGGGAAGCCCTATATTAATTAGGATATATACACTTACTAAGGAATATATCTACCTTTACTTATACTTATAAGAGTGGTGGTTTAAGAAAAGAAGAAAGGCCTTTTTACTTATAACTCCCTATAAATTTATAAAGGTTATATATAATAAGACTATTATATACGCTATTAATAGGGTTATAGAAGATAAGTTTATTACCCTTAGAGATAAAGAAGAGGCAAAGGCATATAGAACTATTAAAGATATCCCCTAGGAACTATATAAGTTTAAAGATATGTTTATATTAGATAAGGTAGGAAGCTTGCCTTTAAGAAAGACCACTAATTATGTAATTAATCTAATACTAGGGGCCATACCCCTATATAGACTGATTTACCCCCTTTCCTAAGGCAAATTAAAGGAACTTTATAAATATATTAATAAGAACCTATAGAAGGGCTAGATAAGACTATTAAAGAGCCCTATAGGTATACCTATCCTATTTATACTAAAGAAAGATAATATACTCTAATTATATATAGATTACTAGGGTCTTAATAGGGTAATATAGAAGAATCGCTATACTCTCCCCCTAATTTTAGAGATCCTAGACTAGTGCTAAGGAGCTTACTTCTTCTTAAAAATTAATATTAAGAATGCTTATTATAGAATCCAGATTAAAGGGGGTAATAAATAAAAGACTGCGTTCTACACGTATTATAGGCACTATAAATATCTTATAATGCCTTTTAGGTTAATAAATACCCTAGCTACGTTCTAGAACTATATCTATAAAGCGCTTTATAGGCTAGTTAATATTATTTATATAGTATATCTAGATAATATCCTAATCTTTTTAAAAATATAAGAGAAGTATACTATATATATTAAAGAAGTCCTAGGGTATATAAGAGAGGTAGAATTATATATAAAACCCTCTAAATATAAATTCTACTAGGAGTTAGTAGAGTTCCTAGGATTTATCCTCTCTATTAATAGGATCTTAATAGATACCTACTAAGTTACTACTATCTAGGATTAGAAGAAACCTATAAGCTTTAAGGATATATAATCCTTCCTAGGGTTCTATAACTTTTACTAATAGTTTATCTATAGATACTCTAGGATTATAGCACTACTATATGTGTTAATAAAGGGTAGTTAGAATAGTATCTAGACTAGGAGGTTTATATTTAGGGCAAGAGAATAGGTAGTGTTTTGCTAGCTAAAAGATGCCTTTTAGCGGGCTCCTCTTCTCTATTATTATAACCTAAGTTAACTAGTGTGTATTAAGATAGATACCTTAATCTTTATAATAGTAGGGATCCTATTATAATAAGATAATAAGGGCTACTAGCACCCTATAGCCTTTTAGTTAAGGAAGTTTACTAATACTAAATAAAACTATAGTATACCTAACTAAGAGCTACTTACTATAGTTAAGTTATTTAAACACTAGCAATATTATATTAAAGGTATAGAGACCCTAGTAGAAGTCCTATTAGACTACTATAACCTATAGACCTTTATAAAGTAATAGAAGCTAAATAGAAGATAGGCTAGATAGTGTATATTCCTATGCCTACTAAATTTTATAATTAAGTATAGACTAGGGAAAAGTAACCCTATAGATATACTATTAAGAAGGTCTAATTATAAGAGTAAACCCCTAATAAATAGGGCACTTTTACTAAAACTTAAGAAAAAGTTAGTAGCTACTAAAGAAGTAGTAGAAGAAGAGATACTAATATATTAAAGAAGATATAGTAAGATACCTTTAGGGGAGGAAAATACCCTAGTCTTTATAGAGAGGTATAGTAAGATACCTTTAGGGAAGGAAAATGCCCTAGCCCCTATAGTAAAGGCTAGAGTAGCTATATTAAGAGGCTAGTTAGCTACTATAGATCTAGTAAAAGGTTAGCTAAATAAAGGTAATTTCTAGGAGAAGGTAGTGTATATCTAGGACGCTAGTATAGTATAAGAGATCTAGGGGGCTATTATATTACTAGATCCCTACTAATCTAGCCTAAATAAACTATTAGTATAGCTACTATAGAAGGCCTAAAGCTAAGATCTAGACTTATAAAAGTAGAGTAAAGAGATTAATTCCCTAGAGAGAGGGAAAGCTAGTCTATAGTTATATAGTATAAGGGGTTTCCTAATATATAAAGACTAGGTAGTTATTCCCTAAGAGCCTACCTTATAATAGGAGCTTCTATAGCTATACTATAATAATCCGCTAGTGGGTTACTTTAGAACTAAGTAAATACTTAAGCTATTAAAGCATTACTTTTAGTAGCTAGCTATAAATAAGTCTATATTAGACTATATTATAAGCTATAGGATATATTAGTAAATAGTTATAAGAAGGTATTACCTATATAGGAGCCTTAAATTACTACTAATACTAGAGTAACTATAGGTAGAAATCTTAATAGACTTTATTATAGGATTACCTATTATATAAGTAGGTAAATAAGAAACTAATATAATCCTAGTAATTATAGACTAATACACTAAGTACTCTATCTTCCTACCTATAATAACTATAATTAATATAGCTAAGTTAGTAGAACTTTTCTATAAGGAAATTAAGCTATAATTTAGGCTACTAAAGGGTATTATATCTAATAGAGGATCTATTTTTATAAGCTAATTCTAGTTAGACCTATATTACCTATTATATATAAAACATAGGCTTTCTATAGTATTTTACCCCTAAACTAATAGGTAGACTAAGAGAACTAACTAGGTACTAGAGCACTACCTATAATACTTTGCTTCTAAAAACCAGTAGATATAGCCTAAGCTACTCCTAGTTATATAATTTACCTATAATAATATAGTAAATAGAACTATAGGCTATTTACTAAACTATATACTTATAAGGTACTTACTAGAGTTTTAGCTAGCCCTTAGGGATAAGGTTATAGAAGGGGAGGTGCTAGAGGCTTATACTTATATTATAAAGTTATATAAAGCTAGGGAGTAGCTAAAGTAAAACTAGGTAAAAGCCACTAAATCCTAGGTAAAGTACTATAATAAATATTACTAACCGCTTACTCTTAAAAAAGGTAACCTAGTACTACTATTAGTAAAGAATATATAGCTTAAGGAAGTAAAATAAAAGCTAACCCCTAGGTTTATTAGACTATTTTAGGTACTTAATACTATTAGTAAGTAAGTATATTAGCTTATACTACTAGAAAAATATAGTAGGTTATATAATATATTCTATATTAGCCTACTAGAGCCTTAGACCTATTATAAGAATATAAATAAAGAAAAAATACTAATACCTAACCTTAAGGATAAAGATAATAAATATAAAGTTAAGGAGGTTAAGGAATATAAAAAGACCTATAAAGGTAATAAATACCTAGTAAAGTAGAAGGGTTAGCTAAGTAAATATAACTAGTAGGTTCCTATTAAAGATATAAAAGGAGCTTAGTGTATAATTTAGGTATTCTACTAGAATAAGTTAAGGGAAAAGGATAGTAATATATAAGTAAGTTATAGGTAAAAGAGTATAAAGTTTCTATAAGAAAGGCATAGCCTTACTAGCTACTATAATATGCCTAATAAAAGAAAATAACTAAACTATATATAAAAAAAAAAAAAATACAAAGGAATAAAATAAAGGAAACTATCTATAGCTTTAGGAGAGTTAACAGAAATCCCTCTATAGTTACCCCCTTATAGCTAAAGACTTAGCCCCTATGGACTATATACTTAGCGTTATTCTTATCCGCTGTAACCGCCTCCCTTATTCTATAATAAAAATAATATAATACTATTCCCTAGGCAATAAATCCTAGATTGCTTAGCTATAGCTATAAAACCATTACTATATTCTATATAGTAAGGAGTTATAGATAGTTAGCTTACTAAAATATTAGTAAATAGATAGTAAAATAGGGCTAAGATATAACCTACTATCCCTAGGACTAGAGCTAGGTTTATAGTAACTATAAGGGTTTAATAGGAGACTATATACTACTAGTATATAATTAAAGTATCCTACCTAGATATATTAGCGAAGAACTAGCAAAAAGGGAAGAAATATATAGACCTAGCGGACCTTAGTGGCCCCTATTAACCTAAATATAATATAATATATTATATTAGCATAGTTAAAGCCCTATATAAGCTAAAGATAATAGGTAGCGAAACGCCACTAAGTTACCTCTAAGAACATAAGGTCTTTAGGATTATCCTTATCCTTATTACTAAGTGTCTCTATTAGGATATCTACCTAATCTAGTACCTTTAATAAGTTAAGGAAGTTACTATATATAGTGGCTATAGACTATATAATTATTAGCAAATAGAAACCAAAGAGCAAAGGAAAAGTAAGCTACTTATAGCCTTATAACTATCCCCGCGCGCATAACACTAAATATAGCGCTTTAACTGCTTTATCTTTAACTAGCCTATATATAGGTTAGTAATAAATTAATAATTAATCTAGGGGAGTTTAGGGGCAGATAGGGGGCCTTTTTTATATTTAGTATATCTAGTACGTAAGTAGTGTATATATAAATAATCATAAAGAAGAATTATAGGAGCACTTATAGTAATATATTAGCAATTAATAATAGATAGATAATAGTGTTATAAAGAAAGTGATAATTTAGCTAATAATACGGAAATAAAAATAGAATAACACAGTAGAGAGTTAGAGGTAAATTTATACTAAAGCACTAACTATTATTTGTTATTATAGATTGTTATTTATTATTATTTTAATATAACTACTAGTTAGCAAATAGTTACAAAATATAGGGTAGAAGCCGTTTAGGAGCCTAGTAATAAGGGGGGGGATAATTATAAGGCCCCTTATAACATAACCCACGCGCATGCGTGCACCGCAGCGCCAGAGCACCGCAAGGCGCCCGCATCAAAGGAAGGGCTAGGTATAATATTAGCAAGCCGCCTAGCTATAATTGCCTAGCTACCTTTATCCTTACATATATCCTCTCTTAGGTTAAGGACTATATAACACAAAAGGCATATAGAAGATTGCTCTTCACGGAATTCACTTAAGATTTCAACCTATAGACCCGCAGCGACTTTCTTAAGACCCTAGTTACAGTCCTAAGGCACTTATAGGACTACCTTATTAACTCCGGAATCTATATAATAATTAACCAGAACATAAATGTAGTAATAAACCTCTAAGAAGTCCTTAACTAATAGGAATTCCGCTTCTAGTTATAAGAAGAAGTAAAGGATGCCTAGAAGAAGCATAATAACTTCTAAAAAAATATAATTAAGAATAGTAACTTCCTTAACAACCTCTATAAGGATAATAACCTCTAGGACTAACAGAGCATAAGGACTGCTTATTCCTCCCGCTAACCTTTATAACCTCTATAAGAAGCAATATTAGTAACTCTTCCCTAAGAACAAAACCCTTAGCCCCTTCCTTAATTACCTTAAGCCCTAAAAGCCCTTCCTTATTATCCCTAAGAACCTATATTTACCTAGCAAAGAACCTCTACTCCCTAATAATAAGCCCTCCCTATTTACTAAAGAATAATACATAAACCTACTAATAATCCTCCCTTTAAGCCTCTATAACTAATAGCAAAGCAGATCTTAGACCTTATTAAGATATACATATCTAAGTAGTAATACAGCGCTGATAACTATAATGTGCTTAAACTAAAGCTCTAAATCTTTAGGTAAAAGTATAAGCTTCTAGATATTAAACTAGAATAAGCTAGGTATGTATTTAAAGTAATATTAAAAGGAAAAGCTTATTAGTACTACTTAGACTACCTCTCTAAACCTAGTAACCCTTAGGACCTTACTACCCTTATAAGGAGAATAAAGGAGAGGTTTAAGACTAAAGATATAAGGTAGAAGTATCTTCTTAAATAGTATAACGCTTTACTCTAGAAGACTATTAATAAAAACCCTAATAAATTAAAGATAGAATGCTTTAATAAGCTTATTAAGAGGCTGTTAATATTATAGTAAGCTATTCCTAACGTGGGTTAATTAGAAAGAGCCCTTAGGAACCAGATTATAACCGCTTATAATAGGATCCCTAAGTGCAGAGAGTGCCTTACTAACCCTCTAGATAGCCTCTAATAATTCTATAAGCGTGTATATATAATAATCTGGCTTATTATAGAGGAACCTAGTAGTTAATATTAATTCCCTGCTAATGCCTAGACTCCTAATGCCTTCTAGACTAATAGAAGATATAATAGTAAGGGCAAAGAGTTACAATACCCTTTGTAAAGGTAGAAAGGTAGAAGAGGCCCTCCCTATATAAAGAAATATTATATATATAGTAAAGAGGGATACTAGTTAATAAAGCATCCTAAGGAAGAGCATAAGAAGGCATACTAGTAATATAAGAACTATTACCTAGTAGATACCTTATTATCCTCACTAGCTTTATATAATGCCTTTCTTACCTAGTATAAAGGTACCCTAATAGAAGATCCCACTCCTTATCCCTCTAAAGTTAATAAGGTTACCTAGTATATAATAAGCCTTAGATTTAACACTAAGCTAGAGGGAGAGGAAGAAGAAAAGGTACCTATAAGCTTCTTTACCTATAGTATAACCCTTAATAGTTAGAAAATAGTTAAAGTCCTTATAAATTAAGCTATAATACATAGACTAAGTAAGAAGAATCTATTTAATAATAGGAACGCCGCTAGGCCTCCTTACCTATTCCTACTTAAAGACTATTACTTATCTAAGGCCTTCTAAGGTATTATACTAGATACCAGAGCAGCATAGTTCTCTATAGCAGGCTAATCTTAAGTTATAGCACTATAGAAGGTAATACTAAAGATTTATCTTAACACTATAAGGGCAGGTAAAGCAGTTATTATATTCAGTAGAGGCTAGCTAATTGCGTTACTTAGAATAATTAACGTGCCTATACCCTTTAGTAATATTACTTTTTATATAATACTAATAAATACTCCTTTCCTACTTTACCTTAATAATATAGGCTAATTAAGGATTAACTTTATTACCACTAAGAATATCCTCTAGTAAGGGAATATTAAGGTGCCCCTAGTATATAAATAGGGCCACGTATAGATACTACTAATATAAGATAAGAAGGTAGTAGTGTAGAATTATTTAACCAAGATTAAATTATAGCGTTTACATTACCGCTTTAGTTATCCTTTAGTACGCTAACTCCATAATCTCCTAAGTAACGCAGGGCATAAGATTACCTTTAAAGCTATTAAGGTAATATTAAAGGTATACCACTAGTGCTAGATAAATACTAATAGCCCCTATTACTTTAAATTCACCCTTAAGGATAAGTATACCTTTAACTTTAAAGTAATAGTTAATATTATATACCTTAATAGTAACTGCCTAATGCTCTATACAGTAGATATAGCTATAGCATTCTATGTAGTAAGATTCCTTCCTAATATCTTAGCTAAAATAACTTAGGAAGCCCTTAGAATATACTAGATTAATATATACTAAGGACCTCCTAATTAGATTATTACTAATACTAGCACGAACTTTCGCGGCGAAGAATTTCGCTAATTTGCGGCATTAATATTAATCTCCGTTAAAGAGGTCCTAATTAAGGTATATTATAGTATTAGAAAAGTTAAGAGATATTATAGGCTACTCTAAAGGGCCTATAATATTATCTAAAGAGAATGCCTAATAACCCTAGAACCTATTGCCCTATAGATAGCTATAAAAGCCCTTAATAATACTATAGGTCTAAATAGCCTTATTCTAACCCTCCTTATATTCAGCACCTACCCCTATATATTAAGTAACTCTCCTCTATCCCTAGAGATCTTATAATATGTTATTACTATGTAAAAGGTAATAAAGGAAGTTAAGCGCCTCTACGCGATCTAGAAAGTTAGTAAAGCCCTTATAGTAAGGAATAGTCTGGATATAAGTAAGACCCTTAACCTCCTACTTAGATTACTAGTCTAAGTTTAGCGCAAAGGTAAAGGGTAGTAAGGCCTATATAACCTCCTCTTTATTAATAAAGAGACCTATACCCTTAACCTCCTATAAGGCCTAAAGGCCTTTTACTTAACTTCTATTAGGCCTTATTATAAGGACCCTAACACAGAAGCCCTCCTACCTTAGGAGGGCGGAGAAGAGGGAGAGGCCTAAACCAGGCCGCCTAGTAAGACCCTAGAGATCCCGCTAAAGAGATACCTAGGCAGACCCTAAAAGAACCCTCTAGTAATTATTAATAAGACTAATATATTTATCTTAGCTAAGGAGGAAGCTAACCTTAACCTTATAATTTAATTATGTAAGGAAGGCATTATTATAACCCCTAGTGCACTATTTAAGCTCTCTATAAAGACTAAGATTAATATACTAATTAATTAGGGCGTATTTAAATTTATTACCTATAATAAGAGAGAGTATAGTAGTGTGTGAATCTTTAATTTGTAAATTATTAATAAGGTAAAAGGCAAGATAGGCTAACTATATAAGAAATTAAGGCTTATAGTATAAGGCTTTAGAGATAAGGTAAAGCAAGTAATCCTAACACAGGCTCTAATAATCTAATAAGCTAGTTAATGCCTTATTCTTATAATAGCACCTTCTCTCTTAATAAAAGGCTTTATCCTATAGATTTGCGATATTACCTAGGCATATATCTAATTAATCACGCGATTAAACAGGGTAATCCTCGCATAGCTTCTAACCTAAATCCGCGACTAATACCCTAAAGGAATAATTATAAGGGTAATTAAACCGCTCTATAGCATCGCGGAGGCTAGAATATATTAGTGGGTTACATACTATAGGCACTATAGAGAGAAGCTCTAGATAGAGACTTCTACGTATAATCTATGCCTATTAGTAACTATAGAAGATAGCCTAGAATTTGTATATATAGGCATATAGACTAATAATACTCTTAGGCTATTAGATAAGGAGTTCTCTAAGAAAGAAGAGAGAGAATTAACTATAGTGGCTTTTATAGTAAAGCTAAAGTAATTCCTCCTTAAGAACAATTCCCTAACCTTTAATAGGGGAATTATTAAATTAGCGGCTAGCGTGGCTATTTCGCTTTAATAAAAAGGCTAAAGCGGCAAGCTTAATTTAATCCCACTTATAGATTTAAAGTAGAAGTATATTAAATAAAGGGCTTAAGGCGCCTATATCGCCTTAATCTACTAACTAGAAGCCTACTATAATCTATCTATTGCCGCTTAATACTAAGAACTAATAATTAAGAATATTAAAGCCCTTAATCGCTAGATCTAATAGCAGATAGATTACCCTAATTAAGGCCTAATATTTATTCTAATTAACCTTACTAAAGCAAAGCTATATGCGTTTGTAGATAGGTTATTTATAAATAATTAGGATCTTACCTTATAGCTTAGTTATATACTAATCCTCGCTAATAAAGACTATAAGGATAGTAAGTTTATAATTAAAGGTAATATTATACACTTTAGCTTAATAAAGAGTAAGAGAGTTACATAAAGTATACTTACCTCTAAGGTCTATAGCATAGTTACTAGCGTTAATATAGCATATATAATAGCCACTACCCTTCGCGTGCTTATAGACTAATTAAATCTCCCTACTACACTGGTTATAGTGTGTATAGATTTATACTCCCTCTATAAGTGCCTTATTAAGCTTAGTATAATAAAGGAGAAGCGCCTAATAATTAATATTATAGCCCTATAATAGTTATATAAACACCGTAAGCTCTGCGAGATCTATTAGATTAACAGAGCAGATAATCTAGCTAATTGTAAGGATAAAGGTAGCTAGGCAAAAGGATATGGGGTGCACTTATATATTAACTAAAGCTTGCTAGGTCTAAGTGTAATATATGTGTAAGTCGCTGGTTTATAGCTAGTGGCTTACTAATATCACGTAGACCTAGCCCTTCCTTCTGGTATTAGGCGCCGCGGTGCTCTAGCGCTGCGGTGCACACATACGCGTGGGTTATGTTGTAAGGGGCCTTATAATTATCCCCCCCCTTATCGCTAGGCTCCCGAACGGCTTTTGCCCTATATTTTGTAACTATTTGCTAACTAGTAGTTACATTAAAATAATAATAAATAACAATCTATAATAATAAATAATAGTTAGCGCTTTAGCATAAATTCACCTCTAACTCTCTACTATGTTATTCTATTTTTGTTTCCATATTATTAGCTAAATTATTACTTTTCATAACACTATTATCCATCCGTTATTAATCGCTAATTACTAATAAATCACTATAAGTGCGCTAACGATTCTGCTTTATAACTACTTATGTATACACTATTTGTGTACTAGATGCGCTAAACACAAAAAGAGCCCCCTGTCCGCCCCTGAACTCCCCTAGATTAATTATCAATTTATCGCTAACCTATACGTAGGTTAGTTAAAGATAAAGCAGTTAAAGCGCTGTATTTAGTGTTGTGCGCGCGGGGATAGTTATAAGGCTATAAGTAGCTTGCTTTTCCTTTGCTCTTTAGTTTCTATTTGCTAATAATTATATAGTCTATAGCTACTATACATAGTAACTTCCTTAACTTATTAAAGGTGCTAGATTAGGTAGATATCCTAATAGAGGCACTTAGTAATAAGGATAAGGATAATCCTAAAGACCTTATATTCTTAGAGGCAACTTAGTGGCGTTTCGCTACCTATTATCTTTAGCTTATATAGGGCTTTAACTATACTAACACAACACATTACATTATATTTAGGTTAATAGGGGCCGCTAAGGTCTAATAGGTCTATATATTTCTTCCCTTTTCGCCAGTTCTTCGCTAATATATCTAGGCAGGATGCTTTAATTACGTACTAGTAATACATAGTCTCCTATTAAACCCTTATAGTTACTATAAACCTAGCTCTAGTCCTAGGGATAGTAGGTTATATCTTAGCCCTATTTTGCTATCTATTTGCTAATATTTTAGTAGGCTAACTATCTATAACTCCTTACTATATAGAATACAGCGATGGTTTTATAGCTAAGGCTAAGCGATCTAGGATTTATTACCTAGGGAATAGCATTACATTATTTTTATTATAGAATAAGGGAGGTAGTCACGGCGGACAAGAACAACGCTGAGTATATAGTCCGTAGGGGCTAAGTCTTTAGCTATAAGGGGGCGACTATAGAGGGATTTCTATTAACTCTTCTAAAGCTATAGATAGTTTCCTTTATTTTATTCTTTTATATTTTTTTCTTTTATTTTTATTGAAAATGGAAGGGAATCTGTACTAGAGGGATAGGAAGACCTCCCTAGTAGATTCAACGCGGCGGCTTCTAGATTCACTATAATATGACGATTCTTCAAGATATAGAGCTTTGATAGTTGAATATAGTAGATTTCAGCTAGACGAACGATCTGACGAGCAATGAGAGGATTTTCTGAGTCCCCTCATAGACCTACCGACCGTATTGACGGAAGGGGGTCGCTAGCCAGGTCTTAGGAGCTACTTTTTATTTTCCGCAAAATTCATTTGTATAGGAAAAGTAAAAAATCGACTCACGACCATATAATCTAGCCACCCACGTGCACTAACTAAGCAATCTAATAAGCAACCCTATAAATAAAATACATCATTAAATCCGGAAAAATCAAGGATTCGAACAGTATAAGTCAGCCTTTTATACGACTACTAGTTCCCTAGTTACAGTCGATTTTAGCTTCCCTATAGGGTAGCCTAGTCGGCTTAGTCATACAAGCCTGTGGGTTGGTTGTGTGCAGGTCACAGCCAAAGCTGCTGGCCACGGCCAACAACGCTGCAGGCAACGCCTTGTAACCAACGTTGCAACAACGCAACTAGGCAACTAGTGGGCCTATAAAATAGTGCTATAAATAGCATAATTTTAACACTCCTCTAGAAAAGTATGAGTTAACTAATTCGATACCTGAACTTAGCTCTTTAATAGATATCTAAGTTAACGATAAATTCAATAATAAATCCAATAATAATCCAATAACTTTTAACTAATATCAATAACTTTTCAACGGAATTCCAGTGTTTTTGTTGATTTTAGGTTTTTCGACTTTTTAGTTGTTTTTCTTTAAAACTAGGCCTTTGTGTTCGTAAGACCTAATAGTTGAATAAATTGTTGAAATTTATCGTTAGGCAGGGGCTTAGTTAAGCCATCTGCAGGCATCTCTTTAGTGTTAATGTAGATAACCTTAGCTATACCCTTCTGTACCTTTTCTCTGGTATAGTTGAATTTTAGCAGGGTATGCTTTGTTCTGCTGTGAAGAGCAGGGTTATTAGCGGTCGTAATAGCGCCTTGGTTATTACTAAAAATCGGAACAGGAGGTGCTATAGGCAGCTTAATTTCCTTAAAAAGGCCATAAAGCCACTCTAGCTCCCTAATAGCTTCACATAGGGCATCTGATTCGGCCTCTAATGTTAATAAAGCTATCGTAGTTGCTTTCTTTGATTTCCAGCTAATAGGTCCTTTAGCTAGCTTATAGAGATAAGCATAGGTTGATTTAGAGGACTTATCTCCCGCGAAGTCGCTATTACAGAAGCCAATAAGGGTTGCAGAAGCCTTAATAGCGTTTTTAGACCTTCTATAAGTTATAGAATAACCCATAGAGCCTAGAAGGTATCTAAGCAGATGTTTAGCAGCATTTAAGTGCTCTATATAAGGCTTAGCTAACGCTGTTGAAAGCCACTGAACCGGAAAAGCAATATCAGGCCTTGTAAGGAGCATTAAGTACATAATAGTCCCTATAATACTCTGATATAGCTTGTGATCGGAGGAGGAAAGAGGTTTAGTTAGGTGGTTGGCTGCCTGTTTTATAATTCCGGGTTGAAGAGGAATTTTAGCAGGCCTAGCATCTTTCATGTTGAATCTCTCTAGGGCTTCAGAAATGTACTGGGACTGGTGAATAGTTAGGGTCCCTTTCTTTCGATTTCTAGTGATTTGAACGCCTAGGAAAAATTCAGCTGGCCCACGATCTTCTATAGGGTAAGCTTTGTGTAATAGCTTCTTTAGCTTGTTGATATAAGCTAGATCCGGTCCTATTAGAAGACAGTCATCCACATAGGTTGCTATGTATGTAGATGTAGTTGGATTGAAGAAGACAGCAGGGTCAGATATAAGGGGATGGAAGCCTAATTTTCGAAGAAGCTCTTTTAAAGCTTGCTGCCACTCTCTAGAGCTCTGTTTTAATCCATATAAAGCTTTCTGTAGGAAGATAACCTGCTTTTGAGAGGGATTATAGCCGTATTTCTTAAGTAACTTAGCTATTTCAGGCGAAGCAGCTTCGGCAAATTCAACGAATCCATCAGGGATCTGCATATAAATAGCTTCTTTTAATAAGCTGTTTAAGAATGCCCCTATAAAATCGACCTGTTCAACTTCCCAGTCGTTACAAGCCGCTAGGGCTAGTAAAATCCGCCAACTAGGGGGAATGCTAGTTGCAGCATAGGTTTCGATATAATCTTGACCTTCTATCTGCATAAAGCCTTTTGCAACGAGTCGGGCCTTGTGTTTTATAGGATTATTTTCTTTATCCTTTTTAAGCTTATAGACAAGCCTATTTTTAAGAACTTTTCGGCCCTTAGGAATTTGGTCTATCCCTATAAATTTAAAAGTTCCGGCAGCTAGTAGCTGCTTAAATTCGCTAAAGGTTGCATTAATCCATTTTTGACTATCCTTGCTTTTTAAAGCTTGCTTCCATGTCTTAGGTGTATCCGAATCGTTATTGTTGTTAGCTGACGATTTAGCCTTTTCTTGTGCCTTGAAGCATATCTCCTTAACAAAGGAAGATAAATTAAAATCATCGATATCCATGGAATCAGGGTCGATTGAAGAATCTGAATCTGAAAACGGTTTTCGATAGCACCCTTATTAGGGGCGCTAGAGCTTGGGCTCTCTAGGGGTAGCGCTGGAGGCGTTACAGCGGTCGTCCCGGCGTTGTTGTAGGCGCGGCGGGCGCTGCGGGCGCTGTGGGCGCTAGGGGCGCTAGAGGCTTTGGATAGCTATCCTGAACCTCTAGATTATCTCGTGAGATATCGGCTTCTCCCTCTGAAGGATAGCTCCCTAAAGGCTTAGGGGACCCTACAGAGCTTATATCCTCTATAATCTTAACAAAGCTAGTCTTAACGACTGACCTTTTAGAGGGTATATAAACAAGATAAACGCTGGAACCTAGAGTAGCAAGCAGCCGGCCAGGGATAGTCCTAGGGGCTAGCTTCTGAAGCTTTGATCTCTGCTCCGGAGGTATTAGAACCTCATAATAAGACCCTATAGCCCTAATTTTCGAGAAGTCAGGCTTATAGATAGTCTTAGGCTCTAAGTTAGCTAGAAATAGCTGCTTAGGGGTTAGGGGCTTAGTTGTATTAGCGGTGATGTTAACTAAGTCCACTATGGCTGGAAGGATATAAGACCATAGATATAAAGGCAGCTTAGACCACTGAAGTGTAGCTCTAAGCCGGTCTAGGATAACCCTAATAGCCCTCTCAACTAGCCCATTCTGTTCGTGAATATAGGGGCAAGAGGTGCTAAAGCAAATTCCCTTAGAAGATAACCAGTGCTGAAGTTCGTTATTGATTTCAGTACCTCCGTCGAAGTGAAGGTGCCTAGGATACGCGTTATATCGGTTTTTCAGGGCCTTAAAGAAGCCCTTAATAGCAGTATAAAGGGTCTGACCTTCTTTATTAGCTAATGAAAAGCACTATTTATACCGGGATTTTCGATCAATAAGGATAAGGACTAGGGCCTTCTTATTATGCGGTATAGGTTCGATTTTAACCGTATCTCCCTCTAGGATATCTAAAACCCTAGGGGGGTCCTGAATAGGTCTTTTGGTAGGTCTTCTAACAGCCTTCGATTGCATACAGGCTATGCAGTTGAAATCCTTGTCTTTAATAGCGGAAAAATCAGGGATCCCTTTAGCTAATTTCGAAGATTTCTTTAGTAAAGGGAGGCCAATATGGCCTAATCGGATGTGCCAAAGAAGAGCTAAATCTAGTAACTTCTTGTAACTAGGATCTAGCTTAGAAGATCTATCAGGGCTATTATCCCCTAGCTCCCTCTGTTGCCAGGCCTCTTGAGAATCACAGGCCTCTGGGGGCAATAGACGGCCACTATTGTCACCCAAGTCATTAGGGTATGGACCTTCTAAACCCCCTATAGAAGATGCCTGACTAGGAGGAGCTTCGGTGGGACATAGGGCTAAATCTTCGTCTTCTTCAGAGTCTAATTCTTCGATTCGTTGATATTCCTCGGGATTGAATGCTGGCTGCGGAATTTGAACCTCTATAGGGTAGGAAAACCCTAATTCGGTCTTATAGGCTCTTTGTTGGCTTTGTTGGTTGCAAAATTGAGAGCCCATAAAGGAGAGGTGGGTTGAATGCTTGCAGATCTTAGGAGTAGCTTGCCCCTTAATCTGCAAAAAGAAGCCGTGTTTAGTAGGTTCTAATAACCCACAGGGGCTTTTATCGGCTAGGAAAAGCTGATCTTTAGCTAGATAACCTCCCTTAAGATAGTGGGATAACCCGCTAACTAGGTTAGTATCTATACCGGGGAAATATAGGGCATCTAACAGAGCTAAAGGCCTATATTCTGGTGGGTTTTTCTTGACCAGAACGTTAAAAACAGCGGTGCCTCTTCCTTTAGGATAAATAGGTCCTCCTGCTGTAATTATAGGGCCGGTTTGACCTTTCTTAAGAGGCTTAAAGTCCCTAAAGAAAGCCCTATTATTACAAATGTGATAAGAAGAACCTGTATCGTATAGAAGGGAGTTTTTAACCACATCGTTAGAGTAGCTAAAAGTAGGCTTGCTAGTAGTGTCACTAGTAGTAGTGGTACTAGAGGTATCCAAATCAGATTCAGAATCACTACTATCCTCGCTGCTAGATTCGCTAGAATCTAGTTCTTCAACGTATCCCGTGGCTAGGCTATAGCCTAACGCAAAAGCAGCTTCTTTTCCTTTATCTTTATCCCCGTTACCACTCTTCTTCTTCTGCTTTTTCTTCCTAGAGGCTTTAGAAGGGTTTGAATCCTTCTTATCCTGCTCTTTAGTGGCGTTGGTAGAGTCCTTCTTAGTATTAGGATTAGATTTCTTCTCCTTGTCCTTAGAATTTCCCTTATTATTAGAAGCCTTATAGCTAAGAGCTTTAGCTACAGGGGAGGTTTTATCCCTCTGCTCTTCTAATAAATCAGCCATTAGGAACTATAAATTTAAGGTATTTACAGGCAGTCCTTGTGCCCTAGCAGCTCTAATAGTAAATCTTTGTCTCTTAGCCCAGCTAGGAAAGGTCTGCTTTAATGCATTAATATAATGGTTTACTTGATTAATAGGAGCGATCTCTACACTACAAAGCTGTAGTCTAGCTAGTAAGTTATTAAAATCAGCATTAAAAGCCTCTAAAGATCCCTTATAATTTGAAAAATTTAGGGAGTGGTAGCTAGCGTATAGCGTACCTCGCTGGATTTCAGCACTCTGCGAATACTGCCTAATAAGGACTTTATAGGCTTCTTCGGGGGATTTTTGCCAACATATAGCTGCCTGCGGTCCTGGTTGACAGCTATCTCTTAATATTATCAAAAGAATAGCTTGATCACAGTTAGCTAGATGGCCTGCTAAGCTAGGATTATCTATAAATTCAGGTAATCCTAGGGCTCTAAATTGAATGCTCAGGGCTTGCTTCCACTGATCATAATTTTTAGGACCTTTTAACTTAGCTCCCTTAGGAATAGAGTGAACCTTCTTATTTAGTTCCTTAATAGCCCCTGTATTAAAGGCAGCTTGTAAGTTACTAGAAGGTAAACTCGTAGAATTAGTAGCAGGCAGGTCTTCTACTGGAGCTTTGGTATTTTCTTCCCTTAGCTTAGTAGAATCCTGAAGACCTTGCATAGTAGTTATGGTTTGCGTTAATTTATCTAATAGATCTTTAATGCTAGCCTCGTTTTTTAGACGATTTGACTCAGTATGCTTAATAAAATCAGTTAAGGTCTTGCCTTGTTGTTTAATTTGGCTCTGTATCTGTTGTTGTAGTTGTAAAGCACTGGCTTGAACAGCCGGACCTTCTATTTCCATCCTATTAGGGTCCCTAGGAGGGCTAGAAGAAGGGCCTGCAGCAGGTCCCTTACCCTTATTATAACTCGGTGGTGCTATCTCTAAAAATTCCTGTGCAAGATCTCTAAATTTATTCCTGTTGCAAATAACGCGCGCTAGAAGCTGGTTGTGGTGCAACCTGGCTGCGCACGCAAATTGTGCGGTGGGGCTGTTTGAAAGGGTGCCCCTCGAGGTCTAAAAGTGGGTCTGCGGTATGCGCGGGCAGAAACGGACCGGAGAAGATTCTCTGAGAAAATTTTCTCAACACTAAAAATAGGATCGTAGGTAATAGGTATTACAGAACGTGCAACGCAACGCAACGAATGTATAGTGCGTGCAACGTAGTGCAATAGGTCAAAAAGCCTAGTATAGATATACTAGATGTTCGATGATTTAAAGGATGCAGCGTATCTACTATTGTAGATAATATCAATATATAACGGTCGCGGCAGTGAATAGAATCACTAAAAAGGTGGTTGCAACTAGTAGTTGCGGGTGCAATGTGGTGGTTGCAGGTGCGGCTGTAGTTGAATTCAACACCAAGGGTCTGATGTTGCGATGCGTAGTGCTAGTGGATGAAAAGCTTCAAATTCTAGCGGATTTCCTTCGTAATCTAAGAGCCCACAGGTCTAGTAGAGAGTAACTAGTACCTAAAATCAAGCACTAATCGCAGTAGAATAACGCAGTAATGTAGTAATCTTTAGGCCTTCTGGGCTTATAACCTATTGAAAATGGAAGGGAATCTGTACTAGAGGGATAGGAAGACCTCCCTAGTAGATTCAACGCGGCGGCTTCTAGATTCACTATAATATGACGATTCTTCAAGATATAGAGCTTTGATAGTTGAATATAGTAGATTTCAGCTAGACGAACGATCTGACGAGCAATGAGAGGATTTTCTGAGTCCCCTCATAGACCTACCGACCGTATTGACGGAAGGGGGTCGCTAGCCAGGTCTTAGGAGCTACTTTTTATTTTCCGCAAAATTCATTTGTATAGGAAAAGTAAAAAATCGACTCACGACCATACAATCTAGCCACCCACGTGCACTAACTAAGCAATCTAATAAGCAACCCTATAAATAAAATACATCATTAAATCCGGAAAAAATCAAGGATTCGAACAGTATAAGTCAGCCTTTTATACGACTACTAGTTCCCTAGTTACAGTCGATTTTAGCTTCCCTATAGGGTAGCCTAGTCGGCTTAGTCATACAAGCCTGTGGGTTGGTTGTGTGCAGGTCACAGCCAAAGCTGCTGGCCACGGCCAACAACGCTGCAGGCAACGCCTTGTAACCAACGTTGCAACAACGCAACTAGGCAACTAGTGGGCCTATAAAATAGTGCTATAAATAGCATAATTTTAACAATTTTTATATATAGTTTAGTTATTTTCTTTTATTAGGCATATTATAGCGGCCAGTAAGGCCATGCCTTTCTTATAGGAACTTTATACTCTTTTACCTATAACTCACTTATATATTACTATCCTTTTCCCTTAACTTATTCTAGTGGAACACCTAAATCACGCACTAAGCTCCTTCTATGTCTTTAATAAGAACCTACTAGTTATATTCACTTAGCTAACCCTTCTACTTCACTAGGTATTTATTACCTTTATAGGTCTTTCTATATTCCTTAACCTCCTTAACTTTATATTTATTATCTTTATCCTTAAGGTTAGGTATTAGTATTTTTTCTTTATCTATATTCTTATAATAGGTCTAAGGCTCTAGTAGGCTAATATAGAATACATTATATAACCTACTATATTTTTCTAGTAGTGTAAGCTAATATACTTACTTACTAATAGTATTAAGTACCTAAAATAGTCTAATAAACCTAGGGATTAGCTTCTATTTTACTTCCTTAAGCTATATATTCTTTACTAATAGCAGTACTAGGTTACCTCTTTTAAGAGTAAGCAGTTAGTAATATTTATTATAGTACTTTACCTAGGATTTAGTAGCTTTTACCTAGTTTTACTTTAGCTACTCCCTAACTTTATATAACTTTATAATATAAGTATAAGCCTTTAGCACCTCCCCTTCTATAACCTTATCCCTAAGGGCTAGCTAAAACTCTAGTAAGTACCCTATAAGCATATAGTTAGGTAAGTAGCCTATAGTTCTATTTACTATATTATTATAGGTAAATTACATAACTAGGAGTAGCTTAGGCTATATCTACTGGTTTTTAGAAGCAAAGTATTATAGGTAATGCTCTAGTACCTAGTTAGTCCTCTTAGTTTGCCTATTAGTTTAGGGGTAAAACACTATAGAAAGCCTATATTTTACGCATAATAGGTAGCATAGGTCTAACTAGAATTAGCTTATAAAAACAGATCCTCTATTAGATATAATGCCCTTTAGTAGCCTAAATTATAGCTTAATCTCCTTATAGAAAAGTTCCGCTAGCTTAGCTATATTAATTATAGTTATTATAGGTAGGAAGACAGAGTACTTAGTGTATTAGTCTATAATTACTAGGATTATATTAGTTTCTTATTCACCTACTTATATAATAGGTAATCCTATAATAAAGTCTATTAAGATTTCTACCTATAGTTACTCTAGTATTAGTAGTGATTTAAGACTCCTATATAGGCAATGCCTTCTAGTGACTATTTGCTAATATATCCTATAGCTTATAATGTAGTCTAATATAGACTTATTTATAGCTAGCTACTAAAAGTAACACTTTAATAGCTTAAGTATTTACTTAGTCCTAAAGTAACCTACTAGCGGATTATTATAGTATAGCTATAGAAGCTCCTATTATAAGGTAGGCTCTTAGGGAATAACTACCTAGTCTTTATATATTAGAAAACCCCTTACGCTATATAACCATAGACTAGCTTTCCCTCTCTCTAGGGAATTAATCTCTTTACTCTACCTCTATAGGTCTAGATCTTAGCTTTAGGCCTTCTATAGTAGCTATGCTAATAGTTTATTTAGGCTAGATTAGTAGGGATCTAGTAATATAATAGCCCCCTAGATCTCTTATACTATGCTAGCGTCCTAAACACACACTACCTTCTCCTAGAAATTACCTTTATTTAGCTAACCTTTCACTAGATCCACAGTGGCTAACTAGCCTCTTAATATAGCTACTCTAGCCTTTACTATAGGGGCTAGGGCATTTTCCTCCCCTAAAGGCATCTTACCACGCCTCTCTATAAAAACTAGGGTATTTTCCTCCCCTAAAGGTATCTTACTATATCTTCTTTAATATATTAGTATCTCTTCTTCTACTACTTCTTTAGTAACTACTAACTTTTTCTTAAGTTCTAGTAGAAGTGCCCTATTTATTAGGGGTTTACTCTTATAATTAGACCTTCTTAATAGCGTATCCGTAGGGTTACTTTTCCCTAGTCTATGCTTAATTATAAAGTTTAGTAGGTATAGGAATATACACTATCTAGCCTATCTTCTATTTAGCTTCTATTGCTTTATAAAGGTCTATAGGTTATAGTAGTCTAATAGGACTTCTACTAGGGTCTCTATGCCTTTAATATAATATTACTAGTGTTTAAATAACTTAACTATAGTAAGTAGCTCTTAGTTAGGCATGCTATAGTTTTATTTAGTATTAGTAAACTTCCTTAACTAAAAGGCTATAGGGTACTAGCGGCCCTTATTATCTTATTATAATAGGATCCCTACTATTATAAAGATTAAGGTATCTATCTTAATACGCACTAGTTAACTTAGGTTATAATAATAAAGAAGAGAAGCCCGCTAAAAGGCATTTTTTAGCTAGTAAAATACTACCTATTCTCTTACCCTAAATATAAACCTCCTAGTCTAGATACTATTCTAACTGCCCTTTATTAATACATATAGTAGTGCTATAATCCTAGAGTATCTATAGATAAACCATTAGTAAAAGTTATAGAACCCTAGGAAGGATTATATATCCTTAAAGCTTATAGGTTCCTTCTAATCCTAAATAGTAGTAACTTAGCAGGTATCTATTAAGATCCTATTAATAGAGAGAATAAACCCTAGGAACTCTACTAACTCTTAGTAGAACTTATATTTAGAGGGTTTTATATATAATTCTACCTCTCTTATATACCTTAGGACTTCTTTAATATATATAGTATACTTCTCTTATATTTTTAAAAAGATAAGGATATTATCTAGATATACTACATAAATAATATTAACTAGCCTATAAAGCACTTTGTAGATATAGTTCTAGAACGTGGCTAGGGCATTTGTTAACCTAAAAGGCATTATAAGATATTTATAGTGCCTATAATACATATAGAACGCGGTCTTTTATTTATTACTCCCTTTAATCTAGATTCTATAATAAGCATTCTTAATATTAATTTTTAAGAAGAAGCAAGCTCCTTAGCACTAGTCTAGGATCTCTAAAATTAGGGGGAGAGCATAGCAATTCTTCTGCGTTACCCTATTAAGACCCTAGTAGTCCACGTATAAACAGAGCGTACTATCTTTCTTTAGTATAAATAGGATAGGCACGCCTGTAGGGCTCTTTAATAGTCTTATCTAGCCCTTCTATAGGTTCTTATTAATATATTTATAAAGTTCCTTTAATTTACCTTAGGAAAGGGGGTAAATTAGTCTATATAGGGGTATGGCCCCTAGTATTAGATTAATTACATAATTAGTGGTCTTTCTTAAAGGCAAGCTTCCTACCTTATCTAATATAAATATATCTTTAAACTTATATAGTTCCTAGGGAATATCTTTAATAGTTCTATATACCTTTACCTCTTCTTTATCTCTAAGGGTAATAAACTTATCTTCTATAACCCTATTAATAGCATATATAATAGTCTTATTATATATAACCTTTATAAATTTACAGGGAGTTATAAGTAAAAAGGCCTTTCTTCTTTTCTTAAACCACTACTCTTATAAGTATAGGTAAAGGTAGACGCATTCCTTAGTAAGTATATATATCCTAATTAATATAGGGCTTCCCTTAGTTCTTAGGTCCTTATTAATAGCTATATATAGTAGCTTAAGGTCCTTTTCTTCTCCTCTTAAGTCTTTAATTATAATAGGGACCTTATAGACACTATATTAGGGAACTATAAAGGCCCCTACTACCTTAATAATAGGTACTATAGCCTTAGCTTAGTTAAGTTTATAGGCTTATATGAATTTAGCGCTAATAATATTAATCTTAGCGTAACTATTAAGATCCGCCGCTATTTTAATATCTATATGCCTATAAATAGTAACTAGTGTGTAAAATTAACACCCTATTAGTACCTTAGTGTTTAAGGTAGAGGTAAGGGTATCTACTTCTACCTTAGGGAGTTTTCTAGGTCTTATTACTCCTTCTTTAGCTTATTATATCTATTCATAAGGTACTCTATGCTATTATAGTTAAAACACTACCTTTTATACCTAGGTTTATAGTTATTTAGATAGGTAGTAGGAGACTTCTCTTAGTCCTTATTCTTCTAATCTTTATTAGACCTTCTACCTTATAGAAAGTTACATCTATAATATTAGGGAGCCTTATTTAGGCCCTTATCTTCTAAATACTTAGACTTTTACTTGCTCTTTAGCATAGCCTCCTAGAGTTACTAAGTAAGTTATATAACCTCCTCTTACACCTTTCCTATAATAGAGGTATATAGGTTAATCTAGTCTTATAGGTTAGGGAGTAGTTTTATAAAGAATATAAGAGCTTATAACTTTTTAGTAGCTCTTTCTAGGTATTTCTCTAGTAAATCTAGGTAAATACTAAATTTAATAGGACTCTAGCCCTTATATTACTTTACGTTCTCTAGCTACGTAGCTATTTAGGCATTATAGTTAGTAGCATCTCAGAGTAGTGTAAGAGTCTAGGTCTTAAATACATCCTAGTTATCTTTAAGATTACTTTAGTTATTAGCTATCTATTTATTAAGGTATTAATCCTATCTTACCCTATAATCACTATATATATAGTTAAGTGTAAAGAGGATTTTTTAGTAATTACACTAATATTTTTACTTTACCCTATTAAAGGCATAGTTTAGATTATTTATCTATATTTTATGCTTCTATAGGTTTATAGGGTATTAGAGGTTAGTAATATTTCTAACTTTAATCTCTTAGTAGCTATTACTAGAGGAGGAACTAGATCTTTACTACCTTTTTATCTTCTCTTTCCCTCTACCTAGCTATAGAAGATTAATAAGCTCTTACTCTTATTCCTATAGTTCTTTAAGTTTCTTAAGCTAAGTAATTTACTTATTTATTACTATAGTATTAGCCTTAATATTAGAGAGTCTAGGTTTAGTCCTAGTTCCTATAGAATATAGTATATCTTTAGTAGTAATACTACCCTTATTTAATTAACTTTAGTTATTATCTAATATTACTTAGGTTAATTAGGTAGTTCTTAGCCCTATATTACTCTTAGGTAGCTAGTAGTAGAAGCTTTAGAATTATAAGGATAAAGGTAGCTAGGTAAAAGGATATAGGGTGCACTTATATATTAACTAAAGCTTACTAGGTCTAAGTGTAATGTGTGTGCGAGTCGCTGGTTTATAGCTAGCGGCTCGCTAATATTACGTGGACCTAGCCCTTCCTTCTAGTGTTAGGCGCCGCGGTGCTCTGGCGCTGCGGTGCACGCATGCGCGTGGGTCATGTTGTGAGGGGCCTCACACTAATGCCTTCATAAAGGCATTACTAAATAAGGCCCTAGAGCAGTTTATCTCTAGTAATTAGATAATAATCTAAATAGAAGGGTAGGTAACCTATATAGAGGATAGCCCCTATAAATAGTAGCGGGAGGGTAACCTATAAGGAGGATAGCCCTATAGGTAGTAGTATTAGGGGACTATTAACCCCTATACTATAGGGAGAAGTAATCTTCCCTAGTATTAGGGGATTATTAACCCCTATACTATAGGAGGATATAGATCCTACCCTCTTAGGGGTAGTAGAGGAAATTAAAGGAGGAGTAATACTCTAGGGGGGGTAAGAGGAGGAGGGGGAAGAGAAGCTATATAGCTCCTTCTCTAACCTCTAGGGAGGGCCTCTAGTAATTCTATAACTCTATATAATCTATATAGAGTATAGAGCTATAAGGGAGGTCCTCCTTTAGATTTATAAGATACCTATACTTTACTTTAGTAGGGATAGAAGGGTGGATATAGGAGATAATAGGGTTAAGAAGAGGGGTAAAGGGGAGGAAAAGAGGTAATAGGATAAGGGAGTTACTATATAAATATTATTAATAATATTAGGAAGGAAAAGGGATTTAGGAAGAGGCCTACTTACCCTCTTAGTAGGAGGTTAAAGATAGATTATTACTTTCCTTTATTATCGCCTGCTATAGGCATATACCGCTTCCCTTTCCTTTCCTTTATTAGTCCCCTTTATTAGGGGATCACAACCCCTCCTATTATTATCTATTACTTTATTAGTGATTAATATTATATGTTAATAATTATGTTAAAAAGAGAGTTCCTAGTGTTAGAACAAGCATGATATTAATCGCGCTTAGTAGCCGCAATTCCCTTTGGCTAAAGGTTAGCCTAACCGGAAGAAGGTCGGCTGCTGCGCGTGTGTGCGTGCGTGTGCGCGCGCCCCCCCTTCCTGCCCACGGGCAGGCCTGCGATAGGGCAGGGCCCGGGTCACGTGACCTACCCATATCACGTGACCCACACGGCTGCAGCTGCCCTTTTTCCCTCTCACGGGAGCCCTCTCTTTTTCTAGCTTCCTTTGATAGAACACATAGCTTACGATAGATTATTCAATTGATACTATCACGAGCGCGCCTAATTGATAACTGGCCATTATCACACCTGGTGATTCCAACAAAGATATAAATGTAAATAGAATTAGTAGCAGAGGAACTATAACCAGTAGACCTAATAAAGCTTAAGATAAAGATAGGTAACTAAATATTAATCTTTTAATTAACGGTTAGTACATAACATAATATAGGCATAGGCTATATATTTTAGTTATAGATATATCTATAATTCTAGATTTACCTGGATTTAGATAATCTAGATAGCTAGGTAGATATCTATTGCGATATAGGATGCTTAATTATATTAGCAGATGCTATATAGGTAGCTAAATAGTATCCGGATATTAAAATATAAACCAGAGTAGCGCCTATTAAGGTAAAGGGAATTAGCGTAGATACTTATTCTACTAATAAATATATGCTACTACTAATAAACTTTCTAGGTAGCACACTAGATAGATAGCTAGTAATTACCTTATTTATTAGAGAGGTATTAATTATTAAAACGTTAAGAGTAAATATACTCTTAGGCATAGACTATATTATACCCTAGTAAATTAATATTATAGTAAGTAAAGGGAAAGTAATTATTAGTATATATAGGAATATTACTATTCTAATAGTAGCGTGGTATAATTAACTAAAAATCAATATACTAGTTAAGGCAGCCCACATAGCGGTTATTTAACTAGGAACTATAATATTAGTTCTAGTATATTATTAGCTTAGTAAGGATAATAGGGCATTATTTAAACTAAGGTAACTATAGAAACTAGGAGTATACGTAGTAATTATAAATAGCTCTATAAGATATATTGTGGTATGTAATATAAGTAATAGACCGGTGATAATTAGTAGAAAATAAGAGCTAGGAAGATTTAAGTCTATTAACCTAGTAGCTAGAGTATATATAGTTAACCCTAAGGAATAGGCCTTAGTAGTAGACCTTATAATAGTAATAGAGGCATATACTAAAAAGCGCTTATTAATAATAGAATAGATTATAACGGAATTGCATACTATAATTTATATAACTATATAAGTAAACTATTTTAACCCCTAGGATAAAGCTAAATAATAGTAGATATAGAAGCTCCTAGAAGATTACGCGGAATTATTTTATAATAAGGGATTTGCCTTAGTTCCTAAGTAGGAATAGATATAATTATAAATAAAACCAGGGTAGCAGGATCTAGTGCTAAAGAAGTGCAGAATCTATCTAGTAGGCCCTAATAATCGAATAATTATAGAGAAGATAATAAGGGAATTATTAGCAGTAGGGAAAGTTATCCGCATGATATCATAGGTGCTATTTGCGTTTCTAGTCTTTATAGTGTGGATAGGAATAGGAGATAATTAAAAAGGACGTATAGTGGTTAATATATAAGGATTAAATATAATAATAATATTAGACACGTATCTAATAAGGCGGTAGGAAGAGGTTATTATAGGAATCACAAACACGACACATATCACGGTTGTTAATGCTATATTGTTTTATTACTAATAGATAGTTTACCTAGACTTATAATAGGCACTGTTAGTTATTATATATAATAGATAATTTATATTTAACGTCCTAATTATAGGATATAAGGGATTAAACGCCTATATTCAGAGGCGTATAGATAATATATTACGAGAAGGAAACCTTTGCACACTTTTCCGCACTGACCTAAAGGTCCGGGAATGTCTCTAAAACGCAAGAAAACGTAATATTTAAAATTGCCTTATTTAATTACCCCCTTCTACAATGTCACACAGCAATAGAGCTAGAGGTAGGTGTGAGAATAAGGTGCTAATAGTAATTAATAAAGGAATAGGGGGGTTAGTGTAGAGCCGCTACTACCCTAATACTAGTATGGGATAATTTACTATCTAAGAGAATAGTAATAGACCTCTAGAGAGTTAGAACTAGTTTAATTATCTAGAAGAGTTAGAATACTATAAAGTAATTACTAGACTTATCCCTAGTAATAAAATAACTAAAGCCTAGTAAGCCTATAAAACCCTTACCCTCTAGATAGTAAACTATATCTAAACTAAATATAAATAGATAAACTATAATAATAATAGTAATATTTACACTATAAAGAAGGCCCTTTTATAGGTCCTTAAAGAAGTAATTAAGGAAGTATCTAACTATAATACTATACTAACCTAGGTAAGCATTACTATAGGCCCTACACTAAAGAGAATAAATACTACACTACCTCCCTTATAGGTCCCTAGTAGATAATATAGGGAAGTCCTTATAAAGGGGAATACTATATAGGAATTACTCTAGTCTAGAACCGCTAAAGATATAGTATTAGTAGTTAATAGAGTAATAGGCTAAACTATAGTAATTATAGCTAAAAGACTCCCTAGTAGGGATATAATTATAATATTTAAAGGAAATACCTCCTAGTATAGAGATAACTAGAAATAGATTCCTACTATATTTAGTCTAGAAGTAACCCTTTACTAATATATACTTAGTATTATTATTAAAGGATTTCCTATAAAATATACCTTAATTAAAAACCTAGTAGCTAAACTAAGTAAAACTAATAAAGTAAATATTATTAAAGTAATAGTAAGACACCCCTAGTATAAGGAAGCCCTAAGAACCACCCTTATCCTTAGCCTTAAAGAGGTAAAAGATACTAATAAAATCTATAGAGATAGAATAGTCTATAAGGCAGAGCTATTTTACTCTAAGCCCTATAATAAAACCCTCTAACCCTAATAGTGCTATAATTACTTCTAGACTAGGCATATTATAAAGTACTATAAATTAGCCCTAAAGTGCGGTAGGTATAGAGCTAGCTAGCATAAGGGTAGCAAGGTAACCTAC